>CM045995.1:108967041-109629973 GCA_025175895.1 Wurfbainia villosa | reverse complement strand
ATTGGAGAAGAAAATCATAAATAAAAATATTATATATTTTTTATTTACTATACCATCATAATAAATTAGACAGTGAAAAACACATCACCCACTTATGCATCGTGCAAATATCAACTCTTTATATATATAAACTCATCTTGATTTAATTAAAATAAGAAAGTGTAGAAAGTCTTGGTGGGGATATTATTGCTTTTGTTTTTGCATGTGATGCATGCATGATACAAAGCCGTGCACAATTTATTTGTTTGATGTGAGAAGAAATAAAAAAAAAAGAACTGTACCTCCTTTTTATTTGGACAAATACCAATCCATCAAGGACCACAATCTTGTTAATGAGTAACAAGGACCAGTCTAGCTAAGTCTACCTCCCACTCTACATCTTGTCTCATTGCATATACATTTACTGCACCTCATTGAATTCTTCACCCATAAATAATTAATTAATTGCTTCCGCAACTACAACTCAACTAATTGTTCATCCAATCATTATTAATTAAACTATCAAATTAAGCCCTTAGCCTAGCTAGTGATTATTTAGCTTAATTAAGCTACAACTGAAGGTAATATTAATTAATTATTCTTCAATTTACAATTGTTTTACTCACATAACACATACACATTGGTGAAACTCCAAGTTGGTAGTAATGTAAATTTTAAAATAAATACTTTAAAAGATATTGTAAATAATTGGATAAATCTAGTATTCTATATACTCAGATAGAAGGGTTAGCATGTAACACGTGATCCGAAAGTCAAAATATTCAACTCAATAAGGAGAAAAGGAAGAATGGTTCGCAAATATCCGAAGCAATTAGCGGGAGAATTAGCGAAGAATTGACACGGAGAATTAATGTACAATTGGGCACAAAGGAGGAGAGAAAGACACTTCACCAAGATTCAGATAATCCGAGCCCTAAGGCTAGGTCACCCGTGGGTCATAGACCTAAGTTAGCTTTACCTAAAGCGGATGGTTGAGGGAGACAGTCTAACCTAGTTACCCGAAAATTAGAGGAAGAGGCGTTATGCAACAGCTTAGGAGGCCCTACACAATATTCCAAGGAGCCCGTTCGCCGTATACGTATGTAGAATGATTCTACAGGTGGAGAGGGTGACCACGTGTACGATGGAGACAACCCACGATGTCACGATGGAGGAAAAGAGGAAGATAAAAGGGAGGAAGAAAGAAGAGGAAGAGGATCCGTAATCATTCCAACCCAGCAAGAGAAAAGAAGACACAAGAGGAGAGGGAGAGCGACAGCCACCTCGCCGGAGAAGAAGGATAGAAATCTGTTGTTATTACATCTCTTTATTTTTTCTCGTCTTGTGATATCAGAAGAGGTTTTCTCCTCCACCTCCGGAAACTTCTTTTCCGTAAGGGAGGACCTTCATAGTGAAAGTGCTTAGGCACTGCACCCGGTGAGAAAGCTCACATCCGTGGAGTAGGAATCCTCATTCCGAACCACGTTACATCTTGTGTCTGAGTTTCGATTGCTGGTACCGGTTTTTGCATTTCATCTGCATCATCTTTTTATTCTTTACTGATTGCGACCTGTGAGAACCCTCTGAAATCTCCCTCAGTGCTTCACTGCATTGAAAAGGAGTCAACAGATTTTCCTCGTCGCATCAGTGATAATTGCTAATGAAAATATACTTTTAGGCATGAATTAAGTACTTTAGTTATACAAATATGAACATTTTTTTATGTATATAGTATGATCTATTTATTCTATTTTTTTTGTTTATACTTTATATATTAAATGCTTAGGGTTCGCATATAGGGTCTTAGAGAAACTTGTAGAACTCCCCAACTTTTAGCATTGTGGCCTACCATATCAACAAGATGCTACTTTAATGATAGATTGAACGGTTAGGATATATGGTATGCCAACTTTTGTTTACAGAAGATTAAGACAAAGAAGAGAATGAATGAGAAGATGATATACGTACACTAATGAAAAGGTAATTGCAAATGAGATCACCGGCCACCGTCTATTGATCTTTGATTCTCTAGGTCTCTCGGAGATTATCAACAAGATGAAAATTTTAGTTTTTATCTCGTTGATATAAAACATTGACATTAAGAAAAAGAACAACACATACCAATATGTTTTGGCTGATTATCATACAAGAGAAAAATAATAATGCAAATTAAATTAAAGACAAACTCCTTTCTGTTTTATAAATTTTAATGATTTATAACATATATAAACTTTATGATTATATATATATATATATATATATATATATATATAGTTTTATTCTGCCGCGCACCCGAACCGTCCGCGACCGAACGCGATGCGCCGTCCCACCTTCACTGCAGACATCGTCGGCACGCTGTCCGACCACCTACGGCCGTCGGACCTGGCGCGATCGACGCCCAGGTCGCCAACGGTCCGGCGGGGCTCGTGCGGTGCCGAATTTCGACCGCGATTCGACCGGAATCCGGCGACCATGCCGATGTGACGGCGATCGATCGCGATTGAGCCGGATTCGGCGGGAAGGATCACCCGGCGATGGCGGTCCTTCTCCGCCCAATTTCGGCCGCGATTCGGCCGAATCCGCCCGATCGCGGCCGACAGGCGCCAAATCACTGGCGCGATTCGTCGGATCGACGAATCGCGGTCGAATCCGGAATCCGGGGAAGGATCGCTGCGCCGCGGTCCTTCTCGCCGGATTCGACCGCGATTCGGCGACCGCCCGATCGTGGCCGACAGGATCGCGCCAGCATCGCCGCGGAAATCGTCGGATTCCGACCGAATCGCAGTCGGAATTCGATGCCGCATGAGCCCCGTCGGACCGCCGACGACTTGGGCATCGATCGCGCCAGGTCGGCCGAGGAGGCGACGGGCGGCACGACATGAAGATGACGACGCACGATCTTGACATATGTTTTACAGTAAACTATAAATAATAGAACTATAAATAATTATTGTACAATAGTAAAAATGTGGCTTTTATATATATATATATATATATATATATATATATATATATATATATATATATATATATATATATATATATAATTTTTAATTATTCATCGTTCGATCTTTTAGAATTCAAGAATTGAATTATAATATTCATCCGACCAAACAATGAATAATAAAAATATTCATAAATATTCACGAATAAACCGTACAAACGATTATTCCCCTCTCTATATATATATCGATTAGAATATGTGATTATAAGTACAATCTCCAATAATAATAATAATAATAATTATTATTATTATAATTAGATCCAACTCTTTTACATGATAACTTGGCATGCACATTCCAAAGGAGCTGGCAAGCACTTATATATCGTCTTAACCAATGCTTGGTGTTACAATTTTTTTTTTGTCTCTTAATAACTCTCTCATTGAATCATGTGAACGAAGCATAGTCATCATTACTCCTCCATTAGAATTAATCACCAACAGGGATAATTATTGGAGCTTTCACCATTTTGTGGCTGTAAATGTGCTTGACTCATTGAGTTGGGAGATTTAGGGTTCACAACGAAAATGTAGTTGACCTATGCCAAATACCGCTTGATATTGTCAGATCGGAGCTGAATAAAAATATCTAAATTTTCTAAGAAGATATCTCTTGAACCATATTAGTATTTTACGAGTGTGGTGTTTTCTATGGCGATGTTTTTCAATGGTCCTCGAACTATATGACAACATTGTATGAACACTATCATCCCTCAAGCATCCTCCGGCCTTCTTGACTCATCCACGTGCTCGAGTGCCTACTCGATTGCACATGCCTAAGTGTTAGGCTCATCTTCCGAGTGCATGCGACGTGCACATACGACTTTTTCTTGAGGTATGCAGTGCATGCATACGGCTTTTTTCTGAGACATGCAGTGCATGCATGCGGATCTTCCTTACAAGTGCATACAAACCACTCTTCCCGCATGCAAACCACTCTTTCCCTGAGTGCATGCGCATGCAAACCACTCTTCCCCGGGTGCATACAAACCACCCCTCCAACATGCAAACCACTCTTCCAAAGTCACTCTTCTAGACCACTCTTCCAAGGTCATTCTTTCATGGCCACTCATCCATGGTCACTCTTCTAATGCCACTCTTCCGTGATAACTCTTCCAGGCACTCGATTATGACCATTCATCCATGACTACTCTTCCAAGACTATTTTTCTAAGCCACTCTTCCATGGTCACTCATCCATAGTCACTCTTCTAAGGCTACTCTTCCATAGCCACTCTTCTAGGACCACTCTTCCAGAGTCAGACATCTCAGTATTCCTTGGCCTCTCATCCAGAGCTATTCTTCCAGGGTCATTCTTTCAGAGTCAAACAACCCACTCTTCCATATCACTTTTCCAAAGTTCGACAATCCACTCTTCTAGAGTCACTATTCCAAAGTCAGACAACCCACTCTTCTAGAGGCGCTCTTCCAGAGTGTGATCTTTCTTAGATATATACATGTAACACATGCAAATAGCTTTTACCCGAGACATGCATGTTGCTTTTCCCAAGTCATGCATGCTGCCCTTTCCAAGGATTATTTTTTTTTCAAGTCATGCATATAACCCGCCCAAAGTGCACATAGTCCACGTGGTGATTCCCATGGAATATTTTTTTCTCATTAATACATGGAATATATAAGAGAGAAGGTGGTTCGGTATAGTGGTTGTCCTCTAACAATCTATCAAAGGACACAACTAATGGAAGGTCTGATCGGTCAGGTGAGAGCAAGAGTATAAGAACAGATTGAGGTACAAGACGAGGAGGACTTCTTTAATTCTTTTGGGGGCTTCTTCTTATGTTGTCTTGGGGGTTCCACTGCTTCTTCTTTCCTAAGCTTTTTTCTATGGGACAACAACTCAAGTGAGACTTCTTCTAGGGTTCCTTCTCACTCTGGTTCTTCAGGCGACATAGGAGATAACTCTCCTTTATCTCTTCTTCTTCTCTATTATTTTAACTGTACTAAATATATTTTCTTTCATATATGTCATATCTAACCTAAGCATTGGAGGGTTGTCGTCCGAACCTCGATAGTGCCCTTTAATGTGTATTGATTTTGATAGAATTTACTGCTGCGATTATAAAAAATCCATCCTCTTTGATGGTCCTACGGAAAGGACCAAAAGACATGACCACATCATAGACTTTTTGTAGGAGTTCAAGAACTTCTTACAATATCTTTTTCTTTGGTTGATCTTAATTACCACTGCTTACTTTTTAATTTGTCTCGACCATCAAACTAAATGTGAACAAATCATCCTCCTCTCTTTGAAACAAGAGACACTTCCAATTACGTGAGTGCTTCAAATTAGTTTGTCTTCTCCATATCACTATATATCTAGAGTCAATAGCTTCGTCTTCTCCTCTCTTTGGAAGCAAGCGTAGGAAGCTCATTTTGTGAATTACCATTATATTTCACTGGACGACTTTCAATTACAGAGTAAAACATAATTGTCAAGCATACATATCATTTATATTCATAGGAATTCATTACATGAAAAGTGAATTTTAACATAGGAAAAGAAATCGAAAAATGGAAGTACGAGAGATTGTTATATGTTTGACACATGCTTGACTACACGCTTGAAGCCTCATAAATAGACTTTCTATTTGAGCTCAAGCACCAGTTAGTCAAATTGAGAAACTTAGGGGGCGTTTGGCAGCATTCTCATTTTCTATTTTCTGGAAAACAGAAAACAATTTTTTTCTGTTTTCTAGTTTTCCAAAAAATTCTCTCTCAGAAAATGGAGATGGAAAACGCCAACCAAACACGTTTTCTCGTTTTCTCATAAAATGAAAACAGAAAATAAAAAATTTTCTCTTTATCAAACGCTCTCTTAGATTTTGAGTTATTAAGTGCATTTTAGTCCGTTTGACTTGCCGATGCTAGGGCATGCATGGGTCAAGCCTTGACGAAGTAAGTTGAGGATCTAATTAAAGATTAGTTATGGACTAATGTGAGTGATAATTCAAATACATGCTCAAGGACCTATTTTTAAGTTATCAAATGCATCGTTGATCAGTTGGCTTATTAACAATATAATATATTGGACTTGGTCTTTAATAGATGTTTGAAATTCAAAATGAAACTTTTGGCCAAAATAGAGGCAACATGCTTGATGACTCAAATAGAGGCAAGGGGTTCACTTGTTACATTGCTATGTGAATGGGAATTCAATATAAATTTGCTTGAATTTGTTTGAATATCATGGGAGGATTTGAAGCTTGATTCGAGGCATTGAGATTTGGCCAATGAATATGAATGCCATTTAATCGTTTAGAGAAGTGGTAGACACTTGATAGAATTACTAAATTAAGTCTAATGATTTGCATTTTTTTTTTTGAATGATTGGTTGGGATAAACCTTATGACACAAGACTTTGATCTAGTCCGATCAATCTATTTTTGGTATGAGAGTAAAATAGATATGCTTCTTCATTCTCGATGGCGGGATTTTTATTTGGAAGTTTGTAGATACCACAAAGATTGAGAAAGTTTAAGATGAATGAAGTCACTATAGAATTTATTTCATGAGGGACTTGTTTTCATCAAGTTCATGATTAGAGTCGACAAGTAGTTTAATCGGCATGAATCTTTTTATGCAGATGTATAAGGGATATTAATTATTCGTCATTGTAGTGGTGAAAATCTAAACAACATGAAAGTATACAAAAAATTACATGAAATAAATTCACTACGAAATGCATTAATTATTTACCAAGCTAGCTTTGATCAAGATAGAGTTGATATTTAGTAATATTATAATTAAAAATATATATATGATGCGGGACGGGTGAAAATCTGTTCACTCCTTTTTCAATGCAGTGAAGCACTGAGAGAGATCTCAGAGAGTTTTCACAGGCCACAGTCAGTAGAGAATAAGAAGATGAAGCAGATGAAACGCAAGAAATCCACGTCAGCACTCGAGACTCAGACACAAGATGTAACATGGTTCGGAATAAGGATTCCTACTCCACAGAGGTGAGCTTTTCTCACCGAAAGCAAGTTCCCGAAGGTGGAGGAGAAAAACCTCTTACAGTGATATCACAAAACGAGAAAAATACAAGAGATGTAACAATCGACAGATCTCCGTCCTTCTTCTCCGGCGAGGTGGTTGTCGCTCTCCTTCTTCTCCTGCGTCTCCTTCTCTCTTGTTGGGTGAGAATAATTGCGGATCCTTCTTTCCTCCTTGCTTCCTCCCTTTTATCTTCCCTTTTCCTTCATCGTAACGTCGTGGACTATCTCCATCGTACACGTAGCCACCACCTCCACTTGGAGAATAATTCTGTTACAGATATGAGGAGTGAAGACTCTTTGGAATATTGCGTGGGGCCTCCCAAGTCGTTGCCTAACACCTCCTCCTCTACTTTTCGGGTAACTAGGTTAGACTATCTCCCTCAACCATCCGCTTTGAGTGAAGCTAGCTTAGGTCTATAGCCCACGGGCGCCCTAGCCCCAGGGTTCCTCATCAACCCGAACCAATTCCTCATTTTCTCGTGCCAAACTTCCTTCGTACCGATCAGGTTAAGCCAACCCTCTATCCATCCTATCGGCTTCTGGAATTATCTAGCTGAACCCATTCTTGTTCCACTCTTGGCGAAGTGCCTTCCGTCTCTTCTTTGCCGTACAAATTGCTTCTCCTAACTCTCCCGTGCCAATTGCTTTAGATATTCTCCCATACCAATGGCTTCTGATATTCGCGCCCGGACCAATAGCCTCTGATATTTGTGCCCGAACCATTCTTCCTTTTCTCCCTTCGCTGAGCCGAATATTTTGGATCGGATCAGGGGTCACCCGCTAACCCTTCTATCGGGAACTATATAGAAAAGGTACCAGCAGTATCATTAGTCAACCCCGAAAAATAGTCAAGCGAAGTTATAAGCTTGACTTTCCTAATGTACATGCAGTTTCTGACCCACTCTTCATTTCTCAACTTAGATCCATCCGTTCCCTTATACCTCCCTTAGGTATACTTAAGGAGGCCCGATGGGCTTATGGGCTCCGCTTCTTCTTCTCCTTTTGTGCAGTCGAATCGTCATAAAAACCCTATATAAACCCCTGCCTTCTCCTTTTAGGTATCGTTTAGTGTGCTTAACAATCCAAATGTTCTTCTCCTTCAGTGATTTTCACCGCGGGCGTTTGTCTTCCTTTCCCCACGATTCTTCCTTAACCTCCGAGTAAGTGCTCTGCTTTGTTCGCACCCATGGCTCCTAGGACCATCTCTTCACCCGCCTGGTATGAACATACCATAACCCAGTTAGATTGTAACCATTATTTCTTTAATATTAAGAACAACTACATAGACCCCTCTATAAAATGCTGTTTCACGACTAAACTGCATCGGCCTCATAATCCTCCCTCTGGCTTGACATGCTTTTTCTCCGAACAATTTCTTAACGGCCTATCCTTGCCGGTACCGTCGGTCTATTTGGACCTTCTAAACTTCTATGGACTACCCCTAAACCAATTCACCCCCAACTCCTTTTGAATTTTATCGGGAGCTCACATAGTATTCCAACACTTGAACCTTTCTTTAACCCCTGAAATATTCCATTGCTTCTTCCAACTAAAATCTTTTAAGGCAGGTCTCTTCTATCTATCTAGTCGTTCAGACTGCCAATTCTTGGTGAACCTACCCACTTCCCACAAGGGCTGGGAAGAATTGTATTTCTTTATAACTTCCGAGTCTCTCCTATTCTAATACATGGAAGGTAGCCCTTCTGAATTGCCTTCCGAAATGAGGACCAAATGCCCTTCCCGAAGTGTATAGAGTATTAGGAGAGTTACATTCTTTGCTCAAACCATCTAATAGAAACTCCTCTTTTAAGCCACTTTGGATTGTCTCCCTACCTTTGGCGACTTGATTCGTTGTAGGTAGGGTGATACTACTGCAATATGACTTCTTTTCTAGGTTATTCATTTTTCTTATCAGTATACCTTGCAGATAATCTAATGCAGAAGGCTTTGGTGGAAGGGGAGGCGATCGAGGCGGCCAAGAAGAAGAAAACATCGACTAAAAGAGGCAAGTCGGTAGCAGCTCCGTCATCCCCCCAGAAAAAGCTGCGGCTCATCAAGAAAGGAGCCTCCAGTTCATCGGCTCTTCTTCCCTTATCTTCCGACCAGCCGGGGTCTCAACCCCTAACCATTTATGAGCCAAGAAGGGGAGGCAGTACCTCCCCTGTCCCTTCTTCACCTCCCCAAGGAGGGGATTCTCCCTCCCAATTTCTTCATTCCTCCCCATCTGCCCAAAATTCACCCCTACCTTCTCATACAGAATCCCTCCCAGCTCCTATACCTTCCGACTCAAGAGCTGCTCCTACCCCCCTTCGTCGTATCAGACCCTCATCCTCCTATGAAGGGGAGGATCCTTCCCTTCCTGTTCCTCCGAGGGCCACGTTGGGATCCCTGCTGAAGATTCGGCACCCCTCGGAGGTGAAATTCTTCAATCATTCGGGCATACAAGGCCCATGTGAACAAGTGAGCAAGCTGTTGGCAGAGGTATCTACTCTTTATTTTCCTCCTCTTCATTATGAGTATCTCTATATATGACGATATATCGATAACTTTTCCTTCCATTCGAGCCTCCACCCAAGATAACAACATGGTGGTTGGTGGCCCAATTCCAATCTAGTGTGGAAACTCGCCACTTTGCCAGTATCACAACAAAAGAGCTCGTTGCGGTTGAGCGAGCAAGAGGCCAAGGAAGCGGACTTAGGGGCGGTCGAAGATGCCATGATGCAACTAGCCTCGTCCAAGCGAAAGAGGAGGCTACGAAAAAATAAAGAACGAGCAGCGCCTCTTTTGTAGTCCAGATCTGCAATGTGAGCGTCTGACTGTGAACTGGGAGTACAAGGGATCTCTTTGGGACGCCATGACCAAGGGCCGACTCCTCGACCACTATTATGCGCCTTCAAGAGCGACACCGGCGAATTGGAAGCGTCGAGCATGGGAAACCACCAGGAATCCTGTCAAGAAATGCGAGCTTTCCTCCATGGTGGCGGCTCTTTCTCACACCTTATCGCGGTGGCTCTCAAGAATGCCTACCCTCCACCGAGTACCTAGAAGCTCTTTCAACCTTGGGGCAAGAAGCTATAAAGGCAACACCAAAGAGATGCTTTGGCAGCTAAATTGGCAGAAAGTCAAGCTCAGGTGGTTCGATATCAGGACCAACTGAAGGAGCAAGAAGCCAACCTCAAGGGACGCTATGTCAAGAAGGGGGTAGACTTATTTATACTAGGCTTTGAGGGGTCCTCGGCTCAAAACGCCAACAAGGATACTCCGCTCGCACGGACACTATTTAGATCCTACGGAGGCGCTAGCTAAGTGTCCACCCAAACTTTTTGAGTTGTAATTTCTACTATTCTCTTTTTTGGTAATTTTGTCACTAGCCTTTCTTTTGCTTCTGAATGAGGAATTTGTCCATATGTTTAATTATCATTGTCTTGTCATGTTTCTTGATGGATCGGGAATTCTGAACCAATTTTAAACTCCTCCTTTTTTATACCGTTATCTCTTTTCCCGTATCATATGGCGCAATCACCTTGTTGGTTCGAGCTTATTGGAAAAATCTTGAATAACATTATTCACCTCCGCCCCAATTTCGATTCGGGAATCCGCTTGAAGTATCTTGCCTGATACTATTCACATCCGTCCGGTTTGGTTGAGGTCCACTGAAGTATTTTGCTTGATATTATTCATATCCGTCCCGATTTCGGTTCGGAGGTCCGCCTGAAGTATCTTGCTTGATATTATTCGCATACGTCCTGATTTTGGTTCGGAGACTTGCTTTAAGTGACTCTTGCCTATTGGTTTTCCCCATTCCTTTTGCTTTGAGATCGTGCATCAATCTCTTCGTCTTCTTAACCTTCCCAAGAACTTCTGCCGTCACTTTTCTTCCATTATAAATCATTGCCTTCCATGTCTCCCTTCTCATATCTCACTATCATGGCTTCAGAGGGGCACCCCATCGAAATTTCTTCAACTTCAGAATCTTTCGAGCTGCAGGACTGGGTTTCTGAAGACACTGAAGATTCAGAGACCCGCGCCCACTTCTTTTTCGTCCTCTTCCTTTTCCACCTCACACTCCAACTCCAACCCCTCCTACAGGGAGGTCCTTTCGTGCTCCCTTCCCTTCCTTCCGCAATAGAGTGTGGAATCCTCCCTTCACCTGGGAGTATACAGTGGGAGACCCCCGTGCCGCTGACGAACTCCCTCCACTTCCACCAGCGCTGGCTTTCATCCCAGTCCCCCCGGCGGAAGCTCATCCTTCTCCGTTCGATGAAGGTCCATCAGTTCCTCCTCCGTCCCAAGGCGAGCGCTTCAAGGTCGTCTTGGCGCCTTCTCCCCCCAAAGAGACCTCTCTCCCGCTGCATTAGGAGTAATCGGAGGAAAATCAGATAGATCAAATTAATGTAATCATTTCAAATATATCAATAAAAACGAGGGAGGGGACTTGATATTTGCTTTTGTCTTTTTCTCGTAGAAGGTTTTTGTCTTCAAAAGGACGGTAATCTGGTCCAAACATGCCTTCTTCTATCGCCATCGGATTGGACCCTCTTAATTTCACAGTTATAGTCCGTCGACCTTCCCCTTTACGTTTCCTCTTCTTTCGCATTTATGGTCCCTATTTCTTCTACCAATAAATGCACTTTTTCTCCTTCGTCACTATAAAAGTCCCCGACCCTTACCTGATAGCTTCCATCCTTTCCTTTTCTCTTTATTTGCCATGGACAGAATATCTGAACAGGGCAGCATTTCCTCTCCTTCTGAAGAACAGATAAATGATCGCCGATACATAGCTAGCCTGGAGGAGCAAGTGAAGTACTTACAGCAACGGCTGAAGGAAACTTCCGCGATCGCTCCTCGCCAACAATCGGTCGGGTCCCAAAGGAATTGGCCAAAGATCTTCTGCAGTCTTACCGGCGGCAACTATTGTGCCAACCTCAACCATACAAGGGAGCTTCCTCCGTTCCTCCCAACAAAGAACTGTAATACTCAAGATGTATAAGGGTTTCTGTTTGTTATTTTCCCTTGTAAATGACTCAAAATATATAATTCTTTCGCATCAATGAACTTTCCCAGTTTATCTTCTTTCTCCAGTATCTTCTGAGTTGTGCCACGCTTTACTTCTTTCGTGTTCACATAGACTTACATATAACTGAGATATATTTCGGCTATTCCGCCTTTTTACTCTGCTTGGTATATAGAACCATTAAATGAATTGACTCTGCTATTTTGCAAGAATAAAACAATATAAAGTTAAACAAGAACTTCAACTTCTCCCCCTTTACGGGGATAAAAGGTAATATATAACTGAGGAAATCTCAGCTCCTCCATTCCGCCACCTCACAGGGATATCTTCCGCTTCGCGGGGATAAAATTTTTGAGTATAACCGAATGAATTTCGGTTCTTCCGTTCCGTGACCACACGGGGATTTCTTCTGCTTCGCGGGGATAAAAATTTTATAAACATAATATATAACCGAGGAATTTCGGTTCTTCCGTTCCGCCACCACACGGATATCTTAAAATTTGGTATACATAATATATAACCGAGGAATTTCGGTTCTTCCGTTCCGCCACCACACGGGGATATCTTCCGCTTCGCGGGGATAGAAATTTTGCATATAATATATAACCGAGGGATTTCGGTTCTTCCGTTCCGCCACCACACGGGGATATCTTCCGCTTCGCGGGGATAGAAATTTTGTATACATAATATATAACCGAGGAATTTCGGTTCTTCCGTTCCGCCACCACACGGGGATATCTTCCGCTTCGCGGGGATAGAAATTTTGCATATAATATATAACCGAGGGATTTCGGTTCTTCCGTTCAGCCACCACACGGATATCTTCGCGGCGAGGATAAAAATTTTGTATACATAATATATAACCGAGGAATTTGGTTCTTCCGCTCCTCGCCACCACACGGGGATATCTTCCGCTTCGCGGGGATAGAAATTTTGCATATAATATATAACCGAGGGATTTCGGTTCTTCCGTTCCGCCACCACACGGGGATATCTTCCGCTTCGCGGGGATAGAAATTTTGTCTATATAATATATGGCTCAGAAGCCATCAACGTAAATGAGACAACGTTTTCATATCATCCCTCTTTTGTGCTTGTCTTCCGAAGGGGAATGCCTATATCCGCCGCTTCTTATGCAAATGAAGGCTTTAGTACATACTGGGCTATTTAGAAAGAATAACCCTTTTTTTTCTTTTTACTTGGGGCCTCCTTTACCACAGACGAGGAGCCCAATAATGATTACAAGCCCACTCTCCTCCCTTTTATAGGGGATCCTTTTGTCTTCGTTTCTTTTTCTATCTTCCTCCCCTTGCCTTTTCATCTCCTTCTTCTCCGTCTGTTCGTTCCTCCGCCGCCATACTCTGTTACCTTAATCCCTTTTTTCAGCCCTTTCTCTTTATTCTCAGACCTTCAAAATGCATTCTACCTTCTTCCAGGAAATAGCGGATCGTTATCCACATCGCAAGAAGAAAACCGGTCAGCCGTCGGCTTTGTCTTCTTCTTCACTTTCCCCAATCACCACCACACCTGCTTCATCTCGTCCGTCTTCTTCTCCTCCCCCTGCATCCCTTTTTACTTCCGTCCTGGAGGAAATCGAGACAATTAGTCCTTCCTCGATTTCTCCGACACTTACAAACCCTAGCTCTTATGCTTTTTCTCCCTCGCCCACCAATATTCAGAAGTCGCCTTCTCCTTCACTGCAACCTGTGGATGAACCCGGGGAGGATGCACTTCCATGTCAGCCGACGACAGAGGCTGGCTCACCCCTGCCTTCTATCTCCCCTGAATATCGTTCTTCCTTCGAACCCATGGCGGTTGATATCCCCGTACCGCAAACTTCCCCCTCCACTCATCGCCTGAAGAGCCCTTCTCCTCCCACAAATATCATCCCCCTTCTCCCCCTCACCAGTGAACTTCCTACCTCAGTATCATCTGTCCCATCTTCTTCCTTTTCTCCCAGGAGTCTTCGGATCCTGAACTTAGAGGAAGTGGTTCCTCGCATGGAAAGCCTACGCCATGCTCTGGATTTGGTATGTTTTCTCGATTAGCTCTCTTAGCTTTGTCTTACTAACCGATTTCTTTTTCACAATTGGCATGCAGGCCTTGACCAACCATCAAGAGTTGGATCGCTCCCTCCATCAATATCGGGCTCAAGCTCAAGAATGGGAGCGACAACAACGGGAAGATTGTGAATACTCAGAATCGAACGGCTCCTGTTGCAACAATTGCACCTGTGCCAGGAGCAATTATCCAAGGTTCGCCAACAAATTCAGAAGGATGCTGATACCATTGCGGCGTTAAGGGAACAACAAGCGTCGGTGTGACCACCGTCCCCAGTGAAGTCAATGGCTCCTCTTGATAAGGAGTCTTCCTCGGCTCCAGAATTAATCGTCTCCAAGGGCGGTGTAGCGAGCTCCTCAGAGAAGCAGATTGACACCATCGCTCGCCTTGAGTTCAATCTGCGAGCACGAGGATAAGATAGGGGACCTCACTTTTGCACTTGTGCAAGGAGGTACAAGAAAACTCTTCCCTCATAAATTCCAGGGCGCATGCTCATGCCCGTCTGCGAGCAAGACTTCTCTCGGAGGTGGGCCTTGAACTTGCCGGACGGATCTTATTCAAGCGGTGGAGGATTTGACTTCTATGCGTCGAAAATATGGTGGAGATGCGCACCTTGTAGCAGACCAAAGTTCCCGAGCCGATGATGTTTCCATCCTAGCCGATGCTATTATGGAGGTGTCGCGGCGCTATGTGGGCGTCGTCGAAAACTTCAAGACAACAAGAAAAATCACGAGGCGCATCGAGGCGAAGCCACGACCATCGAACCGCGGAGAGACTCATCATTTTGCTGCGCGCCACTTATCATGGATTTAATGAGGCGGTTCGGCAGTATGCTAACCAAGGATTACCTCCTCCAACTTATCCTTCATTTTCTTTAAATTGGGAGGATGGTTTTGGCGTTATCCTCCGGCCGATTTAAAGCGTAATTCGATATCTTGTTTTGAAATGGGAATTTCCTTTCCATTTTCTTTCTCTTCTTCATGATTGATAATCAGTACCGTATTGCTCTTGTAAATAACTCATTAATGAAATTTGGAGAGTACTTAATATCTACTTAACGTGATCACGTTAAGTACACTCTTCGAGTCTCATAATTTCTCTTCTTCTATTTTCTACTCCTCATACATGTGAAAAAGTTTTAAATGAATGGCATTCCAAGGTCGTGAAGCTCTTTGCCTTGGTCATCTTTCGGATAATATCGACCACCTTTCTAGCGTTATTTCATAGGGTCCTTCGGTTTGGAGCTAGCTTCTCGGGGTCTCAGGTAGATTAACTTCGTAAACCCAATCCCTTCTTGAAATCTTGAGGCATTACTTTCTTATTAAAGGCTCATTTGCACTCTTTGCTTGTAGACTTCCGCTCGCCTCCGTGCCATTTCCTGCTTTTTTTCCACCAAGTCCAATTCAGTGCTTCGGATAAGTTGGTTCTGATTTGGTTCGTACGCCTTTATCCGAGCGCTATTTAACAAAACTTCGACCGGAATAACAGCTTCCGTCCCGTACACCAAACTAAAGGGAGTTTCTCCTGTTGCTGTCTTGGGTGTAGTTCGATAGGCCCACAGGACGCCTGGTAACTCTTCTACCCAGTTCCCCCTCTGAGCCCCCAATTTGGTCTTTAATCCTTGAATGAGGATCCTGTTAGTCACCTCCACTTGCCCGTTCGCTTGAGGGTGAGCGACCGAAGTGAAAGCCTGCTGAATGTTGAGACTCTGGCACCATTCTTGGATCTTTTTTCCTTGGAACTGTCGTCCATTGTCACTGACTATTTTCCGAGGAATACCGTATCGACAAACAATGTTTCTCCATAAGAACTGTATTACGACATTCTCAGTAATTTTGGCTAAGGGCTCTGCCTCCACCCATTTGGAAAAATAATCCACAGCCACCAATAAAAACTTCTTCTGTAAGGGTGCCGCTGGCATCAGACCTACTATATCCATCCCCCATTGATCGAAAGGACAGGAAGAGACTACGACTTTCATTAACTCAGCCGACCGTTCGGAACGGTTGCTATGCTTCTGACAAGCGGGACAAGCTTGCACCATACGAGCAGCATCTTGCTGGAGAGTAGGCCAAAAATATCCTGCTAATAGGGCCTTTCTTGCTAAAGCTCTCCCTCCTAAATGATTGCTGCAGCAACCTTCATGAATCTCCCGGAGCACCCATTCTGCATCCTCCTTTCCCAAGCATTTCAATAAGGGTCCGAAAGAAGTCTTGTACAAATCTCCATTTAAGAGGGTGAACCGTGTGGCTCGGCTTATTAAAGTGGGTGTTGCTATTTTTTCTTCAGGGACCTTCCCGTGCCGTAAATAAGCTATGATGTCAGTCCTCCAATCAAAAATTAGGCTTGATTCGGGTGCATCTTCCTCCACGCTGCATATTGCTAGGGAAGTATGAATTTTCGTATGGACCGTTTCCGAGGACTTCATTCCTTCCATAGCACTAGCCATCCGAGCCAATTCATCTGCCTTCCCGTTATTCTCCCGCGGAATTTGCTTTAAGAGGACTGGCCTTTTCTTTCTCAAAAGCCTTCAAGTACTTATGCAGCCTTTCCTCTCGA
Source organism: Wurfbainia villosa (assembly GCA_025175895.1). Classification (NCBI taxonomy): domain Eukaryota; kingdom Viridiplantae; phylum Streptophyta; class Magnoliopsida; order Zingiberales; family Zingiberaceae; genus Wurfbainia; species Wurfbainia villosa. The sequence goes on along the minus strand of CM045995.1, from coordinate 109,613,344 downwards.
ACCGCAAAAGAACCTTGAAGTTGTGATATCACCAACTGAGAATCCGAATGGATTACAATGGAAGAAGCCCCCACCACTTTTGCAGCCTGCAATCCCGCTAGAATGGCTTCATATTCCGCTTCATTATTAGATGCCCAATATTCAGCGAGCGGCTAGTCGAGTTTCTTCACCATCGGGAAATTAATAGAACAAGCGCCATTGCTGCCGTAGATCTGAAAGCGTCTCTGAATATATTCCATGCCTCTGATCCCTCCTCTTTGGCTGTCGAACCCTCTTCCGAGCCGCAGGGTACCTCTGCTAGAAAATCAGCAAGCGCTTGGGCCTTGATAACCGTTCGAGGTTGGTAGTGAATATCATAATCGCTTAGTTCTACCACCCATTTGGCCAATCTTCGAGAAATTGGGCTTAGTGACGACCTTGCCCAATTTTATTTGTGTGTTAGAACGCGGTGATGGGATGAGCCAAAAGTACGGTCTTAATTTGCGGGCGATTAGCACTAGGATATATACCAACTTCTCCACGTATAATGAATTCCGCTCTCTTGAGGATATGGGTGGTATAATAAATAGGTCTTGGTGAGAGCCTTCTTGTTTAATATCTGAACTAACGGCTCCCTGCGAGGCGACGGATACATCCATAATGATTCTCGGCTATTGGTTTGGCTAGCGTGGGAGTCCGGCCAAATATTTCTTCAACTCTGGAAAGCTTGTTCACATTGATCATCCCACGAAATTTAGTAGCCTTTGAGATCTTGAAGAAAGGCTCCTTTGTCGTGATGCTATGAATCGTGATAAAGAAAGCGATCCACGCCCACGACTTCACGGGTTTCCCGATTAGAGGTGACTTCATGTTACATAGTGCTTGCACCTTCTCGGGGTTGGCTTGTAACCCTTTCGATCCACGATGTACCCAGAACTTGCCGCTCTTTACTCGAATAGGCATTTGTTAGGGTTTAGCTTCATATTAAACCGCCATGTAGCGAAGGTTTCATTTAAGTCCTTGACTAAATTTGAGTGGCCTTTGATTTGACTAATATATCATCACGTAGACTTCCATATTTTTCCCTTTACGTTACGCAAAGATTTTATCCATAAGGCGATAGGTGGCCCCTACGTTCTTTAATCCGAACGACATTACCACATAAGCGTATAACCCTCCTGCAGTCACAAAGCTAACCCTCTTTTGATCTTCTTCGGCCAAAGGTATTTGATGATATCCTTGATATGCATCCATTAGGGACACCACTTCATATCCCACAGTAGAATCCACCAATTGATCATTACGAGGCAAGGGGTAGCAGTCTTTAGGGCACGCTTTATTTAAATCACGAAAATTGATACACATCCTCCATTGCCCCGAAGGCTTGGGGACCAGGACTACATTGGAAACCCATTCGAAAAACTGGATCTCCTTTACATGACCAGCTTTTAGCAATTTGTCCACTTCTTCGGCTATGACCTTGTCCTTTTCTGGTCCAAAATGTCGCCTCTTCTGTTGGACAGGTCGGACTCCTTTAGTGATATTGAGCTGGTGTTCAGCCATTCGAGGGTTGATCCCCGTGAGATCATGCACGTCTTTTGCGAAGATGTCTTCATTTTCCTTCAGGCAAGCCACCAACTCTTCTTTGGTTTCCAGCTGTTGTGCCACCCGTGTGGCCTTTCCTGGAGTGATTTCCACCAATTCACCTTCCTCTATTTTTCCAGCCTTGGGGGGGATTTCTCCAGGACGCAGACATCAATGATGATGACAACTTTGCCTTTGAGGTCATTGGTTCGGGCTTTCTTCTGATCGTCCCGAACCATTTGCACGTGACTCTGAGGCCTTACATTCTCCCGGACTTCTCCCAGATGGACCCAAAATTTGACACGGTGGTACAGGGAAGCCACCTGAAAAGGGTGAGGAAAGGGCGCCCAAGAATAGCGTTATAAGTGGACGGAGTGTCCTGATGAGGAAAGGGATTATCTTGGTTTTTGGTGGGCTTTACGCCGAGTCGAGCAATGAAATCTGCCCGTAGGGTGTACTCGTGTCTGCGAATCCAAAGAGGGTGGCCACATCTTCTAACGGGCATTCCCAGTGCATCTGTCAGAAGGCTTCTGAAGAGGATGTTGAGAACTTCTGAATCGACCAACACGGGCCACTTCATAATTAGCCAAGGATATCACGAATAACCAAAGCGTCCGTGTATGGGCGATGGACACCCTGTAAATCTTCGGCCCGAATAAAATGGGCGGTGCGAATAGTGCAGTCGGTGGCGATGGCAAACTCTCCGAGAGGCAGGCGTCGACTTAGTACTCGGTTGGAGTCCCCATCGGTAGGTCCTTCAGCTATAACATGAATAACTCCTCGTGTGGGAGCGTCATCTAAATTGGATGAAGGGTCCTCACCTGATGGGCCTCCTTGGGAAACAACCTCTTGGGATGACGTTTGAGGGAAAGTAACTTGAGGTTGTTGATTATAGGGCCCTGGACGAGTTACATTGGGTCGGGAGCCTCGCCGTGCCGGTCCTCCTGCCTGGAGCCTTACTTGTGGATATGCAGTATGGAGGCGATCCAATTCCTCTTGTAACTTGAAACATCGGCCACTACTGTGGCCGTATTCCGTATGATATTGGCAGAAGAATGGGGCAGGGGGGTTACGTGGGATCCCCCTATATCCTAAGAGTCGTTCGCTGGAGACCACATTGGTAATTCCATTTCGTTCTTTCCAAGTCCTCACGGGAGGAAGCGCTTGATGGCCATGATTTGTAAGGGCGGGCAGGCGAGCACTGGCGGCATTGACAAGGCCTCGGAACCTCCTGTCGAAAAGGTCTTGTATACTCCCGTCGAGGGAGCGCTTGAGGAGCAGCAGAATGAGCTCTTTCAGTTGGGACTGCTGCGGTAGTCCGTTCAGCTCTCCGTACCTTTAATCCTTCTTCTTCACGGATAAACTGCTCTGCACGACTTAGTAGCTCCTCATAACTATCCGTAGGTTGCCTTAACAAGGAACTGAGGAAGGGGCCCTCCTTCAGCCCATGCTGAATAGCGCCTCTGAAAGATTCGGATCGGGCGGAGGGGATTCCCCTAGCTGCAGAAGTGAATTGGTGAAATACCCTCTAAGGGATTCTGAGGGTCCCTGGGTGATATGCATTAACATAGAGGTGTCTGTTTATCGCCTTGCGGTGACAAATTCCTTGAACATTCTCTGGAAATCGGTGAAACAAGTAGCCGGATCACGGGGCGAGTATTGAACCACTTTTTTGTCGAGCCAATTAGGGTGGTTGAAAGACTTCGGCGCGAGGCGTCGATAGCTGATGGGCGAGGCGCTCCGTCAAATTGAGATATGTGCTCTTGGGATCCGTCGAACCGTCATACTTATTGATCGAGGTTTGGAGTAAGATGGAGGAGCTCGAGGAGAGAATGTCCATTGTAAAGGGACTGGACTCGTATATTTCCGGAGGTCGGGTTGATTGACTCTCGCCCTGTTCTTCCCTGTGCGTTTGGGTGAAGGGCATAGTATTTTGAGGCATTCTTACCCCAAGTTCGCCTCCAGGTAATATTTCCACATTGACGGTTGTACGAGATGGAGGAGACATTTCTGGGGGTGGGCCTCTGGAAGAAGGTTCATCGGAATGTGGATGCAGATATCCGGTCCTTCTCCTTTCCCTAGCGAGGGCTTCTGTAATAGCGTCATCCACCAGGGCCTTCAGCTGCGATGGTAGAAGGGTGATGGGGCGCTCTTCCGCTGCAGAGGTAGCAGGTTGTTGTACTTCTTCAGGTTGCATCTCGACGTCCAGCTCAAATGTTCCCACAGACGGCACCAACTGATGCGGGACGGGTGAAAATCTGTTCACTCCTTTTTCAATGCAGTGAAGCACTGAGGGAGATCTCAGAGAGTTTTCACAGGCCACAGTCAGTAGAGAATAAGAAGATGAAGCAGATGAAACGCAAGAAACCCACGTCAGCACTCGAGACTCAGACACAAGATGTAACGTGGTTCGGAATAAGGATTCCTACTCCATGGAGGTGAGCTTTTCTCACCGGATGCAATGCCTAAGCACCTTCACTATGAAGGTCCTCCTTTACGGAAAGCAAGTTCCCGAAGGTGGAGGAGAAAAACCTCTTACAGTGATATCACAAAACGAGAAAAATACAAGAGATGTAACAATCGACAGATCTCCGTCCTTCTTCTCCGGCGAGGCGGTTGTCGCTCTCCTTCTTCTCCTGCGTCTCCTTCTCTCTTGCTGGGTGAGAATAATTGCGGATCCTTCTTTCCTCCTTGCTTCCTCCCTTTTATCTTCCCTTTTCCTTCATCGTAACTTCGCGGGCTATCTCCATCGTACACGTGGCCACCACCTCCACCTGGAGAATAATTCTGTTACAGATATGAGGAGTGAAGACTCCTTGGAATATTGCGTGGGGCCTCCCAAGTCGTTGCCTAACACCTCCTCCTCTACTTTTCGGGTAACTAGGTTAGACTATCTCCCTCAACCATCCGCTTTGAGTGAAGCTAGCTTAGGTTTATAGCCCACGGGCGCCCTAGCCCTAGGATTCCTCATCAACCCGAACCAATTCCTCTTTTTCTCGTGCCAAACTTCCTTCATACCGATCAGGTTAAGCCAACCCTCTATCCATCCCATCGGCTTTTGAAATTATCTAGTTGAACCCATTCTTGTTCCACTCTTGGCGAAGTGCCTTCCGTCTCTTCTTTGCCGTACAAATTGCTTCTGCTAACTCTCCCGTGCCAATTGCTTTAGATATTCTCCCGTACCAATGGCTTCTGATATTCGCGCCCGGACCAATAGCCTCTGATATTTGCGCCTGAACCATTCTTCCTTTTCTCCCTTCGCTGAGCCGAATATTTTGGATCGGATCAGGGGTCACCCGCTAACCCTTCTATCGGGAACTATATAGAAAAGATACCAGCAGTATCAATATATTTGGCTCATAGCCGTGTGTGTTATTTTATCATACCTATGTATCATAGCTGAGATTCCTTCTTTTGTCTCTCAGTGGCTACTTATTTAATAAAATTTATTCTCTCCCTTAGAGACCTTTCGATTAGAGTTCAATCCCAAATGAGTATCCCTTTCCTTGTTCACCATTGATTTCATTGTCTATTGGTATGTTCTATTAATTTATTATTCAGGAATCCCCTTTTAAGGGTCAGTTTAATCAATAGGTGTGTCCTCTCAACTTCTATTGTATCTTATCTCTATTTGTTCAAAATTTGTTATAACATTTATAATAACCTTGAAGCCAAGCTTTATTTGAATTGGAGTGTACCTCTCCCCTTGTTCATAATTACATCATTTCTTTGAGTTTGGCTAGTAATTGTGGATGGATGTTAATTAGTCCTTGTTAATATTGTTGTGATAGCTAGTTTTTAGACTATGGTTAGTTTTTTAGATGGCTTTAAACTAGAGCTATCACCAGTGGTGCCTTTGGATTGTTACTTTTGGATCTTGGTCCTTGGCGACCTTTTAAGATTTTCAAGATGAAGCCATCATTTTTTTTTTAATCATCATCTTGGATGCCTATCAACAATTTGTAACTCTTTTGGGTTACCAAGTGGGAGTTATTATAGAAGTTGTTGATGAATCTTTTGGATCCCTTAATAGATCGTGCATTTACATATGTAATCGAAAAAACGAAAGCAAAAAACGTTCCATACATAGGATATCGTCGAATGATCTATAATAAGTATGTGAAAATAAAACAAAAGAATGGAACGTAGAAGAAAGCATTAAACATGCACCTGAATTTGAAGTCAGCATCGTCGAAAGAATCTAAAGTTGGAAGAAGCATCGTAGGGCTTGATCTTTCACAGATCGAGAGAGATGGACCCGGATGCTCTGCTCGATGGTGAAAAAGAGTCGGCCGAATCATCCGCTCTCCTACGGAGATCACACCCTATATATAGTGTTAATCCAAAACTCATTAACATCCCATCAATACTAATAGTACGGGTTAAAGGGTTCTAAACATATTAATTCAAAATTCATTAACCCACATCCAATAACACAAATCCGTTAACTTAAAACCATAATGGTTAGATCACTTTTAATCGGGTTCGAACCAATACGACACACTTGGATGTGTTATGATAATCATATGTAAGTCCACACCAATAATCTCCCACTTAGGCTACATGTGATTCCGAATGTAACTCATAATCGAAATTCTTTAGTTGCATATATCATGTTGTATTAAACTGAAACAATATAGTCCATCAACTTCATTGACATAGGATTAAAGTGATCATTACTACTACATATATGCAATCGGTAGTAGGACCCGCCAGTAATCACAATACCAATGTCGTCAATGACATAAATCTAATGTGGATGTGTAGTATGAAAAATGTATGAAATGTGATCGACATGTGTCTATTCTCATCTGATCCTCCTTTTGATCCAATACCGGATCTAATCACATTTGCAAGCACCATATGCTAAACCACATTAATAAATCATGATCACCTTATGACTCAATAATGAGTTCTACATCACATTTACGATCACCATATGTAAATCACATTAGTAAATCATGATGTTTCTTTATTCATAGTGTCAACAAATACACATGTAAAAGGAAACTTTATTCGTACGATAATCAAAATTTACGTGTCCAATATATACATAAGAGCATCTAAAAAATAAATAAATATAAACTCCCACTAAACGGGTACTTCATCCATATGAAGAACCCTCATATGTAATATATGCTGATGAAACACCTTGGGCAACAATCCCTTGGTGAGCGGATTCACCAGTATTGAATCTATCTGAATATGCTCTATCATTATTTGACCACTCTGGACTCTTTCCTTAATCGCCAGGTACTTGATGTCGATATGCTTTGACTTCGACGAGTTGTGGTTGTTCTTGGAATAGTGTTTTGCAGCTTTGTTATCACAGAAAATTTTCAATGGTCTTTCAACACCATCGATGACCTGTAATGCTATGATAAAATTTCACAGTCATATCCCGTGATTTGATGCTTCATAGCAGACTATTAATTCTGCCTCCATCGTGGAAGTCACTATAAGCGTCTTTTTGACACTTTTTCATGATATAGCTCCTCCAGCAAGCATGTAGACAAAACCTGAGGTGGACCTCCTGCTATGCATCAAGCAAAATCGAAATCTGAATATCCAATCACCTCCAACTGATTGGATCTCTGATATGTGAGCATGGGTTCTTTGGTTCTTTGTAGATACCGCATTACACTCTTTACGACTTTCCAATGTTCTGATCCAGGGTTACTTAGATACCTACCTAACATTCTAACAATGTACGCTAAATCCAGACGCGTACAAACTTGAGCAAACATGAGACTCCCTACTACTGATGCATAAGGAAGTTTCTTCATCTCATTTATTTCAAGTTCACATTGTGGACATTATTGCAAGCTAAACTTATCACCTCTAGATATAGGTGTGTCCCCTAGTGTACAATTTTGCATGTCATACCATATGAGCACCTTTTTAATATAAACCTTTTATGATAATCCAAGTATACCCTTGGATTTATCACGATATATCTATATGCCTAATATAAAAGATGCTTTACCAAGGTCTTTCATTTCAAATTTATCTGATAGAAATGACTTGGTCTCATGCAGTAATTGTTTATAATTAATTGCCAATAAAATAACATCCACATATAGGACAAGTATCATAAACTTACTCCCATTGAACTTGATATAAATGCATTGATCAATTGGATTCTCCTTAAATCAAAATGAAGTAACCACTTGATCAAATTTCTTGTACCACTGATGGGATGCCTACTTTAAGTCATAAATGGACTTCTTCAACTTACATACTAGGTGCTTTGAATCATCAGATTCAAAGTTCTCTAGTTGCACCATGTATATAGATTCCTCAATGTCTCCATTAAAGAATGCAGTCTTGACGTCCATTTGATGTAGCTCCAAATCATAATGAGCTACAAGTGTCATGATTACTTTTAGGGAGTCTTTCGTAGATACAGGTGAAAAAATCTCCTTGTAATCAATATCCACCTTCTGAGTGAATCTCTTAGCTACAAGGTGTGCCTTATACTTTTTGATATTTCCTAGTGAATCTCGTTTGGTTTTAAATATCCATTTACAACCAACAGATTTCGCCCCTTCAGGCAATTCGACTAGTTCCCATACGTCATTGTCTACCGTAGACTTCATCTCATCTTTCATGGCTTTAATCCACTTTTTAGGATTAGAGCACTTTTGACTTCTTGGAAAGATGCAGGATCATCTTCCAGCACTATGTCAAACTCATGCTCTTGGAGATAAGCAAAATCATGTGAAACCGTGGATCTCCTTCTCCTAGTAGATCGCCTTAGAGGCACTTGTTCTTGAGGCATTTGAGGTGCTTGAGAAACCAGCTCAACCATAGGAGGGTGTACCTCAACTTGAGAAGATGGTTCCTCTACTTACATAGGGGAGGATCTAGGGACATCATGAAGTACTACTCCCTCCGGATGTGCAACATCAATAATGTAGGGTATAGTAACCATACCACTATTAGTTGCACGTATAGTAATGAGGTAGGATGACATGTGTTATCCTTCTCAAAAGACATGTCCCTAGAATATGTTCTCCCACTGTCCTCAATGAACTTGACATTTTTCGATTCAAAAAAGGACCTATTTGAGGGGTCATAAAACTTAAAGTCCCTTGATCTTTCAGAATACCCTATAAAATGGCAGCTAATAGTCCTTGGATCTAGTTTCTTTTCTTTAGGCCTATAAGGCCTAGCCTTAGTTGAAGAACCCCAAATGTGTAAATGCCTAATGCTAAGTTGCTTATCCGTCCATAGCTCATATGGAGTTTTACTTACTATCTTACTGCATACTCTATTAAGTAAGTACACTACAGTCTTGAGTGCATCACCCCACAAGAACTCTGGTAAAGAAGTGAAAAACATCATACTTCTCACCATGTCCTTTAGGGTTTGATTCCTTCGCTCATCTATACCATTCTGATGAGGAGTACCAGGCATAGTGTATTGAGCCACAATACCACACTCAGATAAGTAATTGGTAAAAGGTCCTAGACGTTGTTCACCTGATCCATCACAACGACCGTAATATTCACATCCACGGTCGGATTTGATAGCTTTAATCCTCTTCCCTAGTTGATTTTCAACTTCGGTTTTGAAGATTTTGAACATGTCTATGAACTGTGACTTCTCATATAAAAGATATAAGTAGACATATTAGAAGTAATCATCTATAAAACTGATAAAATATATTTGTCCATTCCAAATGTCTTAGGTAATGGTCCACATATATCTGTATGTATAAGTTCTAAAGTGCTACAACACAGATTTTCACCTTTATTCCTTTTGTTAGTCATTTTTCCTTTGACACACTATATACAAATATCAAAATCTGACATGTCAAGGGAATAGAGAATTCCTTGTGACATTAACCTTTCTAGGCGTTGTTTGGGTATATGTCCTAAATGCCTATGCCACAACATAGATGAATTTCCATCTGTCAAATTGTATTTCGAACATACATTACAAAAAAACATCAAATTGGCGACGAAATTTGACAACAAAAAAAATTTATTGCAAATCTCCAACAAAATTTGCGACGAATTTTAAATTTCATCGCAAATTAGTAACAAAATTTCCAACAAAAATTTTTTTGTTGCAAAATTATTTAAATTTCCAATAATTAATTTTCGTCGTAAAATTCATTGAAAATTAGCGACGAAAATGATTTTTCGTCGCCAATTTCGACAAAACAACATTTTCATTGTAAATTTTTGTAACAAATTCAAAATTCGTTGCAAAATTTTGCAACGAATTCATGAATTCGTTGCAAATTTTGCAACGATTTTTTTCATTGCAAATTAGCAACGAATCTAAAATTTGTTGCCAAAATTAGCAACGAATTCATGAATTCGTTGGGAATTTCCCATCAAATTTGGCGACGAAAAATTTCAATTATTTTGTCAGGGTAGGAATTATAATTTTTGCAATGAATATAATATTCGTTGCTAAATTGACAACAAAAAATAAATTGGTCACCAATTTTGCGACGAAAAATAAATTTCGTCGCAAAATTGGCGACGAATCTAGTATTCATCGCAAATTTTCCGACAAATTTAGCAACGAAATAGAATTCGTCGCCAATTTTCCTTAATTATTCCCCCTTCCTTTCCCCAATCGAATCTCACGGATTCCTTGGCTTCCCCCGATCCCGATCCGATACGTTTTCTCCCCTCTTCCTCCCCTTCCTCTTGCTGCCTTTTGTCGCCCGTCGAGCGACACTACCATGCGACTTGCATGAGCCACGCATGAGCTCGCGACAGTTCCATGAGCTCGCGATCGCGTTGTCTGCCATAACAATAGATTTAAAATGTTATTTAAATTATATAAATCAGTATAATGTGTAATATAAATAAAAAATTAATATTTTATTTTTCATAGGTTTGTCGTACTTCGTTATTAAGGTGTTCAATGTGTTTGTGAAGTCTTCAGCTGTGAGCTCATCCATTATTTCCATCGGGACAGGTATAAATATTGTATATTCATAAATTTATAGTATTATTATTTTATATTATATATAATTAATGTTTGATTTTAAGTAATTTTATTACTATAAATAGATAATATTTGTTCGAAATGATATTATAATTTGTAATTTAATATCACACAAAATCATATTTAGTACTAGAAGAATTTATTTTGAGTATAAATTTATTATTAGATTAATATATACGGATGAAATATGGAAAAGAATAAAATTAATCCTTGATATAAATTTAAAAACAGGATAAATGGAGAGAGAACGAAGTTGAATGTATAAAAAGAATTTACCAGAATGTCGTAGTTTAACCGATGAATTTATTATTGGGTTAGAACAATTTGTTACTTTTGCTAATAACAATGTTGAGTTTATGGATGGAAATAAATTAAGGTGTTCATGCAAAAAATGTCATAATGGTAAATTTTTCCAGTGTGATAAAGTTCGAGAACATCTTTGTAGATTTGGTTTTACACTAAATTATTATAATTGGACTTGTCATGGTGAACCGTTTATATCTGATGAAGAGGTTGGACGAAACATAAAAAGAACAGTTAGTGAAGAGCAAATATATTATGATCAATTCAATCCATACCAGAGGATGATAGTTGATACAGTTAGTCATAATTTAAATAACGAACCAAATGCTACAAGTTCTAGTTATCCTCAAACATTTGAACACATGTATACTAGTTATTCAACGTCGTTGGAGGAGGTAGAAATAACTGGTGTTGATGAAAATGTATACAATGAGCCATATCTCAAATTTCAAGAAGTGTTGAGAGCTGCAGATGAACCCGTGTGGTCTGGTTGTGATAGTCACACTAAATTATCTCTCACCGTAAGATTGTTGAATGTTAAAGCTAAGCATAATGTGTCCGAAAATTATTTCAATGATTTTGTTCAAGTTATTGGAGAAGTATTGTCGTGTGATCACATAATGTCGAACAATTTTTATAGTATGAAAAAACTTGTGAAAGATTTAGGTCTTCCGGTGCAAAGAATTGATGTTTGCAGATATGATTGTATACTATATTGGAGAGATAATGTAGATTTAGAGACTTGTAAATTATGTAGTCAATGCGGGTACAAGAGTACCACGAGATCGAATCGTAATAAGCGATTTAAATCATTCAGACAAATGTTCTATTTTCCTTTAACTCCTAGATTGCAAAGACTTTATGCATCAAAGGTCACTGTTAAACACATGACTTGACATGCAAATCATGAAACAGAGAATGGGCTAATGTGTCATCCATCATATGCAGAGGCGTGGAAAATTTTTGATAGAACATATTCTGAGTTTGCGAATGAGACTCGAAACATCAGGTTGGGTCTATGTGTTGATGGATTTACTCCATTTGGCAAATCAGGAAGAACTTATTCTTGTTGGTCAATTATCATAACTCCGTATAATCTTCCACCCGATATGTGTATGAAAATACCTTATATGTTTTTAACATTGATTGTGCCCGGCCTTCATAATCTGAAGAAGTTAATAGATGTTTACATGCAACCATTGATTGCCGAGCTAAACCAACTATGAGACGAGAGTGTTTCTACATATGATATCCATACTAATCAGATGTTCACAATGAGAGCTACACTTCTTTAAACCATAAATGATTTTCCTGCTTATGGGATGTTATCGGGCTGGAGTACCATGGAGATTTTAGAATGTCCAATGTGTATGGAGAGATCAAAGTCATTCAGATTGAAACACGGAAAGAAACCGAGTTATTTTGATTGTCATAGATAATTTTTACCATCAAATCATAAATTAAGAAGGAATAAAGAAGAATTCACTAAGAATATAATTGAAACAACACCTCCACCATTGAGATTCACCGGTCAATTTTTATGGCATAGAGTGCTTAACTTTGCATATGTTATTGAAGAACCAAATGTTACAACATATGACTATAAAATTATGCATAAATGAACTAAACAAAGTATATTTTGGGATTTACCATATTAGCAGAGTAATTTGATTCATCATAATCTTGATTTAATGCATATTGAGAAGAATATTTTTGATAATCGATAAATACGGTGATGGATATTACGAAAAATAAAAGATAATTTGAATGTAAGAAAAGATTTGTGTCTCATCTGTAAACGACCCACCCTTGATGTTGATGAAAATAGTAGGGAACCAAAATCAAAAATAGTTTATACATTGAATAAGGATCAAAGACGGATTGTTTGTGAATGGTTGAAATCATTGAGATTTCCTGATGGTTATGTCTCTAATCTTGGCAGATGCGTTGATTTGAAAGAATGCAAATTGATTGGTTTGAAAAGTCATGACTGTCATATATTCATGGAAAGACTAATTCCTATTTCTTTGAAGGAACTGTTACCAAATTTTGTCTGGGGTGCAATTACGGAATTAAACATTTTCATTCATGATATTTGCTAGACAGTATTGAGTCATTCACATATGGAGACATTAGAGAGAGATATTCCGATCATTTTGTGTAACTTAGAAAGAATATTTCCACCGGCGTTTTTTGATTCAATGGAACATCTTTTGGTTCACTTGCCATATGAGGCTAAAGTTGGAGGTCTTATTCAATTTTGATGGATGTATCCGTTTGAAAGGTGAATTTTTTGCTTTTTTTATCATTGTTATTTCATTTGATCAAATTTAGTATAATTTATTTTCTAATAAATTTTATTGTATTACTCTTAGATTCCTCTATCACTTGAAAAAAAAAGTAAAAAATAAGGCTCATGTTGAAGCTTTTATTGTTAATGCATATATTGTGGAGGAAGTTACAACTTTTGCATCATATTATTTTGAACCTCACGTTCAATCCAAGAGTCGAAAAGCAGGAAGAAACGATGAGGGTCCTGTTGACATAAATTTGAGGGCATTCCTAATTTTTAACTATCATGGTCGACCAAGTAGATCTTGTACAAGTAGATACTTAACTGGTCAGGAGTGGCGAGCATCCCACACATATATTTTACTGAACTGTCCAGAAGTAATATCATATTTTGAGTGAGTATATAAATGTTATATTATATATTTCATATATCATAAATTATTGTTTGTGTTATTTAATTTTATTGTCACGCCACGGGAGTATGCCGTGCCGAAAATCAAACGGACGGCATCTCCCCTGTACGTGGCAACATCTTGGGTTAATACAAGGCCCGTAGGCCCACAACAACAACATCATAAACAGATATAAATATATCAAACACACAGCGGAAACATAAACACATACCCACAACAAAATCTACCAAAACATACGGGTGTACACCCCCTGACAAGACCACAGTACTAAAATAGTACATAAAGCAACGACACAAAACAAGGTCCACAACATAACGACGAAGTCCATACATAAACTCGAGTCAATAACATAGAATCAAAAATCCATAAGACAAACACAAATCCTCGGGAGACTCAGAAAGCGGAGATGGGATGGATCACGCGACTCAAGCCGTCACGAAGATCTCTACCTGTTACCTGGGCGACAGAAAAACCCAGGGTCCGTGGGAGTGAGTAAAACTCAGCAGGTAATAGATAAACATGTTCATTAATATCACATGTATTTCGACAGTAAAATCTACAGGTATCTCTAGCATGATAATATATATATCCATGTATATACCATCTAACCAAAAGTCAATATGAAGCGACATACACGAGCGTGCTATGCTACATCTATCCAACACTTTGAGCACATATACACAACATATGGTATAAAGAATAGAACTAACTCCTACTACATCCTGCTATGGGTCAAGGGTATCACAGTGAATAACTAACCAGTATACAAGTGATGGCCTACTACCATACAGAAGAATGTGATAACATGTATGAATATGTGCAAACAAATGCAACAAACATAGTAGATACAAATGCAACATCACAATAAGCATATCTATATATAGACTGTAGCTATATACATATGCTAATCACAATCATCCATATATATATATACATGCATATATGTATATATATGGTAATATGCAAAAAAAAAAATGCCATAAGTCGGCAATGCAGTATGCATGGTCATGTCGGCTCACCCTAAAGCTACCACGACCCCAGTGTGGCCTCGGTGGCTCGAGCATGACAACTGTCCCAACTCAACACCAACCACTACTCTCGAGTGGCCGAGTGGGCAGTATGATCGAGTAGCATATAAGCGTAAAGAGCAAGCTACACGATGGGGGTCCCTGCTGTTGGCCAATCGGACAGTCACTACCCATGAGTGGTCGAGTGCCACACACGCAGGACTACGACACGCAAATCCAACTATCATCGTCTGTAGTGATAGAGTGCGGCACTACAATGCTCTGCCCTCACACCGGTTACTCCTCCTATGAGTAACCGTGGAGGCAGGATGACTGGCGACACTCTCGACCACAAGGGAGACATCGTCGCCAGCGTGCATGCAAATGACATGAATGTAAGGTCTCACAAATAGACATCCACCCTAGACTCTCTACTCTACAGAGGGTCATGCTAACCAGATCAACGCACTCTCTATCCTGTAGAGAGTCGTACTCAACTGATCGTATCATACTAGGACCACCGGTCCGTAGCGAGACCCTAAATACCATTCACGACCATTTGCATAATGCATGGTCGGTAATATGCAATCTAAGGGGTACTAGAATTAACTCTAGGTTCAAGACATCATCTACCTACGGATGACCTTTTTGCCAAATTTACAATCAGGTTGTCATCCGTACCTTACTACTTGTATTTAACTTAAACAAATTCTAAGTTATTTACATCATCTATGTGTATAACTCCTAATCATGGTAACATAACATGATAGCAGCAAGGAGTTAAAAGCCAACGGATAAAGTATCAAGCATAAGATGAATAGAACAAGATCAAGGTAACATGATCATTTAAGATGATCATGCATCTAAATCTATATGCATTACTACCTGACCGGGGTAGGAATCACCCACCTGCTGTAAATGTTCGTAGCAATGAAATCCTCACGGCCGCGGACCTGTCTCGTATCCACGTCCTGCAATTAGCATCAATTACAGTTTAGTACAAGCAGCCTACAAAATACATAGATAAATTCACTACTACATCGTTCTTATATTCACGTCCTTCTATCGAATGTGAATTAAAGGTCCCAAGCAACCATGGTCGATTCACTATAACCAACCATCACATTATACCCTCAATTGGTACGATTAACATCATAATCACAACAACCCAATTTTTTTTTACAACATACAATATTAGAAAACCCAAATAGACAACTTAACCCCTTGATCCGTCGTCCACAGCTCTATCGCAACCCTTACAGTTCAATCCATCAACCGTCGTTTCCTCCCCACACAATAACAACAATTAACAACCAACAACGGTCGGACAGAAGTTAAATCATGCTTACCTGCTGTTGTAATTCCACCGGCAGCTCAAACCCCCAAAATCGACAGCTAACCCCTTCCCAATTCCTCAATCTGCCGAAGGGAATCTCTGCCCTAAATCGAAATTGTCTCAGCCAAGGCGAGTAACAACACAGTAACTAAAGAGAATCCAGCTTACCTATAGTAGGAACTCCGTCGGCCAAGCAATTCCTCCAAGATCCTCAGTCGGTCGGAGACAAACACTGCCCACATTAGGTTTCGCGTTTAGCCACACCAAAATCCACACGAAATCCATAAGGAAAACACAACAAATCCTCAAATCCCGTCCAAGCTCAGGAAAAAGGGTAGTTCTCACCTTTCTTGATTACCACCGGCAGAGAAATCCCTAAAATCGTCGGTTCTTCCCCCTTTCGTCGCTACTGTTGCCAACCATCGTCTAGCCTCCGACCAACACACGCTGTAGATACCGTCGCCCCAAGCTCGCAGCCCTGGATCGTCCGTGGATACCGACGAGCAGTGGTCGGTCGTTGCTTACACAGAAGGAGGGGAGGTGGCCGAGAATCGGAGATGCGGCGCGAGGAAAAAGAGGATCGCACGAAGAGGAGTCGGGAGGGGAAGAATCAACGAGAGAGGCAGATTTCGGTGGGGAAGACGATAGAAGACGAACTGCACGAGGAGACCGCTCGATCCATAAGTTCGAATGAGGAAGGAAGAAGGATGAAACGGCTTGGCGTTGCGACTTGGAACGGGTTGGGTTTTAAGAGGAGTAAACGGATCTTTGGGTTTAAAACCCTAAGTCAAAAACCTAGATCCATTTAAATTAACCCCATAACCTTAGAGCTAGGTTAGATTTACTTAAAATCCCTAACCATGCTTTATTTTTTTTTTTTTTTTATTTTTTATTTTTTTGGTATTTTACATTCTCCCCCACTTATTAAAATTTGGTCCCCAAATTTCATACCTATATGTCAAAAATTAATTCAAGCATATTCTGAAATAACCACATACCTCAGGTAAACAGATGAGGGTATCGAGCTCGGATAGTATCCTCCAGCTCCCAGGTAGCCTCCTCTCATCCGGATGGTCTTTGCCATCCCACTTTTACAAGTCGGATGATTTTGTTCCGCAACTGTCGCTCCTTGCGACCAAGAATCCGCACCGGAGTCTCCTCATAAGTCGCATTCGCCTGGAGCGGTATCGGAACTTCTTTCAGAACATGGACAGATCGCGGCACGTATTTCCTCAGCATAGATACATGGAATACGTTGTGAACACCCGCAAGTGTCGGAGGTAAAGCCAACCGATAAGCTACACCCCCAATCCGCTCTAATATCTCAAATGGACCAATGTAGCGTGGGGCTAATTTTCCTTTTAGCCCAAATCTCTTGACTCCTTTGGTGGGTGACACTCGTAGGAATACATGGTCCCGGTGAGAATTCAAAGGCCTTCGCCTCCGCATAACTTTTCTGCCAGATCACGTGCCTCGGATAACTCATCGATAACTTCGTACTAACTCATCTGCTGGATACTCACGAGGCCCCAATATATCTGTGCGTTCCCCAACTTCCTCCCATAACACAGAGATCTGCAGGTCTGCCGTATAATGCCTCGAATGGAGCCATCCAATAGAAGAAGTGGTAGCCGCTTTGTTGTAGGAAAACTCCACCAAAGGAATGTGATCCTCCCAACCGCCACCGAATCCATGACGCAGATCTCACAGATCCTCCAGTCCGAATGCCCGATCTGTCTGGCTCGGATGAAAGGTCAGACCGAGTCGGGCTCGCGGCCCATGGCCTCGGCCGCACTCGCCAGATCGAAGTAAAGCGGATCTCTATCGATATGATACTCAATGGTACACCATGCAACTATGATCTCTAAGAAGATAATTCCGCTAGACGATCCAATGAATCCGCCTCACGACGGAAGGAAGTGAGCTGATTCGGTTAATCGATCCACGATCACCCAAATCGCAGATGTCCTTTACGGGTTCGTAATCCCGTAACGGTCCATCGTGATATGCTCCCACTTCCATTCCGGATCGATTTCCTGTGTTTCATGTTCGCCTTCACTTGCCGGGCATACTAGGCATCGCGACAAAGTCCGCAATATCTCGCTTCATACCGCTCCACCAAGATAAGCGCTTCAAATCTCTGTGACATCCGAGTACCACCAGATGTATAGCAAATCTCGATCGATGTGCTTCGTAGCAGCTTCTTCCTTAATCGGGTGTGTGTCCGAACACATAGTCGCCCCTAAACGGCACACCATTCTCGCTACTCGAGAAGTCCGGCCCGACGCTTCCGAGTCTATAGTGCCGCCAAGAACCGCAGATGCCGTCACGATTGGCTTCCTCGATCCTCTCAAAGAATGGCGATCGGGCAACCATAGAAACTAATATCCCACCTTGCTTCAGTAATCCCAAATTTCCACCAAGTGATATATACTCGGGTGTCTTTCCATATTTTCCCAAGATCGCAATCCATGGCCTGACTTCTAACAAGGTGAACTTCTCCTTGGCCGATCGTAAGCAACACGCAGTATCCGCGGACTTATCATGAGCCCATCGACTCGTCTCAAGGTGAGTCGTGGTGTATCCGATTCCGAGGCTCCTGATCACCAATATGGCCGAGGCCGCGGCTTGAGCAAAGAGGCTCCTCTCACCCAGATCTCGCCCCTCCTCCTCGGCCGCCGCTCGATGGACGGCCTCACCACGAGTCCCAACACAGTGGCATGACTGACAGTATTCACCTGTTGAACAAGTCTAGATAAGTATCTAACTAAAGTATAAATTATCATGAATACTTACTTCGTGTTGCCCGGAGCTTATGCCGCTATCAATCCCATCTCACAAAACCAAAACCGAAAAATATACCAACTCCCGAGAATCCAAGACTCGAAAATAAAATCATTGTATGGCATCGCAGAACCCGGGCTCGATATATTAATAAAGTTGTCACGCCCGAGTATGCTCGAAAATCAAACTGACGCATCTCCCCGCACGCGGCAACATCTGGTTAATACAAGGCCCAGAGGCCCACAACAACAAAATCATAAATGATATAAATATATCAAACACACATGAAACATAAACACATACCCACAAATAAAATCTACTAAAACATACTGTGTACACTTCGACAAGACCACGACTAAAATAGTACATAAAGCAACGACACAAAACAAGGTCCACAACATAACGATTTAAGTCCATACATAAACTCGAGTCAATAACATAGAATCAAAATCCATAAGACAAAACACAAATCCTTCTGAGACTCAGAAGGAGATGGGATGGATCGCCAAGGCAGCCTAAGCCGTCACGAAGATCTCTACCTGTTACCTGGGCGACAGAAAAACCCAGGGTCCGTGGGAGTGAGTAAAACTCAGCAGGTAATAGATAAACATGTTCATTAATATCACATGTATTTCGACAGTAAAATCTACAGGTATCTCTAGCATGATAATATATATATATCCATGTATATACCATCTAACCAAAAGTCAATATGAACTGCAGACATACCTGAACGTCTGCTATGCTACATCTATCCAACCTGAGCACATATACACAACATATGGTATAAAGAATAGAACTAACTCATACTACATCCTGCTATGGGTCAAGGGTATCACAGTGAATAACTAACCAGTATACAAGTGATGGCCTACTACCATACAGAAGAATGTGATAACATGTATGAATATGTGCAAACAAATGCAACAAACATAGTACATACAAATGCAGCATCACAATAAGCACATCTATATATAGACTACAGCTATATACGTATGCTAATCACAATCATCCATATATATATATACATGCATATATGTATATATATGGTAATATGCAAAAAAATGCCATAAGTCGGCAATGCAGTATGCATGGTCATGTCGGCTCACCCTAAAGCTACCACGACCCCAGTGTGGCCTCGGTGGCTCGAGCATGACAACTGTCCCAACTCAACACCAACCACTACTCTCGAGTGGCCGAGTGGGCAGTATGATCGAGTAGCATATAAGCGTAAAGAGCAAGCTACACGATGGGGGTCCCTGCTGTTGGCCACTCCGACAGTCACTACCCATGAGTGGTCGAGTGCCACACACGCAGGACTACGACACGCAAATCCAACTATCACCGTCTGTAGTGATAGAGTGCGGCACTACAATGCTCCTCACACCTGCATTACTCCTCCTATGAGTAATCAGTGGAGGCAGATGATTGCGACACTCTCGACCACAAGGGAGACATCGCCGCCAGCGCATGCAAATGACATGAATGTAAGGTCTCACAAATAGACATCCACCCTAGACTCTCTACTCTACAGAGGGTCATGCTAACCAGATCAACGCACTCTCTATCCTGTAGAGAGTCGTACTCAACTGATCGTATCATACTAGGACCACCGGTCCGTAGCGACACCCTAAATACCATTCACCCGACCATTTGCATAATGCATGGTCGGTAGAAACATGCAATCTTAGGGGGTACTAGAATTAACTCTAGGTTCAAGACATCATCTACCTACGGATGACCTTTTTGCCAAATTTACAATCAGGTTGTCATCCGTACCTTACTACTTGTATTTAACTTAAACAAATTCTAAGTTATTTACATCATCTATGTGTATAACTCCTAATCATGGTAACATAACATGATAGCAGCAAGGAGTTAAAAGCCAACGGATAAAGTATCAAGCATAAGATGAATAGAACAAGATCAAGGTAACATGATCATTTAAGATGATCATGCATCTAAATCTGTATGCATTACTACCTGACCGGGGTAGGAATCACCCACCTGCTGTAAATGTTCGTAGCAATGAAATCCTCACGGCCGCGGACCTGTCTCGTATCCACGTCCTGCAATTAGCATCAATTACAGTTTAGTACAAGCAGCCTACAAAATACATAGATAAATTCACTACTACATCGTTCTTATATTCACGTCCTTCTATCGAATGTGAATTAAAGGTCCCAAGCAACCATGGTCGATTCACTATAACCAACCATCACATTATACCCTCAATTGGTACGATTAACATCATAATCACAACAACCCAATTTTTTTTTACAACATACAATATTAGAAAACCCAAATAGACAACTTAACCCCTTGATCCGTCGTCCACAGCTCTATCGCAACCCTTACAGTTCAATCCATCAACCGTCGTTTCCTCCCCACACAATAACAACAATTAACAACCAACAACGGTCGGACAGAAGTTAAATCATGCTTACCTGCTGTTGTAATTCCACCGGCAGCTCAAACCCCCAAAATCGACAGCTAACCCCTTCCCAATTCCTCAATCTGCCGAAGAATCTACGCCTTAAATCGAAATTGTCTCAGCCAAGGCGAGTAACAACACAGTAACTAAAGAGAATCCAGCTTACCTATAGTAGGAACTCCGTCGGCCAAGCAATTCCTCCAAGATCCTCAGTCGGTCGGAGACAAACACTGCCCACATTAGGTTTCGCGTTTAGCCACACCAAAATCCACACGAAATCCATAAGGAAAACACAACAAATCCTCAAATCCCGTCCAAGCTCAGGAAAAAGGGTAGTTCTCACCTTTCTTGATTACCACCGGCAGAGAAATCCCTAAAATCGTCGGTTCTTCCCCCTTTCGTCGCTACTGTTGCCAACCATCGTCTAGCCTCCGACCAACACACATTTGTAATCACAGTAAGCCCCAAGCTCGCAGCCCTGGATCGTCCGTGGATACCGACGAGCAGTGGTCGGTCGTTGCTTACACAGAAGGAGGGGAGGTGGCCGAGAATCGGAGATGCGGCGCGAGGAAAAAGAGGATCGCACGAAGAGGAGTCGGGAGGGGAAGAATCAACGAGAGAGGCAGATTTCGGTGGGGAAGACGATAGAAGACGAACTGCACGAGGAGACCGCTCGATCCATAAGTTCAGGAACCAAGAAACTAAGGAAGAAAGATGACACGGCTTGGCGTTGCGACTTGGAACGGGTTGGGTTTTAAGAGGAGTAAACGGATGTTTGGGTTTAAAACCCTAAGTCAAAAACCTAGATCCATTTAAATTAACCCCATAACCTTAGAGCTAGGTTAGATTTACTTAAAATCCCTAACCATGCTTTATTTTATTTTATTTTTTTTTTTTTTGTTGGTATTTTACATTCTCCCCCACTTATTAAAATTTGGTCCCCAAATTTCATACCTATATGTCAAAAATTAATTCAAGCATATTCTGAAATAACCACATACCTCAGGTAAACAGATGAGGGTATCGAGCTCGGATAGTATCCTCCAGCTCCCAGGTAGCCTCCTCATCCGTATGGTGCTGCCATCCCACTTTTACAAGTCGGATGATTTTGTTCCGCAACTGTCGCTCCTTGCGACCAAGAATCCGCACCGGAGTCTCCTCATAAGTCGCATTCGCCTGGAGTGGTATCGGAACTTCTTTCAGAACATGGTCAGATCGCGGCACGTATTTCCTCAGCATAGATACATGGAATACGTTGTGAACACCCGCAAGTGTCGGAGGTAAAGCCAACCGATAAGCTACACCCCCAATCCGCTCTAATATCTCAAATGGACCAATGTAGCGTGGGGCTAATTTTCCTTTTAGCCCAAATCTCTTGACTCCTTTGGTGGGTGACACTCGTAGGAATATATGGTCCCTGACTGAGAATTCCAAAGGCCTTCGCCTCCGGTCCGCATAACTTTTCTGCCGATCCTGTGCCTCAGATAACCGTCGTCTGATAACTCGTACTAACTCTGCATCCTGCTGGATACTCTGAGGCCCCAATATCTGTCGTTCCCCAACTTCCTCCCATAACACAGGAGATCTGCAGGGTCTGCCGTATAATGCCTCGAATGGAGCCATCTGAATAGAAGAGTGGTAGCTGTTGTTGTAGGAAAACTCCACCAAAGGAATGTGATCCTCCCAACTGCCACCGAAATCCATGACGCAGGATCTCAATAGATCCTCCAGAGTCTGAATGGTACGTTCACCGTCCGTCTGCTCGCGGATGAAAGGTCAGACTGAGTCGAAGCTCTGTGCCCATGGCCTGCTGCAGACTCTGCCAGAATCGGGAAGTAAAGCGCGGATCTCTATCAGATATGATACTCAATGGTACACCATGCAATCTGATGATCTCTCGGCAGTACAATTCCGCTAGACGATCCAATGAATCTGTCTCACGTATCGGAAGGAAGTGAGCTGATTTGGTTAATCGATCCACGATCACCCAAATCGCAGTATGTCCTTTACGGGTTCTGGGTAATCCCGTAACGAAGTCCATCGTGATATGCTCCCACTTCCATTCCGGGATCGGGATTTCCTGAAGTAACCCCGCAGGTTTCTGATGTTCGGCCTTCACTTGTTGGCATACTAGGCATCGTGCGACGAAGTCCGCAATATCTCGTTTCATACCGTTCCACCAGTATAAGCGCTTCAAATCTCGGTACATCCGAGTACCACCAGGATGTATAGCAAATCTCGACTGATGTGCTTCCTGTAGCAGTTCTTCCTTAACTGGGTGTGTGTCCGGAACACATAGTCGTCCTCGGAAACGAAGTACACCATTCTCGTCACTCGAGAAGTCCGTCTGACGTTCTGAGTCTATAGTGCTGCTCAAAAACTGCAGATGCTGGTCACTGACTTGTGCTTCCTTGATCCTCTCAGCAATAGCGGACTGGGCAACCATAGAAACTAATATCCCCCGTGATGTTTGACCGTGTTCCGACAATCCCAACTCGGAGAACTGTCGAACCAGATCGATCGCTAGGCCACAGGGTGGCTGGTACATCCGGTGCGAATCTGTCCTACGGATGAGAGCGAACTACGATAGTCACAGTAAACTCTGCGTTGTACTCCATAACCGAACGGTCACCTTGCTTCAGGCTTAGAAACTCGGCGTCGTCTTTGTAAGCCGAAGGAAATCGCCTCGAAAGCATCTCGAAGTGGACCAAGTAATCCCACGCTCCCGAGCGAGTCTTACGTAATTTCCACCAAGTGATAGCTCGATCTACGAGATGATATGCTAAGGCCCACCTTCTCCACATACATGCGTTCGTATACTCGAAGGTGTCTTACATATTTTCCGGCCAAGATCGGGCAATCCATGGGTCGGACTCCCCTCGGAACAAGGTGAACTTCTCCTTGGTGATCGTGCTAACACAGTATCCGTGACTTATCATTGAGCCCTCTTTGGACTCTGTGGGCTCTGGCGTGTCGATGGTGTATCCGGATTACGAGGCTCGGATCACCAATAGTGGCGAGGTGTGCTTGAGCGATGGCTCGTCTCAGCGTATCTCGTCCCCTCCTCTGGTGCCGCTGGATGGGCGGCCTCGACAGTCCGAGCAGGTGGCATGACTACGTATTCACTGTTGAACAAGTCTAGATAAGCATCTAACTAAAATATAAATTATCGTGAATACTTGCCCGTGTTGCGGAGCTTATGCATTCTATCCCATCTCACAAAACCAAAACCGAAAAATATATACCAACTCCCGAGAATCCAAGACTCGACTCAAAAACAATATTGTATGGCATCGCAGAACCTTGGGCTCTGATACCAATAAAGTTGTCATGCCCCCGGGAGTATGCCGTGCCGAAAATCAAACGGACGGCATCTCCCCTGTACGTGGCAACATCTCGGGTTAATACAAGGCCCGTAGGCCCACAACAACAACATCATAAACAGATATAAATATATCAAACACACAGCGGAAACATAAACACATACCCACAACAAAATCTACCAAAACATACGGGTGTACACCCCCTGACAAGACCACAGTACTAAAATAGTACATAAAGCAACGACACAAAACAAGGTCCACAACATAACGACGAAGTCCATACATAAACTCGAGTCAATAACATAGAATCAAAAATCCATAAGACAAACACAAATCCTCGGGAGACTCAGAAAGTGGAGATGGGATGGATCGCCGGCGCAGCTCCAAGCCGTCACGAAGATCTCTACATTGACAGGCGACGGAAAAACCAGTCCGTGGGAGTGAGTAAAACTCGAGTAAGAGATAAACATGTTCATTAATATCACATGTATTTCGACAGTAAAATCTACAGGTATCTCTAGCATGATAATATATATATATCCATGTATATACCATCTAACCAAAAGTCAATATGAACTGCAGACATACCTGAACGTCTGCTATGCTACATCTATCCAACCTGAGCACATATACACAACATATGGTATAAAGAATAGAACTAACTCCTACTACATCCTGCTATGGGTCAAGGGTATCACAGTGAATAACTAACTGATACAAGTGATGGCCTACTACCATCGGAAGAATGTGATAACATGTATGAATATGTGCAAACAAATGCAACAAACATAGTACATACAAATGCGATCACAATAAGCACATCTATATATATAGACTCACATTTATATCGTATACTAATCACAATCATCCATATATATATATACATGCATATATGTATATATATGGTAATATCAAAAATGCCATAAGTCGGCAATGCTGTGCATGGTCATGTCGGCTCACCCTAAAGCTACCACGACCCGGTGTGGCCTCGGTGGCTCGAGCATGACAAGCTGTCCCCAACTCACACCAACCACTACTCTCGGTGGCGAGTGGGCGATATGATCGAGTAGCATATAAGCGTAAAGAGCAAGCTACGATGGGGTCCTGCTGTTGGCCAATCAGTGATCACTACCCATGAGTGGTCGAGTGCCACACCACCGAGGACTATGACGCAGCCAAATCCAACTATCACCGTCTGTAGTGATAGAGTGCGGCACTACTGATGCTCTGCCCTCACGGTTACTCCTCCTATGAGTAAGTGGAAGCGAGATATTTGGCGACACTCTCGACCACAAGGAGACATCGTCGCGGCGTGCATGCAAATGACATGAATGTAAGGTCTCACAAATAGACATCCACCTAGACTCTCTACTCTCTGAGGGTCATGCTAACGGATCAATGCACTCTCTATCACAGAGAGTCGTACTCAAGATCGTATCATACTAGGACCACCGGTCCGTAGCGACACCCTAAATACCATTCACCGACCATTTGCATAATGCATGGTCGGTGAAAACTATGCAATCTTAGGGGTACTAGAATTAACTCTAGGTTCAAGACATCATCTACCTACGGATGACCTTTTTGCCAAATTTACAATCGGGTTGTCATCCGTACCTTACTACTGTATTTAACTTAAACAAATTCTAAGTTATTTACATCATCTATGTGTATAACTCCTAATCATGGTAACATAACATGATAGCGACAAGGAGTTAAAAGCCAGCGGATAAAGTATCAAGCATAAGATGAATAGAACAAGATCAAGGTAACATGATCATTTAAGATGATCATGCATCTAAATCTATATGCATTACTACGGAGGTAGGAATCACCCACCTGCTGTAAATGTTCGTAGCAATGAAATCCTCACGGCCGCGGACCTGTCTCGTATCCACATCCTGTAATTAGCATCAATTACAGTTTAGTACAAGCAGCCTACAAAATACATAGATAAATTCACTACTACATCGTTCTTATATTCACGTCCTTCTATCGAATGTGAATTAAAGGTCCCAAGCAACAATGGTCGATTCACTATAACCAACCATCACATTATACCCTCAATTGGTACGATTAACATCATAATCACAACAACCCAATTTTTTACAACATACAATATTAGAAAACCCAAATAGACAACTTAACCCTTGATCCAGTCGTCCGGCTCTATCAACCCTTACGATTCAATCCATCAACCGTCGTTTCCTCCCCACACAATAACAACAATTAACAACCAACAGCGGTCGGACGGAAGTTAAATCATGCTTACTCATTTGTAATTCCACCGCTCAAACCCCAAAATCGACGACTAACCCCTTCCCAATTCCTCAATCTGCGAGAGAATCTACGCCTTAAATCGAAATTGTCTCAGCCAAGGCGAGTAACAACACAGTAACTAAAGAGAATCCAGCTTACCTATAGTAGGAACTCCGTCGGCCAAGCAATTCCTCCAAGATCCTCAGTCGGTCGGAGACAAACACTGCCCACATTAGGTTTCGCGTTTAGCCACACCAAAATCCACACGAAATCCATAAGGAAAACACAACAAATCCTCAAATCCCGTCCAAGCTCAGGAAAAAGGGTAGTTCTCACCAATCGTGATTACCACCGTGCGAGAAATCCTAAAATCGTCGGTTCTTCCCCCTTTCGTCGCTACTGTTGCTAACCATCGTCTAGCCTCCGACCAACACACGCTGTAGATACCGTCGCCCCAAGCTCGCAGCCCTGGATCGTCCGTGGATACCGACGAGCAGTGGTCGGTCGTTGCTTACACAGAAGGAGGGGAGGTGGCCGAGAATCGGAGATGCGGCGCGAGGAAAAAGAGGATCGCACGAAGAGGAGTCGGGAGGGGAAGAATCAACGAGAGAGGCAGATTTCGGTGGGGAAGACGATAGAAGACGAACTGCACGAGGAGACCGCTCGATCCATAAGTTCGGCAGCGAGGAACCGAAGAAACGGAAGGAAGAAGGATGAAACGGCTTGGCGTTGCGACTTGGAACGGGTTGGGTTTTAAGAGGAGTAAACGGATCTTTGGGTTTAAAACCCTAAGTCAAAAACCTAGATCCATTTAAATTAACCCCATAACCTTAGAGCTAGGTTAGATTTACTTAAAATCCCTAACCATGCTTTATTTTTATTTTTTATTTTTTTTTTTTTTTTTTGGTATTTTACATTTATGGTAGGATTTTCCAAACTCTATATTCTGAGCTTCCGGAGCATGAGTTTAATCGTTTCTGCGATGAAGAATTTGCACAATGGTTCACAAAATATGTAAGTAGTGTATGATAATAAATTTGATAAATCTTGACTTTAACACATATTTATTTGACTTTAGATTCTTGATAATCATGCTCACATTGAGCAAGACCTAGTAAAACATCTGTCATGGGGTCCAAACTCAATGGTGAAAACTTGGCCGACATATTTCATAAACGGATATAATTTTTATACTCAAGATTATGGAACTGGGAAAACTACAATGACTAGTGAAGTTTGTGTTCAGTCATCTAATGATGGAGGTACAAGGAATGAATTTTACGGCTTGCTAGATGAAATTTTAGAGGTAGTGTACCCAGACTTAGATTTACGAGTTATTTTATTTATGTGTCGTTGGTTTAAGTCTATCAAAGGCATGAGGGTGCATCCATAGTTTAATTTGGTTGAAATTAATGACAAAAAAATATACAAGAGGTATGAACTATTTGTGTTATCACAGTAAGCGATTCAAGTATTTTATGCTTCATATCCTAGTCTGAGACGAGACAAAAGGGATTGGTGGGATGTTTGTAAAATAAAAGCATGTAATAAAATTGAGGAACATTGGGAAGACATAGCATATCAACAAGATGAAGTTGTCAATATATTTCATATCGAAGAATATAATATTTCAATGTTACGAGATCCCAACGACGTAGTAGTAGTCGTTGATGCAAGTGAACTGAATGAGGATGAAGATGAGAAATTTAATTATGAGGATGAGGATCAGGATGAGGATGACGATGACGATGATGATGACGAAGACGAAGATGATGATGAATAGACACATGACCAGGATGAAAATTATAATGCGGATTTCGATTTCTAATTGTGGGTAACTTTTATTGAGTACCAATTATGTTTTAATTTACTATCTAATTCGAAATTTCATATATTTGATATATTAATGAACTATTTTTTTTATGTCATCCAGTTGTTATGAATATGGTAATTTTTTTATATTGTTCATATTATAAATTCGATATGCAAATGTATATTTTTTTACTTTCATATTCTTCTAATAATTATGATTGTTATATAGTTTCGACGTGGCGGTCATAGACGGAGTAGTGATGGAAGATCACAGTCTTCCTATGCTTCAGCCCCTACACATTTTGATGCTCTTGTAGGAAATATGCCCTCCACCTCTTCTCTAGTTGTAGGATCTTCTGGTTCTCAGCAAATACCTGCTAATGTATCTTCCCCAGTACAACAATCACTCATGGAGAGGGAAGATATGAGAGAGTTGATATCTCCGCACGGAGATTCGTAAGTATTCAAGTTTTAGATTATCTATGTTTAATTTTTAATATGATATATATTTTTATAAGTATCTAACGAGGTTTGTTTTTATTTTATGTTAGATTTACAAATTCTGTACATGTTATTCACGAGGTGAATAAAATAGTGAATAACCATTGGGGCGGAGCTTCTATGATTTATACAAGCACGCCGAAAGAAATAAAAATTCTATGGTGGAATGAGTTCAAGGTAACTTATTTAAATCATTTTATATATAAAATTATAGTTAATATAATCAATTTAATTTTTCTCTACTGCAACGGGTATTTACTTGGGAGCAGAGTGAAACACTAGAAATTAGGAGGATTTTTAAGAAAAGGTGTGGCGATCATATCAGAAATATAGTCAATCATGCGAAAACTAGAAATAAAGAACCACCTTTGTATAAGCAGAGGAGAATTGGAATAAAATTATTGCACATTGGGGATCTGAGGATAGAAAATGGAGGAGTGAGCAAAATAAGCATTTTAATTTCAACGTTATGTCTGCCACGTATGCGGGAGGATCAATAAATATCGATGAGCATAAACATCGATTGGTGAGTGTTTTCAAATTATAATTTTGTAATATAATACTCATTAATTTATAAATTTTAATTGTTTGTTTAGGCCTAAGAGACATGGACTGAGCCATTATTTATAGACATTTTCACCCATACATTCCAAAAGAAAGATAAGACGTGGAGTGGGGAAAAAGCTAGAATAATGAAGGTTTGTAATTTTAAAATTTTAAATTCTTATGTTAGTACTTAATTTTTTTTTCTTTCACAACAGGAGAAATACGATGAATTTTCATAGAGAAATTCGAGTGCAAGTGATGATGCAGTCGAATTTGAGCCTTCTGTTAGCAATATAAATTTATAGCTCGAAGCAACTGGAGGGCCGAAAAGTGGAAGAATAATTGGACTCGATTATTTGAGCTGATCCTATAGAGTCCCTGGTGCTTCTTCTTCATCCTCCCCGGCATCAAAAGCACAAGTAAATCAATTAACCGAAGAGGTTAATCATTTGAGGGAGTTACTAGCGTAGAAGGAAACTGAATCTAGAAAAAACGCTCAGCAAATAAAAGACTTAAATGAATAGATGAACGAATTTCGAATGCAATAAATGTTCATTATGCAACATCTTCAATTAACGTCTAGTTCAAGTCAACTTCCTCCTTCTGGATCTGCTCTTCCTCCTGATCCCTTTCATAATGACAATGATGATGTATTTTTTGATGATGATGATGGTTACCTTTGAATTTATTTGTTGTATTTAAATGTTACTTGACTTATCACATACGATATCTATGTATTGTAAGTTTGTTTAGGTTTGTTATATATATATATATATATAAAATTCAGTATTGAAGTTTGATGTCTAAATTTATTTATATTGTTGTATGTGTTTGTTGTAAAATAGGGAAAAATGTATAATCTATAAAAATATTTTTTTTTATTTTTCCAGATTTGCAATGAAAAAACTATTTTTGTTGCAAAAATTGATGTACCAGTCGACTGATGTAAACCATCAGTTGACTGATACATGAAAAAATGCATCGACAAAATAGATTTTCAACATCGATCGATTGTCTTGTGTAGCATTCTGAGAATATTTAAGTGGCCGTAGCGATCGATTACTCACTTGACAGTCGACTACCATTACTGTAACACATTACAAAACCTTTGGTAGCCAACCGATCGATCAGTTACTGGTCATATATTGATCGTGATCTTGAAAATTTTTAGAATTTTTTTTAAATCGTCAGATTTGGCGACGAAAAAATATTGGTCACCAAATTGAATTTTATTCGTAGAAATATTTTTATTAGACTTTGACGACAAATTTATTTTTCATCGTAAATTTGGTGACGAAAAATATATTCATCGCCAAATTTGTGATGAAAAATAAATTCGTCGCCAAATTTGGCGACAAATTTTTATTTTTCATTGTAGAATTTAACAGCGAATTATTTGCAACGAAATTTTTTTCGTTGCAAAAAATTTTTCAACGAATTTTTTTCCAAAATTCGTTGCAAAATTCGTCGCCAAATTTGCTTATTTTGTAGTGGTATACGATACATTATTATGTTGTCAGTGAGAGCTATAGTGTTTGACCTATATAGCTTGTCAACTAGGGAACCAATACCAATAAGTTTTG
Source organism: Wurfbainia villosa (assembly GCA_025175895.1). Taxonomy (NCBI): domain Eukaryota; kingdom Viridiplantae; phylum Streptophyta; class Magnoliopsida; order Zingiberales; family Zingiberaceae; genus Wurfbainia; species Wurfbainia villosa. The sequence continues at coordinate 109,582,215 of CM045995.1, read as the reverse complement.
AATGTTGAAAAATATTAAATATTCCATTTTCAAATGAATAAGTATATCTTGATTTGTCCAAAGAAGAAAAGGAATTAAGTTCCTCCTAAAGGATGGAACTACAAAAGTATTTTCCAAATCCAAAAAAATATGTTGGTCCCTAGACAAAACCTAAAAACACCTATAGCAGTCACTCTAGTCTTTTTTCATTACCAGTATAGATGCATCTTTCACCATCAATAGGCAGTCGGCTAGTAAGACAATCATGCTCAGTGATACTAATATGAGTGGTAGTACTAGTGTGTATCCACCATGTGTTAGTAGGTACAGTAACGAAATTTATTTCTAAACTAACTAAGCCGAGAAGTTCATTACCAAACACTGCAGTTTTAGTAACCTTACTCCTAATAGTCCTTTTATGTCCAGTGGTTTCTAAGACTAAAGTTGTTGGAATATTAATTCTATTGGTAGATATCATTTGTGCTATAAGACAAAAAGAAAGAACAAAATAAATACTCACATCAATAACGATAAACACACGCACACGCACCACGCACACGCGCACACACACACACACACACACACACACACACACACATATAAACAGTGATATAAAGCAAACACTAGGAAAGAAATGTATGTACATATGATGGGTCCCTTTATAAGATACCAAATATAACATTGCAATTAGTCTTTGGATTAAATTGCAACTTATTAGCGGTACTCTCTAATCCTAACTCAAAACATTGTAATCTGTCATACAATGTGTCTTCCTTTGGGCCGACACAATATGCGCATGATTGATAACCCAATATGAGTTATGTTTGGTTATATAACCACAGTTCACTATTCCTTCACAGTTCACTATTTTTTTAATTAGTCACATAACATACCTTCCTTTGGGCCGCCATCTTACATGTATGATGTTTATAGTGAACCTCCTTTAAATATATATCTAGCATAAAGATGATTTCCCTTTGGGTCAACCATCCTTAGCATAGATATACATTCACTCACATAATGATGCATTAAGTTTAACTAATAGTTCTCACTTTGGTGATAGTATTAGTTTAACTTAATAACACATGTGATAATGAATACAAATAAAATCCTAAATTACTCGACTGTATTGTAGCTATTAAATGATGTAGGGAATGCAAAATGACTATAATATAAGACTTAAAAACTTCAAAGTCTCCAAAAAGGCATTAAATGACATTTTTAATGCCCAAGACAGAGTGTTACAAGGTTTTACCCTCTGTAACAGACGTAGAGCTCTGAATGAGCTTCGAAATGCCATAGAGAATGCCTCAAAACTCATCTCGATCGAAAAAGTTATGGACTTCGAAAATTTCCTACATCATTAGTCGATTGTTAACATATATCAGTCGACTAATCGTGATCAATCAATTGCTTTAGTCGAATAACAAAGCTTTTGTGTTCAAACTAAGGCTCATCAGTTGACTGGTATTTGATGGCAGTCGACTGATGTCATAAGTCGATTGCCCAGTTGACTAAAAACCATTAGATATTGAAGTTTAAGCCCATCAGTTGACTGTCATACCCAGTTGAGTTCCGCAGTCGACTCACAAATATTCTATTCGAAATCTCCTGCACATCAGTTGACTGGACCTTATGCAATCGAGTGATGGAGATCAGTCGATTAACAAAGTTTCTGTGCATCGAATTTTGATCAGCAGTCGACTGATGTATATATCAGTTGATTGGTGACTTAATTCCTGCAGGTCTAAGCGGCGGTTTTGATGAAAAACGACGACGATTACATCATTGTTCTTTGTATTCTTCGTCGAAAAATGTGAAAAACTCCAATTCGATAATAAACCTAGGACTTCTAACCCTTATATTCGACAATTATGTGTGTTTAAATGCATTAAATGAAGATCTAACTTAAAACGCATGCATTTTGACCAAAATCATTGAAAAACTGCATCCTAATGTTCTACAATCATCGACACAAAACTTGTGGCTCTGATACCAATTGATGGATCTTTTGGATCCTTCAATAGATCGTACATTCACATATGTAATCGAAAAAATGAAAATAAAAATGATTCATACACAGGATCTTGTCGAACGATCTATAATAAGTATGCGAAAATAAAACAAAAGAACGGAAGCGTAAAAGAAAGTATTAAACATGCACCTGAATTCGGAGTCAACATCGCCGGAAGAATCTAAAGTTGGAAGAAGCATCGTAGGGCTTGATCTTCCACAGGTCGAGAGAAATGCCTTTGGAAGCTCTGCTCGATGGGGAAAAAGAGTTGACCCAATCATCCGCTCTCCTGTGGAGATCACACCCTATATAAGTGTTAACTCAACCCAATAACATCCCATCAATGTTAATAGTACAGGTTAAAGAGTTCTACACATATTGATCCAAAATTCATTAATCCACATCTAATAACACAAGCTCGTTAACTTAAAATTATAATAGTTAGATCACTTTTAATCGGATTCGAACCAATACGATACACTCGGATGTATTACGATAATCATATGTAAGTTCACTATCAACAGTTGCCTTTGGACCATCACCTTAATTAGATGGCTCTTGACCCTTGCTAGTCCTTTCAAGTTACTGAGCCAGAGAAATCATTAGTGTTGCTTTAGGATAATTAATCACCTTGGATGATGACCCTTATCCATTGGAGGTCTTTTGAGTTAATAAGTCAAAGTTATCATTAGTACTGTTTTCATTGAATTATATCTCCTTATTAGATGGATCCCTACTCTTAATTCGAAGTTCTTTCAAGTGACCAATTTAAAACCATGCATTATTAGTTTTGCCTTATGGATTGCCATCTTAGATGTTCAAGCTAGCACCCCCTTCGCAAGTGTTATTCTTGTGTGGTTGGGAATGATGAAGAAGAAGAAGAAGAGGAGAAGGAAGAAGAAGAAAAATAATTATGAGATATGAAGCTTCTCTCTTAACTTTTTATCCCGTACGTTGAATGATTGCTTCCCAACCTTCTTTTTCTTTGAGCCTTAAGAATCCTTCTCTTGCCCTTTATTGTGAAGTATTTAGATGACTATGCCTGCCTTGGAGAGATCTTGGTATATTGTCTCTTCTTCTTTTTTACAGTGAGCCTTGAACACATTATCTTAATTAGTCGTGGCATGAAATGTCCCCCATCGCCTCTTTCATGGTGTGATTGATCCTCCTCTTTTAGAGGCAAAGTGAGGTACATGTTGGGAGGTTATTTATGACCTTTTGAAGATTATTAACCATCTTGGAGTATCATCTTGTCATGGCAATATCTAGACCAATGTTGTCAATTACTTTTTGCAAAGTTTTAAATGTATCTTTTGCTTGATTTAGTGCATATTCCCTATTTCATGTAATCTTACGTTATCACGATCAATTGTTGTCAAGGTGGAATTTAATAAAATTTAAAGTCTTCTTCCTTGCGAGCATTAAAGTATCTTTTCCATTTTGGAAAATTTTCTTTTCTCATTGTTCATTCCAAGTTTTCATAACGTCGTTGAGGATGATATGTTGGAATTGGTACATATTGCCACGTTGACATGTCACCATGTTCTCATCTTGCCATGTGTCATTTAGTCAAAAGTCCAATTTATATCACATTAGTCAAGCATGAAGTTTTTGATTATGCCAACCAAGTTGGGCATTGGGCATGTGTCTTGGTCATGTTAACATTGAAAATAGGATCACACCCACCAAGCAATATTACTCTTGATCATCCACATTAGAGTTATGATCACATCAACCAAGGCTTCATTAATTATTAAACATGTCCATCAAATCAAGGGTGAATTTTCATTGAACTTAATTTAGTCAAATGGATCTTCATTGGATTAGGACATAAACAATTTGATTGGGTTAAAATTAGAATATATGCTAAAGGTATAAAATTTTTGGATGAGGTTTTCATTTGATCTCCTTGCCCTTTCGAGGTCCAATTTAAGCATATGATTTGGCTTGATTGCAACCGTTCATATACGAAGATTTTTTGATTGATGGATTTATCAAATTTTAATGGTAAATGACCACCTAAAGAAAATGACATAACTTGGAGCTTGAATGAGTCTTCATTAACCATTTTAATGACTTATCATGTGTAGACCTTCTAGATAAATGCTTCATCCCTCAAGGTTATGATGCAATGACAGGGTATTCAATTTAACTTTCAGATATCCACAGTTCGATCCCGAACTATGATGAATATTTGTAGAATTTTCTTCTAAGTGACATGACAAACCAGGGAACCTAGAGTTGCTGAGGTTGCTCACGCAAATATTTTTCGATTTACCTCCCTTCTTTAGGTATGAGACAGTTGTAGGGGATCCACTAATATGACTGCTTCATTTTTTTCTATATAAATGCTTCAAGTTGAGATATCATATCACCTTGACCAAAAGTCTACTTGATATAAAATGCTAAGTTCTCTTATTAAATATTTAGTCGTTAGTTAAGAATATAACATTTAGGTGAGACAATCCCATAATTATACAAGGAAACCCCAATCAAATTGATAATACATAGCAAATTTTATTATATTTTTAGCTTTATGTACCAAAGATAGATATAAACAAGCTAGCTTGTCTGATGGAACATTTTCCAAGTTATTTATAATCTCAAATTTAGGCCTCCTTTGGATTAGTATTCCTTCCTCTCCATCTTCCACACCCAACAACTTGATGATCCAAAATAAGCTTGGCTTTGCTAATGGTTATGCCATTATTGTAGTTGGTTAGTGACTCTACTAAGGGTGACCCTAACTCCATAATGCCCTTGTAAACCAAGAATTAGTTGGTAGATGCATACAATGGTTTTTAGCTAGCTTACATTGGCCTTTCCAAGATGATGTTGTAGGTGCATGCACATGAAAGATCTACCATTAAAAATAGGGTTTGAAATGGTGTGTTGTGTATCATTGTTCCCTTGATCGAACTAACTATCAGTGTGATTGTATTGAGGGTCTGCTCTCTTCTTCAAGACACTCCTAGTATAATTCATGCCTATAAAGCCTTTGAAAAATAGTATTGTCACGACCTGGAGGCTTCCAACCCTATATGATAGATAACCTCCCTGCTCAGACAATATTTATCACTGCATCAAAAATCACAAAGAATATCCAAGAAGGGTACACAAAACTATGTGAACATAAATATGCGATACTTTATTAAATGATGTAGAATAATATAACTACATGTTTGTCCCAAAATACTAACTTGACTATACCATGACATGAGACTAACAAACTAAATCGTGAGATCAATAAAAAAAATAAGGTAAAATATCAAAAAGCATAAGTAATAGATAATGTAAAAAATAAATTGAATGAACTCTGTAGAAGGTATCTCCAAGCTATCGTTGAGCAATCTCTTAGCTACTCATCATAATAATGATCGAACCTTGACAATCACCTTAAGTCTAAATCTGAAGGTCAAAAAAACGGAGAGTGAGCACAATGTGCAAAGTGAAGTAAGGAAATACGTGCATGAATATATATAATTCAAGAAATCAATAACACAAGAAACTATTTATATTTTTACATTTTATACACCATTGATTATTATTCCATTCTAATTAATTCAACTCTTACTCATTCTTTAATTAATTCCATTGATTTTCTCAATTTCTCATTTCAACCTTAAACACATATTGCTCTTATATAATTTATATATAACTCAAACATAAGTATTAAAGAAGTGAACGACCTGCAATCTATTCTTTTAAAATATGTCATACATGTCAAAGTGAATGACCTATAAACCACTTGATAAAACACATCCTATATAAATATAAGATAAGAGTGAGTGACTCGCAATCCACCCAATAGAAATGCATTGCATATACCTAGGATGAACGACCTACAATCCATCCATTACGAAGTGCATCTTATGTATGCACATATACATACACATATGGGGTGAACGACCTACAATCCATCCGAAATGTCTCACATAAAAATAGGATGAACAACGTGCAATCTATCCTGTGAGGTGTGTAGTATACGGAAAAAAAAAATTAATCCGTTAATTAATTAGGATTAATTAGGGGATTAATTAGGCTTAATTATTTGGGCTGAAATTGGGCTTGATCTGAAATTGGGCTGGAAATGGGGCTTGGGATGAACCCAATCAGATTGGGTTTGGGTTGAGCTGGGTTAACCGGATCACTTGAACGACATTTAAAAAGCCTGCCGAACAGTCGATCGACATTTCATCGCGATCCCCGTTTCCATTTCTCCTCCGCCTCGTTCCTTCGCTCCTCACGATCGCATCGCCGATCTCCGTTCATCGGCGTCCGGTGCGAGCAGCTCGACGGCGCCACCATTTGGTAGATCTCCGGCCGGGGATTAGGGGGTTCTCGCCTGGAAAGAAATCGCGGCGACACTCCCGGTGGCGGTCGTCGTCGTGGCGATCAAGTGTCGTTTATTTTGTTGAGTAGAGATCTTGATTTTGGGATTGTGTTGCTGAGATCTATAGGTTGGCAGTGATCGGGAGTTGGTTTGATTCGGCGAGCAACTGGGATTGGGGGAAATTTCACCACCGGTGGAGTTTAGATCCGGTAAGTGTGGATCTAACCTAATATAGTCATCTGTGGTATTGTGGATTTGATGTTCTGTATCTTGATTATGGTTTTCGTTTAATTCGGATGTGGTTGCATTGTTGTACATCGCGGTGAACTGGTTTGTTGAGATTCGATGGATTTTGGTCAATTGCCAGCATGAAGGAATGTATGATTCTCCTGGTTATTGTAGTTATAGTCGATCATTCAGATCAATAGATAATTTGTGATGATTTCGGTAGTTATATGATGATTTGTGTTCTGTTGTCGATGCATTTGATCGGGAGTTCTTTCGGTAGGCAGAGGTTAAGCCGGAGTGAACTGCCGGAGGAGATCTGAGATCGGTAAATTGTGTGTATTGCTATTGCTTCATCTGTAGTTGCTATGCGTGGGGTGTGTCGAGGTGATTTTGATTGTAGATGAAATTAACCGATTCTTATCATCTGTGAGGAGGTTGCAATTGGGTATGAAATTGTTTGCGTTGGGATGGTTAGAGTTTTTACTACTGGGATTGGATTGTGTTTGTTGTTCGGGTATTGATTATGCTCGATTAATACTAGTGGATATCTGACATGTTTGGATTTGGGAGATTTTAATGTATTGGATTATATTGGTTATATTCTGTTAGGGAGATGTGATGGGTGAAGTAGGTGTGGTTAGATTTATTCATCGTAATTAATCTTGAGGATGTCGTGATTTATTAGGGGTTGGTTGGTGAATCAGTTAGATATGATTGGGTGGTTAAAATGTATTCGGGAAAAGAATACGAATATAGAATGAATTAGTATGTTGTTTATATAGTTATGAGAGATTCGTACTTAATCCTAATTTATTATTGTTGTGCAGGTTTGGGATACGAAGCAGGTCCACGGAGTAGTGAAGATTATTGAGCCGTGTCGGTGGGTAATATCTACAGTCCGGTAGTTTGATCAATTCGATTGCATGACCTTGGATGTATGTTTATACTTATTTACCTTAAATTCACTCTTATTTAATCATATGCTTGTCGCCTTTGACCTTGAGATATATACTCTGTTACGTCATTGATTATCTAGCATGGATAGGAACTGTAAAACCGTATTATGTGTTAGCTGATAGAGGTTCAGTAAATACATGTGGTTAGGGTTATCTTTATGACCTCAGATCTGGGTTACTGGGTTGCATCACTAGGTTAGGTGATGAGTCAAATTATGGGGTAGGTCGTTGTATGCATACACATATCGGTGTGTTAGCTTAGCGGATCTATTTATCTGTACATAGGTAAATAGGTTGTGATTAAGGATTAGTCGTCCTTGCATGGTGGACTTTTGGTTGACTAGGTCTCCCCGTGAGTTAGGAGTGTTGCGAGGATTTGTGCGTGAACTATGCATCATTACATTGCATGCATGCTGATGACTGGGTCTCCCTTATGGATGAGATGGTCGTGTCGTCATCCATCTGCCTCCCGACCACTCGGGGTAGTGGTTGAGGTTGAGGCGAGCATTGGATGTCGCGCTCAAACCACTATATATACGGTGGTAGTGGAGATGCGCCAAGTGGTGCTAGCACTTGCCCACTATAGACGGTGGTTGTGTGACGTGCAGTTTGTCCTGTGTGCGGCGCTTGTCTACTCATGGGTAGGGACGGCGTGGCTTGCAGCAGGGACCCCTAGGAGTAGTTAGCTCTTTACGCTTATACGCTACTCAGTCATACTACCCAACTCGGCCACTCGAGAGTAGTGGTAGCTAGAGTCGGGCTAGTTGTCATTTGTCGTGCCACCCTGGCCACTCTGGGGTCGTGGTTGGACGGGTCCGCAGACAGTGACCATGCATATGCATTGCTGATATATATATATATATATATATATATATATATATATATATATATATATATATATATATATATATATATATATATGCATGTATTTGATATATGTTTACATATGCCTGTGAGATGCTGCATTTTGGTTGCTGCATATGATTGTACATCATGCTACATGCCTTTTGCATATTTTATATACCGCTGTGCATGTGTTGAGCATGAGTGTGTACTATTTGGATTATGTCATGATATACCTGTTCAGGATGTTATAGACCATATGGAGGACAGACCGTCAGGTATGTACATTACTTTATGTCAGTTGATCAGTTCAGTTTATGCTATGAGTAGGACGTATCTGTGATTACTGATTACTATGCTTAGTACTGTATGTCTGTTGGACTCATCTTTGCATACACAGATCTTCACATGTATACCTGTAGATCTCTTTACCCTGTATGTTGTTCATGCACTTCTATATATTACCCCTGAGTTTTATACTCACCACCCTGGACCCTGGGTTTCCTGTCGCCCAGGTAGTAGATAGAAGACTTCGGCATGGACTTGGAGCATTGCCACTTGATCCCATCCCGCCGCTTTTCCGAGGGTTTTGCTTCCCATCGCATGTATCTTCATATGGACTCTTATTGTTATTGGAGATCGTACTGTGTTTTTCTCTTGTGATATCCCGTATGGATTTTGTTCTAGTATGGACGGATATACCGATGTACTTATGTTGTTGAGTTGGTATTTCCATTGTGTTTGGCTTCCGCTATTGATGTTATACATTTTCACTGTGATGTTATATATTTTCTATATGTGTTAGGTATTTGCGACTTTTTGCAATTGGAATTGTCATAAGGGTGTCAGATTTGCGGACGAAGTCTACCTCGGGGCGTGACAATTTTATTGGTATCAGAGCTCTAGGTTGCGATGCCACGCAATAATGTTTTTGTCGGATTTTGGGACCTCGGAAATCGTTTTGATTTGATTTGATTTCGATTTTGGTAAGATGGGATTGACAGAGGCATGAGCTCCAAGTTGTCCGAAGTAAGAAATCTTGACACACTATATTTTCTGGTTAAATACTTATGTAAGTCGGTCAACAGGTGTGAACAGACGATATTATGGCACCTGTTCAGACTCGTAAGAGAGGTCGACCCTCTAAACAGCCTACTGCCGGAGGACCGGTTGATCAGGAGGAGCCACGACAGTCTCCTACCAGAGGTTCGAAACCTCAAGAGCCTGATGTACCCCTGACTATGCCGACTTCTACGGATTCCAGTTGGGTCAGAGTCAAGGCACGTATACCTGTGTTAGCACGGTCAGCCAAGGACCGATTTACGCTATTTCGAGGCGAGTCTGATCCCTGGATTGCACGGACCTGGTTAGACAATTTGGAGGATACGTTTGAGTTCATGAGTTGCACCGATGAGGAGAAGGTGGGTCTAGCAGCTTATCACCTTCGGGAGCAGGCGGTTACGTGGTGGAAAATGCAGAAGACCTTGATGGGAGAGCAGAACATCACCTGGGCAGTTTTCCGAGATATATTCTGGAGGCAGTATTTTCCTTCTGCGTTCTCTACAGCACGCCGTCAGGAGTTCTTAAGCCTTAAGCAGGGGGATCGATCAGTTATGGAATACAATGCAGAGTTTACTCGATTAGCGGAATTCTGTCCGCATCTGGTAGCACAGGATGAGGACCGGATGTTCCAATTCACACAGGGTTTGGCAGCCTATATTCGAGTAAGAATGTCTGGATCCTCCATTAACTCGTACCGAGAGGCACTGGATAGAGCTCTGTCTATTGAGATGACTTCTCAGCAAATTGCAAAGGAGAAGGAGGTGGAGAAGCAGATGTCCTAGGGAAAGCAAATAAGCGGTGATACGACCACGAGACTCGAAGCTAATCAGTGGGGCTTCTCGGGTACTACTGAGGGATCATCTAGGGCACGTAAAGGGAAGCGATCGCTTCGATACCGAGGTTCTCAGAAGAACCGTAAGAGCGGATACATGACTAAATGTCGTAGATGTGGGTCTGGAAATCATAGTTTTCCCGAGTGTCCCCTAGATCGAGATGTTTGTTATTACTGCAAGCATCCAGGACATACTAGTCGAGAGTGTACTCTGAAGGCACAGCTGGAGGGTTCAGGCAATTCCAGCAAGGGAAAGAGATCTGATCAGCATCATCAACAGAGGTCAGCACCTAGGACGCAGATGCATGGTCAGAGACAGACACTACCTCCTACAGCCCAGATATATCATATACATGGGAGTGATTCTTCCGGGATGCCGACGCGATTCATTATACACCAGCTCCAGAGAGTTATTATTCCGGACCACCTACTCAGCGATATCTACCTACTGACTCGTGGATATATTATGCTCACAGAGTCACCTCCAGCAAAGATCATCAGCACTGCATCCATCCGGAGTGGAGGCATTCTACTATTATATCTGGAGCGCAACCGTCGCATGTGGAGACTGGACGAGTTTATGCCATTACCCGGGAGGACGCTCAACGGGCCGAGGGATCGGTCATTCGGGGTATGATTTTGGTTTATTCTATGTCTGCTGATACATTGATTGATACTGGTAGCTCGCATTCCTTTATTTCTAGTATATTTCTGAGTAAAATTGGGAGAATCCCTATGATTCGTTCTTGTGGATTAGCGGTATCATTACCATCGGGCGAGGTTTTGACCAGTCATCAAGAAATCAAAGGTTGTCCATTGGATTTCGAGGGACATATACTTATGGTGGACCTTCAGGTGCTAGAGATGGTGGAATTCGATATTATACTCGGAATGGATTGGTTGGCTAAATATTGTGCTACAGTGGATTGTAGAGCGAGAGTAGTGACCTTCCGACCACCAGATCAGCCTGCATGGGAATTCGTGGGTACCCGGGATGATGGAGTGTCCGTTATATCTGCACTTCAGGCTCGGAGATTATTGTTGCATGGTTGTCAGGGTTACTTATGTTAGGAATATTGGAACGGCTAGAGGGGGGGTGAATAGCGTCAATGTAATTCGATCGCGTTCGTGTCTACAAGTTTCGTTAGCACAGCGGAATATATATATGATAACAATAACGAAACACAATCACAAACACAATAACACGAAGATTTAACGTGGTTCGGAACCACACGGTTCCTACTCCACGGATCGAGCTCTACGAGCTCTAGTGATGTACACACACTCACTAATGACAAATACTCCTTCTCGACACAAGTCGGAGGTGGAGAAACCCCTTACAAGTAATCTTACAACAATAAGATATAAATACAAGCAATATACAATAATACAATGCAAAACTAGTAAAGAAAACAACTTTACAAATGCCTTTGGATTGCTTGCTTGTTGATCGCTTGAATCGTGGTTGAAGACCCTGATTTGCAACAGCAAATCGCCTCAAGACGTCCAAGAAATCGGTGCCATTTTCCTCCATCACGAGCTCCTTATAAAGCTTCAATCTGTGCTGGAAAAAGTCGATCAGTCGACTGATCGAGACCATCAGTCGACTGATGCCACTGTTGTCGTGAGACAACGGCTAGATCCACGTTGGATAAGTCCAACGGATCTACCATCAGTCGACTGATTGTGACCATCAGTCGACTGATGGAGTCCTCACTCGACCAGTCGAGTCTCGACTCCATTCTGTGGCCGATTTCTCGAGCACCAGTCGACTGATCACACGATCGGGCCGATCGCTGAGCCATCACCGATCGCCCACCTGCGCTAGGCCAAACCATAACGCATGATCAAACCCTAGTTGACTCGGTCCAGTCGACTGCCACATGACATCAGTCGACTGGCACACCTCAAACATGAGGTTTTAACCCAAGTATGGTTCCCCCCATACTTGCTAGACCACCCTTAGCCTAGACCTAAGCCTTCTAGCTACCTCCATCAGCCTCACGCCTCTCGGATCCCTCCAAGTCATCCATGACTTGTTCATCCATCGCGCTAGCCTTCAGGTGCTTCCATCGGCTATGTCATGCTAACGGTGTCTACACCGCCAAGGCACATTGGACTTACGCCGCCAAGACTCTGCTTGGACTTTACGCCGCCAACCATTGGACTTATGCTGCCAAGACTCCCACTTGGACTTTACGCCGCCAATATCAATCCCCTTGGACTTTCTCTTGCCCCATGTTGGACTTTCCATGCCAAGACCATACTTGGACTTTCCTTGCCAACCCATGTTGGACTTTCCATGTCAATTACTCAAGACTTGGACTTTACCTTGCCAAGACCCATGCTTGGACTTTCCCAAATGCCAAGTGTCCCACTTGGACTTTCCATGCCAAGTACTCAAGACTTGGACTTCCCTGTGACAATTACATTGTCATATGTTTTTGTCGAACATCAAAACATCACTCGAGTCAAACTCGAGTCCTGGTCAATCGTGACCTGGGCTAATTGCACCAACAATCTCCCCCTTTTTGATGTTTGACAAAAACCAAACAAATTATTGAGTTAGAACACTAACTCAAATCCCTTACCAATTATCCCAAATTGGTAAACACTCACCAAATGTTCTCCCCCAAACATTCTCCCCCTTTTTGACTAACATCAAAAAGGTTTCCTCTCCAAGGAGGTCAATGTCTCATGTCCATTTAGGATTTGCCTAGTCCATTTAGGACTTGAGGATGAACTCTCCTCATGGAATCAGTGCCATTTTCCTCCATCACGAGCTCCTTATAAAGCTTTAATCTGTGCTGGAAAAAGTCGATCAATCGACTGATCGAGACCATCAGTCGACTGATGCCACTGTTGTCGTGAGACAACGGCTAGATCCATGTTGGATAAGTCCAACGGATCTACCATCACCGACGACCATCCGATCCGATGGAGTCCTCACTGACGAGTCTCGACTCCATTCTCGTGGCCGATTTCGAGCACCACGACCGACCGATCACACGATCACCGATCGCTGAGCCATCACCGACCGCCTACCTCCGGGCCGATCAGCTAGGCACAACCCGCAGTCAAACCCTAGTTGACTCGGTCCAGTCGACTGGCACATGACATCAGTCGACTGGCACACCTCAAACATGAGGTTTTATCCCAAGTATGGTTCCCCCCATACTTGCTAGACCACCCTTAGCCTAGACCTAAGCCTTCTAGCTACCTCCATCAGCCTCACGCCTCTCGGATCCCTCCAAGTCATCCATGACTTGTTCATCCATCGCGCTAGCCTTCAGGTGCTTCCATCGGCTATGTCATGCTAATGGTGTCTACACCGCCAAGGCACATTGGACTTACGCCGCCAAGACTCTGCTTGGACTTTACGCCGCCAACCATTGGACTTATGCTGCCAAGACTCCCACTTGGACTTTACGCCGCCAATATCAATCCCCTTGGACTTTCTCTTGCCAACCCATGTTGGACTTTCCATGCCAAGACCATACTTGGACTTTCCTTGCCAATCCATGTTGGACTTTCCATGCCAAGTACTCAAGACTTGGACTTTACCTTGCCAAGACCCATGCTTGGACTTTCCCAAATGCCAAGTGTCCCACTTGGACTTTCCATGCCAAGTACTCAAGACTTGGACTTCCCTATGACAATTACATTGTCATATGTTTTTGTCGAACATCAAAACATCACTCGAGTCAAACTCGAGTCTTGGTCAATCGTGACCTGGGCTGATTGCACCAACAATCTCCTCCTTTTTGATGTTTGACAAAAACCAAACAAATTATTGAGTTAGAACACTAACTCAAATCCCTTACCAATTATCCCAAATTGGTAAACACTCACCAAATGTTCTCCCCCAAACATTCTCCCCCTTTTTGACTAACATCAAAAAGGTTTCCTCTCCAAGGAGGTCAATGTCTCATGTCCCAATGAGATCTTACAATCTCCCCCTTGGTCCAACAATACTTAGGATGCCTACCATCTTCCTAGTGATAAGTCCAATATCACTCAAGAGAGGCAATCCCATTTACTCTCCCAATTTCCAAATTGGGTCTCTCAAAAGTCCCATCAATTTCCCAATTGATGTCATATTCTCCCAATAACTTCTCCTCTTCAAGGAGAAAAACACATCCATCATCCCAAGATGGATACCTCCCCCTAAAGGCTAGCTCCCTCTTGACCATTGCACCAACAATGTCCTTGGGTCCCTAAGTCAATAGGAACTCTAAACCATCAAAATTAAGGTTAGAAATTTAATATAGAACTTTCCAACACTTTAAAATTGATACAAACCCTAAATACTTCTCCTAATCCATATCCAATGGATTTTCACCCTTTATAATGCTACCCAAAGCATATCCTAGGGTTAGGAGTGATTAGGGGCCATAACCGTAGCTGAAATCGGGTTAAACAAACCTTGTTAACGAAAATGACTGAGCGATCGACTCACGATGTCGATCATTGCCATCACATCGATCAAGCCACGCAGGCGATCGATAAAATCTCGATTTTTATCGAATGAATTTTGGAAATTCATAAATAATTATACGTAATTCGAAAAATCATGAAAATTCATACGTATAATACTTATGACACACACAATGGGTGAAAAATATTTGAAAAATATTTTACCCATAAAATAGTGAGTTTGATACAAAACTCAAAACCATTGAAATTTTCAATGTTTTGGCCCTATTTTGTATCAACTCTATCAATGGTGATTGCTATCAAAAGATAGACTTCACCAAGGTTTTTCAAAATAATTTTAAAATGTTTTCAAAACCTTATTTTGGATCATATTCCTTGGGCTCTATGTACATGACTTGTACACATGCTCTCCCAATGATCCACAAATAGAATTAGATGAGTTTTAGTTCATCTAGATGCAAAAACTATGCACCTTGAACTTAACTCATATCCTAGCATCTCACATGTATCTATGGTGTATAAATACACATACATGTCAATTGGATGTGAGATGTGGGTTTTGGTTCATTTAAACTAGGGTTTCATACATCTTCTAAGGCAACCCTACTTGATTCCCTTATAAATGAGACTCCAAGTCATGCCATTGTCCTTAGTTCAATTTTAATCAATTAAATGCATGAAATGATCATGGCATAAAGATAGAAATAATTAAGCATGGCCAATGATCATGATGTCATAGCATATGATAAAATCTAAAAACACATGACACTTAAATCCTTAACCTAAGCATACTCATGACATATAAATGATAGAACATAAACATGATGTCATGTCATGGCATATGACAAACAAATCATGGCAAGTAAAAAGTATAGGTATACGTATACCTAAATTTTAATATTAATTTCCATTTGATATAATTAATTATATTTTTCCATATTATCACTAATCTTCCTAGTGTGCCAAAAACCCAAAATGACAAACTAATCTCTAAAACTAAATTGTGCCAGTTTAATCATTATATCAAACTTCTCAAATAATATTGGCACATCCTAAAATCTTTTAGGATTAAAGCTCAAATGTATTTTCAAGGTAACCATAACCTTGAAAATATCCTAAAGTGCCACCTTTACCATGGTTAAGTTAACTACTCATCCAATCAAGGTTGACACACCCTAAACCCACCTAGCGTGAATCAATCACGCTCTTAGAAACCCAAAACCGATTTGAGCTCCTAGGGTTAATTAGGTATTCCTTAGGGATAACCTCCCTAGATACCTTCCTAATGTCCCTCCTAAGCTTAGAAGCCTTGGTCATTGTGGTCTTGCCATGGTTAACCTTAGGGATTGCCTCCCTAATAATCTTTTTAGTGGCCACCCTAGGTTTCCTAGAACCCTTAGCCACTAGGCACAAACCTTGGTCAACTCTAGGGATGACTTCCCTATTGACCTTGGTCTTCCTAGACCTAGTTAGTGTTCCATAGTCAAATGGAACACTATGATAAGTCATCTTGGACTTAGGTTTGTGACCCAAACCATTCTTGCCCTTGGTTGACTTTTGACTCTTAGGTCCTAGATGTTGACTTTGTCTTTTGGACCTTTGACTTTGACCATTAGACCCTTTAAATTGGTTTTGTATATTCCTAAGGGTCTTTTCTAGTTTCTCAAGCCTTGACCTCAAGGTTTGGTTTTCTAATTCTAATTGCCCAATTGATTTTTGATTAAATTCTTGGGCATGGGACTTTCTAGGCATATGCCTAGTCCATTTAGGATTGAAACCTAGGTGTTCTCCTATTTTCTTGATAGATTCCCTAGGTAAAATATTTTTAGGGACATTAGTCCCAAATTTCTTCTTATTTCCTAAGTGGACACTCTTAGCACCTAAACAAATATGTCTATTATTTCTAGCATGATTTTCATGTACAATAGCAAGACTATTAAAATTATTCCTAGCATGCTTCTTATCCCTAGAAATTGAAGGTGCATTAATAAATTTTACCTTAGGGTTTGCCTTGGAGGCTCCCCCTACTTGTGTTGCTCCTTCTTGCCCTTTCTTCTTCCCCCTTGGCAATGACTCCGGTAATGCCCCTTTGAGTTGCACTTGAAGCATATGATATGCTCCTTGCTTTTTTGACTTTGGGAACCAGCATCCTTGACTTTTGGTCCCGGTTGAGCCTTCTTTACCCTTTTTGGGCACTTACTCTTGTAGTGCCCGGATTCCCTACACTCAAAGCAAATTATATGATTTTTGTTTAAAACCGAATTGCTTGAGTTACCTAGTTCGGTGGTGAGGATCTCTTGAGCTTGTTCTTCCTCTTGATCGGATGTAGATGGCTCTTCTTGAGGTTGCTCCGGTGTAGAGGATGGTCTCTCCTCCTCAATCCTAGAAGTAGATGCTTCTTCCACCTCTTCTACTTCTTCTTTCTCCGATCCGGAAGTTGACTCCATCTCAACTTCCGATTCCTCACTTTCACTTGAGGATGAACTCTCCTCATGGAATCTTGCCAATTTTCTCCATAGCTCCTTGGCATACATGTAATCCCCTAGCTTGCACAAAACATCATTAGGGATTAAATCTTCCAAAAGTTTCGTTACCTTAACTTCGGTCTTGAGATTTTGGCGTTGCTCTTGGGTCCACTTTTTCGATTTTAGGACATTCCCCTTCTTATCCCTAGGGGGTTCAAGGCCTTCAATGAGGATGAACCAATCCTCTATGTTCATCATCAAGAATGTTTCCATTCTTGCTCTCCACGCCGGAAAATCTTCTCGGTCGTATGTGTTGGGTTTAGACGCTTGGCGTGTGTGTGTTCGATCATGTTTCGTAAACATGAGCACAGCGGAAGCAATTAAAATTAATAAATCTATATTTATTACAACACACACAACACACGCATGCTATTACAACAAGTGTAGACATAACCGTAAATTAAAATTTGCAATAAAAGGAAATTAAACTACGTTATACCTTTCGTATGACGTGTAGCGGGAACGGCATCAACCGGAACGATCCTCGTGAGAATCGTCTCTATCCGTATCCACGCCGAGCTCCTCGGGATGACTTCGCTAAGTCACGAGCTTCGTCTTCGTACGGGTTACTAGCCTCGTGTTGAAGACGACGTGATCGAGAGATGATCACGATCCGAATCCAAATTCGGATCCTAAAGCGAGTTCTCAAAACTCGCTTCTCCGAGAGGTACGTCAACCGTTTGGCCGAATCGCCAAATCCTCCACCTCAGAGGATTACCGGAGATCAAATCTCGTAAGTTAGCGCTGTCGGGCACTAACCGCCGCCCAAGCGATGCTCGAGGAGGAGAAGCTGTCCAGAAAACTGGACAGCTTGGTGGAGGATATAGGCGCCGGCCAACCAAGGAAAGAAAAGCCTCACCTTGATGCCAAACCTATAGGGGATCACCGGAGGGTCGCCGGAGTGTTCACCGGCTGAAGCTTGGTCGCCGGCAAGGACTTGGACGGCGGCACAAAAGCTGGGTGGCGGCAATGAAGGTGTTGGCGCCGAATACTCCTTCAAGGGGTGGGTGGCAACTAGGTTGGGCGGCCAAAACTAGATTAGGGTTTTGGATGATTAGGGTTTAACAATCCCTTAAGCCCACTTTTATAGAGAACTAATTCTCTTAATGGTTAATGGATCATATCCATAAAGCCCGTTAACCCGCTCCATTAAGATAAGTTAAAATAAACCAAACCATGATGGTTTATTTTAAGTTAAAACGAACCGAACCAACTTTTGGTTCATTCGTTTAAAATAAACCAAACCCTTTGGTTTATTCTTATCCATTGGATTAGAACCAAACCATTTTGGTCCATCCATTACGTCTTCATAAGACGCAGCCCATCCACGCTTCCATTGCGACTGAAACGATTTCATGCTCGCTTTATGTTTGGTCCAACCAAACCTAGTTTCTCTCGGTCTGAGAATCACATTCTCAAGCTCGTTTTAAATCCTTTGGATTACACTCGTTGTGCGTGTGACCAAATAGGTTCTCGGTTTATGTTGGCCGTCTATAATTAACCATTAATTATAGAACGATCATGAGTGGCACCTAGTAGTGCATCATGATCCCCGATTAACCGAAAAAGATCAACTTGATCCGAACTATTTCAAACCCTTGATGCTCGAATGAATCGTGCCCCATTCCCTTCACTCATCTTATACCCACTTGGTTCAGGACATGGTCTATTGTGTCAGTCCCCACTAGGATGACTACGTCACACCTAGCCCAAGTATCATTTTCTCGTCCTACGGATTCTAGTTACTCCACATGTATCGAAGAGTACCTTACTCTAAACATGTAATGCTTAGGCAAAAGACTTTAGTAACAATCCGAAGAGAGGCCATGGGTATACATCTCCTCGCAAGGAGTGGTGAATCCTTTATAGGCTATTCAAACACCTTCGATCACTTCGACTTATACCCAATCATCCCGGGTCCACATCTCCTTAGAGATGTTTGCTTAAGATGTCAAAGCATAAGTCTCCATGATCAAGATGACTTGAATACCGCAAGTCAAAGGAACATCGCACTTAAGCCACATAAGAACTTCATTGACATATCTATATATGCAGAGAACCATATGAAGTCTTACTACGGTGGTCACTCCAATGAACTAGTTACCATAACTAGCATCCACGATTAACTCGGACATCACTATGTTCTGTCTCCGGTGAGAATCAGCTTGGATACACCAAGGAGTATACCTCGTGCTAGTCTCAAGAGAATTGATGGTGTCGGATCCATCAATTCATCGACTAGGATAATTCGATACATCACAATTACACATGTAGAGATACTCACTAGTTGTGATCCAATCACAAATTCTCTCATGCTGTGAATCGTATCGTGGACATTCAGTAAATGAGTTTAAGATCCAATCAAATACATAAAACATGTACACTCAAATAGTGAATCTTCATTTATCATATAAATGGTTCATACATAAGGCGATTGCCTTAGGACATCTCTCATATATTACTAACAGTATGGAGGTGGAGTGTTGATATCCCATCCAAGCTTATCTTGGAATTCCATCTTCACCCTCTAGCCTTTTGTCTTAGCTCCCGGAGGTTAGTCCGTAGAAGAGCCCCGGGCTCTGATACCACTTGTTAGGAATATTGGAACGGCTAGAGGGGGGTGAATAGCGTCAATGTAATTCGATCGCGTTCGTGTCTACAAGTTTCGTTAGCACAGCGGAATATATATATGATAACAATAATGAAACACAATCACAAACACAATAACACGAAGATTTAACGTGGTTCGGAACCACACGGTTCCTACTCCACGGATCGAGCTCTACGAACTCTAGTGATGCACACGCACTCACTAATGACAAATACTCCTTCTCGACACAAGTCGGAGGTAGAGAAACCCCTTACAAGTAATCTTACAATAATAAGATATAAATACAAGCAATATACAATAATACAATGCAAAACTAGTAAAGAAAACAACTTTACAAATGCCTTTGGATTGCTTGCTTGTTGATCGCTTGAATCGTGGTTGAAGACCCTGATTTGCAACAGCAAATCGCCTCAAGACGTCCAAGAAATCGGTGCCATTTTCCTCCATCACGAGCTCCTTATAAAGCTTCAATCATGCTGGAAAAGTCGATCGGTCCGGTGATCGAGACCATCGATCGTGATGCCCTTGTTGTCGTGAGACAACGGCTAGATCCACGCGTTGGATAAGTCAGCGGATCTACACCGATCGTGATTGTGACCATCGGTCGTGATGGAGTCCTCACTCGACGGTCGAGTCTCGACTCCATTCTCCGGCGATTTCGAGCACCGGTCGATCGATCACGATCGATCGTCATTGCTGAGCCATCATCACCGCTACCTACCGCAGCGATCATTTGCTAGGCTAACCACCGATCGACCCTAGTTGACTCGGTCGGTCGACCGCCACATGGCATCGACGACCGCACACCTCAAACATGAGGTTTTAACCCAAGTATGGTTCCCCCCATACTTGCTAGACCACCCTTAGCCTAGACCTAAGCCTTCTAGCTACCTCCATCAACCTCACGCCTCTCGGATCCCTCCAAGTCATCCATGACTTGTTCATCCATCGCGCTAGCCTTCAGGTGCTTCCATCGGCTATATCATACTAACGGTATCTACACCGCCAAGGCACATTGGACTTACGCCGCCAAGACTCTGCTTGGACTTTACGCCACCAACCATTGGACTTATGCTGCCAAGACTCCAGCTTGGACTTTACGCCGCCAATATCAAACCCTTGGACTTTCTCTTGCCAACCCATGTTGGACTTTCCATGCCAAGACCATGCTTGGACTTTCCTTGCCAACCCATGTTGGACTTTCCATGCCAAGTACTCAAGACTTGGACTTTACCTTGCCAAGACCCATGCTTGGACTTTCCCAAATGCCAAGTGTCCCACTTGGACTTTCCATGCCAAGTACTCAAGACTTGGACTTCCCTATGACAATTACATTGTCATATGTTTTTGTCGAACATCAAAACATCACTCGAGTCAAACTCGAGTCCTGGTCAATCGTGACCTGGGCCGATTGCACCAACAACTTATTCTCTTTGGTCAAAGTGGAGAGTGAGAAGATACCACCTCTTTCCAGCATGCGGGTAGTTCATGAGTATCCGGATGTATTTCCAGATGAACTTCCGGGCTTGCCACCTCTGAGGCAAGTGGAATTCGCGATAGAGGTGATTCCAGGAACCGCACCGGTGTCAAAGACTCCATACCGGATGACACCGAAAGAGTTAAATGAGCTAAAGATACAGCTACAAGAGTTATTGGATAGGGGTTTTGTTCATCCTAGTGTTTCACCTTGGGGAGCTCCGGTGCTGTTCGTTAAAAAGAAAGATGGATCTCTGCGGTTATGTATTGATTTCCGATAACTAAATGCAGTAACCGTTAAGAACAAATATCCACTGCCGAGGATAGAGGATTTGTTTGATCAGCTCAAGGATACTCGCGTGTATTCCAAGATTGATCTACGATCAGGTTATCATCAGCTGAGAGTAAGAGACGAGGATGTTCAGAAGACAGCGTTCCGCACGCGTTATGGATATTACGAGTTTCTAGTGATGCCATTTGGTCTTACTAATGCACCAGCTGCATTTATGGATTTGATGAACCGGGTATTCTTGAGGTACTTGGATCAGTTTGTCATCGTATTCATAGATGATATCTTAATATATTCTCGTTCTGAGGAGGAGCATGAGCACCATCTCCGGATTGTATTGGAGACATTGCGACGAGAGCATTTATATGCCAAATTCAATAAGTGCGCTTTCTGGTTATCTTCTGTGGGATTTCTTGGACATGTAGTATCTAGCAGAGGTATTTGATTGATCCCGAAAATCAAGCGATTACGCTTGGGAGCCAAAGTCGATTCGAAAAGTCCATAGTTTTCTGGATCACGTAGATTTGTGGAGGATTTTCCGTATAGCCACACCACTTACTCGCTTGACCGGAAAGGGTCAAGTTTGCTTGGTCGAGGCGGTGAGTCCGGAGCTTAGCAATGACTAGTTTCGCGACCGTATTAGTGATTCCTTTTTCTTGCGATGGGATGGTTCTGTATACTGATGCTTCTTTCCAAGGATTGGGAGCAGTTCTGATGCAGTTCTACCGTGTAGTAGCTTATGCCTCCCGTCAGCTTAAGGACCATGAGAGGAATTATCCCAAGACACGATCCGAGTTAGTACCATTATTTTTGCGCTAAAGATATGGAGACATTATCTGATGGGATTACTTTTGAGATCTATACGGACCATAAGAGTTTGAAATATCTTTTCACTCAGAAAGAATTGAACCTTAGACAGAGAAGATGGATGGAATACCTAAAGGATTATGATTGCACCATTCAGTATCATCTGGGTAAAGCTAATATTGTAGCAGATGCACTGAGCAGGAAGTCCCGTGGGATTCTGGCTAGTCATTTGACCGCAGTGACTGATCTTGTTCGACAATTCTCAGAGTTGGGGTTGTCTGAACAGGGTCAAACATCCCGGGGGATATTGGTATCTATGGTTGCCCAGTCTGCTATTATTGAGAGGATCAAGGAGGCACAAGCTAGTGATCAGCATTTGCAGTTCTTATGCATCACTCTGGACTCAGGACGACAGACAGATTTCTCGTGTGACGAGACTGGAGTCCTCCGGTTCTAAGGAAGATTATGTGTTCCAGACACACATCCGATTAAGGAGGAGTTATTACGAGAGACACATCACTCGAGATTTTCTATACATCCTGGCGGTACCCGGATGTATCAGGATTTGAGGCGTTCATACTGGTGGGACGGTATAAAGAGAGATATTGCGGATTTCGTCGCTCGATGTTTGGTCTGCCAGCAGGTAAAGGCTGAACATCAGAAACCCGCCGGATTGCTACAGAGAATCCCAATTCCGGAATGGAAGTGGGAACATATTACGATGGATTTTGTTACGGGGTTGCCCAGAACCCGTAAAGGACATGATGTGATTTGGGTGATTGTGGATAGGTTAACCAAATCCGCTCATTTCCTTCCGATTCGTGAGACACATCCATTGGATCGACTAGCTGAGCTATACTGTAGAGAGATTGTCAGACTGCACGGAGTACCCTTGAGTATCATATCTGACAGAGATCCGCATTTTACTTCACGATTCTGGCAGAGTCTTCAGCATGCTATGGGCACCGAGCTTCGTCTCAGTACTGCATTTCACCCACAGACGGATGGACAGTCGGAGCATACTATTCAGACTTTGGAGGACTTATTGAGATCTTGCGTCATGGATTTCGAGGTACCGGGAGGATCACGCTCACTTGGTGGAGTTCGCAGATAATAATAGTTATCACTCTTCCATTCAGATGGCTCCCTTTGAGGCTTTGTACGGTCGACCCTGCAGATCTCCAGTATTGTGGGAGGATGTCGGGGAGCGACAGTTATTGGGCCCTCAGAGTATTCAGCATGAAGTAGAGTTAGTTCAGATATCGCACGACGCATTGTCGAGGCTCGTGATGCATGTAAAAGTTATGTGGATCGGAGGCGAAGACCTCGGAGTTTGTTATAGGAGATCATGTATTTTTGCGAGTATCACCTACAAAAGGAGTTAAGAGATTCGGAATTAAAAGAAAGTTAGCACCACGCTACATTGGACCATTCGAGATATTGGAGCGGATTGGAGGTGTAGCATACCGGTTGGCTCTGCCTCCGACGCTTGCGAGCGTCCATAACGTATTCCATGTGTCTATGCTGAGGAAATACGTACCGCATCCGGATCATGTTCTGACGGAGGTGCCGATTCCACTCCAGCCTAATGCGACATATGAGGAGGTTCCCGTGCAGATTCTTGGTCGCAAAGAGCGCCGCACTGAACAAAACTATCCGCCTTTATAAAGGTTGGATGGCAACATCACAATCGATGAGGAGGCTACATGGGAGCTAGAGGATATCATCCAACTCGATACCTCACCGCTCACGTGAGGTATGTAGTAACTCAAGAAATTTCTTACGCTTGATTTCGCGATATAAGTGGAAATTTGGGGACCAAATTTTATTAAGTGGGGAGAATGTAGTATATGGAAAAAAAATTTAACCCGTTAATTAATTAGGATTAATTAGGGATTAATTAGGTTTAATTATTTAATAAATTGGGCTTGATTTGAAATTGAAATTGAAGTGGGTTTGGAAATGAGGCTTGGGCTGAACCCAATCAGATTGGGTTTGGGTTGAGTTGGGTTAACCGGATCACTTGAACGACATTTAAAACTCACGAATGTAGATCGGCATTTCATCGCGATCCCCATTTCCATTTCCCCTCCGCCTCGTTCCTTCGCTCGGCACGATCGCGTCGCCGATCTCCGTTCATCGGCGTCCGGTGCGAGCAGCTCGACGGCGCCACCATTTGGTAGATCTCCGGCCGGGGATTAGGGGGTTCTCGCCTGGAAAGAAATCGCGGCGACACTCCCAGCGGACAGCGGCGTCGTCGTCACGGCAGCGAGCTGCCATCGGAGGTAAGGATCGAGTGTCGTTTTCTTTGTTGAGTAGAGATCTTGATTTTGGGATTGTGTTGCTGAGATCTATAGGTTGGCAGTGATCGGGAGTTGGTTTGATTCGGCGAGCAACTGGGATTGCGGGAAATTTCGCCACCGGTGGAGTTTAGAGCCGGTAAGTGTGGATCTAACCTAATATAGTCATCTGTGGTATTGTGGATTTGATGTTCTGTATCCTGATTGTGGTTTTCATTTAATTCGGATGTGGTTGCGTTGTACATCGCAGTGAACTGGTTTGTTGAGATTCGATGGATTTTGGTCAATTGCCAGCATGAAGGAATGTATGATTCTCCTGGTTATTGTAGTTATAGTCGATCATTCAGATCAATAG
The DNA here is from genome assembly GCA_025175895.1 of Wurfbainia villosa. Lineage (NCBI taxonomy): Eukaryota > Viridiplantae > Streptophyta > Magnoliopsida > Zingiberales > Zingiberaceae > Wurfbainia > Wurfbainia villosa. Next base: position 109,557,168 of record CM045995.1, on the reverse strand, counting down.
ATAAGTTGTGGTGATTTCGGTAGTTATATGATGATTTGTGTTCTATTGTCGATGCGTTTGATCGGGAGTTCTTTCGATAGGCAGAGGTTAAGCCGGAGTGAACTGCCGGAGGAGATCTGAGATCGGTAAATTGTGTGTATTGCTATTGCTTCATCTGTAGTTGCTGCGTGGGGTGTGTCGAGGTGATTTTGATTGTAGATGAAATTAACCGATTCTTATCATCTGTGAGGAGGTTGCAATTGGGTATGAAATTGTTTGCGTTGGGATGGTTAGAGTTTTTACTACTGGGATTGGATTGTGTTTGTTGTTCGGGTATTGATTATGCTCGATTAATACTAGTGGATATCTGACATGTTTGGATTTGGGAGATTTTAATGTATTGGATTATATTGGTTATATTCTGTTAGGGAGATGTGATGGGTGAAGTAGGTGTGGTTAGATTTATTCATCGTAATTAATCTTGAGGATGTCGTGATTTATTAGGGGTTGGTTGGTGAATCAGTTAGATATGATTGGGTGGTTAAAATGTATTCGGGAAAAGAATACGAATATAGAATGAATTAGTATGTTGTTTATATAGTTATGAGAGATTCGTACTTAATCCTAATTTGTTATTGTTGTGCAGGTTTGGGATACGAAGCAGGTCCACGGCCGTGAGGATTATTCGAGCTTCGTATCAGGTGGGTAATATCTACCTGGTCCGGTAGTTTGATCAATTCCAGTGCATGACCTTGGATGTATGTTTATACTTGTTTACCTTAAATCCACTCTTATTTAATCATATGCTTGTACTGCCTTTGACCTTGAGATATATACTCTGTTACGTCATTGATTATCTAGCATGGATAGGAACTGTAAAATCGTATTATGTGTTAGCTGATAGAGGTTCAGTAAATACATGTGGTTAGGGTTATCTTTATGACCTCAGATCTGGGTTACTGGGTTGCATCACTAGGTTAGGTGATGAGTCCAAATTATGGGGTAGGTCATTGTACCGTACACATATCAGTGTGTTAGCTTGACGGATCTATTTATCCGCATACAGGTAAATAGGTTATGATTACGGATTAGTCGTCCTTGCATGGTGGACTTTTGGTTGACTAGGTCTCCCCGTGAGTTAGGGAGTGTTGCGAGGATTTGTGCGTGAACTATGCATCATTACATTGCATGCATGCTGACGACTGGTCTCCCTTATGGATGAGACGGGTCGTCACCATCCCGCCTCCCGCCACTCTAGTGGTAGAGGTTGAGGCAGAGCATTGGATGTGCCGCGCTCGACCACTATATATACGGTGGTAGCTGGAGATGCGCACCTGGCCACTGAGCAGAGTGGTGCTAGCACTCGCCCACTATAGACGGTGGTTGTGTGACGTGCAGTTTGTCCTGTGTGCGGCGCTTGTCTACTCATGGGTAGGGACGGCGTGGCTTGTAGCAGGGACCCCTAGGAGTAGTTAGCTCTTACGCTTATACGCTACTCACCATACTACCCAACTCGCCACCGAGAGTAGTGGTAGCTAGAGTCGGGCTAGTTGTCATTTGTCGGCCACCGCCACTGGGTCGTGGGTTGACGGTCCGCAGACAGGACTATGCATATTCACATATATATATATATATATATATATATATATATATATATATATATATATATATATATATATATATATATATATATATATATATATATATATATATATATATATATATATATATATATGTATGTATGTATGCATGTATTTGATATATGTTTACATATGCCTGTGAGATGCTGCATTTTGGTTGCTGCATATGATTGTACATCATGCTACATGCCTTTTGCATATTTTATATACCGCTGTGCATGTGTTGAGCATGAGTGTGTACTATTTGGATTATGTCATGATATACCTGTTCAGGATGTTATAGACCATATGGAGGATGCATCGTGTATGTACATTACTTTATGTCGATTGATCGATTGCTTTATGCTATGAGTAGGATGTATCTATAATTACCGATTACTATGCTTAATCGTATGTCCTGTTGGACTCATGCATACCAGAGATCTTCACATGTATACCGTAGATCTCTTTACCCCAGATGTTGTTCATGCACTTCTATATATTACCCCTGAGTTTTATACTCACCACCCTGGACCCTGGGTTTTCTGTCGCCCAGGTAGTAGATAGAAGACTTCGGCATGGACTTGGAGCATTGCCACTTGATCCCATCCCGCCGCTTTTCCGAGGGTTTTGCTTCCCATCGCATGTATCTTCATATGGACTCTTATTGTTATTGGAGATCGTACTGTGTTTTTTTTCTCTTGTGATATCCCGTATGGATTTTGTTCTAGTATGGACGGATATACCGATGTACTTATGTTGTTGAGTTGGTATTTCCATTGTGTTTGGCTTCCGCTATTGATGTTATACGTTTTCGCTGTGATGTTATATATTTTCTATATGTGTTAGACTGGCTACGACTTTTGTACCGAATTGGAATTGTCATAAGGGGGTGCATCATTGACGGACAGGTCTACTCTGAGGCGTGACAAGGTGCCTCACACGAAAATAGGGTGAATGACCCGCAATCCACCCAGTGAGGTAAGTTATTTATTTTGAATGCATGAAGTAAAATTTCTATATTTATAGAGCATTACTTAGATACTCAAATTTAATAATCTCATCTCCTTTATTGATTATAAAATCAAAGTTCTATAGCATAGGAGTTACATTCGTTTCTTTATTAATTCTGTTGAGAAATTTGATAAATTTTTAAAATCATTGAGTTAAACTATGTTGTAGAATTTAATTATGAACAACCATCTTCGTAAAATCATTTTTGTTATATGTTCCCTTTAAATTCTCATAAAGTTGTGAGTTTTTCTTAAGGGAATTATTCTAAGTTTTCATACTTACTTTCAAATTTCAAATTTTGAATGATATAAGTATCATGTATAAATTTTTACAAGGTACAATAATAACAAAGAATATACAAGTCAAGCCAATATAAAAGAACATGATCAAACCACAGAGATATAAAAGAGTATGTAAATAAATTTTCATCTAAAGAACAATATAAATCTTAAATAATTTATTCCTAATATTATCCTAATCAAAGCCTAATTATATATATTCAATGCACTTGATAATTATTTTTCTCCTATCATATATTCAAGTAATCTATAAAAGTATTTAGACAATTAAACGAAATTGTTAATCTACTTCTATTTCAAGATTAGGAAATCATAAATTATTTTCTTTTATTTTCATCATGGTAAAATTAATCATACACAAGGTCATTAAAAAGGAAAGAACAAACAAAAAAAAACTCCACCTAAATCGAAAGCTTTTGTTGTGATGCATCAACGATGTCACCATGACAATGTTAGCAAAAACGATGAGAGACGTCATCGATGGGAGGCAACGACGGTTGCAACATCAATGGGTGGCAACAACAACAATGATGCTAGCAACAATAGTGGAGACAATGATGTGAGGAAAAGAAGCAATGAAAGGAAGGATTTAGAGTTTTTTTTTTTTTTGAAATAGCATTAGGTTAAGAAAAATAAGAAGAAAAGGTGGCATTAAAAAAGATAGCATAGGTTCTGGTCCGTGGGGTTTTTATTTTGTTTTAGTAATATTACAAAAAAAACTCCACAAATGTTTCAAAAATTATGATTAGGCTATTTGAATTTTTCCATGATATAACATCCTATCCCCCTAAAAAGAAATTAGGTCCTCTAAATTTAAATACTTACCTAAAGGGAAGATATGCGGAAATTATTCTTGCATGTTTTCTTCATGCTCTCAAGTGACCTCTTGATCAGAGTGATGTTGTCACGCCACCTTTACTAACCATACCTCTTCTTGAGAAGTTGGTGTTCGTTGTACTCCAAGATACGGATGAGATATTCCTCATAAGTAGCTTTGGGATGCAATGGTGTTGTCAAACTCTCAAGCACATGAGATAGATCTAGAATATATTTTCACAAAGATCAACATATAAAACATATTATGTACTCCTGCTAGTGAAGGTGACAGAGCAAACCCATAAGTCATTGGGCCCACCCATTCCAGAATCTGAAAGAGCCCAATAAATCTAGGTGCTACCTTTCCTTTAACTTCAAATCTCTTTACACCCTTGATAGGAGATACCTAAAGGAATACATGATCTCCCTCTGAGAACTTTAATTCTCTCTGTCTCTTGTCTATATAGTTTTTCTGTCTGCTTTGTGCTGCCAATAGTCTTTATCTAATCATCTTCACCATCTTTGCATCTCTCTAAATGTATTGTGGACCAAGTAGTTGATACTCGCCCACTTCATTCCACAACACAGGTGATCTACATGCTCTTTCATATAATGCTTCAAAAGGAATGATCTGAATAGTTAAATGGAAACTATTGTTATCAATGAATTCTACCAAATGAAAATGGTCCTTCTAATTATTGGTGTAGGGGCACTAGATAATTGAACCTAGGTTTTGATTATGACAAAGATCCAAAGTTAAGGTCATATTGTTATCTCATGAGCTGAATTAAGTGTGCAGGAAATGGTTAAGCTAAGCCGAATGTCAGTGACACCCGGAGAATCCCGAGTCGGGAAACCATGGTGGTCGGGCGACACCGGAGGAACTTCGTGGGAGTCGAAGAACCTAGGTGGAAGACCGGAAGTAAAGCGATAGGTCATAAAGGACCAGAGGTAAGCACGAAAAGTGGTAAGGTCGTGTTCTGCATGCGGGGATGGCCGTGTAGGCAATCCAACTAAGACTTCCAGTGGAAGGTCTAGGTCGAGATCGGACGGTAAGGAACCGTCATATTTAACATTTTCCGTGCTAACCTCTTACTGCAAGGAAGTGGCCAGGTTGGCAGTCGATTGCTGGTCATTGGGCAGTCGACTGATGCACATCAGTTGACTGATGAAAGGCATTAGTCGACTGATGGCGACGAATCAACCTTTTGCGCTAGGTCAAAATGGATAATGTTTGATGCGGTCACTTCGCGATAAAATAAGGTGCCACCTCGTGATCAGTTCCAAAAGATGAGGATCTACATCAAGATTTATTCCAAGGCAAAACTCTATAAAATGAGGGGAGGACTCCAACCCAAAGATCAATTATCTTGCTCTCAAAGTGCTCCCGTAATGCCAAAGCTCCAATGTCATAACGTCGATGCAACACCAAGTTCAAAATCTATTCTTCGACAGCAAGTATTATTTCTATTTACTGTATTCGATCATGGTTTTAATCATAACAAGGTGAGGTAGGCTTGTTGTCTCATCCTCGTACTTTTGGTTTTGTGATCGTTGTCTCCTACCTTCAATGAGGAGGAGACTTTATAGTGGATTACCCCTTTGTACGCGGTCAAGGATCGCGGGGCCTTAGATTAGCAGTCGGTGGATTGTGAACCAAGTAAAAATAAATTGTGTTATTTATTTTTCCGCTGTTCTTGCTCTTATCGAACGAACGAAAGAAATTTTCACGGTCACTATTCACCCCCCTCTAGCGACGCTTCTCGATCCAACAATTGATATCAGAGCGGGGGTGCTAAGATTTGGTGAAACCACCAATCTAGCACTTTTTTGGCTTTCTTTTCGTATTTTTTGATTTGTGTTTTTTTAGGTGTTTTTTCCCGCACTACTAATCCAAGATGAAGTCTTGGTACTCTTCTTTTGGTTGTGTGTTTGCAAGTATTCGCTTTTGGAGTAGCCGACGGTAAAACGTCCATAACTTTTCGCACAAGTGGACCCACAAAACGTGCTACCTACCAAATCGAAGCTATCTGAGAGATCTACACTTATTACAAGGGTTTACCCTCATAACAAGTTGTCTTCATCCCCAAAAACCAACATTTAGTACCCTTTCGGGGACATCGAAGGTCGTAAGTTTCTAGTTTTTGTTAGTTTCTTATTCTTTTTATTTCTTATTATTTCCCGCATTACTAATCCAAGATCAAGTCTTGGAATTTCTTTTGGTTTTCATTCGTGTTTTGCAAGATATTTAATGGCTCACGTTGAGGGGTATAGCACCACCCGACCTCTATTCTTTAATGGAAATGATTTCCGTTATTGGAAAGGTCAGATGGAGTGTTTCTTGAATACACAAGTCGAGACTTGTATAATAATCCAAACCGGCTTTGCTCTACCCACCAATGATCAAGGGGAGCCCTTGGATTTCGACAAGTGGACCAATGTAACCAAGAGGCAAATCGAAGTCGATGCAAGAGCAACCCAAATGTTGCAATGCGGCTTGTCCAAGGAGGAGCTCAATCAAATTAGACCATTCATTAGCGCCAAAGACCTCTGGAATAAATTAATTGATCAACACGAAGGGATGTCCGATGCTAAGGTATGTAAAAGAGATTTACTTTTAAATAAACTGTATAATCTAAAGATGCAGGATCATGAGACCACTTCACAACTCCATGCGCGAATCCAAGACATCTTGAACAGCCTACATGCCATCGGACAAAAGGTAGACAATCGAGATATAATAAGGTACGCTCTTAATGCTTTTCCTAGGACCACCTTGTGGGCATCCATGGTTGATGTCTACAAGGTATCTAAAGATTTATCTAAGATTAGGTTAGACGAATTCTTTTTGGAATTTGAGTTACATAAACAAACTAACGCGGTCTCGGTCGAGAGAGGTGTTGCTTTACTTCCAAGACGAAAAAAAAGGAGAAGAGCAAGCCACCTCCCAAGCAAGAAGATGGATCCGAACCCGAGGATGAACCCAAATCCGAATCCGAAGAGGAGGCCACAATAGTCAACATGGTACGGAGAATAGTTCGACAAGAAAGAAGGCAATTGAAGAACGAGAACCAAGAGCAATTCAAGTCAAGGAGGCGACCAAAGCAAAAGGGAGCAAGGAAAGCCTTCCATGCAACTTGGGACAACGGAGAAGAAGGCGTCGACATAGCTTACATGGCAAGACCGGAGGAGTCCGAGTCAGAATCCGAAGACTACTTCGAGAGAAAACTCAAAGCCGAACCAAAAGGGAAAGTCAAGGTTAGCCGCTCTTTAATTAGTACATTTTACCTTACAATTAAAATGCTTACTAGAAAATTAACTAAGTCCGAGTCTAGGGTTGAGTCGTTACTTGAGGAGGTTGAAACCCTCAAGCAAGAGGCTACTCTAACCTCTTCAACTAGTCAAGTTCAAGAGGGAAACTCAACCCAAGTTGAAAAACTTGAGGAGGAGAATTCTCTCTTGAAAGACCGAGTTCAAGAGGTCGAGGCTAGGTTGGAAAGGTTCATGTTGGGATCTAAGAATCTTAATCGGCTACTTGGAACCCAAAGAGCTGTGTACAATAAAGTCGGACTCGGATTTAGGTTAACGACTACGAATAGATCTTACATGTCTATTGTGAATCGTAGTCATCAAAGAGTCCAAGCATGGGTCCCAAAGGTTTTATTGAACTCACATATAAGGACTAATAAGTATTTGATTCCCCAGGATCAAGTTCATTATTTGAATAGAACATATTGGTTCAATGGTCCAGGGGGAGCTAACACTAAAATAGTATACCCGCTTCCTTAGAAAAATCATTGCATGATTAGTTATTTTATTTTAATTTTTAGAATGGCTAGATAGGAAAAATAGTTAGTCAACTCTTGCCAACATAGTATCAGGACGCGGCGAGATGATAGTGTGTTAGGGAAACAAAGTCTCGTGTATTCGAGCTAGATAAGGCATATCTAGCTTGGTGCACTTGATCGAGTGGAACTAGCGGAAGCTACCTCGCCGTATCCTAAACTAGTTAGACCAGGAAGTAACCCTAGTAACTTAAGTGATATTTTCTTGAATTTGGCTTTGTCTAAGGAAGTGGTTGTTGTTCCGATCAAAGAAGGCCCATGTGCCTCGCCATGACCTGGAAGCCAGTTTCTCGAAAAGTTACTTAACGATCTAAAGGTTAAATTTGAATCTAACTCAAGGTTGACTATCTTTAATCAATTTCAAATCATCTCACAAAACATATAAGATGAACAAATTCTGAAACACATAGAATGGGTGCGATGTTAAGGATATTTGAAATATAACCTTTTCAAAATGCTACCTATTTTCTCAACTATGGTACTTAACGAATATTTACAATTCTCTAGGCCAAAGTTTAGCGCCCCCTACATCTCTTATACTTTATATATTTGACTAAGTGGGAGAGCAAACTAACCCTAAGGGTTATATTACAAACCTTTAGATTATTGGTGCAGAGAGACACATGCTTGGACTCATAGTTGATATATCTAGATGCATGCATATATGATGTTGTTTTTAAACCCCTATTTTATATAAAAAACCCCAATATTTTTTTTTATTTATGGCAAAAGGGGGAGAAGAGTGAAAGTTAAGGGGGAGTAACATAAAATTTAATTTTGAAAATTAAATTATCTCTTTCAAAACTCACCTAGGGTTAAAGGGGAGTTTTTGAAAATGACATTCATCATTTACTCTACTTGTTTTATGCTTTAATTTTTCCCTTAACTTTGTATTGCTTTTCCATAGATCAAAAAGGGGGAGATTGTTGGTGCAGGGGTATTAGATAATCGAACCTAGGTTTTGATTATGACAAAGATTCAAAGTTAATGTCATATTGTTATCTCATGAGTTGAATTAAGTGTGCAGGAAATGGTTAAGCTAAGTCGAAGGTTAACGACACCCGAAGAATCTCGAGTCAGGAAACCGTGATGGTCAGGCGACACCGAGGGAACTTCGTGGGAGTCGAAGAACCTAGGTCAAAGACCAGAAGCAAAGTGACAGGTTATAAAGGACCAGAGGTAAGCCCAAGTGCGAAGAGAGATGGTAAGGTCGTGTCCTCTATACGGGGACGACCTAGGCGGCGATCCGACTAAGACTTCCAGTGGAAGGTCTAGGTCGAGATCGGACGGTAAGGAACTGTCATATTTACTATTTTTCGTGCTAACCTCTTACTATAGGGAAGTGGCCAGGCTGGCAGTTGACTATTGGTCATTGGGCAGTCAACTGATAGAAGGCATCAGTCGACTGATGGCGACGAATCAGCCTTTTGCGCTAGGTCAAAATGGATAATGTTTGACGCTGCCACTTTGCGATAAAATAAGGTGTCACCTCGTGATTAGTTCCAAAAGATGAGGATCTACATCAAGACTTATTCCAAGGCAAAACTCTATAAAAGAAGGGGAAGACTCCAACCCAAAGATCAATTATCTTGCTCTCAAAGTGCTCCCGCAATGCCAAAGCTCCAACGTCATAACGCTGACACAACACCAAGTTTAGAATCTATTCGTTGGCACAAGTATTATTTCTATTTACTATATTCGATCATGGTTTTAATCATAACGAGGTGAGGTAGGCTTGTTGCCTCATCCTCGTGCTTTCGGTTTTGTGATCGTTGTCTCCTACCTCCAACGAGGAGGAGACTTTATAGTGGATTGCCTCTTAAATGCATGATCAGGATCACGGGGCCTTGGATTAGTAGCCGGTGGACTATGAACCAAGTAAAAATAAATTGTGTTATTTATTTTTCCGCTGTGCTTGCTCTTATCGAATGAACAAAAAAAAGTTTTACGCTCGCTATTCACCCCCCCCCCCCCTCTAGCGACACTTCTCGATCCAACACCAACCACCTCCAAAATCTATGCAAGCCCGTAAAAGATCCTCCAAAATTTGAATAATGCACTCTGACTGACCATCCGTCTGAGGATGAAAAGTAGAACTAAAAAGTAAATCATTACCCAAAGCCTTTTGTAAGTTTTGTAAAAATTTAGAGGTGAAATGAGGATCCCGATCAGATATAATGGCTTAATGGAATTCCATGTAATCGCATAATCTCTTGGCAATAAAGCTAAGCTAAGCGACTTAATATGTCAGTCTAATGAATGGGTAAAAAATGTATTGATTTAGTCAATCTATCCATCACCAACCCAATTGCATCATGCCTCTTTTTTTTATCTTGGTAGTCCAACAACAAAATCTATGGTGATGTGTTCCCACTTCTACAACAATCGATTGTAAATATTGATCTTGTAGTTGACTCTCCTTTATTTGCTCAACAAGTGGAGATTTTGCCAAAAGAGTGACTAAAATACCTTTTTTTGTATGACCTACTTCAGTTAAGTCTAACTATGAAAATTGGTGGATCAATTTTGTAACTCATACTCTACAATGGACTAGTTCACCCCTAGATTTTTGACTCAATTCATGTGCTACAACATTTGCTTTGCCCGGATGATAATTTATTTTGCATTCATAGTCCTTTAAGAATTCCATCCATCTCCTCTGATGCAAATTTAATTCTTTCTGTGTGAATATATATTTTAAACATTTATAGTCAGTATATATCTCAAATGTGATACCATACAAATAATCTCTCTACATTTTGAGAGCAAATATGATGACAGCTAGTTCTACATCATGTATTGGATAATTCTGTTCATGGTTCTTTAATTGTCTGGAGGCATAAGCAACTACTTGATCATATTACATAAGAACTTCCCCTACTCCTTGGTTTGACACATGTGTAGAGGAAAAATTCATCTTCTTCGCCTGGAATGATGAGGATAGGAGCATTAATTAGTCTTTACTTAAGTTCTTGAAAGCTAGATTCACAAGCTTCATTCCATGAGAATCTAATCCTTTTTTAAGTTGAGTTAAATGTCCGACAATCTCGGAGAAACCTTCTACAAAACGGCGATAGTAGCCTGTTAAGTCCAAAGAGCTACAAACTTCTAATACGGTCTTGGGTGTCTCCTACTTGGTTATTGCTTCAATCTTTTGGGGATCCACCGATACCTTCTTTAGAGACTATATGTCCAAGACAACCCATAAAAGGTAACCAAAATGTACACTTACTAAATTTTGCATAGAGATGTTCTCTACGTAAAGTCTCCAACACTCTATGCAAATACTCTTCGTGTTCGTTCTCTGATCTTGAATATACTAAGATGTCCTCAATAAAAATGATCACGAACTAATCTAAGTAATTGAGAAATACTCCATTCATTAAGTCCATAAAAATTGTGGGGGCATTTGTAAGTCCAAAAGGTATCACTAGAAATTCATGATGACTATAGCGAGTTCTACAAGTTGTCTTCTGAATATCCAATTCCTTGAACCCGAGTTGGTGGTAACCTAATCTTAATTCAATCTTAGAATAAATGCAAGTACCCTTCAATTGATCAAAGATATCATCAATATGTGGAATCATATATTTATTATTCATGGTCACTGTATTCAATTGTCGATAGTAAATATAGAGTCTCATCGTACAATCTTTTTTCTTAACAAAGAGAATTGGGACACCCCAAGGGGACACACTTGGTCATATGAAGCCATCAAGTAGCTCTTCCAATTGAAATTTTAGCTCTTCTAACTCCTTTGGTGTCATGAGATATGGTGCCTTAGATAATTGACCCATCAACTCATCGTGCATCCTCATTGGTCATCATATAAATGTAGGGACCTTGTTTGAAAAACACATTGCAAAATGCAGCGGAAAATTAGATTCCTCTAGAGATCCATGTGTATACATAATAAACATGTCATTCTTATAACTACATCCAGTTGAGAGATTACCCTTGATGCGTAGCCCTTCGCAATCCCCGTAGTAACCTTTTGCAAGTCGCGCATCTATGGTATCCACACGAACACTCTCTTTTGAAGAAAGGAAGAGTTGTTCTAGCAACCCTACACAAGATGTCTTAGCCCAAGAAAAGCTTCGGCCAAGAAGAAGAACAACAACAAAGGGTTTTCTCATTCATGAAGAATAATCCAAAAAACTTTTATATTCATCTTTTGAATACCAAAGGTTTTGGAACCTTTTATATTCCACCTTTAATGCATGATTAATCCACATTAATCATGCATGATGAATGCATATCCATTCATCTTCTTCAATTGGTTTAATTTGATCTAACTCAAATTGATCCAACTTGAGTCTAACTCATGTTTCAGCCCAATCAATGAGTCTAACTCAATGATTCTAATTCAATAGCCTAATGGTTCATTTAGTCAAACTAAAATGAACTCCATCTTCAAAATAATATGTTCATTGTATGTGACCCAATAAGTTCTCGTAACGTTGACAATGTCTCTAAAACCCCTTTTAGAAACATAAGCAATGAGTGACATCTAGCAATGCATCATTGCTACCCAAGTGACAAGAATGTTGATATCCAATAAAATCTTTCTGTGACTATTATGTTGTATGACTCAATCCTTCTATCCTTGATATTTAGATTGATTAATGAGGCATAGACCGTGTCATCCTCTTATCAATATTTGTGTTTCTTGATCTCCAAGTAGACTACCTTAATCAAATGAGCTCAATATCTCATATTGACTTATTTGAGCATGACCATGCATTTTAGTAATCATACTTTATCAAGGGGCCCACATATATCACTTCTATCATATGGAAGGGATAGATCTCATCTCTATCACTCACATCCCTCTGTATAATTCATTACACACCTAGTGATCGACTTTATAATCCACCTTATTACATGTGACGTTTATCGATACCAAAGTATACAACTCCTTATGTAAGTAATCACAGTGATTTTAGGTCTAAGGACTATTCATACCAATAGTCACTATGAGAATGTTTACGACACTCATATGATGATCTATGAAATATTCTCATGGCGAATCAGTTCAATGCATATTCTCTAATATATACTCATATGTCAACTTGATATTCTATATCCATGACTTGTGAGATTAAGTCATCAGTTGACCTACATGCTAGTCTTAACATATTAATATTATCCTTGTATATTAATACTTGACTAGGAATAGTTACGAGTAGTATTCTAAATATCTATCTACAATATCCTACTATCAAGTCACCAACTTGATATGTCATAGATTAGAATCAACTATCTTAGGATATTATTATATTTATTAAAATGACACATCAATGAAGTAAATACAATAACCATAAACTTTGCCTTTATTATGAAATATAAGTTTCCCTTACCAATCATCTCATAATTGCTTGACACTAAGGGCTAATACTAACAATAAACTCATCCGATAATAGGATCCTAAGATGGGGCTCCTAAGGGTGCATACATCAAAAGGGGTTCATGGGAAACTTGAGTCTGCTGAGTAGGGTAGAAGTGTTGAGTGGACTGATATAGAGGTATGAGTTGCGTTTGCAACTGGTACATTTATGATTGAGGATATTATTATTGAGAAGTAGGTAACTATAGCCAAGTTGGTTGAAATTTCAGTTGATTCCTTGTTGCTATGGTAGAGGTGGATGTTGTTGGAATGATAGTCATTGTGGTGCTTGAGATCTCATAGACTCATGTTGTGCTCATAATGCATAGTCTTTGCTTTGATGTCTAAGTAGTTGCAGTAGAAACATGTTTTAATCTAGATGACACTATGAAGTTCGATGTCCTTCTTGCTTGCAACGATAATATTGACTCTGAACTCTAGCCTTTGAATCACTCGATCTTCTCTTTTGATGGATATTAGCTGAACGTGAGGATCCCTGAAAAGATGGGTTCCTATTCTTTGGTTTATGCTTTAATCGAGGGAAACTCTCCATGATATTTATTTCATCTCGATCCTTGTTCTGAAAGTTTCTTCTGTTGGTGCAGGGGCACCTAAGTCGAACCTGTATTTTGATTATGGCAAAAGATGCAAAGTCAAGGATATATCATTATCTCACGAGCTGAATCGAGTGTGCAGAAAAGTGCTAAAGCTGAAGCTGAAGGCTAGCGACACCCAGAGGAAGTCGGGTGGTCGGGCGACACTCGAGTGACTTCGGAGGGAGCCGAAGGAATCGAGTGGAAGGCCGGAAGCAAAAGCGACATGGTAAGTATCGAGGTAAGCTCGTGTGTGCGAGCGTAAGTGAGGTCGTATCCTCCTTACGGGGATGGTCTTAAGCGTAGATCCGACCAAAGACATCCCATCGATGGTCTAGGTCGAGATCGGACGGTCGAAGACCGTCGAAATAATGTTTTCTTTGAGCTAACTTTGCCTTGCAGCTAGCATCAGTCGACTGCCAGCTTGGAGGACTAGGCGCCCTTCATCGATCAGTATCTCTCATCGGCCTCGGTGATGCTACCATCGATCGGCGATGATGGCCATCGATCGTGATGGTCAATGATCGTCACCCCATTTCAAGGAGGTTTTGTGTCCATTTGTGATTGGTTGAAGACCCATTCGATGAGGGGCTCAAAGGCTATAAAAGGAGGGCTTGTCTTAGGGTTTTTCATCAATTAAAAAGCTTCAAAGTGCTTCCGGTACGCTACTAGTCTCCGACATTCCTACGACGAAGCTCTGCGGTTCACGGCGATTAGGGTTTCATCTTTCCATCTACAGTCGTCGGTATAATCTAAGTTTAATTCAATTCTACTTCTTTTTATTTTGGTTTTATCGTAGCGAGAAGAAGAGGGGGAGTGTCCCTCTATCTCGAGTCTCTTTCGTGGTTTTTGTATCCGATTAACTCCTACCTCCAACGAGGAGGAGTTCATTAGTGATTTGCCCTCCGTGTGTGATCAAGGATCACTAGGGCCTTGGAGTAGTAGCCGAAGGCTACGAACCAAGTAAAAAATCTACTTGTCTCTTTCCTTTTTTATTTATCTTTCCTGCATATAAGTGTTTTGAAAGCGAATTAAATGCGAAAAAGTTTTATCGCTATTCACCCCCTCTAGCGATCGCTTGATCCAACAATTGGTATCGAGTAAGGCGCTCAGATTCGGTGCAACCACCGGTTGAGCATTTTTCTTTTCGTATTTATCGTTTTAAGATTTCTCCCACACTACTAATCCAAGACTTCTTGGTACATAGTTTTTGGTTGTGTTTTTGCAAGTATTAATCGCCTTCGGAGTACCTCACGATCAAATGAGCATAACTTTTGCTACAAGTGGACTCACGAAACAATCTACCCACCAAATCGAAGCTCTCGCAGAGATCTACACTTCTTATTGGGTTTTACCCCGTAACAAGCTGTTTTTATCCCCAAAAAATGACGTTTAGTACCCTTTCGGGGACATCGAAGGTTGTGAGTACTTACTTTTTGTTTAGTTCCTTATCTCTTTGTTTAACTTTCTATTTCTCGTTTGTTTCCTTTTATTTTCCGCACCACTAATCCAAGACTCGAGTCTTGGAAAGTTTTTTTTTGTTTTTTTTTGTGTGTGCAAGTTTTTCTTTATGGCCCACATTGAGGGGTACAAAACCACCCGACCTCCGTTCTTTAGTGGAGATGATTTCCATTACTAGAAAGGTCGGATGGAGTGTTTTCTAAAAACACAAGTCGAGTCTTGGATAATCATCCAAACCGGCTTTGCTCTACCCACCAATGATCAAGATGAGCCCTCGGATTTCAACAAGTGGACCAATGCAACCAAGAGGCAAATCGAAGCCGATGCAAGAGCAACCCAAATATTGCAATGCGGTTTGTCTAAGGAAGAGCTCAACCGCATCGGACCCTTCATCTACGCAAAAGATTTGTGGACAAAACTCATAGAACTACACGAAGGGACTAATGACGCGAAGGTAAGTAAGCGTGACTTACTACTTAATAAATTGTATAACCTAAAAATGCAGGAATGTGAGACGGCAACGAAACTACACGCCCGCGTCCAGGACATTGTCAACGGATTGCACACCATCGGACATAAGGTCGAAAACCGCGACCTCCTAAGGTACATTCTTAATTCATTTCCTAGGACTACCTTGTGGGCATCCATGGTTGATGCCTACAAGGTCTCTAAGGACCTTTCAAAGCTTAGGTTAGACGAATTATTTTCCGAGTTTGAACTTCACGAGCAAACTAACATGGTCTAGGCCGAGAGAGGTATTGCTCTACTTGCAGGACAAAGAAGCAAGCCACCTACTAGGCAAGTAGATGAACTCGAACCCGAAGACGAATCAGAGTCCGAATTGGAAAAGGTGGAAGCAATAGTGAACGTAGTGCGGAAGATCGTTCGGAGGGAAAGGAGGCTACTAAAGAATCAAAAGAGGGCACAATTCAAATCAAATAAAAAGAAGGCTTTTCATGCAACATGGGAAAACGAAGAAGGCGGCGGCATAGCATGCATGGCAAGACCCGAAGAGTCCGAGTCGAGTCCGAATCGATCCAATTACAACACCGACTCAACTCGAGGACTATTTAGAAGCAACTCAAAGCCGGATCGAAGATAAAATTAAGGTTAGCTCACTAATTCATATGCTTTACAATACGATTAAATTGCTAACTATAAAATTAGCTAAATCCGAGTCTAGGGTCGAGTCCTTGGTTGAGGAGGTTGAAACCCTCAAACAAGAGACACCCCTAAACTCTTCGACTAGTCGAGTTCAAGAGGAGGACTCAACTTGAGTTGAAAAACTCGATTGAAAGGGCAAGTCCAAGAGCTCGAAGCTCGGTTGAACAAGTTCTCGACGGGGTCCAAGAATCTTAACCGACTTCTTGGAACTCAGAGAGCAATGTACAACAGAGTCGGACTCGGATATAGCTCAAAGACTACGAATGTATCTTACATGTCTATCGTAAACAGTAGTCATCATCGAGTCCAAGCGTGGGTCCCGAGAACTTTATTAAACTCACATATAAGGACCAATAGGTTTTGGATTCCCAAGGATCAAGTTCATTACTTGACCAGACCATATCAGTTCAATGATCCAGGGGGAGCTAATACCAAAATAGTATATCCGATAACCTAAACCTCTTATTTCTTTTAGAATGGTTAGATAGGACTATAACTCGTCAATGCTTGATAACATAGTACCAGGACGCGGCGAGATGATAGTACGCTAGGAAAGTGAGGTCTTGTGTATTTGGGCTAGATAAGGCGTATCTAGTTCGGTGCACTTGACCGAGTGGAACTAGCTGAAGCTACCTCGTTGTATCCTAGACTAGTTAGACCAGGAAGTGGTCTTAGGTGAGTCAAGTTACTATTTTCTTGAAATTGGCTTTGTCTAAGGAAGTGATCGTTTTTCCGATCAAAGAAGGCCCCTGTGCCTCGCCACGACCTGGAAGCCAAGATCTTGAAAAGGTGACTTAATGAGCTTAGGATCAAATCCGAATCTAACACAAGATTGACTAGTTTCAAATCATTAAAACTTAATCAAGATAAAATTGGAATCATCTCACACAACATATAAGGTGACCAATTCTAAGACACTTAGAATGGGTGAGATGAATAAGGAACAATTTCAATTTACATAATCTTTTCAAAAATGTTATCTATTTTTCAAACTATCAAGCTTAAACGTGTACTTATACTCGGACAAAATTCTAAATATACAACCTTCTAGGTCAATGTTTAGCGCCCCCTAACTCTTCTGTACCTTATATATTTGATTAAGGGGGAGAGCAAACTAACTCTAAGGGTTATATATATTTTCAAAAGTTATTAGCGTATAAGTATTGTGGAACTCAAAGCTAATTTTATAAGTATTTTGAAAATCAAACTTAGTTTCCAAAAACTTTCATTGTTGGTGCAGAGGGCTATACCTCGAACCAAATTAAATCAAGACACATGCTTGGACTCATGTTAGATAATCTTTATGCATGCTACCTTTTCTATTAAAAACCCCCTACTTTTTATATAA
Organism: Wurfbainia villosa; assembly: GCA_025175895.1. NCBI lineage: Eukaryota > Viridiplantae > Streptophyta > Magnoliopsida > Zingiberales > Zingiberaceae > Wurfbainia > Wurfbainia villosa. The sequence continues at coordinate 109,539,644 of CM045995.1, read as the reverse complement.
AACCCCATACCTTTTTTGATTCATGGCAAAAGGGGGAGAAGAGCATAAGTTAAGGGGGAGAACAAAATTTAAGAACAAAATTTAAGAGCATAAGTTAAGGGGGAGAACAAAATTTAAATTTTTGAAAATTAAATTTTTGTTTTAAAACTCACCGAAGGAGTTCACTACAAATGAGCGTAACATTTATCTTACTCATTTTCTACTTTATATTTTCCTTAACTGCGTAAATTTGCCATAGGATCAAGGGGAGATTGTTGGTGAGGGCACCTAAGTGAACAGTATTTTGATTATGGCAAAAAACGCAAAGTCAAGGATATATCATTATCTCACGAGCTGAATCGAGTGTGCGTAGAAAGTGCTAAAGTGAAGGCTGAAGGCTAGCGACACCGGGAAGCCGGTGGTCGGCGACACTCGAGTGACTTGGAGGGAGAAGGAATCGAGTGGAAGGCGGAAGCAAAAGCGACATGGTAAATATCGAGGTAAGCTCGTGTGTGCGGCGTAAGTGAGGTCGTATCTTCCTTACGGGATGGTCTTAAGCGTAGATCCGACCAAAGACATCCCATCGATGGTCTAGGTCGAGATCGGACGGTCGAAGGCCGTCGAAATAATATTTTCTTTGAGCTAACTTTGCCTTGCATCTAGCATCGATGCCCGGCTTGGAGGACTCATTGCCCTTCATCGATCGTCATCTGCTTTCGGCCTCGTGATGCTACCATCGATCGGTGATGATGGCCATCGATCGTGATGGTCAATGATCAACTTCGAGGAGTCAAGGCTTATCACCCCATTTCAAGGAGGTTTTGTGTCCATTTGTGATTGGTTGAAGACCCATTCGATGAGGGGCTCAAAGGCTATAAAAGGAGGGCTTGTCTTAGGGTTTTTCATCAATTAAAAAGCTTCCAAGTGCTTCCGGTACGCTACTAGTCTCCGACATTCCTACGACGAAGCTCTGCAGACACGATGACTAGGGTTTCATCTTTCCATCTACGAGTCGTCGGTATAATCTAAGTTTAATTCAATTCTGTACTTCTTTTTATTTTGGTTTTATCGTAACGAGAAGAGGGGGAGTGTCCCTCTATCTCGAGTCTCTTTCGTGGTTTTTGTATCCGATTAATTCCTACCTCCAATGAGGAGGAGTTCATTAATGATTTGCCCTCCGTGTGTGATCAAGGATCACTAGGGCCTTGGAGTAGTAGCCGAAGGCTACGAACCAAGTAAAAAATCTACTTGTCTCTTTTCTTTTTTATTTATCTTTCCGTTGCATATAAGTGTTTTGAAACGAATTCGTATGAAAAAGTTTTATCGCTATTCACCCCCCCCCCCCTCTAGCGATCCGCTTCGATCCAACATCTTCTATCATATTGTCATTCTTTTCCTCAATGCTCTAACTAAGATTTATTTTAATGTCATTCCTTTTCTTGATTTAATCGTCATTGTGTTGCTTCAATGGAAAGGGTTCTATCTAGTGTCTCCTTGAAACTTTTTAGAGTCAAACCAGACATCTAAATCTGAATATAAGGTGTAAGGCCTTGGATAAAATATTTGTGATGGTTTGCATCAATTGCTACTAATGGTGCACAAAATTCTGCTAACTTGTCAAACTCAGCATAGTAATCCAACACGTTACGATTTGCTTGGCAGATACTTAAGAATTCATGATGTCTTTCACCTCTAAAGGCTTCTAGATAATATTTTCTTTCAAAGGCTTCTTTGAATTGCTTCCACGAGATAGACCTAGTTTCAAAAGTTTGCTGCTAAACACGCCACCAAACTATTGCTTATCCCCAAAAGAAGTAGGTGGTCAATTGTACCTTTTTCGTGTCTCTGCAAACTATGCAGTCAAAGGTGTTCTCTAAATATTTTATCCGGTCATGAGCTTTCCATGGACCAGTAGTACATTGGAAAGGAGTGCATCGCTCCTTCAATAACTCTGCAAGATATAGTATTCTAGCCTTTTCCATTGGAATATTTTTTTTATGAGTGAGCTAGATTCATCTCTAGAGTCTTTTGTTGAACTAGTCCTTAACTCATTTTATTGTTCGATTGGTCATTCCGATTCTTGAGCTACTTGTTAATTAGAAATGTCCTCTGATATGGGAGGACATGACGAACCTCACTTAAGCTCTTCAATAGCATAAGCATATTTATGGTCATGACCACGACTTGTAGCAATTCATCCTCGCATCATAGTCTACAATGAACCTAGAGGGTGTGACAAGGTTATAACATAATCTTATAGTATGAAAAATTTATGACTTCTACTTTGCTCAGAGATACTCAACTACATTTGAGACAACTCTATAGTCCATTCATGACATCAAAACATCCAAATCGTGAATTTCCAGACTTAGATCGCCAATCTGGGCTCTGATACTAATAAATATTGTCACGACTAGAGGCATCCAACCCTATATGAGGGATAACCTCCCTGCTCAGACAATATTCATCATTGCATCAAAAACCATAAAGAACATTCAAGAAGGGTACACAAAGCTATGCGAACATAAATATGCAACACTTTATTAAATGATATAGAATAATACAACTACATGTTTGTCCCAAAATACTAACTTGACTATACCATGACATGAGACTAACAAACTGACTCGTGAGATCAATAAAAAAAATATGGTAAAATATCAAAATGCATAAGTAATAGATAATGTAAAAATAAATAAATTGAATGGACTCTGTAGAAGGTATCTCTAAGCTATAACTAAGCAATCTTTAAGCTACTCATCATAATATTGATCGAACCTTGACAAGCACCTCAAGTTTGAATTTGAAGGTCAAAGGAACAAAGAGTGACTACAATGTGCAAAGTGGAATAAGAAAAAATGTATATGAATATATATAATTCAAGAAGTCAATAACATAAGAAAAAATTTATATTTTTCACATTTTATACACCGTTGATTATTATTTCATTTTCATTAATTCAACTCTTACTCATTCTTTAATTAATTCCATTGATTTTCTCAATTTCTCATTTCAATTTTAAACACATATTTCTCTTACATAATTTATATATAACTCAAACATAAGTATTAAATAAGTGAACGACTTGCAATCCACCCGTTTAGAATATGTCATATCAAAGTGAATGACCCGCAATCCACTTAATATAAACACATCCTATATAAATATAAGATAAGAGTGAGTAATCTGCAACTCATCCAGTAGAGATGCATAGTATAAACCTAGGATGAACAACCTTCAATCCAGCAAATACGAAGTACATCTCATGTATGCACATCTTGTAGGATCGATGAGGTGAAGTGTTGGCCGGCTAGAGGGGGGTGAATAGCCCTCTTTCGTTCGATGACGTAATTCGCTTGTCTACAAAACTAATTAGCGCAACGGAAACAAACAAGACAAGCAAATAAACAATGCAAAGGTAAAAACAATGCTAACAAGATAATATAACATGGTTCACGGCTCGCCGCTAATCCACGATTCCCGGTCGTAGTCCTCGGTGAATCACTCACTTGATCCACTATTGGTCTCTCCTTTGCACCAAGCTAGGTGGAGGTAACCCTTACAACTCAAGAACACTCCTTTACAATTGATGTGAAGAGAACTAGAAGAAGGAGTTTATCACTTGTAGAGCACTTGGATGATGGTTTGGAATATGAGCATTAGCCATCCAAGCTCACACCCTCTCTTTTATAGAGAGGGTTGATTTCTTCTGTTGGTACGCCACGATCATTGCTGCCCTTGGCGATCAGGCGCCACTACAACGACCTCCGAACACGTCGGATCCCGACCATTGTAGTCCAACGGAACCCTTAGCGATCGGGATGTATCCATCGATCGGCCGATGCCTATAGTCGGCCCGCGATCGGCTACGAGTGGTTCGCCCAAACCCTCTCGACCGATCAATCTGCGCCGCGATCGGTGATGATCGGTAGCGATGCCAATATATATGATCGCTGGCCCAAAACCACTCGATCGGATACCCGGTCGAATCGCGTTCCACTCGGGCGATCATTGCCATTTCATGATCGATGTCGGGAAACCTCATCCGACACTTAGCCAAATGGCTAAGTTTCACTACCCCTTCCCGGGTTACATTCGTTCACTCTCATCCCTCGGAGTCCCTCACCTTTGAAGTTATCTTCGTTCGGCCACGTCCCTCGGATGCGCCAAGCGCACGGCTCTGCAGCGCCATCCTTTGCATCTTGTCCTGAAGTTTACTTCCTCCAGTTTCACTCCAAGCTCCTCGTCCGGCGGTCCCTCGGATGCTCCAAGTGCATGGCTTCCGCAAAGCTATCCTTCACTGACTCAAGGATCGAGTCATGAGAGGTGAAACTCACCAAGGCTTCATGTGTGAATTACTAAGCCCTGCAAGACTCCAACGCACATATCAAATCATAATAACAACCTAACTTAAACCCTTTGCCACACACATCAAAACCTTATCATGGCAAGAGATTGCCCTAACAATCTCCCCTTTTTTGATGTGTGGCAATCTGTTTAAGTTAGGTATAACATTTGATAAACTATTAAGAAAAGAAAGCATGTAAATAACATGATTAGCAACTCTCCCCCTTAATACATGGAACTCCCCCTAAATATATTCCCCCTTACTTAAACATATAGTTTTCTCCCCCTTTGACACCATCAAAAAGATTAAACAAAGTTTATATATCATGACATCAAGTCTAGAGAGAACCAAAAACTAAAACCAGTCAAAAACCTGATAAAATCAGGTTACTGTGCTCGTTTACAGTCCATCAGTCGACTGGCACAATGAAATCCGAATTTCTGATTTTCTGGATGAATTTTAGAAATGAACTATAAATTCCAGAAAATTCTAAAAATAGTGAAATTCGGAGAACATATTTCTTGTAAGTATATCTATCAATGAAAAATAGTTTTTCATGAAAAATCATTATATTTTCAGAGATTTTCCAAAAATCTAAAAGCTTTAAAAACAACTAGTGTTTTGATCAAGTTTGTATCCATTTTAACACATAGTTTTGCTTTGGATTGTTTCAAAACATGAACACACAGATTTTAAAGTAAGAAATTGTTTTGAAAACATGTGAAATATCCAACCATGATCTTTGGGCAATATGTCTATGAATTAAACATAAGTCTTCCCCATGATTGGTCTATTATTGCTATTTTGATACTTTAAATGACCATCTAAATGTCATAGGCATTAGTGGACATTTGTATCATCCTAACATCTCACTCATGCTAAGTTTTCAATCAAGGTAGCCTATAGTGAGTGTGAGATGCATCCTAAAGGTATTTGTATATACTTAACCATTATTTCATGCAATTCTATCAATGTTAAGTATCATCCTAACATCTCACATGATCATAAAGATATATATGAATTAAATTCACATTATGATCATGAGACAAATGTATTCATCAAATTGTGATCATGCATTAGATATTACATCATGATAATAAGGCAAATATCACCTAAAGCATGATTTATCTATTTATAGGTGCATTATCATCACCTAACACTCTTTCAAAAATATTGTCCCACCATCCTAAGTCAACCAAACATATGATATAGATGAAATCCTTATGGTTGACTATCCTAGGGTTTTATTAACTCTTTAGGATGGATTTAGGAACCCAAAATAAGTTCTTTCCTATGGGGTTCACTAAATACTCCTTAGGGATCCATTTTCTAGCTATTACCTTCTTTTTGTCTTGACCCCTAGCAATTAGACATTTATAGGTCTTTTCATTTTTATTTTCTTTATATCCTAGGCCTTTCTTGTTGAAGCTTGCACTTTGGCTCCCAATTATCATGTTAAGGGTATTGGAGCCTATTGTAAACTTTTCTAGGGCTTTGGTCAAATGGTCTACCTTTTCCCTTAGAGCCCTATTTTCCTCTATGCATGCATCATTAACATCAAATGGCATATAAAGATCATGTGAGCATGCATCATTTAAGCTAGAAGAAATATTATCATTTACATTTAAGCATGTTTTTTCTAATTTTTCTTCTAAGTCCTTAATTTGATCTAGCATGCTCTTATTTTTTTTTTTGGCTCTAAATAAGTCCTTAGTGAGACTAGATATCATGGAAACTATTTTACTTGGTGAGAGGTTCGTTACCATAGTCTCCATGTCTTCTTCTTCTTCGGATGAGGATGGTGAAGAAGCTCCCCCTTCACTTGAGCTCTCCTCACTTGAGCTTGCTTCTTCATTTTCGGAGGAGGAGCAATCTAGGTCGTCAAAGGCCATTAGGGCAAGGTTGGAGTAGACATGTTCTTCCTCTTCGGATGATGATGATGATGAAGAGGGATCATCCCATGTCCTTGCTTTTAATGCCTTGGCCTTCCCTTTTTCCTTGGCCTTCTTTTCTTCTTCCTTTTTCTTCTTGCTCCCCTTCTTCTTCTTCTTTTCTTCCTTCTTTCTCTTCTCCTCTTTACTCTTGTTTAGGAGGGGACAATTGTCCCTTATGTGTCCTCTCCTTGGCAATTATAACAAATCACCTTCCCCCTTGGTCTTCTTCTCCTATCATTAGAGTTATTGAATTTAAAACCTTTTAATGCATGTCTTACCCTCCTTACCATATAAGCTTCTTCCGTGCTATCCATGGAGGATGATGAGGATGCTTCGTCGGAGGAGGAGGGGGTCTCCATCTTCTTCTTCCCTTTGTGGGCCAAAAGTGTCACTCCTCTTGAAGGTTGAATTCTTGGCTCTTCTATTATTCCTTCAAGTCTTGTTTCGTGGAGCTCCATAGTTGAGAAGAACTCCTCCAAGGTGCTCACTTCTAGGTTCTTTGACATGTAGAAGGAGTCCACCATTGAACTCCATTTCGATGACCGGGGAAAAGCGTCAATTGCTTTCATAAGCATATCCCGGTTCGAAAGTTTTTCTCCTACACTTATTAGCCCAATTAAAATCTCTTTAAACCTAGAATGTAATGATGTTACCTTTTCTCCATTTTCTAATTTGATGTTGCTTAATTGGGAGCGGAAGAGGTCTCTCCTTGCAAGCTTGGCTTCCGAAGTGCCTTCATGAAGTTCAACCAATCTCTCCCACATCTCCTTGGCACTTGAGCACTCCCCAATCCAGTTGATCTCTTGTTGGGGGAGCACATTGAAGAGATGGTGCTTGGCTTTTGAGTTTGCAAGATGCTCTTCCCTTTGCTTTTTCGTCCACCTTGACTTCTCTATTGGTTCACCCTCTTCGTCCCTAGGCATCTCAAAATCGTTTTCCATTATAAGCATAATATCAAAATCGATTTCAAAGAATACCTCCATTCTCTTTTTCCACCAAGAGAATTCTCCTTCAAACTTTGGTGGGTGAATATTGGAGTCGGTCATTCTTGAGTGTGCTTGTTGTGGCGGTTAGTCCTTGACAAGCTTTCCTCGGCTCTGATACCACTTGTAGGATCGATGAGGTGAAGTGTTGGCCGACTAGAGGGGGGTGAATAGCTCTCTTTCGTTCGATGACGTAATTTGCTTGTCTACAAAACTAATTAGCACAACAGAAACAAACAAGACAAGCAAATAAATAATGCAAAGGTAAAAACAATGCTAACAAGATAATATAACGTGGTTCACGGCTACGCCGCTAATCTACGATCCCCGATTCATCCTCGGTGAATCACTCCGCAACCAATCCACTATTAGTCTCTCCTTTGCACCAAGATAGGTGGAGGTAACCCTTACAACTCAAGAACACTCCTTTTACAATTGATGTGAAAGAGAACTAGAAGGAGTTTATCACTTGTAGAGCACTTGGATGATGGTTTGGAATATGAGCATTAGCCATCCAAAAGCCCACACCCTCTATTTTTATAGAGATGATTGATTTCTTCTCATTGACCGCCCGATCATTGTTTCCCTTGGCGATTGGATCGCCACTCTGATAGCCTCGAACACGTCGGATCCGACCGTTGTAGTCCAATCGGAACCCTTAGGCGGTCGGCCCGATGTATTCATCACGATCGATGCTCTAGTCGATCGTCGCCGATCGGCTACAAGCGGTTTTGTGGTCCAAACCCTCTCGACGATCATTGCTGCCATCGGCGATGATCGGTGATAATCTTGGCGATCAACGCCAACATATGGCGTGATCACCCAAAACCACTCGATCGGATACGGTCGAATCGCGTTCGACTTAGGCGATCATCGCCATTTCATGGCAGTCGACTGGTGTCGGGAAACCTCATCCGACACTTAGCCAAATGACCAAGTTTCACTACCCCTTCTCGGGTTACATTTGCTCACTCTCATCCTTCGGAGTCCCTCGCCTTTGAAGTTATCTTCGTTCGGCCACGTCCCTCAGATGCGCCAAGCGCACGACTCTGCAGCGCCATCCTTCGCATCTTGCCATGAAGTCTACTTCCTCCGGCTTCACTCCAAGCTCCTCATCCGACGGTCCCTCGGATGCTCCAAGCGCACGACTTCCGCAAAGTTATCCTTCACTGACTCAAGGACCGAGTCATGAGAGGTGAAACTCGCCAAGGCTCCATGTGCAAATTACTAAGCCCTGCAACACTCCAACGCACATATCAAATCATAATAACAACCTAACTTAAACTCTTTGCCACACACATCAAAACCTTATCATGACAAGAGATTGCCCTAACAATACATACACAGATATAGGATAAATGACTTACAATTCATCCGAAATGTCTCATATAAAAATAGGATGAATGACCTGCAATTTATCCCGTGAGGTGACTCACATGAAAATAGGACGAACATTCCGCAATCCACCTAGTGAGATAAGTTATTTATTTTTAATGCACGAAGGAAAATTTATATATTTATAGAGCATTACTTAGATACTCAAATTTAATAATCTCATCTCTTTTATTGATTATAAAATCAAAGTTCTATGGCATAGGAGTCACATTTGTTTCTTTATTAATTCATTTGAGAAATTTGATACATTTTTAAAATTGTTGAGTTAAACTATGTCGTAGAGTTTAATTATAAATAATCATCTTTGTAAAATCATTTTCGTTATATATTCCCTTCAAATTCTCATAAAGTTGTGAGTTTTTCTTAAGGGAATTATTCTAAGTTTCCATACCTTACTTTTAAATTTTAAAATTTGACCACTACAAGTATCATGTATAAATTTTTACAAAGTACAACAATGATAAAGAATATACAAGGTTAAGTCAATATAAAAGAACGTGATCAAACCGTAAAGATATAAATGAATATGTAAATAAATTTTTATCTAAAGAACAATATAAGTCTTAAATAATTTATTCCTAATATTATCCTAATCAAAGCCTAATTATATATATTTAATGCACCAGATAATTATTTTTCTTCTATCATATATTCACATAATCTATAAAAGTATTTAGACAATTAAATAAAATTCTCAATCTACTTCTATTTCAAGATTAAGAAATCATAAATTATTTTATTTTATTTTCATCATGGTAAAATTAGTCATGCACAAGATCGTTAAAAAGGGAAGAACGAGCAAAAAACTCCGCCTAAATCGAAATCTTTTGTTATGATGCATCAACGACGTGAGATGACAATGTTGGCAAAAACAACGAGAGGCATCATCGATGAGAGGCGACAACGATTGCAGTGTCAATGGGTAGCGACGGAAACAATGGCACTAGCAACAATAGTGGAGATGACGATGTGAGGAAAAGCGCCAATGGAAGGAAGAATTTAGAGGTTTTTTTTTTTTTGAAATATCATTAGGTTAAGAAAAAAATAAGAGAGGTGGCATAAAAAAGAAGATAGCATAGGTTTCGTGGGATTTTTATTTTATTTTGGCAATATTATAAAAAACCCCATAATATTTTAAAAATTATGATTAGACTATTTAAATTTTTCCATGATATAAAAAGTATGTTGACATAAAATATTAATATAGGGAAGAACTTTTCATTGTCATGGCCAGAGAGTTTTTTATCACTTATATAATGTCTAGAGAATCCTATCTAATTCCCCCATGGTCTTTTCAAAGAAAAAAAATCTAAATTCTATTTGATACTGTTATAACCTAACTTAGGGAATAGAGAAAGAAAGAGTGGAGGGTTGTGATTTAAAGGGTAAGATCAGATGAATAAGACTATAGCTCGGGATATATATCCAAGTCAAATGGAGACTTAGCTCGAAAGGTTAAGTCGAACTAAGGGGATTGTAGCTCAGGGAGTCGGGCTGAGTTAGAAGTACATCGACTTGATGGCTAGAACAAAGTTAGATAATGACTTGGGGAAGTGAGTCAAACTAGGAAAATAGTGACTTGGGAGGAAGAATTGAGTCAGGAGAGTAGTAGGGAGGGTTAATTGAAGGAATGATGTAGGGGTAAATTTAAAGAAAGGGAGGATCCCATGGCATATTCTCATAGGATTTTGTTATATATTGTAACCAACCAAGACACCTAGGAGGCCCCACAGAAGATTCATAATGGCGCATACTCTCTAACAGCATAACAATATGATTCCTCGAATCTACATGACCCTCCACGTGGATGGTGTTAGACGTGGAGCGGTTACTGTGCGCATCATGCAGTAACTATGCACACACTTGAAGGAGTGCGTGCATTTCTCCATGACTACTGCGCGTCCAAACCCATATATAGAAGGGAGCGTCCAAGAGCTTTGGTGTGTGTAAAGAGAAAAAGTGCGAAAGCGCTACCGGAGTGAGATGTCGTGAGGCTGCTGGAGTGAACCGTGAGATCAGAGAACACCAAGGCGGCTGGAACTTGGCTCATGGAAGAGGAGGATCTTTCCGACGTGATCAATCCTCAGACGACGAGTAGAATCGTCATCCCTACAGTGCTAAGAAGCTCGAAGATTCTGATGATCGCTGTGAGTTTTACTTACAGTCTAAATTTATTTTTCTTTCACTTAAACTTGTATAAACAGATGCATTAATACCAACAATGGTATCAGAGCTTGGTTGGTTTGCATCTGTTCGAATGTTTCTACCTGTAAAAATCATTGTTCATTGCGAAAGTAAGTCGCGAGAACAAAGAACAGTGATTTTGTTGAGTGGTTCCCGAGCGGTTCCATGGTGGGAACAATTCCCTGGGAATAGTTCCCTGGTGGGAACAGTTCTGAAAACTATTTCCCGAGCAGTTCTCAAGAGTGCTCGGGATTTCAGACCGGTTTGGAGAACAAACCGATCTAGATTAAAAAGTGCTCGGGAGAACAGTTCCCTGGGGGACATTTCTGGAAATTGCTTCCCGAGCAATTCCCGAAAGTGCTCAGGATCTCAAATCGATCAGTTATGAGACGGTTGAAATTCGGATCTATTGGAATCTCGGTAGTGCGGCTTACGAATTTAGTTGAATTTTCAAACCGATCTGAAATTTTAAAAAATAGGTGGGATTTCAGATCGGTATGGAGAACATACCAGTCTGGATTACAGACCGATTCAGTAGTTCCAAGAAAGTGCTCGGGATTTCAGACCGGTCTGATTTCGAAAAAAAGGTCTAGCATTCGTCAAACCAATTTGGAATTTCAAAATGTGGTCTGGATTTCTTCAACCCGGTCTGGAATTTCATAATGTGGTCTGGAATTCGTCATACCGATCTGGAATTTCAGAAAGTGGTTCAGAATTTCGAAAAAACAGTCTGGATTGATGTCAAACTGATCTGGAATTCATCAAACCGGTCTGGAATTTCAGAAAGTGGTCTAGAATTTTGAAAAACCAGTCTGGATTGATGTCAAACTGATCTGGAATTCATCAAACCGATCTAGAATTCTGGAAAGCAGTCTGGAATTAAACTAGTTTGGATTTCAAACTGGCCTAGTTTTTGAACCGGTCTGGTTTGTGAACCAGTTGGGAATTGTAGAAACCATTTAGGAATTTTTGAAACTGATCGGGAATTCAATAGATTGGTCGGGAATTAATGAGATCGATGTGGATTTCTATAGACTAGCTAGGATTTTAGTATGTCGATCGGAATTTCTATGGATTGGTCAGGAATTTAGCAGACTGGTCAGGGTCCACAGTAAGAGCTCGGCCAGAGGGCTAGTTTTACTGTTGGTCAACATTGGTTGACAGAGTTGACTTTGTTCAACTAAACTCATAACTGAGTTGTCAAGTATTTGTTTGGAACAACTAGGTCTCGATATAAACAACTTATAGATAGGTTAAAGGAACTAGAGTTGATGGCTAGGGACGATGAAAAGACAAATAACCATACATATTGTTCTAGTGCCTGCGGTACTCGGAGAAAATTGGATGATATTTGAGCTTTCATATATTAATGGTCATGTCAAGTCATAACAGTTTAAAAAGATTGGACTTAGATCATAGTTGATTGGTAAAAGTACCAATCGACTGATCCAAGCGATTCAGTCAACTGTTCTCCGGAGAATCAAGAAAATTTGTTCTTGATTTATTGTGTTCGTTCTATGCCTATATATAAATTGAATTAAGCTGATAAATATACTAGTTTGTCAGTTTTGTACTGACTTAATTAATTTTAATTTTTTCAGATGACACGGATGATCACCACCATGACTCGACGTGATGTGTTGTGTAATTAGCTGAGGGAGGCTATCCAGGGGATAGAATATGACTCAGCTCATGGAGTTGGGTGGCACATTGAGAGACTGGATAGGCTATTTTGGAGACTCGAGATGCAGGAGTTTCCAATTCTGGATAACTACAGGATCTGGACTTTGATTTGTTCACTGCCTGAGCTCCTTAGTGATATCACACATCAAATTTGGGGGTGCCATGAGGGGCATGTATCCTACACTCAATTGTACACTGAGTTACTTCACTACGAGGCTTGTGAAGTGGATCCCGAACAAGATCCAGAAGAAGATCCAGAGGAAGATCCGAAAGAAGATCCTAAAGATATTTTTCCTATGGGATCTCTTCAAAGGTGTCCTTCAAAGGATTTTGCATCCTGGCATCATCTTGAGAGCATCTCAGCAGAAGGTGTTCTAGTTCAGCCTAAGAAAAGTGAGCATGTTTGGATTATTACTGTGCTAGTGTTTGTACTAGTGGGAGTAATAATCGCCTATCTAGTTTTTTAGAGTTGTTTTTTGTTTATCAGTTATGAGTCAGAAGAATATTATGTGTAACATTCTTAGTAGAGTTTTTTGTTATGTGTTAACAATGTACAACATGTTTAGTTTAATGATATGTTCATTTTATGTTGTTTACTATACATGGTGCATGATATTTATTTACTCTTTGATTTGTTCATTATGAGTATAATTTTAAATGATAAGTTCATTTAATCTATAATATCATGTTTGGATAATGATTAAGTTCATTAGTTGGGATGTATGTAATAAAATAGATCAATGTGAGTCAGGTTGGCACATACAGATGATGAGTGGTAACGGAGTTATCACTTGATTTTGTAAACCAAATCATATTTATATTAAGTCTATTTAAAGATTACATACATTAATACATACACTGAATATCTAAATAATTTGTTTATTTATGATAAATTATGGTAACAAAGAACATCATAGTTGAACTGAATAAGGGTGAAAAACTTAATGGTGAAAACTACAAGATCTAGCACCTCAAGATTCAGTATGTTTTTGAGGAACAAGAAGTTCTGGAGGCTATAAATCAGGTTATGGAAGAACCTTTTGATAGTCCTGCTACACAGCATAGACGTGACCTTGATGCCTATAAGGCATGGAAGAAAAAGGATTCCAGTGCTAAGGGAATATTGATTAGTTCAATGGTTGATGACCTAGTATTTGAGTATGAGTCGTATCCTTCGGCTCATGCAGTCTGGGTTGCCCTTAGGGAGAGATACAGTGGAATGAGTCTAACCAAGCTTCAACAGTTGACGATCAAGTTCGACAGCTACAAAAAGTAGTTGAATGTTACGATGGTTCAACATCTCAAGGAGATGTTGAATATGATTTGCGAGCTTAAAACTGCTGGTCATGAGCTGACAAACGAACAACAGATTCAGGCAGTTATTCGTTCCCTTCTGGATTCTTGGGAAACTATGAAGCAGACCTTAACTCACAGTGAAAGTATTAAGACTTTCACTGACGTCTCACACCATGTTGAATTGGAGGCAGAGAGAGTAGAATCCGCAAGGATTTCTGGCCAAGCCTATTTGGTTGTCGGTTATGCAAGATCATCTGGATCCAAGAAAAAGAAACGGTTTAAGAAGGGAAAGGAAAAGAAGAAGGAAGCTGCTGCTATGGGTGGGGGAGGGCCAATCAAGAAGAAGAAGAATAAGAAGACTGGGAAGAAACCTAAAAGCAAGGTGACTTGCTTTAATTGTGACAAAAAGGACCACTACGCTCGAGAGTGCACTGAGCCAAGAAAGGTAACTTCATGTCTGTCTTCTGAGCATTATGTTGCTAGTTCTGTGTTGTTGGATGATTCTTATCCTTTGTGGATTATAGATTCGGGAGCAACCAACCATGTAGCTCGGGAGCAGGCTACATATGTGGAGTACCGCAGGGTACTAACTGGCAACAAATGGATATATGTAGGAAACAATGCAAGAGTCGAAGTCAAAGGAGTCGGCACTTGCAAACTTAACCTTCGGGGTGGAAGTACTTTGTTTCTACATGATGTCTTGTATGCTCCTGAGATTCGAAGGAATCTTATTTCTGTTACTTGTCTTCTTGATTTAAGGTATTGTATTAATTTTTACAGTCGGTGTGTTGAACTTAAGATTAACTCTGTGTCAATTGGATATGGTGTTTTAACAAATGGCTTTATGGTTCTTGATATGGAACCAAATGTCAATTGTGCGATTGATAGTTATTTTTCGAAAATTGCTCTTACTATTGATGCAGAAATAACTGATGATGTTTTTCATGCTAGATTAGAACATATAGGACAAGATCGCATGAATCGGTTAGCTAAAGAGGGTTACTTGGGCTCTCGTGCTAAGATTATCTTGTCTATATGTGAGCATTATCTTGATGGAAAAGCAACTAAGAAACCATTTGGTAAGGCTATAAGGGTTGAGTCACCATTGCAACTTATTCATTCGGATATTTGTGGTCCAATGAATGTGAAGGCTAGACATGGAACTTCCTATTTCATTACATTTATTGATGATTTCTCTCGTTTCGGTCATGTGTATTTGATTTCTCATAAATCTAAAGTATTGGATTGTTTCATTCGTTATATAAACGAAGTTGAGAATTAAATGGAACGTAAGGTTAAAACTTTACGCACTGACCGTGGAGGAGAATATTTATCTGATATGTTCAAGATAATATGTAATGATAAGGGGATTATTAGACAACTGACAATCCCTGGAACTCCACAGCAAAATGGGATTGCTGAAAGAAGAAATAGAACTCTTCTAGAAATAGTTAGGTCTATGATAGCACAGGCTAATTTGTCGATCTCCTATTGGGGAGATACATTACTATTGCGGCCTATATACTTAACAAAATACCTTCAAAGTCAATTCCATCTACCCTATATGAACGTTGGATAGGCAAAAAAAATCATATTTGAGCAATTTGAGACCCTAGGGGTCAGCTGCCTTTGTTCATGATAGTTCTCATAAGCATGAAAAACTAGGACCTAGAGGTAAGAAATGTATCTTTATAAGATATTCTGATACCTCCAAAGGTTATGTTTTCATAGGTGAGCTACAAGATGGAACAATCTCCGAATTGGATTCAAAAGATGCTACTTTTCTCGAAACTGAGTTCCCAGCTAGAGGTGAAGTTGATAAGACAGTTCCTCTATTTGAGAAAGATGAGTCATTATCAATAAGATAGGTGTCTAGTGGAATACTTGGACCTAGTCAACTCAGTGGGAGTAATTTGCCTAGTCACGGGATGACTTCTCATGAGCCTAACTTATGGAAAAGTGTTATAAGATCAAACCTAAGAAGAGGTTTGGTATTGAGAATGAGACAATGATGACACTCCTTGTTGACGATGAAGAACCTCAATCAGTTAACGAAGCTCTAGGCTCCAGAGTAGGAGAAAAGTGGAGAGATGCAATGGTTGAAGAAATGGAGTCAATGATTAAGAATCATGTTTGGGAGTTAGTCGATCTTCCTCCTGGCCGAAGGGCTATCGGGAATAAATGGATTCTCAAAATAAAGAGGAAATCAGATGGATCGATTAACCGATACAAAGCTCATTTGGTTGCAAAAGGATTTACCCAATTGGAGGGTATAGATTTTAAGGAGACATTTTCTCCCATAGTAAAGTTTGTGCCAATCCAAGTTATTTTGGCTTTAGTAGCGTATTATGACTTAAAGTTACATCAGATGGATGTAAAAACCGCTTTCTTTAACAGTGAGCTTGATGAGGAAATCTATATGGTTCAACCAGAAGGTTTCATTGCTGAAGGCTAAGAAGATAAAGTATCTAGATTGAAGAAATCTATATATAGGCTAAAGTAAGCATCAAGACAGTGAAACATAAGATTTAATGAAGTGGTTTTATCTTATGGTTTCGAAATGATTAATGAGGATCATTGCATTTTCCTAAACAAGGACAAAGGAAAGTATATCATTTTATCATTATATGTTGATAATATGTTGATAGCAAAAAATGACATAGGTTTTGTGATAGAAGTCAAAAAGTGACTTCCATCATAGTTTGACACAATAGATATGGGAGAAGCTGAATACATCTTAGGAGTAAAGATCATCAGGGATCGATCTAAGAGACTTTTGGGTTTGTCTCAAAAGTTTTATATAAATAAGATGTTACAACATTTCAGCATGTCTGATTGCAACAGTGAATAGACACCTATTGTAAAAGGTATTGTTCTGAGCAAGAGTATGAGTTCCAAAACTCTTGAAGAAATAGTCGAGATGAATAAAAAATCATATGCCAATGCTATTGGTAGTTTGATGTACACTATGTTATATACTCGTCCTGATATCAGCTATGTTATTGGCTTAGTCAGCCGATTCCAGTCAAACCCAGGACCGAGACACTAGAAGGCAATGAAAAGGATATTTAAATATCTAAAAGCGACAACGGGTTATAGTCTCTATTATCAAGGATCAGATATGAGCCTGAAGGGCTATTCAAATACAGATTGGACTAGATACCTGAATGATAGAAAATCCACATCATTCTATGCATTCTTGTTGAATGGTGGCGCCATCTCTTAGAATAGAAAGAAACAGGTATGTGTGGTCTTATCAACTATGGAAGCTGATATGTGGCATGTTCAGCAGTTGTATAAGAAGCAGTCTGGTTAAGGAGATTTCTGAAGCATATGAAGATTGCTGAAGACAGTGGGAGTCCAGTGACTGTCTACTGTGACAGTCAAGATGCTATAACTTTTTTCAAGGATCCAAAATATTACAGCAAGGGCAAGCATATAGCTATAAAGTATAACTTTATCAGGGATATTACTGCTAAGAAGAAGGTGATTCTTGAGTATATCCCTACACGAGCTATGCTTGCAGATCCTTTTACTAAGTCGATGACTAGAGAGTCATTTAATGAGCATGTAAAGTCTATGAGACTTCGTAGAATGTAACGATCTTTGTAATGACAATCGAATGTTGTAATTTAATTGTTTAAAATGTTAGCCATAATTTATTCAGTGTATTTGATGTTACATTCTGATAAAATCTCGGTGAGCATGTTGACAGGTAATGATTAGTCCTCTCACATGGACAATCATCTCTGTTTGTTATGTACAAATAGGGGTAAGATCATTACTTATAGGATAACTTTGGAAGCTATATGTTTGGAGATACATACCTATAAGCTGGGGGATCATCTTGATATGTTATTAAAATAAAATCATTTAAGAAAAGTGATCGAAGTAAATGTTCCCAACATTTACTATACCTGTTTATTGTCAGGACCTCGATGGCCGCTAGAGGGAGGTGAATAGCACGTCGGCGTTGCTTGATGGAATTTGATCATTTTGTGCTTGCTACAAAATATGTTATACGCAGCGGAATATATATAACAAAAACAAATAACAACAAACACAATTACAACACCAAATAATGTGGTTCGGAACCGAATGGTTCCTCCTCCATGGATTGGGCTCGTAAGAGCCCTAGCGATGTCAATCCACACCACTATAACAAATAACTCCTCGGAACAATCCGGAGGTGGAAAAACCTCGTACAAGTGATTACAACAGTAATACTAAGAAAATACAATCAAATACAAATATGAAATGCAATACAAGTAAAGAAAACAACTTTACAAGAGCTTTTGATTGCTTGCTTTTGGTTGCTTGAAAAGTAGCCTTGAAGGTATGGATTGCAGCAACAAATCCCCTCCAAATTTCCTTAAGAAACCATAGCCAAATCCCTCCTTCCGAGCTACTTTTATAACCTGTATCAGGCTAGATTTCCACCTGGTAGTTGACAGCTATAAGGCCTCAGTCGACTGCCAACACTATTATTGTGAGACAATGGCTCGATCCACACTGGAAAAATTCCAACGAGACTCTCATCAGTCGACTGCCAATATTTGCGATCATTTGCCCGACCCGTAATCATTGCCCATTCACTCTGAGCGTTACAGGCTCGCGATTGAACCATCGATCGGCCTTCCATGGCGGCGATCGATTGATCAACCCATCGATCGACTACCATGACACAGCGATCACTTTGTTGGCTTGTTTTGTCGAACCTAGTCGACTCACGGCGATCAAACCGCCATAATCTCGATCGCTAAGTATTGAGTAATATATGAGAGGTGTCCTAAGACAATCGCCTTATGGTTGTACCATTTATATGATAAATGAAGATTCACTATTTGAGTATATATGTTTTTATGTATTTGATTAGATCTTAAACTCATTTATTGAATGTCCATAATACGATTCACAACATGAGAGAATTTGTGATTGGATTACAACTAGTGAGTATCTCTACATGTGTAATTGTGATGTATTGGAATTATCCATAGTCGATGAATTGATGAATTTGGACACCATCAATTCTGTCGAGACTAGCACAAAGTATACTCTTTGATGTAACCAAGCAGTTGATTCTCACTGGCTAGAGACATTGTGATGTCCAGAGTTAATCGTGGATGCTAGTTCTTACTACATCTAGCTGTAAGACTTCATATGGTTCTCTGCATATATGGATATGTCAATGAAGTTCTTACTGCAGTTTAAGTGCGATGTTCCTTTGACTTATGGTATTCAAGTCATCTTGGTCATGAAGACTTATGCTTTGACATCTTAAGCAAGTATCTCCAAGGAGATATGGACCCGGGATGATTGGGTATAAGTTGAAATGCCCGAAGGTGTTTGAATAGCCTATAAAGGATTCACCACTCCTTGCGAGGAGATGTATACCCTTTGCCTCTCGTCGGATTGTTACTAAAATATTTGGCCAAAGCATTACATGTTTAGAGTAAAGTACTCTAGGATACATGTGCAGTAACTAGAATCCATAGGATGAGAAAATGATATTTGGGCTAGGTGTGACATAGCCAGCCTAGGGGGGACTGACACTATAGACCATGTCCTAAACTAAGTGGGTATAAGATGAGTGAAGGGAATGGGGCACGATTCATTGTAGCTGCTGAAGGGTTTCTGAAATGGTTCTGGGATCAACCATTGAGTTTTCGATTAATTAGGGATTATAATGTACTACTAGGTGTCACTCATAATTGTTCTATAATTAATGGTTAATTATAGATGGCCAACATAAATTGGTAACCTATTTAGTCACACGCACAACGAGCGTAATCCGAATGATTTAAAACGAGCTTGAGAATGAGATTCTCAGATCAAGAGAAACTAGTTTTGGTTGGACCAAACAAAAAGCGAGTATGAAATCGTTTCAGTCGCAATGGAAGCATGGATGGGTCGAGTCTTATGAAGAGATGATCGATGAACCAAATTGATTTGGTTCTAATCTAATAGTGGAAAATAAACCAAAGTGGTTTGGTTTGTTTTAAACGAATGAACCAAAATTGGTTCGGTTCATTTTAACTTAAAATAGACCAACTCGGTTCGGTTTATTTTAACTTAAGTCATTGGAGTGGATTAACGGGTTTTGGTTATGAACCAATAACTCTAAAGAGAAGGTTTCTTGATGGTTAAGAAACATGCGCTCTATAAAAGCGCGACTAGAGGTTTGGAGAGCCCTAAGTTTTATTTTGGAAACTTCTCTTCCTCTCCTCTCCCTCTCTTCTCCTTGCCGCCGCCCAAGGTATCCACGCCCAGCTCTTGTGTCATCGTCCACCTCTGTGCCACCAACGTCCAGCTGCTGTCGGCCTCCCCTTCGGCGACCCACCTTGGCTCCGATGACTAAGGATCAGTCGGCTACCTCCTTTGGCCGGCGCCAAGTCCTCCACCAAGCTATCCAGTTTTTGGACAGCTTGTTTCCTTCTTGTCGGAGTGTTGTTTGGACGACGTTTAGAGCTATGACAGTGACGACGTTTGGAGCTCCGACAGTGACTCCCTTATCGGAGATTGGATCTCCGATAATCCTCATAGGTGGAGGACCAAGGATTCGTCAATCGGTTGACAAATACCTCTTCGGAGAAGCAAGTTTTTGGGGACTCATTTTTGTATCTGAATTTTGATTCGGATTGTGATCTCCTCTCGATCACATCGTCTTCGACACGAGGCTAGTGACTCCTACGAAGACGAGGCTCATAGCTTGGTGAAGCTATCCCAACAGTACTTGGCGTGGATACGGATAGAGGCAATTCTAGCGAGAGTTGCTCCAGTTGATGTCATTCCCACTGCACGTGATACGTCAGGTATAACTAGCATAATTTTCTTTTATTGCAAAATTTGAAACTACAATTATGTCTACACATGTTGTATCTTATATGCGTGTGGTGTGTGTGTTGTAATAAATTAGATTTATTGATTTTAATTCTTCCGTTGTGCACTTGTTTACGAAACATATTCGAACACACACTCGTCGCGGTGCTGGGGAACCCCAATAGTGGTATCAGAGCCCAAGTTGTATTTCGACATAATCGTAAAATTATTTTGCGATAGTCATAATTGTATTTATGGAAATTTTCTACTTTTGGAAAGTTTAGAAGTATTTATGGAAATTTTCTAATTTTGGAAAGTTTAGAAGTATTTATGGAAATCTTCTACTTTTGGAAAGTTTAGAAATATTTATAGAAATTAACACTTTCCATAAATAAAATATGTGATTAGATTTGGAAATTTATTTCCTAATTTAATCATGATTTGATTTGGGGAGTCAAATGTAAAATATATTTTATTTTCATAAATAATTTTGACAATTTAGGAAATTTGTTTCCTAAATTAAATTTGACTTTCCATAATTGAGACATTCCATAAATAAAATATGTGATTAGATTTAAAAATTTATTTCCTAATTTAATTATGATTTGATTTGGGGAATTAAATCTCAAACATATTTTATTTCCATAAATAGTTATGACATATAAGAAAATTTTGTACATGCCATAATTGTATGTCATGTAATTGCATTAGATGCATATCATTATGGCATGCGTGTCGTGACATGTAGATGTATGTCATGTATGTCATATCATATAGATAATAGTTATTTGCATGCAAAGAGGATAAGACATTAAAACCCTTATACAATATTAAAGCCTATACCTTCCATTAATATGGTTGGAACCAAAGTTATGTTTCTTGTTTGGGTTGTTGGACTCTCTCCAAGCTCGGCTTGAACCCGAACATGTTCAAACCATGGAATAGTTTAATACTAATATGGTAAGAGTCAGAGGTCAATCGTTAGCTTTGGTTGTTGGACTCTCTCCAAGCCGGGCTAATTGGTTGAGTGCGCTCTAACCATATTAAAACTATTTCTCGATTAATGGGTTGACTTTAACCTGGAGCATCGGCTTGTTGGACTCTCTCCAAGGTCGATGTGAAGGGAGGTGAAGGTGGGTGCTATGCATATGATGTATACTTGTTAATGAGTTAACAATTCGATGTATGTGTGAACATTCAATTAGTTGATAGCACATTGTGATAGTTGCATATATGTGATATGCAATCGGTATACTTGATACCTACCATTATAGCTATGAATGACTTGTTAGACTCTCTCCAAGGTTGTTCATATCTATGTTAGATATCATCTCATTTGGAGATGGACCTACGATCTCCCGAAGTAATTTTGGGGTTTTAAAATTCAAAAAATGAATGAGATTTATAAATGTATGTTGATGCATTTTTCCATCTTTCTCATATATGCTCGATTTTGTATTTCTAGGTTAATCGATTAATCATGATGTCTTTGAATTTGTGCACTATTTTGGATTCGAACAAATTGACTAGGCCTAACTTCTTGGACTAGCTTAGAAACTTGGGAATTGTTCTCAAGACAGAAAAACTCGCGTATGTCCTCGAAGAGCCTCTTCCCAACCGTCCTAAGGACGATGCAACTCCAGACTAATTGTTGGCCTATCAGAAACATGTAGCTGATTCTGAACTGGTGAGTTGCATCATGCTAGCCGTGATGGTACCCGAGGTGTAAAAGCAGCATGGGCATATGGATGCTAATACCATAGTCTTCTATCTTCATGAGTTGTTTGATGAGCAAGCGAGATCCGAAAGGTTCAAAGTCTCCAAGCTCCTCTTCACCTCTAAGATGTAAGAAGGTTCATCTTTAGTGCAGTTTATGCTAAAGATGAATGGGTACATCGAGTGGCTGGCTACCCTCGAGTTTGTGATGGATCATGAATTAAGTATTGACTTAATTCTACATTGTTTGCCCAAGAGTTTCTCACAATTTGTGATGAACTATCGGATGAACAAACTTGAATCCACTATTCCTGAGCTCCTTAATATGCTGAAGACTATGGAACCTTCTATGAACCATGAGGAGAAGGTTGTTCTGTTAGTTGATTCCTCAATGAAAGGTTTTAAGATGAAGTCAAAGGAACAAAACAAAGGGAAGAAAAAGGCTAAGAAGGCAGAATAAGCACAAAAGGGCACTTGCCATCATTGTGGCAAGGAGGGCCACTGGCGAAGAAACTACAAGATTTATCTTGAGTCCGTGAAGAAGAAGAAGGCATCTGATGCACCATCCTCTTCAGGTATCCTCGTTATTGATTGTCATTCTATTTCCTTAGACACTTGGGTATTGGATACTGGGTGTGGCTCACATATATGTAATGATATACATGGGCTAAGGAATAGAAGAAGATTCGTCAAAGGGGAGTCAAATTTGTGAGTTGGCAATGGAGCAAAGGTTGTTGCGGTCGCCATCGAAACTTATTTGTTGAAGCTCCCTAGTGGACTAGTCTTAGAACTAGACAATTGCTATTATGTTCCTTCTCCAATAAAGAACATTGTTTCTATTTCCTGCTTAAATAGAAATGTTTACCATTTGACGTTTAGTAACAATTATTGTTATATAACTTTGAATGTCGTACTTTATGGGACTAGAAGTTTGAGCAATGGTATTTATACATTGGACGTATCCAGTGACATTTTCAATATCGAAGTGAGCAACAAGCGTGCTCAAAAGGATAATCAATTAGACTCCTACATGTGACATTGTCGTCTTGGCCATGCAAGCAAGAAATGCATGTCCGAATTACACTGATGTGGAATTCTAGAATCGTTTGAATCTGATTCATTCAATACATGCGAATCATGCTTAAAAGACAAGATGACCAAGTTACCTTTTACTGGAAAAGGTGAACCGGTGGGAGAGTTACTTGGTTTAATACATATGGATGTATACAAACCTATGACAACTCATGCTCTAGGAGGCTATAGCTACTTCATTACCTTCACCAATGATCACTCACGGTTTGGGTATGTGTTCTTGATGAAACACAAGTCTGAAGCCTTTGAAAGGTTCAAAGAATTCAAAAATGAAGTAGAGAAACAACTTGGCAAGAGTATTAAAATACTTTGATTGGATTGACGTGGTGAATACTTGAGTCAAGAGTTTCTAGATTATCTAAGGGACAATGGTATATTATCTCAATGGACTCCTCCATATACACCGTAACATAATGGTGTATCTGAGAGGCGTAATCGGACCTTATTGGACATGGTCAGGTCAAGATGAATCTTCCCAAGTCCTTTTGGGGCTATGCACTTTAGACAACTGTTTACTTGCTAAACAAAATATCAACCAAGGTAGTCTCAACTACTTCATATGAGATATGGAATAGTAAGAAACCTCATTTATCTTGCTTGAAGATATGAGGTTGTCTTGCTTATGTGAAGTGGATTGTATCTGATAAATTGGATGCTAAGTCTGATAAATATCTATTTATTGGATACCCTAAGGAAATAAGGGATTACCAATTCTATCATCCTGTGGAACAAAAGGTGTTTGTTTCAAGGCATGTTGTGTTTCTAGAGAAAGAGTTTCTCTTGCAAGAAAATAGTGGGAGTGTCATTGAGCTTGAGGAGGCTCAAGAGACTCCAATAGATATTGATGAGATACCTGGTGAAGCACCACAACCAATAACTCATAGTGATAAGTCATCGGCTGGACCTATTGTGACACCACATCTTCGTAAATCTGGTAGAGCATGCAACATTCCTAAGAGATATGGATTTCTCATAAGTGAATCGAATGACGTGTTACTCATTGATGATGAGGATCCCACTAGTTATGAAGAAGTTCTGAAAATTTTAGAAAGGGATAAATGGCTTAACACAATGAAGTTGGAAATGGATTCCATGTATGAAAATCAAGTTTGGAACTTGGTTGACCCACTTGAAGGCATAAAGCCTATAGGGTGCAAGTGGGTTTTCAAGAAGAAAATTGACATGAATGGTAATGTGATTACCTATAAGGATAGACTAGTGGCGAAAGGGTATCGTCAAAAGCAAGGTGTTGATTATCACGAGACCTATTCACCTGTTGCTATGCTTAAATCCATTCGAATGCTCCTGGCCATAGCGGCTCATTATGATTATGAGATATGATAGATGAATGTGAAAATAGTTTTCCTTAATGGAAACCTACTCGAGGACGTGTATATGATACAACCTAAGGGTTTCACATCGATTGATAAAATCATGGTATGCAAACTGCGACAGTCCATATATGGACTGAAGCAAGCATCCAGGAGATGGAATATCCATTTTGATGAGACAATCAAAAAGTTTAATTTCTCACAAAATTCGGATGGACCTTGTGTGTACAAGAAGGTTAGTGGGAGTGCAGTCGTGTTCCTAGTATTGTATGTCGATGACATATTACTTATAGGAAATGATGTTTCTGTCTTACAGTCAATTAAAATTTGGTTATCTAAGACATTCTCCATGAAAGACCTGGGAGAAGCAACCTATATCCTCGGGATTAAGATCTATAGGGATAGATCGAATAGGTTGCTTGGTCTTTCACAGTCTACATATATAGACTGAGTGCTAAAGAGGTTTAGCATGTCGAAATCCAAGAAAGGTTTCCTACCCATCAGGCATGGGATACACCTTTCGAAGTATATGTGTTCGCGTACAGAAGACGAGAGGATTTGCATGAATAAGATTCCCTATGCATCCGCAATAGGATCTATCATGTATGTTATGTTATGTACGAGGCCCGACGTATCGTATGCTCTGAGTGTCACGAGCAGATACCAGTCTGATCCAGGAATGGATCATTGGGCGACTGTTAAGATGATCCTTAAGTACTTGAGAATAACTAAGGATGTATTCATAACATATGGAGAAGGGGACATGGTGATACGTGGGTATACGGATGTCAGCTTCTAGACAGACAAGGATGATTTCAAGTCTCAATCTGGGTATGTATTCACCTAGAATAGAGGCGTAATAAGTTGGAAAGGTTCCAAGCTTGATACTATAGCGGATTCTGCCACTGAGGCAGAATACATTGCAGCTTCGGAAGCAGCAAAGGAACCGGTTTGGATTAAGAAGTTCATTTCTGAACTTAATGTGGTCTCATCAATGATCCAAACATGTGCTTCACCGCTATCATATGATCAGAGAGATCATAAGTAGAAAGGAATCGAGAAGATTCCCACTAAAAGGAACTTAGCGGATCCTTTAACTAAGGTCTTACCTCAAAGTAAGTTTGAGGATCATGTTAGAGCTTATGATATTGGATACTATGACGATTGACATTAGGCCAAGTAGGAGTTTGTTAGTAATATATGAGAGGTGTCCTAAGGCAATCGCCTTATGGTTGTACCATTTATATGATAAATGAAGATTCACTATTTGAGTATATATGTTTTCATGTATTTGATTAGATCTTAAACTTATTTACTGAATGTCCACAATACGATTCATAGCATGAGAGAATTTGTGATTGGATCACAACTAGTGAGTATCTCTATATGTATAATTGTGATGTATTGAAATTATCCCTAGTCGATGAATTAATGGATTTGGACACCATCAATTCTGTCGAGACTAGCACGAGGTATACTCTTTGGTGTAACCAAACAGCTGATTCTCACTAGCTGGAGACATTGTGATGTCCAGAGTTAATCGTAGATGCTAGTTATGGTAACTAGTTCATTGGAGTGACCAATTATAAGACTTTATATAGTTCTCTTCATATATAGATATGTCAATGAAGTTCTTACTGCAGCTTAAGTGCGATGTTCCTTTGACTTGTGGTATTCAAGTCATCTTGTCCATAAAGACTTATGCTTTGACATCTTAAGCAAGCATCTCCAAGGAGATGTGGACCCGAGATGATTGGGTATAAGTCGAAATGCCCGAAGGTGTTTGAATAGCCTATAAAGGATTCACCACTCCTTGCGAGGAGATGTATACCCTTGGCCTCTCGTCGGATTGTTACTAAAGTCTTTGGTCAAAGCATTACATGTTTAGAGTAAGGTACTCTAGGATACATGTGCAGTAATTAGAATTCGTAGGACAAGAAAATGATACTTGGACTAGGTGTGACGTAGTCAGCCTAGTGGGGACTGACACTATAGACCATGTCCTGAACCAAGTGGGTATAAGATGAGTGAAGGGAATGAGGCATGATTCATTGTACCTGATGAAGGATTTTCGAAATGGTTCTGGGATCAATCATTGAGTTTTCGATTAATTGGGGATTATGATGTACTACTAGGTGTCACTCATGATCGTTCTATAATTAATGGTTAATTATAGACGGCTAACATATATTGGGAACCTATTTGGTCACACGCACAATGAGCATAATCCGAAAGATTTAAAACAAGCTTGAGAATGAGATTCTAGATCTAGAGAAACTAGGTTTGGTTAGACCAAACAAAGAGCGAGCATGAAATCATTTCAGTCGCAACGGAAGCATGGATGGGCCGAGTCTTATGAAGACATGATCGATGAACCAAATTGGTTTGGTTCTAATCCAATAGTGGAAAATAAACCAAAGTGGTTTGGTTTGTTTTAGACGAATGAATCAAAGTTGGTTCGGTTCGTTTTAACTTAAAATAGACCAACTCGGTTCGGTTTATTTTAACTTAAGTTATTGGAGCGGGTTAACGGGTTTTGGTTATGAACCAATAACTCTAAGGAGAAGGTTTCTTGATGGTTAAGAAACACGTGCTCTATAAAAGCACAACTAGAGGTTTGGAGAGCCCTAAGTTTTATTTTGGAAACTTATCTTCCTCTCCTCTCCCTCTCTTCTCCTTGTCGCCACCCAAGGGATCCATGCCTAGCTCTTGTGCCGCCGTCCACCTCTGTGTCGCCGACGTCCAGCTGCTGCCGGCCTCCCCTCCGGCAACCCTCCGGCGACCCACCTTGGCTTCGGTGACCAAGGATCAGCCGACTACCTCCTTTGGTCGGTGCCAAGTCCTCCACCAAGCTGTCCAGTTTTTGGAAAGTTTGTTTCCTTCTTGTTGGAGCATCGTTTGGACAACATTTGGAGCTCCGAAAGTGACTCCCTTATCAGGGATTGGATCTCCTATAATCCTCATAGGTGGAGGACTAAGGATTCATCAATCGGTTGACGAATACCTCTCCGGAGAAGTTAGTTTTTAGGGACTCTTTTTTGCATCCGAATTTTAATTCGGATTGTGATCTCCTCTCAATCACATCGTCTTCGACACGAGGCTAGTGACTCCTACAAAGACAAGGCTCGTAGCTTGGTGAAGCTATCCCGACGGTACTCGGCGTGGATATGGATAGAGACAATTCTAGTGAGAGTTGCTCCGATTGATGTCATTCCCACTGCACGTGATACGTAAAGTATAACTAGCATAATTTTCTTTTATTGTAAAATTTGAAACTATTATTATGTCTACACATGTTGTATCTTGCATATGTGTGGTGTGTGTGTTGTAATAAATTAGATTTATTTCTTTTAATTCTTCTGTTGTGCACATGTTTACGAAACATATTCGAACACACATTCACCGTAGTGCCGGGAAAACCCAACAAAAACAACTTTACAAGAGCTTTTGATTGCTTGCTTTTGGTTGCTTGAAGAGTAGCCTTGAAGGTCTGGATTGCAGCAGCAAATCCCCTCCAAATCGCCTCAAGAAACCATAGCTAAATCCCTCCTTCTGAGCTTCTTTTATAACCTGCATCGGGCTAGATTTCCGCCTGGCAATCGACTGTCATAAGGCCTCAGTCGACTGCCAACACTGTTGTTGTGAGACAACGGCTCGATCCACATTGAAAAAATTCCAACGGGACTCTCATCGATCATTGCGATTTACTGATCGTCTCTATAGCCGACTTCGATCGGCTCACGGAGTGTTCTGTGCTCGCGGTGAACCATCCGATCGCCTTCCATGGCGGTCGATCGATTCGATCATTGCCATGACACGGCAGTCGACTGCTGGCTTGTTTTGCCTCAGTCGAACCCTAATCGACTCACAACAGTCGAGCCGACCATAATCCAAATCGACTGCTAAGTGTCGACACTGTTGCCAAGTGTCAAAACACTTGACCAGTCGACTGGTCCATAATCTCAGTCAACTGACAAACCTCAACCATGAGGTTTAACACCACGTATGGTGCCCCCATACTTGCCAAACCACCCTTAGCTTACACCTAAGTCTTCTAGCCACCTCCGTCAGCCTCGCGTCTATCGGATCCCTCCAAGTCATCCATGACTTGTTCATCCATATGCTAGCCTTCAGGTGTTTCTATCAGCTATTGTCATGCTAATGTGGTCTACACTGCCAAGGTACATTGGACTTACGCTGCCAAGACTCCGCTTGGACTTTACGCCGCCAACCATTGGACTTATGCCGCCAAGACTCCTGCTTAGACTTTACGCCGCCAATATTCCCCTTGGACTTCTCAATTGCTAAGACTCAAGCTTGGACTTTCCCTTGCCAACCCATGTTGTGTAATGCCCATAAAATTCCTAGCAATTTTACAAGAATTTTTGCATGATTATAATGGGCTTTATGTGGGCTCTTTCAAAAATAAAAGAAAAGGAGCCAAAAAGGGATGCAAGGCCTAGGAATTGAACCCCAAACCTCTAGTAGATAGCTAAGCCCTAAAGATGCATCCAATAACCAGAAGCCCAACAGGGTTGTACTATTAGAGGAATATGGGAAATTATAGTTAGGGGTAAGGGAGACTAAGGGACACTTCAAGAGAATAAATAGGGAATGAGGAGACAAGAGAAAGGCCACTTCTCCTCTCTTCCTCTTCTTCTTCCTCACCGAAACCTACCCCTCTCCCTTTCCATTTTTCCGAGATCCATCCAAGCAAGAAGAAGACTAGGTTTGGATTCCCTTAGGTTATCTTTAAACTAATAACAAAGCAAAGGATGTAAGTATCCCCTCACCTGCATACAAGTAGTTTTTTTTATTGATGTATTGTGTCAACCTCTTCTTGAACCATTCGGCCAAGCCCCTTGTTTGAGTTTTCAATGAAGATCCATGCCAAACCTTGTATGAACATGATGAAGATAGGATGCTAGATGGATTAGGTTAAGTGTTTGATCCTCAAACCCCTCCAAGACTCTTGGCCAAGTCCATCTAGACCCCTAAGGTGTTTTTCTATGCTATGTTTTGGATGAGCTCATGATGACTTTTGGTGTTAGAAGAAGATAACATGCTCTATGCTAGGTTTTAAATGAGTTCATGCCATGTTTGATGTTAAAAGAAGATAACATGTTCTATGTCATGCTATAGATAAGTTCATGCTATATTTTGATGGTAAATAAAGATAACATGTTGTTTGGTTAACCTAGATTTAAGTGGATGAACCTTTAGGCCCCTTGAACCATTCGGCCAAGTCCATCTAGACCCCTAAGGTGTTTTTCTATGCTATGTTTTGGATGAGTTCATGATGACTTTTGGTGTTATATGAAGATAACATGCTCTATGCTAGGTTTTAAATGAGTTCATGTCATGTTTGATGTTAAAAGAAGATAACATGTTCTATGTCATGCTATAGATAAGTTCATGCTATGTTTTGATGGTAAATGAAGATAACATGTTGTTTGGTTAACCTAGATTTAAGTGGATGAACCTTTAAGCCCTTTGAACCATTCGGCCAAGACCCCTAATATGTTTCTATGCCATGTTTTGATTGAGTTCATGATGACTTTTGATGTTAGATGAAGGTAACATGTTGTTGGTTAACCTAGAGTTAAGTGGTAGAGCCTTAAGTCCCTTTAAACCATTTGGCCAAGACCCATTTAGGCCTATCATGCTATGATCTATAAATTACCATGTTATGTTTTGAATGTAGAGGTAGGTAACATGTGAAAGTTAAGCTAGATTTAAGAAATGGATCTTAGGTTGTCTTGGAACTCTCGACCAAGGCTTATCTACAACCCTAAGTACCCTCCCATGCCATGCTTTATATGTTAAAGGACTAACATGTGGTTAATTAGACCATGTATAAGTTGTTTGGTGTTTAAAACTTGGATAGAGCTCCATGAAGTTTAGGTCACCCCATGTATACTTGTTCATGATGTTTATGCCTTATGTCATGCCCTATATGTGTGTAAAGTTAACATGATGTTAAAGGGGTCCTTGCCCAAGTGGTTTAGCATGATTGGTTAGGTCACTTCCATATGTCTATGTCTCTAGTAGGGATGCATGATAAATTTCTGCTCATTACCATGTTAAATATATGATCATGTTATGCTCATTACCTTGTGATTGTATGAATGTATGATGTCTTACAAAGAAGGAACATGAGATGCATGAAAAGAAACATGATATGCTATGAAGAAGAAATATGTTATGATGTATGATATGTTATGAAGAAGCAATATGATATGTTATGAAGAAGAAATATGTTATGATATGAAGAAGAAACATGATATGTCATGATAAAGAACATGATATGTGTATGAAATGAAATATGGTATGTTAGAATATGAAGCATGATAAGTATTTTACTTTCTGCATGGCTTGTACCAGGACCCTAACAAGGTCCAAAGGGATGGGCTCCTAAGTTGCCCTAAAGCATGTAAATGCAGGGCCTAGGATGGGCTTCTATGTTATGATTGCCCTTAAGTCGGCCATAGTCTGCGACCTAGCGCGGATGGGCTCCCAGATGCCCTAGGCCAGCATCATAAGTGCACGGGCCTAGGATGAGCTTCTATGTTATGATGATGGCCCCTAGGTCGACATACGACATAGCCTAGTTACCCTAGTAGGTTAAGGTTAGCTACCTCAGATCTATTTAGGGATCGGCTATGATGATGATGATGTGGTACAATATCAGAGTCAATATGTTGAGATTTATGTTCAAATACCTATAATATATGTTTTGAAGAACATTCTTGCATATGCCTTTATATTTTTATACCTTATGCTCTTACTATGTTCATGATATGTCTGCCTATGTTCTTATATGTTATATTCATGTTATGTCTGTTTATGTCTATGATGTTATATTCATGTTATGCTTGCTTATGTCTATGATGTTATGTTTATATTATAGCGACATATACATGATGTTATATTCATACTTATGCTTGCTTATGTACATGATGTTATATTCATGTATACTTGCTTATATCTATGATGCTATATTCATGTTATACTTGCTTATGTCTATGATGCTATGTTTTATGTTATATGCCTTATGTCTAATGATGTTATATTCATGTTATACTTGCTTATGTCTCTATGATGTTATATTGATTATATGCCTTATGTCTTTGTATGTTTTACATGTTATGAAATGGTATGGTTTTGTGAGTAGACAGGAGGATCTTACTAAGTCTATGTATGCTTATAGTTTATGTTCCTTATGAGATAAGGAGGGTAAAGGGTGGCTAAACTAAAGGGGGACGTAGTAGTGGCATGGTGGAGGAGATGCAGTATATTTCTTTATCTAAGATGATTTAGTTTATGAATTTGAACTAAGTATTTATGAACTGACGATGCATGCCCTATGTTTAAGAAGATGTATCTATGAAATAATAATACATGTTCTATGTTAAGAAGAAGCATCTATGAAATGACGATGCATGTTTATGTTTAAAAGGAAAAAAAATAAGTCTAAAGTCTTCCGCTGTAAGAAGTACAATATATGTAGTCTTCCACTGTAATGTATATATGTACGATCGCGTCACGCGCCGCCCTCTGGACCCTTGGAAAGGACGGGCGTGACATGTTGGACTTTCCATACCAAGACCCATGCTTGGACTTTTCCTTGCCAAGACCCATGCTTGGACTTTCCTTGCCAACCCATGTTGGACTTTCCATGCCAAGACTCAAGCTTGGACTTTTCATGCCAAGTACACAAGACTTGAACTTCTCCCATGACAATGGTCAAACCATCGTCAAACATCAAATATGACCTAGGTCGATTGCACCAACAATCTCCCCAACACTTGTCAGACATAAATGTCAGACATCAATGTCAAACATCAAAATACTACTCGAGTCCAACTCAAGTATGGTCAATCGTAACCTGGGCCGATTGCATCAACAATCTCTCCCTTTTTGATGTTTGACAAAAATACCCTTAAGTTAGGCCCCTAACTCAAATTCCCTTACCAATTTTCTCAAATTGGTAATTCTAACATTCTCCCATTAATTCTTCCCCTTTTTGACATACATCAAAAAGGTTCTTCCAAGGAGGTCAATGTCTCATATCCCAATGAGATCTTACAATCTCCCCCTTGATCCAAAAACACCTAGGATGCCTTCACTCTTCCTAGTGATAAGTTTCATATCACTCAAGAGAGGCACTCCTATGAAGTTTCCAAATTTCCAAATTAGGCATCTCAAATTCCCATTTCTCCCCCTCATGAGGAAAAATAACATCTATCATCCCATGATGGATACCTCCCCCTAAAGGTTTGTTCCCCCTTGACCATTGCACCAACAATGTCCTTGGAAAGTCCCTAAGCCTACAAGCACTCTAAACTATCAAAAATAAGGTTAAAAATTCAAAATTGAATTTTCCCACACCTTAAATTGATACACACCCTAAACCAATTCTCCTAATCCATATCCAATGGATTTTCACCCTTTCTAATACTTTCCAAAGCATATCCTAGGATTAGGAGTGGTTAGGGAACTCTAACATAGCTGAAATATGGGCTAAACATTCTTGTTTACCCGAAATCAACTCTGGCAGTCGACTCTATTAGTCAACAGTCGACTGACCTACCCATCAGTCGACTTCCATCAAGAGACAGTCAACTGATTACTGAAAATTCTGATTTTTAATTATCAGAAATGAATTTCAGAAATGCATAAGTAATTATACATAGCTTGAAAAATCATGAAACTTCATACATATAATACTTATAACCAATACAATGGTTGAAAAATATTTGAAAAATAATTTACCAATAAAATAGCAAAATTTCCACAAAGTTCAAAAATGAAGAAAAACTTCAATGTTTTAGTTCACTTTGTATCAACATCATCAATGGTGATTGCTATCAAAAGATATACTTCACCAAGGTTTTCTAAAATAATTTTAAAATTTTTTTGAAAACCTATATTGGATCATATTCCTTGGGCTCAATGTACAAGGCTTGAACATAAGCTTTCCCCAGGATCCACTAATAATGTAAGATGAGTTTGAGTTCATCTAGATGCAAAAACTATGCACCTTGAACTTAACTCATATCCTAGCATCTCACATGTATCTAGGGTGTATCAATATACACACATGTCAACGTGATGTGAGATATGAGTTTTTGTTCATCCTAAACTAGGGTTTCATGTATTTTTCTAAGGCAATACTGCTTGATTCCCTTATACATGGGACTTCAAGTCATGTCAATTGTCCTTAACTCAATTTTTATAAATGCATGAATGATTATGACATTAATGATGATATAAATAAGCATGTAGTCATAATCATGATGTCATGACATAAAATGGAGTCTAAGCATACATGACATAAAAACCTTAATCCTAAGTAATATCATGACATATTAAATGATTAAAAGTAGATATGATGTCATGACATGTTATATGACAAATCAAGCATGACAAATAAAATGTAAAGGTATATAATACCTAAATTTAAGCATTAATTGTCATTTGTTATTATTTAGTCCATTTTTCCATATTATTGTTGGTGCAATCGACCCAGGTTGACTCGAGTTTGACTCGAGCAGTACCTTGATAGTATTTTGATGATAGACAAAACTCATGACATGGGATTGTCATGGGAAAGTCCAACATGGGGTTGGCATGGAAAATCCAAGCATGGAGCTTGGTGTGGAAGTCCAAGGGGGAAGCCTTGGCATGGGAAAGTCCAAAGCATTGCGAAGCCATGCGCTTGGTGCTTGGCATGGGAAATCCAAAGCATTGCGAAGCCGTGCGCTTGGTGCTTGGTGAGAAATGCATTGCGAAGTCGTGCGCTTGGTGCATTTGGGAAGTCTTGAGAACTTGGCAAGTTCACTAGGCTCGGGTCCTTGAGTCGGTGAAGGATGGCATTGCGAAGTCGTGCGCTTGGTGCATCCGAGGGACCGTCGGACGGGGAGCGAATGGAGTGAGCCCAAAGGGAAGCATACTTCTAGGGAATGAGACGCGAAGGATGGCGTTGCAAAGCCGTGCGCGCATCCAGGGGCGTGAGGCCGAGGAAGAGAGCTGGGGAACTCCATGAGGATAAGGTGGACTTGGCCAGTGGCTAAGACTGAGTGTCGGAGGCTCAAACATCGTTATGTTTGAGGTTTTAGCCCGACATCGGTCGAGTATAGGTGCCCGATCATTGCTCTAGGTCGTATGGGTTCGACCCGTGTTTCAACCAAGTCTGGTGATCGGTCAGCCGAGGAGGGCGATCATTGTTGGGAGGATCGATCATTGAGGGATGGCGATCTGATGACCGCTCTGCAGACGCGAGCGGTCGAGCTTCGCCGACTCACTCGATGGATGAATGATCGTGATGGGTGCCATCGATCGGTGATGCCATCGGTCGGTGATGTGTGATCCGTTGGAACTTAACCAGCGTGGATCGGCCGGTTGTGAGACAAGCGGCTACGGGACGATCATTGATGGTCCGCGATCGGTCGGTGATGGGTGCAAACTTGATGCAGGTTATAAATGGAGCTCGAGTTGGAGGATTTCGCCAAGGCTTTTGAGGTGACTTTGGAGGGGAATTGTTGTTGCATTCCAGACCTTCAAGAGAAAGCAAAAGCAAGCAACAAGAAAGCGATCAAAACAATTGTGTAAAAGTTCTCTTTTGTATTGTCTTTGTATTTCTTGTTGTATTTCATATTACTTGTTGTAATAGCTTATGAGGGGTTTCTCCACCTCCGACGTGTAGTCGATAAGGAGTGTTGTTAGTGTCGTGCGCATAACACGAGCTCATTGAGCTCACCCCGTGGAGTAGGAACCATTCGGTTCCGAACCACGTATATGCTTGTGTATTGATTGTGCTTGTATTGTTGTTATTTCTATTCTTATTCCGCTGTGTATATTAACGACAAATTGTAGACAAGCACACGAGAATGAATGAATTATGACATCCAACGAACGAGGACTATTCACCCCCCTCTAGTCGGTCGTTCGATCCCCAACAAGTGGTATCAGAGCCGAGGTCGCTCTTCAAGGACTAACCGCCGCGAGAGCACTACAAAATGGCCGGCTTCATCCATCCACCGAAATTCGATGGAGATTTTTCTTGGTGGAGGAAACGGATGGAGGTATATCTCGAAACCAATTTTGATTATATGATTACTGTAGAAAATGGTTTTAAGATGCCTAGGGACAAATACAACAAACAAATTGAAAAGTCAAGGTGGACCCAAGACCAAATTAAGGACTTCAAGACAAATCTCGAGGTAATAAAATTATTTAGTGATATGTTATCTAACAAAATTTGTTCTAGTTTGGGTGACTATAGGGATGCAAAGGAATTATGGGAGAAGATAATGAAATTTTAAGAAAACTCCCAACCGGCACATGTAGAGGATAATGCCGAAGAAGAAGCACCATCTACTTTTGATGATGTTGATGATTTGGTGGAGACCTCCACCTCTAGCGTTGAGGGGGAGGAAAGGATTTCAATTCCGGAGCAAGATCAAAATGAAGCTTCTACCTCCGGAAGAAGTGAAGAGGCCTCCACCAACTCCCTAGGTAACTCAAGTGTTGTTATTTTAAATAAAAATCACAGAATATGCTTTGAGTGTAGGGAGAAAGGGCACTACAAGAGTAAATGCCCTAAATTGGCTAAGGAAAAGGCATTAATACCAAAAGTCAACCCAAAGTCAAAGGATGCCGGTGTTCCCAAAATCAAGAGCAAAGAGCACATTGTATGCTTTAAATGCAACCAACGGAGACACTACCGAAGTCAATGCCCTAGGGGGAGGAAGAAAGGGCAAGAAGGTGCAACTCATGTAGGGGGAGCTCCTAAGCTAACCCTAAGGTACATTTAGTTAATGCACCTTTAATTCCTAAAGTCAAAAAGCATGCTAAAAATTATTTTAGTTCTCTTGCTATTATCAATGAAAAGCATGCTAAGAGAAATAATAAGGTGTATTGTCTAGGTGCCAAGCATGTTCATATAACTAAGGACAAACCTAGGACTCAAAACACTAGATCTATTTTACCTAGGGAGTCAATTAGGAGAATTGAAGAAAACTTGGGTGTTAATCCCAAGAAATCTAGGCATATGCCTAAAAAGAAAAACATTTCCCAAAAGATAAATGAAAATTCAAAATTGGGAAAATTAGAGTTAGAAAACCAAGCCTTGAGGTCAAGGCTAGAAAAATTGGAGAAGACCCTAGCAATAATATCAAATTCGGTTAAGGGGTCTAATGTACAAAAGTCAAGACCTAGAAAACAAGAAATGTCTAAGGGCAAGAAGGATTTGGGTCACAAACCTATGTCCTACCATAATGTTCCATTTAATTATGGAACCACATCTAGGTCTAGGAAAACCAAGGCTAATAGGGAAGCTATCCCTAAGTCTATCCGTGGTGTTTGCTTAGTGGCTAAGGACCTAAGGAAAACCAAGAAGGCCACTAAGAAGGTCATTAGGGGAGTCACCTCTAGAGTTGACCCAAGTAAGACCCATTTGACTAAGGCTTCAAAGCCAAAAAGGGTCATTAGGAAGGTATCTAGGGAAGTTATCCCTAGGGAATACCTTGTTAACCCAAGAAGCTCTAATAGATATTGGGTTCCTAAGAGCGTGATTGATTCACGCTAAATGGGTTATGGTGTGTCAACCCTAAGTGGATGGGTGGTTAACCTAGCCATTGTGAGTTGACACATTAGGGTGTGCCAATATGATTTGAGAAGTTTAAAATGATTTAAATTGGCACAATTAGGTCATAGAAGTCATGGTGTGCCATTTTGGGTTTTGGCACACTAGGGAGATGAATGGCATTAAGGCAAAATGTATTTAATCCCTAAAAATGGCAAATTGTTTTTCACACTTAGGTATTTTATACCTTAGTATATTTTACTTGCCATGAGTTGTTTGCCTTA
Source organism: Wurfbainia villosa (assembly GCA_025175895.1). Classification (NCBI taxonomy): domain Eukaryota; kingdom Viridiplantae; phylum Streptophyta; class Magnoliopsida; order Zingiberales; family Zingiberaceae; genus Wurfbainia; species Wurfbainia villosa. The sequence continues at coordinate 109,502,011 of CM045995.1, read as the reverse complement.
CCATGTCATCATTTTCATTTTTATCTATAAAATGTCATGATCATGTTTAGAATTATTTTTAGATGTCATGTATGCTTAGTTCTCATTCACATGCCATGACATCATGATATTGGCATATGTTTTTATCTAAACCATGTTTATGCTATAATCATATCATGCATAGTTTCAAATAGAGTTAAGGACTATGGCACAATTTGAAGGGAATCAAATTAATGTTGCCCAGAAATATGCATGAGAACATAAACAAAACAAAACCCACATCTCACAAAAATTTGACTTGTATGTGTTTTACACATCTAGATATTCGTGAGATGTTTAGGAAAAAGAAAATAAAGGTTTGAAAAACCTTGGTGAAGCCTATCTTTTTATAGCTATCACCATTGAATGAGATGATACAAAGATAACTCTTTATTGAAGCTTTTCTTAAATTTTGAACTTTGTATCAATCTCCTAATTTAATGGGTAAAATAAATTTCCAATATTTTTCACCCATAGTGTTTAGGATAAGTATTATACGTATGCATTTTCAAGATTTTTAAAATTATGTATATTTACTTATGGATTTCGAAAATCTAATTTTTAAATCAAAGCTATGAGAATCAATTATCGATCATTTGTGTCAATGTAATCGGCCGATGGTAAATCCAAATTGATAGTTAGGCCCATGTTTAGCCATGTTTTGGTCCCCTAACCACTCCTAGCCCTAGGATATGCTTGGGAGAGCATTAGAGAGGGTGGAAATCCATTGAATATAGATTAGGAGTTGGGTTGAGGGTGAGTATCAATTTTAAGGTGGAAGAGAGTTCATTGTTGAACTTTGCCTTAATTTTGATTTGGTTAATGTTCCTATTGGCTTAGGGACTCTCCAAGGATATTGTTGGTGCAATGGTCAAGGGGGAGCAAGCCTCTAGGGGGAGGTATCCATCTTGGGAAGATGGATGTGTATTTCCTCATGGGAGGAAAATTGGGTTGCCTCTCTTTAAGTGATATGGGATCACTAGAAAGATTGTAGGCATGTGTTCCTCCAAGGGAGAGATTGTAAGATCTCATTGGGATATGAGACATTCATACCCTTGGGAAGGACCTTTTTGATGTAATGTCAAAAAGGGGGAGAAGTTACCAAGTTACCAATTAGGGTTCGTTGGAATTCTCATTGGGATATGAGAATTGCCAATATGGGAGAATTGGTAGACTTGAGATGGTAGTTTTGTCAATCATCAAAAAGGGGGAGATTGTTGGTGCAATCGGCCCAGGTTGACTCGAGTTTGACTCGAGCAGTACCTTGATAGTATTTTGCTGATAGACAAAACTCATGACATGGGATTGTCATGGGAAAGTCCAACATGGGGTTGGCATGGAAAATCCAAGCATGGAGCTTGGTGTGGAAGTCCAAGGGGGAAGCCTTGGCATGGGAAAGTCCAAAGCATTGCGAAGCCGTGCGCTTGGTGCTTGGCATGGGAAATCCAAAGCATTGCGAAGCCGTGCGCTTGGTGCTTGGTTAGAAATGCATTGCGAAGTCGTGCGCTTGGTGCATTTGGGAAGTCTTGAGAACTTGGCAAGTTCACTAGGCTCGGGTCCTTGAGTCGGTGAAGGATGGCATTGCGAAGTCGTGCGCTTGGTGCATCCGAGGGACCGCCGGACGGGGAGCGAATGGAGTGAGCCTAAAGGGAAGCATACTTCTAGGGCATGAGACGCGAAGGATGGCGTTGTGAAGCCGTGCGCTTGGCGCATCCGAGGGATGTAGGCCGAGGGAAGAGAGCTTCGGTGGGGAACTCCATGAGGGATAAGGTGGACTTGGCCAAGTGGCTAAGACTGAGTGTCGGAGGCTCAAACATCGTTATATTTGAGGTTTTAGCCGACATCAGTCGACTGGCATAGGTGCCAGTCGACTGCTCTAGGTCGTATGGGTTCGACCAGTGTTCGGTGAACCAAGTGGTGATCGGTCGATGGAGGAGCGATCGGTGTTGGGAGATCGAGTTTCTTGAGGGATGGCGGTCGGATGATGACCTTGTGCAGACGCGAGAATGGGTCGAGCCCGTTGGAACTTAACCAGCGTGGATCCGCCGTTGTGAGACAACGACTCGGGACCGATCGTGATGGTCACGATCACGATCGTGATAGCGAAAACAGCTTGATGCAGGTTATAAATGGAGCTCGAGTTGAAAGATTTCGCCAAGACTTTTGAGGTGACTTTGGAGGGGAATTGTTGTTGCATTCCAGACCTTCAAGAGCAAGCAAAAGAAAGCAACAAGAAAGCGATCAAAACAATTGTGTAAAAGTTCTCTTTTGTATTGTCTTTGTATTTCTTGTTGTATTTCATATTACTTGTTGTAATAGCTTGTGAGGGGTTTCTCCACCTCCGATGTGTAGTCGATAAGGAGTGTTGTTAGTGTCGTGCGCATAACACGAGCTCGTTGAGCTCACCCCGTGGAGTAGGAACCATTCATTTCTGAACCACGTATATGCTTGTGTATTGATTGTGCTTGTATTGTTGTTATTTCTATTGTTATTCCGCTGCGTATATTAACGACAAATTGTAGACAAGCACACGAGAACGAACGAATTACGACATCCAACGAACGAGGGCTATTCACCCCCTTCTAGCCGGCCGTTTGATCCCCAACAATTATTACTTATCTCCCAAGTGTGCCAAAAATCTAAAATGACACACTATGACCTCTAAACCTAATTTGTGTCAAGTTGATTGATTTTTCATAATCTTCAAGGTATATTAGCACATCCTAAAATCTTTTAGGATTATAATTCAAACATATTTCTAAGGTATCCATAACCTTAAAAATGATCTAAAGTGCCACATTTATCATGGTTAGGTTAACTACCTATCCATTCAAGGTTGGCACAACCAAACCCATCTAGCGTGAATCGATCACGCTCTTAGGAACCCAATATCTATTGGAGCTCCTTGGGTTAACTTCCCTAGATACCCTCCTAATGACCCTCCTAGGCTTAGAAGTCTTGGTCATCTTGGTATTGCCTAGGTTAACTCTAGGGGTAACTCCCCTTGTAACCTTCTTAGTGGCTTGCCTAGGTTTTCTTGAAACCCTAGGCACTAGCCATTTACCTTGGTCAACCCTAGAGATGACTTCCCTATTGACCTTGGTTTTCCTAGACCTAGTACTATAATCGAATGGAACACTATGATAGGTCTCCTTGGGCTTAGGTTTGTGACTCAAACCTTTCTTGCCCTTTGATGGTTCTTGTTTCCTAGGCCTTTAACTTTGACTCCTAGACCTAGATTTTTTATCACTTGACCCTTGAAATTGATTTTGCATTTTCTTAAGGGTCTTCTCTAATTTCTCAAGCCTTGACCTCAAGGCTTGGTTTTCTAGCTCTAATTGTCCAATTTTTTATTTTTCATCTATTCTTTGACATTGTTTTTCCTAGGCATATGTCTAGTCCATTTAGGGTTAAAACCTAGGTGGTTCTCTATCTTCCTAATACTTTCCTTAGGTAAAATTATTTTAGGAATATTAGTCCCAAATTTCTCCTTCTTCCTAAAGTGGACATTTTTAGCACCTAAACAATACTCCCTATTTTTAGCATGCCCTTTATGATAAATTGCAAGATTGTTTAAATTGTTTCTAGCATGCTTTTGACTATTTATTGAAGAAGAAGCATACTTAAAAGTTATCTTAGGGTTTGCTTTTAAAGCTCCCCCTACTTGTGATGCTCCTTCTTGGCTCTTTTTCTTCCCCCTAGGGCATTGACTCCTATAGTGGCCCCGTTGTTGGCACTTGAAGCACACCACGTACTCCTTGCTCTTCCTAATTGGGATTCCGACTTCTTTTGACTTTTCTTGACTTTTAGGCATCGATGGGTTCTTCTTAACTCTTTTTGGAAACTTACTCTTGTAGTGTCCTTGCTCCCTACACTCAAAGCATATAATATGAATTTTATTCTTTATTGAAATGCTTGAGTTACCTTCCATGGTAGGGGAGTCTCGAGCTTCCTCTTCCTCTCGATCGGAGGTAGATGATTCTTCTTGTTGATCTAGTATTGAGGATGCCCTAATCTCCTCCCCCTCAATCCTAGAGGTGGAGGCTTCTTCCACCTTTTCTTCCTCTTCCGATCCAGATCTGGATGTTGATTCCCTATCAACTTTTGAATCCTCACTTTCTTGTGAGGATGAGAATTCTTCTTCTTCGGGCTCTCTTTCTACTTGAGCCATGGAGGGTTCTTCATGGAGTTTGGCTAATTTTTCCCATAGATCCTTGGCATCTAGAAATTCACCTAACCTAGACACAATATCGTTAGGCAATGAATTTAATATTAATTGTGTTACCTTATGATTTCTTTCGAAATCTTGGACTTGCTCTTCGATCCATCTTTTCTTCTTGAGGTATCCACCTTTTGGACCTCTTGGAATTTCAAACTCCTTCACTAAGATCATCCAATCTTCAAAGTCCATCATGAACAAGCTCTCCATTCGTGCCCTCTATTGTTCAAAATCTTCTTGTCCATAGAAGGTGTATAGAATTAAGGTGTTGATGTCCCAACCCAATTTTTCTTCATAATCCTTCTCTTCACCCTCTAGCGTCTTTGCTCCCGGTTGTTAATCCGTAGAAGAACCTCGGGCTTTGATACCAATTGTTAGGACCTCGGTGGCCGCTAGAGGGGGTGAATAGCGTGTCGGCGTTACTTGATGGAATTTGATCATTCGTGCTTGCTACAAAATATGTTATACGCAGCGGAATATATATATAACAAAAACAAATAACAACAAGCATAATCACAACACAAATATAACGTGGTTCGGAATCGAATGGTTCCTACTCCATGGATTGGACTCGTAAGAGTCCTAACGATGTCAATCCACACCACTATAACAAATAACTCCTTCTCGGAACAATCTGGAGGTGGATAAACCTCGTACAAGTGATTACAACAGTAATACTAAGAAAATACAATCAAATGCAAATATAAAATGCAATACAAGTAAAGAAAACAACTTTACAAGAGCTTTTGATTGTTTGCTTTTGGTTGCTTGAAGAGTAGCCTTGAAGGTCTAGATTGCAACAACAAATCCCCTCCAAATCGCCTCAAAAAATCATAGCCAAATCCCTCCTTCCAAGCTGCTTTTATAATCTGGATCGGGCTGGATTTTCACTTGCGATCGATCATCATAAGGCCCCGATTACGCTGCATTGTTAATGAGACAACGGCTCGATCCACGCCGACAAAATTTCAGCGGACTCTCATCGACTACCAATATTTGCGATCAGCGCCCGGCGCCGTGGCGACTACCCAATCGGCTATGGAGCATTCTCATGCTCAGCCAAACCATCGATCATTGCCTTCCATAGCGGCGGTCGATCATCCCATCGATCGGTGCCGTGGCACGACGATTGGCTGGCTTGTTTTGTCGTAGTCGAACCCTAGTCGATTCACGGTAATCAAATTGACCGTAATCTCAGTCGACTGTTGAGTGTCGACTCGGCTTCCAAGTGTCAAAACACTTGACCAGTCGACTGGTCCATAACCCCAGTCGACTGACAAACCTCAACCATGAGGTTTAACACCAAGTATTGTGCCCCTATACTTGCCAGACCACCCTTAGCCTAGACCTAAGCCTTCTAGCCACCTCCGTCAGCCTCATGCCTATCGGATCCCTCCAAGTCATCCATACGCTAGCCTTTAGGTACTTCCATCAGCTATTGTCATGCTAATGTGGTCTACACTGCCAAGGCACATTGGACTTACGCTGCCAAGACTCTGCCTGGACTTATGCCGCCAACCACTGGACTTATGCTGCCAAGACTCCCACTTGGACTTTACGCCGCCAATATTCCCCTTGGACTTCTCAATTGCCAAGACTCAAGCTTGGACTTTCCCTTGCCAACCCATGTTGGACTTTCCATGCTAAGACTCATGCTTGGACTTTTCCTTGCCAAGACCCATGCTTGGACTTTCCATGCCAAGACTCAAGCTTGGACTTTTCATGCCAAGTACATAAAACTTGGACTTCTCCCATGACAATGGTCAAACCATGGTCAAACATAAAATATGACCTGGGTCAATTGCACCAATAATCTCCTCAACACTTGTTAGACATCAATGTCAAACATCAAAACACTACTCGAGTCCAACTCGAGTTTGGTCAATTGTGACCTGGGCCGATTGCACCAACAATTTATGAGCCAGATTAGAATTCATATGTTGAATTCAGAATTAGACATTTGGAATGTCTAGATCAAAATGTATACGATGTTGAGGAAAACATGTGCTCTTTGTTGGTAAAGAGAATAACATCGTAGCATGTGATTCATACCACATGTGTTAAGGCAACAATAAGAGTAATAGGAGAATTGATCCCTGCTTCTCTACTATGTGAGCCCTTTGAAATTATATGTTAATCTCAGTATTTGTCCTTTGTGACTATTTAGGTGTCTGCTTGAAGTTTTAATCAAGGTCTGCTACTTTAACATGTAAATCTATTGACTATGGATGATTCGGTCTATGAAACATGACTAGGAAAGCGATTGATTAAAATGAATAGATTCACGCTAAAAAGGAAAATTAAATAGATTTACATCTTTTGAGAATTATTCACTGGTCGACCCATTTCTGTTATGTATGGAAGTGATTATGAATATTGAGAATATGGAACATGCTCTTGACTTGATGGTCATTATGAGGAACTAGAGATGTTCATATTGATGTAAATGGAGATTATTTAATCTGGGTAAATAGCAAGACATCATATACAGGAAAACGATTATGTACCACCAGAAGAATGGGTTTGTACCACCTGGAAAACGGTTGTGTACCACCTAGAGGATGGCTATGGGTCATCAGGTGAATGACTATGTGTCATTCAGAGAATGGTTATATATCATTTGAAGAACGACTAAGTTAGGCATAACAACTTTTTTTAGTATGGATCGCTCTATGAACAGCTATGTAAGGTGTAACAACTTTTTTAGTATTGGATTGCTCAGTGTGCTTGTTGTCCACGAACCATTTTTTTATATATGAATTGGTTGTTCTAATGGTCTTTATGATTATTAATCTCTATTCTATTAGTCTTTTGAGACTATGGTCTCCGACTCTATTCTGGTCTATGTGACTAGATACTTCTATTAGTCATTTGGGACTATTGACTCCGACTTTATTTAGTTTATGTGACTAAATACCTCTTATTGATCTATGTGACCATTTGTCTATGTGGCATGTTTTGGACGAGTGAGAGATGTTAGACGTGGAGTAGTTACTGCATGTATCATGCAGTAACCATGCGCACACTCGAAGGAGTGTGTGCATTTCTCCATGACTACTGCACGTCCAAACCCATATATAGGAGGGAGCGTCCAAGAGCTTTGGTGTGTGTAAAGAGAAAAAGTGCAAAAGTGTTGCCGGAGTGAGACGTTGTGAGGCTGCTGGAGTGAACTGTGAGATCAGAGAACACCAAGGCAACTGGAACTTGGCTCGTGGAAGAGGAGGATCTTTCCGACGTGATCGATCCTTAGACGGCGAGCAAAATCGTCATCCCTATAGCGCTAGGAAGCTCGAAGATTTTGACGATCGCTGTGAGTTTTACTTACAGTCTAAATTTCTTTTTCTTTCACTTAAACTTATATAAACAGATGCATTAATACCAACAGATGGAGATCTAGGTGATTTGTTACACAACAACTTACCCTAGGGGCAGTAGATATAAAAAGAAAGGAAGGTGGAAGAAGAAAGGGGCTCATGATTTTTCTATCTACACTCACTGTTTTTCAGAGAAGGACGCTAGGGTGCTTCTTCTTGGAGATACAGGTTCCAAGGGAAGCATCGGAGGGCTGACCGACAAGGAAAAGGAGCATCCTCGGTGGGACAAGATTGAGGGAGAACCATCTGCGTGTTATTTCTTTTATTTTGTGTAAGCTCTTATCTGTAATAAGTTTCTCCATCTCCGAAGATACTTTTGAGAATGAGAGATTGTAGTGAAGGTGTCTAACATCGAAACTCGCTTTAGAGCTCATCTGTGGAATATGAATTTAAATTCTGAACCACATTAAATTTTTTGTCCTCATATTATTTACTGCTGCGGTCGGAGAGAATTCCGTTCTCTTCAACATCTTTATTTAGAAGAGATAGAAAATCTATATCGCATCACTACTCTAGTTCAACAAAGAGCTTGAAGCATGACAACACATTCTCCCTCTAATGATGATATCAACTCTAGCTATTTATACTTAATCACACAAACTCTCTAAAATAGTTATTTTAAATCAACAAATTAATCCTCTTCTTTAAATAAACCTATTCAACAATAGCATATCCATAGTCACAGTGATCCAAACAATAATGCGATCGATCGTACTTTAAAAAAAAAAAATAGAGGCAAAAGGATGTCCTCATTCTCAATCTCTAAGGGTAGCTCAGATGGAAGGCTTATCTTTGGCCTAGGCATCATAGTTTTATTATCATCCTATCTAGCTTTAGCTTGCATCACGACAATGGTGGTTCTTTATTGTTTGTCTTCACGTAAGCTCCATGGTTTTGGTGTAATTTTTCAAAGGAATTTATGTCACTAAGGCGTTAACTACTAAACTATATATTATTTTTCTCTCTCTCTCAAAGGGTTCGATGTCAAAAGACTCTGCATGTTTGACATTTTAGAGCCCATGCAAAGGCTTCTTCCTAATATTAATTGAATGCTCACACGATTGGAAGGATTAGTGAGTTTTGTCATAGCTAGGTTTCCGTGACAGAAACCTACAAGCCTTAATTAATTTGCATATTAACTTCTCAGTTTTTTAATTCTCTAGGTTCGTCGAACTTGTCTTTTATTTTACTCATAATTGGACTTGGGTTATGACCTTCTACGATCGAGGGCACTTTTTTTTTTTCATACATATATTGTGCAAATTAAAGTTGGAATCCAACGACTTATCTATTCTTATCAATTCGTCTTTGAATCATCGTAAAAAGATATTCTTTTTTACATACACTTTCATATATATATATATATATATATATATATATATATATATATATATATATATATATATATATATATATATATATATATATATATATATTGTATAGGTGATGTGTCACTGCTGATCTATCACCTATGAGCAGCTGTGTATCTAAATCGTGATTATCAGAACTGCACAGGAAGAGCCCAAAAGCTTCTGATCAAAAAGGTTTTTCGATCACAGCTAACAGTCCTCATATATTCTTTTGATACCGCGCCCATGCGACCACCTTTCTCTTAACATCCAAAATACACAAGCCGAGTTATCCCCCCCGGCCACCACCACCCCCTTCGTGGTCCAGCGTCTACCCAAAATAATTGTGACAAATCGTACGGCGTCGCCTTGACGTTTTGTTTTCCCTCATAAAAATATATTTGAAAATGGACTTCGATATAAAGAATTTGACGCAGAACAGTGTCTGTGCGACTAGCCTCCTCGGCTACCCGGCCCGGTTACCGGTTACGTACACGTATGCGGCATCAGCTGCGGAACCGGAACAAAACGCGGGGCTACCCTCTGACACGTGCTCCGCATGTGACGTTTTGGCAGCACCCGGATCCATCATAATGCAGATTGTAATGAGATGCTCAGGCTTTGCTCCCCGTGATGACGTCACCGTCTGGTACCATTTTCTTTAAGCTTTCTATCTACCACCAGTCCACCACACTCTTACTCTCCCTGCTGTGCCACCTCTCTCTCTCTCTCTCTCTCCTCGCCCCACCCTTCGCCCTAATCTATTAGGAGTCGAGCAGCAGCTACTGTAGATTTACTAGTAGCAGATGGAGAGCGGTGTGTGTTCTTTATAATAGTTTATAGGTTGCTCTGACCTTCTCTGTTAAGGAAGCTCAGCTTCTTTTTCCTCGCCTCTCTGGTAGTAGGAACAGTAGCTTGTTTTCTAGTTCTTGAGATTACATGCACCAGAGCAGCTACATGTCCTCCGGACTAAACGAGACCAGAGAGGAGTGCAGATCTGGGTGAGTTCTCGACTAGCTTCCAGAAGGGAAAAGCAACGAGAGATATCGAAGCTAGAGTTAAAAGGAGGAGGAGGAGGAGGAGAAGAAGAAGAAGAAGAGAGAGAGAGAGAGAGAGAAAGATGCAGTCGAGTTATGGAGGAGTGTCGGAGATCCAGCAATTCATGGTGGAAAGCTGCGGAGCCGGCGCCCCTTCGCTCTTCGCCAGCACGGCCGCCGACATCCACTCGGCAGTGGCCGGGGGCAGTAATCCTCTCAAGTACCAGGCGCCACTGCCGCCACAGGCTGCTGCGCTGCCTCCTCACTTCGCGCATTTCCACTCCATTCCTATCACCCAGCAGCTCTTCCAGCAGCCGCCGCCGCCGCCGGCGCACCAATTCCAGCTCTTCCATCCTCACCACCACCAACTGAACTACCAGCCGCTGGAGCCGCGGCGGTTGCAGATTCCGCACCACCAGCTAGGACTGGACCAGGATTCCGGCCCGGAGAACTCGGCCTCGTCAGCGCGTGTCAATATTCCGACTGCCAGTGGCGGAGGCGGCGGCCCGCCCTCATTTCTGGCCGAGGCCATGAATTTTAAGCTGGCTGTGAACGAAAGCAGCGGCGGCGGAAGCCGCGAGGTCATCAACGATGAAGATGGAATCTTGCGAGGAGGGGACGACGACGGTTCGGAGAGTCGTCTTCATCACTGGCAGAGAGATGAGGAGTCTTCCATTAAAGAGCTCTCCTGGTAATTAACTAACTAGTTAATAGTTACTTCCTGCTAAAAATAAATTCAAGAACAACTTTAGGAGCCCTAGGTTCGTCGGCCACGAGAAATGATGCCATCCGAAAAGAAATGAATCGCTAGATGTTGATTCCTAAGACTTGCTTTTTTATCATTATTGGTGAAAAGAGAAAAGGAGCTTAAAAGAGAAACTTCAAAAAGACAGCGTCCATGTCGTCCAAATGCATTCAAAAAGACAAAATAAAGAAAAATAAAAGGAAAATGTATTCTTGCAGGAGGCCATTGGATTTGGATATCGACTACATCAACCGGAATAATAAAAGGTGCAAGAACAAGGAGCCGGAGAGCTCGATTAACGGCGCCGGCAAGGTCTCCAAGAAGAACAAAGAGGAAGTCGGCACACGGAGCAGCAATTACAAGATCTTTAGTGAATTAGAGGCCATCTACAAGCCCGGCGGCAGCGGTGGCGGTGTCGGCGGCATCAATCAGACTGGCTCTGGCTCGGCGCTCACCGGCGATGAGACCCCTCTGTTGCACGCCGCTGCCATGGCTCCTCCGGAACTGGCTGCAGCCGCCGACTGCGTCGGCGGAATGTCAGAGACGTCGGCAGGAGAGGATGCTGGGCGGCCAGGGAAGAAATTCAGCAACAACAGCAGCAGCAGCGGGAGGAGGAGGAGAAAAGGGCGGCGGTGGCAGCGGCAGCTAAGCTCGATGGCGACCTTTTTCGAAAACTTGGTCAAGCAGCTGATGGACCACCAGGAGGGCCTCCACCGGAAGTTCCTCGAGGCGATGGAGAGCCGGGAGCAGGAGCGGACCTGCCGGGAGGAGGCGTGGCGGAAGCAGGAGGCGGCCAAGTCCTGCCGCGAGGCGGCGGCGCGCGCCAGCGAACGTAAACTCGCCTCCTCGCGCGAGGCCGCCATCATAGCCTTCCTCGAAAAGATCACCGGCGAGAGCTTAAACCTCCCTCCAAAGCCCCAATTCTCCGACGAAAATAACAACAATAGCAACAACAACAACCACAACCACCTCCAAATCGAGCCGTACAACGAAGAGGCGTTCGGGGATCAAGAAAGCAACAAGGTGCAGTTCAACACGAGTAGGTGGCCGAAGACAGAAGTGCAGGCGCTGATACGCGTCCGCAGCGAGCTGGAGTCGCAGTTCCAGGAGCCAGGACTGAAGGGTCCCCTGTGGGAGGAGGTGAGCGCCACCATGGCCGCCATGGGCTACCTCCGCAGCGCCAAGCGATGCAAAGAGAAGTGGGAGAACATCAACAAGTACTTCAGAAAGACCAAGGAAAGCGGGAAGAAGCGGCCGCAGCACTCCAAGACCTGCCCTTACTTCCAACAGCTCGACCAACTCTACTCCACGGCCAAGTCCTCACACAACAAAGACGATATTCCCAAGGAGCAGAGGCCTATAGAAGAAAGCGATTCTGAGAAGAAACATGACGACGACACTACCGAAGGCAAACTAAATGACAACTCTGAGCTACTCGACGCCATCGTCGTGCCTCCTGCCTCCACCGATTACCGAAGCCTCAAGTTCGGATTCGACTTCAACGGCAAAGTGGTCGACGAAAATACCGAACCTGGTGGAGCAGCTCCAAATACAGATCGCAATGGGGAGCAAAACGAGGAGGATGAGGAGCAAGGAGGGGAAGAAGAAGAAGAAGCAGCAGCGGCGGCGGCAGCGGAAGGTGATCAAGAAGGAGAAGCAGAAGGAGAAGAAGGGGAAGGGGAAAACCAAGAACACAGAACACAACATCAACTCGATCAAGAGGTGGACGAACTACATGACACAAGCCTCTTCTTCCAACGCCTCCAATCTTGAAGAGAAGGAGAGGGAAACAGGCAATCAAACTCGCAATTATGGTGTGTTCAATTACTATTCTTTTAGGGTAGTACTAGTTTAGCTAGCTTCAGTACTCGAACAATAATCATGGGTGTATAATTACTTCCCTCCTTAATTCCCTAGACTTGCACTCTCAGTCACACATGGTGATGGTTGAAGACATGGCTCAAATATCTGCTTTCGTTTGCTTTGCTACTGCCCTACTTTTCTCTATATCCGTGCCCTGAAAGAGAACAAACGTGGTCATTAATTTAAGTCGTCGCTTCTTTCCTTGTCATAAATAAATATCGAATCCGGTCTCTGTTTTTGCATGAGATACATGGATGTGGCTCATGTGTGCGAGCGTATCCAAATCGCTAAATAAACAAATGCGGCGGCAGAGAGCAGAGCAGAGAAGAGAAGAGCAGAGCAGAGCGGGACAGCTGCTTAATTGTTCTCCAGAAATGCATGGATTTGGGGGCGGATGGCGCTTTAATAATCCGCTAATATAATTGTGTGGTAGCTATCGAGTTGTTGGAGTTCCCAATCTTGCAAAATAAAATATATATGTGATGAGGAAAGGTGGTGTTTGATTGGGATGCGCCATCCAAGTGATTGAAACCGGCACGGCGTTGCTCATGCAGGAGGATGCTGGAGAAGATGAGCGAGTTCATTCAGTACTTAATCCTCGGGACTTCCATCGCCATTTTTTTCTTAAAAAAATATATAATTGTTTCGGAATCTATTTAATGTTTGTTTTAGAATTAAATAAAATCAATTGTTTATATATTGAAAATGATAAATGTTCCTTCTCTGCGTATCTACGTCTCATCAGAATATACAACAGGAAGAGGTACAGCTTTTGGGACTCCAGAATTAGCAGCCACACTACAGGCTGCTGCATGCATGCATGCATGCATGGACTCTACAGAATTAAGGAGCTCTCACTGACTTCTTTAGGGTTTCATCAATCAGTCATAGTGTGGATGGAGAATGAGATTTGTTGAAGGTACAAGTATTTTATTATCCACGGTTCAGATGTATTAGAGCATATTTCCAATGATAAAAATCATTTGAGAATTTTTGTACGGCATATCAAAAATAAAAAATCTTATTCATCTCCCTACTATAAAAAATATATTTCAATAATTTTTTTTATAGATCTCAATTTTTATTATAAATTATTCATAAAATATAATATAAAATTATATATTCATGTCCAAATATATTTAACTAAATTATTTGAAAATGATGATGCAATTAGTCATTGAACAACAATTTTTTTATTAATTTTATTTTTCCCAAAAAATAAAAAAAATAAATTATTTTAATAAAAAAAAGAGAGTAAGGAACGTCTCTCCATTAAGAGAACCGCTTTCGGCTACCTATAGGAGGGCTGGCTTTTTAATAGTTTAAGATATTACCCTTATTGAATTTAGTTTCTATTTTATGGATTTATATATTTTTTTTTTGAAAATGGTAAATATATATATATATAACGGGAGAATGACCAATGGTCAATACACCCAACCTACACATCAATACATCATGCAACCCCCGCTGTGATTACCATGAACCACAACGTTCCAATCAAACTCCATATCACACACTCAAGCTAACCAACAACCACATCATACAAAGAGAACCATAAAGAGAATAATACAACACTAGCACACTCCACATCCATATCTGCTCATCTTATCCATCTATGAAGCGATAAACATGTATTTTCACCTTGCGCACCATCTTATCCACATCCGGCAATAGCCCCTCAAACCGGCATCGATTGCGAGCTTCCCAAATGACATATATCATGGAAGAAATCCTCAGGTACCTAGCTCTGTCCTTCAGGCCTGATCCCTTGTAGTGCTGCCCCATAAATGCCAAGAGATCCATTACATTGCTGCCAACATGTTCAATCTCCAACCATTGCCTCACCCTACTCCACAACATTCCTGCAACCGGACATTCAAGGAACAAATGCAGATTTGATTCAGGGTTGCTCCTACAAAGTACACACTCCTTATCCTGTACATGATCCATGCGATCCATTGTCTGTAGCCTCCCATGAGCAAGCAACCAAAGCATGAACCGATACTTTGGCATAATCTCCTGCCTCCAGACCACCGACGCCCAGGATACCACTGAAGCCTTCGGCTTGAAGAACTCATATGCATTTGCCATCCCTTTCCTCGCCACTGCGAACCAATCCATCATCCTCATGTTTGCTTCACCAATTCCACCACCCCCCTCCTTGAATCTTGTTTTTCACCTCCACAAGCCGCATGATGAGAGGTGAATACACCATCTTAGCCTTCCAACTCCATAAATCCACCCCCTTTATGTAATGTTGGCCAATCCATTTGATCCACAGTGATTCCCTTCTTGACTTTATGTCCCACAACATCTTGCTTAGCAAAATCTCATTCCATGCCCATAGATCCCGAAGCCCATATCTACTATGATTCCTCGAAAGACAAATAGTGCTCCACGCCACCGGGGGATGTTTAGATGCCCATACAAATGACCGACATATACTATGAATCTTCCTAATCACACCACTAGGAATCAGGAGCATAGATAGCCAATAACACACTAACCCCTGAATAACAGAACCCACCAACTTCAATCTGCCTGCATAAGATAAGGATTTATATATTAATTAATAACATATATCATAGCCAATAAGAACTAAATCCTATAAAAAATCTAATACATTGTTAATTAAGGGTTTAAGTTATTGGATGTGGATTACATGTGTAGAGCTTATTAATTCGGTTAGTTAATATTGATAGATTGTTAACAAATTATGAATTCAATATAGGAATGTTCATTACAAGACTTGACATATAAGAAGAAAAAGGTCACAAACATTTTGGATTGAGAAAGAGCTAAGCTAAAAAAAGAGTCAAGCTAACGCTAAAGCATGTCTCTATCAGCT
The DNA here is from genome assembly GCA_025175895.1 of Wurfbainia villosa. Classification (NCBI taxonomy): domain Eukaryota; kingdom Viridiplantae; phylum Streptophyta; class Magnoliopsida; order Zingiberales; family Zingiberaceae; genus Wurfbainia; species Wurfbainia villosa. Next base: position 109,486,555 of record CM045995.1, on the reverse strand, counting down.
CTCTTCTCTTCTCTTCTCTTCTCTCCATCAGACGAGAGATACAATTGTTGCTTAAGCTCATACAAAAACTATTCCACTACCTCACAATAACTTCTTCAGTGACAAGATCGAATCAATGACATTGGTTTTGGACTCAAGTCAACATTTGATTTGTCATTGCTTTGATATGCATTTGGTGTGATTTTGATTATATGTAGATCCTATATATGCGCCATTTGGTACTAATTCAATATGTCTTAAGTCTTTCAATTGGTATTAGAGTACAAGTTTATCTTATCATCATTGTGACGGCATAAGGATTGAATTTCGACAATTGAAAAATATATGCATCAATTTTGCATTCGATTCCACTTTGGAACAATGAATCGATGCATATCCATTGAGTATAGAACTAGAAAACCTAAGATTCAACATAGGTTTTGAGTTTTTTCATTATCTCGTGAAGCAAGATGAAGAGCGATAGTGGATTTATCTAATGTCATCATTCTCGTATAAAACTATCATGTGTGAGGAGCATAACATGAGTCATGTGAGCATTATTAATTCGACTGATAGAAAATATCGGTCAACTAATGGACACAAAATATGGCATAAAATATTTTCAAGTCAATTGGGAAACTCGACTAATTAACCATCAGTCGACTACTGTAAGGTACCAGTCAACTGATGTGCATTAGGTCTAGCACATAATATTTTTAGGTCGATTTGGGTACTCAATTGATTGACTATTAATTGACTGTTATCAGGTACCAATCGACTGATATGTATTATGTCGAGTATAGAATATTTTTTAGTTGACTGAGACATTCGACTGATGAAGATTAGTTGATTACTATTAGGTACCAATCGATTGATATGCACAAGATCATTCACACAATGTTTACAACTTGACTGAGGCATTTGACTGATAAAGGTCGGTCGATTGTCGTTAGGAATCAGTCAACTATTTTGAATGAGATTGGGCATAGAAACTTTTTGATTCGACTGGTGAACTCGATTACTGTGGATTAGTCGACTGATGACGAAAACCAATAGATTGATAGGATTATAGTCGAGTGTAGAAGGGTTAGCAGTTGATTATCATGTCTAAAACTGACACATAATGTGTATCAATCAACTGATGGTTGGGGGCAATCAACTAATGCCTATGTCAGTTGACTAATTTTTGAAATAGTCGACTACTTCTATCTAATTTATTTTTTTTAAGAATTTCAGTATTCATCTTGACACTTCTACTTAATTTACCCAATACTATTATCAAAATGAGAAATATTGAGTGGGCTTAGAGAATTTGTGTGGATGGATGTATATATATACTAAAGATAGTTGATTCAAAGGAAATCATTTTTATGCCAGAAATATGTCTAAGAAATCTTATAAATAAAGTCTAACTCCTTCTTAATCATGTGCATAGTGTGTCGGCTCGAAAGAAAGCATAATTTTTTGCCAATAAAAAGTGTTGTAAACAATGCATGGAAACACGAACAAACTATAAAGACTCATATATAAATTTAATAATGCGCATAATATGTCAGCCTAAAAGAAGACATATCGTATAACAGATGAATATAATTATGAGCTATTTAGAGAGTATCACTAATAAATTGCATTTTAGTCCAAAGACTTAATGCAATGTTGCACTCGATATCTCAATAAAGACCCATTAAGTTGCATATTTTAATTGTTGCATTTATTTCACTATGTGCACGCACACACCTATTGTCACGCTCTGAGAGTATGTCGAGTCCGAAAATCAGACAATATCTTCCCTGTACGTGATACAATTCTCTGTTGATACAAAGCTTTATAGCCACAACCACACAACATATAGAAGTATATAACCAAAGTCACAATGGAATACACCAACAATAATAAAATACAAAGACTCAAATACATACGTACCGGTACAACTTTGACACAATAAGAAAACATGATTGAAACCAAATACATAACAACATAACTGATTACCAAACAACGAAAACAATATAGGATAAAAATCTAAAACATACAATCCAAAATATACAACACCAATATGAATTTCAATACAAAAACTCAAGGTGAGATGGAATCAGCTAGCGATGCTCCGAGCATCCAAGGAATCTTCTACCTGTTACTTGGGCGACAAGAAAATTCAGGATTTGTGGTTGTGAGTATAAAACTCAGCGGTAATATAAAAGATAGTGCATGAACAAATAACATATGTAGAGCAACAGGTATACAAATGAAGATCAACAAGTATACCTAGAGAGATCAACGTACATACAGTCTTAAAGGAAACAATGAAACTATCAGTATAATACTAATCAGTGCATATACCAAACCAACTGATCAACCGTACATAACGTAATGTAAGGTACTGACATACCTGAGGATCTGCAACGACACAACTCATACACCCTGAACACATATACCACACTATAACACATACAACATAAAGAAACAATACTATATCTGTAATCAACACACTACTATATGAACAACATATAAATAAGTAGATAAACGAATCTGGTCCATCGTATACCACAACATGACGCTGATCAAATGCGTACAACAGTCTGATCCAACTCGTACACTGTACTCCACACACAACAGTATAGAATATGCAAATAATATGCAAAATGATGAACAAACATATCCAACAAGCATAGCTCAAACAAATGCAATATCACAACAAGCATATATATATAAACTGTATCTATGTGTGTGTGTGTGTGTGTGTGTGTGTGTCATCATACATGACAATGCAAATGCATGGTCATGCCTGCACACCTTACTCGCTACCACGACCCCAGTGTGGCCTAGATGGCCCGATATGACAACTGTCCCAACTCAACAATAACCACTACTATCGAGTGACCGAGTAGCCAGTATGAATAAGTAGTGATAAGATAAAAAGTTATAAGCTACACAACTGGGATCCCTGCTGCTAGCCACTTCGACTGTCACTACCCATGAGTGGTCGAGTGTCACACACACAAGACAACTGCATGCAACTCTAACTACTACTATCAATAGTGGTCGAGTGCAGCACAACAGATGATCTGCTCTCACACTAATTGCTACTACCACGAGTAGCTATGGAGGCAGAATGACTAACGATCCTCTCAACCACAAGGAGACCAAGTTGCCAGCATGCATGTAAATGAAATGAATGCACAATCAATATATACACACATACACAACACACTCTCCATCCATCAGAGAGTCGTACACAACTAATAATCGATCATGCTAGGACCTCCAATCCGTAGCGACACACTGTCGACAACCCATACTACCATGTACAAACATATAATCCGTAATAGTTATACAACGAAAGGTAAGATGATATAACAACCAACTCTGCATTAAGGACATCACCCATCTCCGGATGATTGTTCCTGATGACACGAGTCAAATCAATAGCCAAACTCAACTACATACCCATGGTTAAGCATCTAAAAACCTACATACCATAGCATCGATAATTTATAGCAACGATGAACGAAATATGACAACAACAACAGTATATCTCAAAGTGCAAAGACTAAGTATCAAGCACAGATTAACATGAGTGGAGTCAAGGTATGATATTAACAATATATTAACTTATGCACTAAGAATAATCAACTATCTGACCAGGGTAGAATATTATCCACTTGATATGTAGAACATTAACTGTCTTCGCTTTCTAGTGTCTGTCCCAAATCCAAGTCCTGTGCATAAAACATACATAAACAAATGGCAACATAATTAAACTGTAGGAATAGAAATCTAGTCCAACCTAACTCTTTGGCTGATTAACTACAGTCTGCAAGGGTAGCTCCATACACTTCCATATTAATCACTAATTACTTATTAACTCCACATGATTAAATCCAATCTTAATCCAATGTAAAAATCCATAAACTATTCTGCTGTCACAACATAGTTCACTAACATAACATAACCAAATCGAAGCTTACCTAGTTTGATACAATCAACCACAGCTTATCCAAAGTCCACATCCGTTGTCAATCTCCACCCCCTTTAACAAAACAACACATCACAGAGACATTACTAAAATCGAATGATTAGGTTATAAGAATTTCACTGGTCGGTACACAAAATCAACACTCAAATCTGTAAGTATATCAATCATAAGCTTCAATCCCTACCATTCAGACCCAAACTTACCTTTAATCCTTCACAATCTTCTAATTCTATGGTGAATCTGCACATGAAACCCACCGTTGTTCTTCCCCCCATGATCACATAATCCGGCAACTACTTCAGTGGAGAACCCTGACTGGTTCGACAGAGCATGGCAAAGAGATCGCCACACAGATCTTGTCATGCTGAGCTCACAAGGTCAATAGCGTCTCTAGTAGGTGACTCCGATGACTGGAAGCAAGCCATTTACGGCCTGAGCAGACACAACGATGGAGATCTAGGTGGATGGTGATGGGGCAGCAACTAACAGACGAATGAATTGGCAATAGTCAGCCTGCTCTGCGTGCGACAGAATCGGGAGCCCGGAGGAGCTGGCAGTAGGCGGCAGAATCAAGCTCGTGACAGATGGCAGAGGTGTTGTCTATCGGGTGGCGGAGTTCCAACCCTAGAAATCGAGATCGAAGAAATTGGCAACAAGAAAATCAGGAAGAAGAGTCGACGGTGTGCTCACGTGGCTGGCCATGGTCGACTGGTGTCGCGGCTAGGCGACTACGGCGGCTGGAGGTGTGGCTATGGACGACGAGCGCACGACGTGCAGGGGCGGCTGTGAGAAATCAGGAGGGAGAGACGGCTGGCGATGGAGGGAACCGCGTCGATCATTGACGTTGCGATGGTGATGCAGTGAGGCGCTTGATCGGGAGAAATAGGAGGGGGCGCACGCGATCGGGAATGAAGAAGAAAGACAGTTGCGACATGCAAAGAGAAGGGAAAGGTTGGATCAGGAGAAAAATAGGAATAGGAAACCTAAGTTTAGGTATTTAAGCATAGGGTTAATCAAACCCATTAATCCCCCCAACTATAGATAACCTTAACAGACCCTATCAAAGCCTATTTATTTTGTCCCCATGGAATATCATAAAACATCCATTTAAATCCATAAAAATTTCTAAAAATTCTTGAAAAATTCCACAAGACAATTTACTAATTAACTAGGAGTATTTTATTATTATTATTTTATTTTTTTCCTGATATCTTACACAAATATATGCATGTTTTGTTTATGTCTTGAGTTGTATTCTTTGCTTTTATTTATGTAATACTCTCAATATCTACAAATTTGAATAACATTCTGGTGCTTGTAAGCATGGACTTTAGTCATTGGAAAGAGCATATAATGGATCTAGGATTTTGCATTTAAATATGATCATCCTACACCTTTAACCAGTGATAGCATTGCAAATCAAAAGATGATTTCCATCAGTCGATTGATATTCAAGTATTAAGATAATTACAACTGTAAATTGGATGTCAATGACCATTTAATAGTCAAGTCAATAGTCAAATCCTATAATAGTCAACTGATAGATAAGATTAGTCGGTTGACGATGGCAAAAAGGTACAAAAACTAGCTCAATTGAAGATTGTTTATAAAGAGAATTTGACTCCTTTCTTCAAATGATTTTGGTTCTCAACTTTTCTAATCATCCCAAGTGCTCAAAGGCTCAACACTTAGCAATCCCAAAAGTGAAAAGAGGAAGAAGTTTGTGCTCAAGATGCTTTAAATCCATTTCTCTTCTCTTTCATTTTTTCTTTGAGTTGTAAACTATAATACATTTCTATAAGAGGTTTCTCCACCTTTGAATTTGGTTCGAGAATGATAAAGATTATTAGGGGTGGCAGAACTATAGACATAGGCATTGGATTAGTAGTGTTCAGAGGCTATGAACTAAGTAAATCCATTATGTTGTGCTACGTTATTTTCATGTATTGAGATTTTTTGATGCATTCTTCAAGGCAACACGAAAAGAGCTATTCACTCCCTCTAACTCGCCACGATTATAATAAGTGGTATGAAAGTGAGGTTGCCTCGAAAGAACTAACACCCAAAGGAGCAAAATTTCAACTATAAAAAATGGCGATGCAAGAGAGTTACGACACTATGTTGGTGCAATCGACTCAAGTCACGATTAACCAAACTCGAGTTTGACTGAATAGTGTTTTGATGTTTGACAAAGGAGTAATCATTGTTTGACAATGGCTTTGAGAGATGGTTGACATGGGGTTGATCATATGATGGAGAAGTCCAACATGGAGTTGGCATGGAAAATCCAAGGGTGTAGTCTTGGCTACGTAAGTCCAAGTGTATAGTCTTGGCGATGAAAGTTCAAGTCATGGGTACTTGCAATTAAGAAGTCCAAGGGTTGATATTGACAGCGTAAAGTCCAAGGGTGGAGTCTTGGCAGCATAAGTTCAATGGTTTGGCGGTGTAAAGTCCAAGCGTGTATCTTGGCAGCGTAAGCCCAAATGTGTCGTGGCGATATAGACCAGCTTAGCATGACAATAGCCGATGAAAGCACTTGAAGGCTAGCGTATGGATGACTTGGAGGGATCCAATAGGCGTAAGGCTGATGGAGGTGGCTAGAAGGCTTAGGTCTAGGCTAAGGATGATCTAGTAAGTATGAGGGCATCATACTTGGGTTAAACCTCATGGTTGAGGTTTGTCAGTCGACTGAGATTATGGGTCAGTCGATTGGTCAAGTGTTTTGACACTTGGCAGCCGAGTTGACTCTGAGCAGTTGATTGGGATTATGACCAGTCGACTGGCGATCGACTACGACCGAGTGGCCTTGGCAGTTGACTTACATAGATGGCAGTCAACTGGACTAGAGCAGTCAACTGCCATGGAGGACAGTCGACTATTGGTTTTAGTCACGAGGATAGAAAGCTCGGTAGCCGATTGAGCAGTCAACTACTAGCTTGCAGTCGACTGCCAGTGTATCCGTTGGCTTGGATGTCGACGTGGATTAAGTTATTGTGAGACAACGGCTATAGGGACAATCGACTGCTATGCGAAAATCAACCCAAGTTGCAGCTTTATAAGGAGCTCAAATGGGAGGTTTTTGGTCATAGTTCTTGAGGCGATTTAAAATGGAATTGTTGTTGCAATCCAGACCTTCAAGGCACTTCGCACGAAACCAAAGATCAAGCATTTAAAGCATTTTTTTTTCTTTACTTGTATTTTCTTTTATCTTTGTAATCACTTGTATCTTTCGTATTACTGTTGTAATCTTGTGTACGAGATTTCTCTACCTCCGGTGTGTCACTGAGAAGGAGATTTATTTGTGGTGTGTGTATCACTAGAGCTCATTGAGCCCCCCCCATGGAGTAGGAACCCTAAGGTTCCGAACCACATATATCTTATGTATTATGTGCTTGTATTGTGCATTTGTTTTTACTATTATATATTCCACTGTGTACACTAACAATTGTAGCAAACACGATAAAATTCCATTAAGCAAATGAACACGCTATTCATCCTCCCTTCTAGAGGTTGTACAATCCTCAATAAGTGGTATCAGAGTGAGGTCGCTCTTTAAGGTTTAACAACTAAGGGAGTACGCTAGAGGGAAGAAGGGAGATGGAGGAGCCAAGTCTCAAATTGGGGTGGGAAATCAACACTCCAGTTCTATATGCATTTTATGGACGAGAAAGCTTCAATCAATGGAAGGCAAGGATTAAAGACTGTTGGTACAATCGACCCAGGTCACGATTGACCAAACTCGAGTTTGACTCGAGCAGTATTTTGATGTTTGTCAAAACATATGACATGTGATTGTCATGGAAAATCCAAGTATGTAGCCTTGGTCACATAAGTCCAAGTGTGTAGTCTTGGCGGTGAAAGTCCGAGCATGGGGCTTGGCATGGAAAGTCCAACATGGGGTTAGCATGGAAAGTCCAAGCATGGGTCTTGGTATTGGGAAAGTCCAAGTGTGTAGCCTTGGCATTTGGGAAGTCCAACATGGAGTTCGCAAGGGAAGCCCAAGTGTGTAGCCTTGGCAGTGAAAGTCCAAGTCATGGGTACTTGGCATTTGGGAAGTCCAAGGGTTGGTTTGGCAGCGTAAGTCCAAGCAGTAGTCTTGGGAGTGTAAGTTCATATGTACCTTGGTAGTATAGACACCGATAGCATGACAATAACCGATGGAAGCACCTAGAGGCTAGCATATGGATGAACAAGTCATGAATGACTTAGAGGGATCCGCGTATGGATGAACAAGTCATGGATAACTTAGAGGGATCCGATATGCATGAGGCTAGCGAAAGTGGCTAGAAGACTTAGGTCTAGGCTAAGGGTGGTCTAGTATGAGGGCATCATACTTGGGTTAAGTCTCATGTTTGAGGTTTACCAATCGATTGGGGTGATATACTAGTCGACTGATGGGAGCTGACTGGCGTTCAACTGCATCGCAAGGCTTGGCAGCCGGCTTTGGGGCAATCGATCGGCCTCGAGCAATCGATCGTGGAGGGCGCGATCGGTGGCGGTGTGGGTCACAAGCACGAGCGCTCGATGTGAGCCGATCGATCGACTATATGGGGTTGGCGATCGGTGATGGTTATGTGCGATCTGTCAGTGTATCCGTTGGCTGGGATGCCAACGTGGTTTAAGCCATTGTCTCACAACGACCATAGGAGTAGTCGATTGAGGTCTTATGGTAGTCGATTGCTGGGCGTGAAATTAGTTTGATGCAGGTTATAAAAGAAGCTCGAGTTGGAGGATTTTGTAGTGATTTTTAGAGAGATTTTGAAGGGGAATTGTTGCTGCATTCCAGACCTTCAAGAGCAAACCAAAGTAAGCAACAAGCAAGAGTTCAAAGCATTTGTTGTAAAGTTTTTTTTTTATATATTTCATTATTGTCTTTGTATTTGCTTGTACTTTTTGTATTACGTTTATAATTGCTTGTACGAGGTTTCTCCACCTCTGACGTGTTATCAAGAAGGAGTTTTAGTAGTGATGTGTGCATCATTAGAGCTCGTTGATCTCGCCCCATAGAGTAGGAACCCTAAGATTCTGAACCACGTTATATCGCGTGTTCTTGCGTGGGTGTTTTGTCTTTGATTTTGTTTATGCTTTACTACTATTTCCTCTATGCATATTAACGAGTATTGTAGATAAACACGTAAGCACGAACAATTTCCATCAAGCGATGAAAAAGGCTATTCATCCCCCTTTCTAGCCGGGCCATTGATCCCCAATAAAGACTTCATGATGATGATGGACATCGAAGATTGGTCCACCTTGATGGAAGGATTTGAATATCCAAAAGGGTCAAAGGGAGGTTTCCTCAAGATGAAGAAATGGACCGAGGAACAACTCCAAAGTTTTGAGAAAAAACAATAAGGTAATAAAATTTCTAGTTGAATTGATTTCTAATGATATCTTGTATAGATTGGGTGAATATAAAGATGCCAAGGAGCTTTAAAGCGAATTGGCAAAATTTCATAAGAAGCTCCAACCGGTCCTAGATTTATAAGGAAGAATCAAAGGAGGAGGAAGAAAGCTCATCCTCACAAGAAAGTGAGGATTCGGAGGTCGATGAGTGTTCGACATCCGAGGAGGAAGAAGAGGTGGAAGAATTAAAGAGACCTTCCACCTCTAGGATTGAGGGGGAGGAGGGAATTTCCATCCCGAAGCAAAATCAAGAGGAAGCCTCTACTTCCGGAAGAGAAGAAGAATCCAACCAAGAAGCTTCCCCAACCGACTTAGGTAACGCAAACATTGTAATCAAAAATAAAAATCACATAATATATTTTGAGTGTAGGGAACCCGGGCACTATAAGAGCAAATGTCCAAAGCGAGTCAAGAAGACCCAATCGGCGTTGAAAGTTTAAAAAAAGACTAAGGATGTCGGAGCCTCAACACATAAGAGAAAGGAGCACGTGATGTGCTTCAAATGCAATCAAAAGGGGTATTATAGGAGTTAATGCCCTAGGGGAGAAGAAAGTCAAAGAAGGAGATACACATGTAGGGGAAGCTAAGGCGAACCCTAAGATAAATTTAAATAATGCTCATTCTTTAAGTAATAGGCAAAAGCATGCTAGAAATAATTTTAATTCTCTTGCAATTGTGCATAATCATAAGAAGCATGCTAGAAATAATAGATTTTATTGCTTAGGTGCAAAATCTTGTAATTTTAGGGCTAAGGACAAATCTAAATCAAATACCCCTAAAACAATTTTACCTAGGGAAACTATTAGGAAGGTAGAGGAGCATTTAGGCATTAACCTTAAGAAGGATAGGCATATGCCTAAAAGGAAGTGTCATTCCCAAAAGATTAATGAAAAATTAAAATTGGGAAGATTGGAGTTAGAAAACCAAGCCTTGAGGTCAAGGCTTGAGAATTTGGAAAAGACCTTTAGGAAGATGAAAAATCAAATTCAAGGGTCAAGTGGACAAAAATTGGGGTCTAGAAAATAAGACCCATCAAAAGACAAGAAAGGTTTGGGTCACAAATCTAAGCCCAAGGAGACTTATCATAGAGTTCCATTCGATTATAGAACCATTCATAGGTTTAGGAAAACCAAGGTTACTAAAAAAGTTATCCCTAAGGTTAACCAAGGTGTGTGTCTAGTGGCTAAGGTTTCAAGGAAACCTAGGAAAGCCACTAAGAAGGTTACAAGGGGAGTTACTCCTAGAGTTAACCTAGGCAAGACCGCAATAACCAAGGCTTCTAAGCCTAAAAGGGTCATAAGGAAGGTACTAAGAGATGATATCCCTAGTGAGTACCTAGTAAACCCAAGGAGCTCCAATAGGTATTGGGTTCCTAGGAGCGTGATTCCATCACGCTAGATAGGCTAGGTTGTGTCAACCTTGAATGGATGAGTAGTTAACCTAACCATGACAAAGTTGACACTTTAGGTCATTTCCAAGGTTATTGAATACTTTGGAAATAAGTTTGAATTTAGTCCTAAAATATTTTAGGATGTGCCAATATAAGTTGAGAAGTATGAAAAATTGACCAAATTGGCACAATTAGGTTTAGAGGTCATAGTGTGTCATTTTAGATTTTTGGTACACTTAGGAGATGAGTAATAATATGACAAAATAAAACTAACTCTAACAAATTACAATTAATACTAAAACTTAGGTATTATTATACTTTTATATTTCATTTTCCATGATTTTTTTTGTCATATATCATGTCATGACATCATATTTATTTTTATCATATAAAATATCATGATTAATGCTTAGGTTGGTTAAATGTCATGTATGCTTAGATTCCATTTACATGCCATGACATCATGATTATTGGCACATGTTTATCTATGCTATCATATATGTCATAATTATCATTAATGCATTAATTAAAATTTATTTAAGGACTATGACATGATTTGAAGTCCATATATAAGGGAATCAAATAGAGTTGCCTAGAAAATACATGAGACCTTAGATTAGGATGAACATAACTCACATCTCACATCAAATTGACATGTGTATGTTTTCATACACCCTAGACACATGTGAGATACTAGGAAATGAGTTAAGTTCAAAGTGCATAGTTCTTGCATCCAGATGAACTCAAACTCATCTTATACCATGGATGAATCATGATAAAAACTTATGTACAAGTCATGTGCATTAAGCCCATAGACCATGGTTCAATATAAGGTTTTAAAATCATTTTTAAAAACCTTGGTATAGTTTATATTTTGATAGAAGTCACCATTGAAGAAGTTGATACAAAATAGGTCAAAAATATTGAAGTTATCAATGGTTTCGAATTTTTTGTCAATCTCAATATTTAATAGGTATTTTATTTTTTTTCAAATATTTTTCACCCATTATGATTGTTATAAGTATTATACGTATGAAGTTTCACTATTTTTTAAATTACATATAATTACTTATGTATTTCTGAACTTGATTTCTGCATTTGCAGAAATCAGTCGACTGTCATGTTTCAGCTATGTTATAACTACTCTTAATCCTAAGATATGCTTTGGAATACATTAGAAAGGATGAAAATCCATTAGATATGGATTAATATAATTGTTTAGGGTGTGTATCAAATTTTAAGGTGCGTGAAAGTTCAAGTTTGAACTTTCGACCTTAATTTTGATGGTTTAGTGTTCCTATAGGCTTAGGGACTCTCCAAAGACATTTTTGGTGCAATGGTCATGGGAGAACAAGCCTTTAGGGGGAGATTATTCATCATGGAATGATGAATGTGTTTTTCCTCATAAGGGGGAGAAGTTAGAGATTTGAAAGAATTTGAAGGATTGTCTCTCTTTAGTGATATGGGACTTATCACTAGGAAGAGTACTAAAGGCATCCTAGATGTTTTTGGATCAAGGGAGAGATTGTAAGATCTCATTGGGATATGAGACATTTGACACCCTTAGGGAGAGAGCCTTTTTGATGTATGTCAAAAAGGGGGAGGATGTGAGATTGCCCAATTGGGAGAATTGGGAGAGTTTAATTGGTTTGAGTTAGGTGGCCTAACTCAAAGGTGTTATGATTTAAGGTTGGTTTTTGTCAAACATCAAAAAGGGAGAGATTGTTGGTGCAATCAACCTAGGTCACGATTGGCCAGACTTGAGTTTGACTCGAGTAGTGTTTTAATGTTTGACAAAGGAGTAATCATTGTTTGATAATGGTTTTGGGAGATGGTTGACATGGGGTTGACCATATGATGGAGAAGTCCAACATGGAGTTGGCATGGAAAGTCCAAGGGTGTAGACTTGGCCACGTAATTCCAAGTGTATAGTCTGTTGGTGCAGTAGGCACCTAAGTCGAACCTGAGTTTTGATTATAGCAAACGATACAAAGTTAAGCTCATGTCGTTATCTCACGAGCTGAATCGAGTGTATAGAAAATTGTTATAGCTGGAGCTGAAGGCTAGCGACACCTGGAGGAAGCCGCGGTGGTCGGGCGACACTCGAGTGACTTCGGAGGGAGCCGAAGGAATCAAGTGGAAGGCCGGAAGCAAAAGCGACATAGTAAGTATCGAGGTAAGCTCGAGTGAGTAAAGTGAAGTGAGGTCGTGTTCTTTGTACGGGGACGTCCTTAGGCGACGATCCGACCCAAGACTTCCCATGGAAGGTCTATGTTGAGATCGGACGGCAAGTGGCCGTCGAATTCACTTATATTTTGAGCTAACTCTTTATTGTAGTCAAAAATCCTGGCCATCAGTTCAACCGGCCAGTTCAACCGGTGGTCAAAAATCAGCCTCGAGGAGTCAAGCTTTATCACCATTTTTCAAGGAGTTTTGTGCCCAATTCCTATTGGTTGAAGACCCATTCGATGAGGGGCTTAAAGGCTATAAAAGGAGGGCTTCTCCTAGGGCTTTTCATCATCTCTAAGTGCTCACAAACCTCCACAACTCTGTGATTTTCCGACGACTCTACGACGAAGTGATGTCAACAACCCTAGTTTACTTTCTACTCTTTTAGTTGTTGATATTCTTATTTTGTCATCTCTTTAAATATTGCAATTCCTTTTATTAATCGAGGTTTTCTATCGTTGCACTTTACATTAATAGAAGAGAGGGTTTGTCTCTCTATCTTTTCTTTCGAAGTTTCTTTTGTAATCGTCAAACTCCTACCTCCAACGAGGAGGAGTGTTTTTAGTGAATTGCCCTCCGTGCGTGATCAAGGATCACTAGGGTCTTGGAGTAGTAGCCGAAGGCTACGAACCAAGTAAAAAAACATTTGTCTCATTTATTTATAGTTTATCTTTCCGTTGCAATTAACTGTGTACTCGAGTTTTATCGAACGAATTAAAAAAAAAGTTTATCGCTATTCACCCCCCCTCTAGCGATCCGCTTCGATCCAACAATTGGTATCAGAGCCGGGGGTGCTTAGATTTGGTGAAACCACCAATCTAGCATTTTTTATAGATTTATTTTTCATTCATTTAAATTTTTTCTCCCGCACTACTAATCCAAGACGAAGTCTTGGTACTCTTCGTTTGGTTTTATTTTGCAAGTATTCGCTTTTGGAGTAGCCGACGGTAAAACGGGCATAACTTTTCGTACAAGTTGACCCACGAAACGGTCTACCTACCAAAACGAAGCTCTCGGAAAGATCTACACTTATTATGAGGGTAAACCCTCGTAACAAGCTGTATTCATCCCGAAAAACCATCGTTTAGTACCATTTCTGGGACATCAAAGGTTGTAAGTGCTCATCTTTTATTTTAGTTGGTTATTTCTCGTTTATTCCTTTTTTTTCTTTTCATTTCCTACATTACTAATCCAAGGCGAAGTCTTGGAACCTTTTTTTTTCATGTTTTTTTTTGGTATTTTTTGTGCAAGGTTTCCCTTCCAAATGGCCCATCTCGAGGGTTTTAGCATCGTCCGACCTCCGTTTTACAACAGAGATGATTTTCGTTACTGGAAAGGTCGGATGGAATGCTTTCTCAAAACCCAAATTGAGATGTGGATCATAATCCAAACGGGTTTCACACTTCCGACTAATGAAATGGGTGACTCCTTGGATTATGATCAATGGACCATTGCGACAAAACGACAAGTCGAAGTTGACGCCAAGGCAACACAAATCCTCCAATGCGGCTTGTCCAAGGAGGAGTTAAATCGTGTCGGCCCCTTCATAAGCGCAAAGGACCTTTGGACAAAGCTAGTGGAGCTACACGAAGGGACCGATGAAGCCAAGGTATGTAAGCGCGACCTTTTATTTAATAAATTATATAATCTAAAAATGCAGGAACATGAAACGACGATGCAACTCCATGCCCGTGTCCAAGACATAGTCAATAATCTACACACGATCGGGCAAAAGGTCGAAAACCGCGACCTTATAAGGTATGTCCTAAACTCCTTTTCGAGGACTACATTGTGGGCATCCATGGTCGATGCCTACAAGGTCTCCAAGGATCTTTCTAAACTTAGGTTAGATGAACTTTTTTCTGATTTCGAACTTCATGAGCAGTCTAACTCGGAACCCGAGAAAGGTATAGCACTATTTGTAGGTTCAAAGAAGAAAACCGCTAGCAAGCCACCCCCGAAGGAAGAAGAGGATGAGTCCGATTCGAAGGTCGACCCGAAAATGGAGGTCGAACTAGTCAACCTAGTTCGGAGGATAGTCAAGGGCCGAAAGCGAACCGTCACTCGACCCAACGAAGGTAACCCTAAAAGTTCTAATATTAGGTGTTATGAATGCAACAGGTTTGGACACATCAAGTCCGAATGCCCAAAGCTCAAAAGCAAAGCACCAAAATACAAAAAGGCACTCAACACTACATGGGAAGAAGCTTCCGAGGAAGAAGACAATGATCGAGTCCTCATGGATAAACCGGTGGAATCAGAGACGGAGTTGGAATCGGAACTTGAATCGGAAACCAAAGACGAGTCGGACTGCGAAGCACTATTCAAGACAAGCCACGGATACGCATCCGGTTTAAAAGATACACTCAAGGTAAGTCGGTCTCTCATTACTACACTTTATAGTGCAATTAAGTTTTTAAATAGAAAGTTAGCTAAGTCCGAGTCCAAGGTCGAGACCCTAGTTGAGGAAGTTAAACTCCTCAAACACGAGGTCTCCCTAACCTCTTCGACTAGTCGAGTTCAAGAGAAGGACTCAACTCGGGTTGAAAAACTCAAAGTTGAGAACTCACTCTTGAAGAGTCAAGTCGAAGATCTTAGGAATGCGTTGGAAAGGTTTACTTTGGGATCCAAAGGACTTGACCTCCTACTTGGATCGCAAAGGTCAACAAGGCCGGGCTAGGGTTTAGCTCAAACACGACCAATAAGTCGTATATGTTGATTGTAAGTCGACATAAAAAACGTGTCCAAGCATGGGTCCCTAAGACCACCTTGATTTCAAACTTAGGATCAAACCAGTACTGGGTTCCCAAGGACCAAATCCACTATGTGGAGAGACCGAATCGATTCAACGGTCCAGGGGGAGCTAGTACGAAATTTGTTTGTGTTTTAACTTAGAAATTGCATGCTTAGGTTTTTATTTAGTTTGATTTTTCTTTTTAGAATGGTTAGATAGGACTATAACTCGTCAATACTTGATAACATAGTACCAGGACGCAGCGAGATGATAGTACGCTAGGAAAGCGGAGTCTTGTGTATTCGGGCTAGATAAGGCGTATCTAGTTCGGTGCACTTGACCGAGCGGAACTAGCTGAAGCTACCTCACCGTATCCTAGACTAGTTAGACCAGGAAGTGGTCTTAGGTGAGTCAAGTCTCCATTTTCTTGAAAATGGCTTTGTCTAAGGAAGTGGTCATTGTTCCGATCAAAGAAGGCCTCTGTGCCTCGCCACGACCTGGAAGCCATGATCTTGAAAAGGTGACTTGATAAGTCTAAGGTCAAATCCGAATCTAACGCAAGGTTGACAAGTGTTTAAGTTATTAAATTTAAATCAAGTAAAATTGGAAGTCATCTCACAAGAACATATAAGGTTAACGTGTTTGATCATGTAGACATGGGTGAGATGATTTAGGTTAATAATTTTCAACCAATCTTTAATAAATCCAATATCCGATCCAACTACCTTGCGTGTAGGATCAATGGATGTTGGACAGTGGTTGCTCCCGACACATGACCGGGGATCAACTCAAGTTTTCGAAGCTTCGATTCAAACGACAAGGATCGGTAGCCTTCGGAAATAACGGCAAGCTCAAAATCATTGGATCAGGTGATATTGAGCTTAACTCAAATTTTGTTATTCAAAACATTTTATTAGTAGAAATTTTTTAATATAATTTACTTAGTGTAAGCCAATTGTGTGATAATAACTATAAGGTCATATTTCTAGAAAATGAATGCGTAATTAATACAAATGAAACTTCTAAAACAATTCTTAAGGGAACTAGAAATAACAACATTTACACTATTAACTTAACTAACTCCTCAACTAAGTGTCTTATGACACGGCAAGAGGAATCATGGTTGTGGCACCGATGACTCGGTCACTCACACCCAAGACTCATCCACAAGATGAGTCAGAGTGACTTAGTCAGAGGTTTGCCTAACCTCAATAACTTGGATAATAAAATATGTAATGTTTGTCAACAAGGTAAACAATCTAGGACACAACATCAACTAACTAATCAAGAACGAACCAAAAGTGTGCTTGAGCTCCTACACATGGATCTATTTGATTCACACGGAGCTAAGTCACTTAATGGAAGTAAATTCTGTTTAGTCATTATTGATGACTACTCTAGATTTACTTGGGTTAGGTTCATCAAACACAAAAGTGATACCCTAGATCAATTAATCAACCTATTTAAGTTAATAGAAAATCAATAAAACATTAAAATCAAAAGACTTAGGATTGATCATGGTGGTGAATTCGAAAACCATAGGTTTACGACTCAGAACCTAAATGGATACCACCATGAGTTCTCTTGCCCTAGAACTCCACAACAAAATGGCCTAGTAGAACGCAAAAATAGAACCCTACAAGAAACCGCTAGGACAATGTTAAATGAGTATAACCTACCCGATAGGTTTTGGGTGGAAGCCGTGAGTACGACATGCTATGTCCAAAATAGGATCCTTATGGTAAAGAGGCACCTTAAGACCTCATACGAGATTTATCACGATAAAATACCTAACATCAAGTACTTTAGGGTATTTAGGTGTAAGGTACATATCCTAAACACTAAGGATTACCTAGGGAAATTTACATCCAAAACCATGACCGGAATCTTTCTAGGATACTCGACTACAAGCAGAGCTTATAGAGTATATAACCACGACACCCTTAGAGTCGAGGAGACTATCAATGTAGTATTTGATGAAGGACACGAACCTACAAAACCCCCGACAACCCCAATTAGCAAGCCGATTCATACTAGACCCAATTCTGATCCGGAGATTAGGTCTAGTGTTAATCCTAACCTAAGTCAACCAAGTCACTCTATTGATCAAGTGATAGATGACTCCAACCAAACTAGAACTCAAACGAGTCATCCTATGGATCAAGTTGTAGACTCAAATCCAAATCCAACTAGGACTCAAACGAATCATCCTATCAACCAAGTGATAGGTGATCCAAGTCTAGGAGTTCGAACTATAGCCTCATACAGAAACCTTAGTCAAATATCTTTGATTTCTAAAATTGAACCCAAAACTATTGACCAAGCTCTTCTTGATCCCGATTGGATTATTGCAATGCAAGAAGAGTTGGTTCAATTCACTAGGAACGAAGTATGGGAATTAGTACCACCACCTAAAGATAAAACAATCATTGGAACAAGGTGGGTGTTTAGAAATAAAATTGATGATAAAGGTGAAGTAGTTAGAAATAAAGCTAGACTAGTTGCTAAAGGGTTTAGTCAAGTCGAAGGTTTAGATTACGACGAGACCTATACCCCAGTAGCTAGATTAGAGTCCATTCGAATGCTATTAGCATATGCAGCACATCGAGGATTTAAGTTGTTTCAAATGGATGTGAAATTTGCATTCTTAAATGGATACATTAAAGAAGAAGTTTATGTTAGTCAACCCCCCGGCTTCGAAAGTTTAGACAAACCCGATCATGTCCTTAGGTTAAAGAAAGCTCTCTATGGACTTAAACAAGCTCCTCGAGCTTGGTACAAGAGACTTTCGATTTATCTTAAGTCCAAAGATTTTAACCAAGGTGTAGTTGACCCAACCCTTTTCGTAAAAACCTTAGGTAAAGACATATTCATAGCCCAAATCTATGTAGATGATATTATTTTCGGAACCACCAACTCAATCCTACTAAATTAGTTCATTTCACTTATTGAAAGTGAATTTGAAATGAATTTAGTAGGCGAGTTAAACTTTTTCTTAGGTCTACAAATTAAACAAACTAAGGATGGAATATACCTACATCAACGCAAATATACTAGGGAATAAATTAAACGCTTTGGAATGCAAGACGCTAAAATTATTAATACCCCAATGACAACTAATGTGAATATAGAAGAAGATTTAATCGGAGACCAAATTGATTTAAAATACTATAGGAGCGTAATAGGGAGTCTCCTTTACTTAATTGCAAGCCGACCTGATATCTTATTTGCAGTAAGTATGTGCGCAAGGTTTCAAACCTGTGCCAAGGAGTCTCACCTAACTCTAGTCAAGCGTATCCTTAGATATCTAAAGGGTACACTTAATTTCGGTATTTGGTACCCTAGATCTACCGAGTTTGAACTAACCGGCTACTCCGATTCAGACTATGTCAGTAGTAAGCTCGATAGAAAGAGTATGAGTGGTTGTTGTCAACTTCTCGGCTCTAGTCTAGTGAGTTGGTGCAGTAGGAAGCAACACTGTGTTGTCTTATCTACCACCGAAGCCGAATATATCGCGATGGGTGAGTATGTCACTCAGCTTCTTTGGATGAAGCACACTCTCCACGACTTTAAGTTAGACTTTATGAATACTAAACTTCACGTAGATAACATTAGTTCAATTAATCTTACAAAGAATCCGATATGTCACTCTAGGACCAAACATATAGAGGTCAAACACCATTTCATTCGAGAACATGTGGCCAACGGAGCCATACAACTCGAATACGTCAAATCGAAGTCTAACTTAGCAGACCTATTTACTAAACCCCTACCCGAAGCCGAATTTAGTCTATTAAGACGAAAATTGGGCATGTGCGTAGTAGAATAGGAACTTGCAAATTATATTTTCTTACTACTATTTCTTAATTTTCATTTTTATGGAACTAGCATAGGACATACCTTAGATATCATGCACCTATAGATTTAAGGAGCTAGTACATCTCACAACACATAGGACTAATGTGTTTGTGTACTTAGCCACGTAGATGGGCGTGAGATGTTAGGACCTTACTCCTGGTTCCAGATGTAGAGCTAGTGCATCGCCATGAACCACGGAGTATAATCATACATACTAACCGACTCTGACCAGGACTGGTTGATCTTTCATATCAATCAAGCCAAATATGAGTCGAACATTTTATAGATGAACTTATTTTCAGTATATTATTTTTAAAATAATGTGGAACATTTTCAAATTAATACTTATTTTTTATTCCACACACACCCTCACTCTTTTCGATATATGGCAAAAGGGGGAGAAAAAGGCCAAAGTTAAGGGATAATTTTTTTTTATGGCCAAGGCTTAGTTAACTTGTTCGTGTTAACAAAACGGAAAGGTTTACTTAACTTTAAGTTAACTTGTTAACAAAACGGAAGTAAAGGCCAAGGTTAAGAAATCAGTTTTTTGATTTCTTAACTTAAAACTTATTTTAAACACTATGGCAAATATTAAGTAATTGCGGTTACTTAATTCTTTTGTTTAGTAGCAAACATCAAGGGGGAGAGTTAAAACTCTTTCTCAAGTACTCACCCTCGGTCAATGGGGAGGATTCCTCAAGGGGGAGCACTTGAAAAAAAAGTTTTTATATACTCCTGCTCATTCATGCTTTTTTATACTCTTGCTCATTCATGCATATCTCTTGCTCATTTTGCTTAATGCACTTAATTTATCTTTCTTAACTTTATATGTGGGTTTACCATAAATCAAAAAGGGGGAGATTGTTGGTGCAGTAGGCACCTAAGTCGAACCTGAGTTTTGATTATAGTAAACAATACAAAGTTAAGCTCATGTCGTTATCTCATGAGCTGAATCGAGTGTACAGAAAATTGCTATAGCTGGAGCTGAAGGCTAGCGACACCCGGAGGAAGCCGCGGTGGTCGGGCGACACTGGAGTGACTTCGGAGGGAGCCGAAGGAATCAAGTGAAAGGCCGGAAGCAAAAGCGACATAGTAAGTATCGAGGTAAGCTCGAGTGAGTAAAGTGAAGTGAAGTCGTGTCCTTTGTACGGGGACGTCCTTAGGCGACGATCCGACCCAAGACTTCCCATGGAAGGTCTATGTTGAGATCGGACGGCAAGTAGCCGTCGAATTCACTTATATTTTGAGCTAACTCTTTATTGTAGTCAAAAATCCTGGCCATCAGTTCAACCAGCCAATTCAACCGGGCCAGTTCAATCGGTCAGTTCAACCGGTGGTCAAAAATCAGCCTCGAGGAGTCAAGCTTTATCACCATTTTTCAAGGAGTTTTGTGCCCAATTCCTATTGGTTGAAGACCCATTCGATGAGGGGCTTAAAGGCTATAAAAGGAGGGCTTCTCCTAGGGTTTTTCATCATCTCTAAGTGCTCACAAACCTCCACAACTCTGTGATTTTTCGATGACTCTACGACGAAGTGTTGTCAACAACCCTAGTTTACTTTCTACTCTTTTAGTTGTTGATATTCTTATTTTGTCATCTCTTTAAATATTGCAATTCCTTTTATTAATCGAGGTTTTCTATCGTTGCACTTTACATTAATAGAAAAGAGAGTTTGTCTCTCTATCTTTTCTTTCGAAGTTTTTTTTGTAATCGTCAAACTCCTACCTCCAACGAGGAGGAGTGTTTTTAGTGAATTGCCCTCTGTGCGTAATCAAGGATCACTAGGGTCTTGGAGTAGTAGCCGAAGGCTACGAACCAAGTAAAAAAACATTTGTCTCCTTTATTTATAGTTTATCTTTCCGCTGCAATTAACTGTCTACTCGAGTTTTAACGAACGAATTAAAAAAAAGGTTTATCGTTATTCACCCCCCCCTCTAGCGATCCGCTTCGATCCAACATAGTCTTGGCGGTGAAAGTCCAAGTCATAGGTACTTGACAATTGGGAAGTCCAAGGGTTGATATTGGCAGCATAAAGTCCAAGGGTGGAGTCTTAGCAGCATAAGTCCAATGGTTTGGCGTCGTAAAGTCCAAGCGTGTGTCTTGGCATCATAAGCCCAAATATGTCTTGGCGGTGTAGACCAGCTTAGCATGACAATAGCCGATGAAAGCACCTGAAGGCTAGCATATGGATGAACAAGTCATGGATGACTTTGAGGGATTCAATAGGCGTGAGACTGATGAAGGTAGCTAGAAGGCTTAAGTCTAGGCTAAGGGTGGTCTAGCAAGTATGAGAGCATCATACTTGGGTTAAACCTCATGGTTGAGGTTTGTCAGTCGACTAGTCAAGTGTTTTGGCACTTGGCAGCCAAGTTGACTCTAAGTAGTCAACTGGAATTATGATCGCGAGTCAACTAGAGATCCCGAGTGGCCTTGGCGATCGATCGACATGAATGGCGATCGGACTACGATTGATTGCGCTAGAGGCGATTGACTATGGTTTTCATCACAAGGACGGCTCGATGGCCAAACTAAGCGATCGGCTACTAGCTTAGCGATCGATTCTTTGAAATGCGATCGATTGTCAGTGTATCTGTTGGCTTAGATGCCGACATGGATTAAGTCGTTGTGAGACAACGGCTATAGGGGCAACGACTGATGGGTATAAGCAGTCGACTGTTAGGCAGAAATCAGCTCGAGTTACAACTTTATAAGGAGCTCAAAGGGGAGGTTTTTGGCCATGGTTCTTGAGGTGATTTGAAGGGGAATTGCTGTTGTAATCTAGACCTTCAAGGCACTACGCAAGCAACCAAAGATCAAGCATTCTTGTAAAGTATTTTTCTTTACTTGTATTTCCTTTTATCTTTATAATCGCATGTATCTTTCGTATTACTATTGTAATCTTGTGTACGAGATTTCTCCACCTCTGGTGTGTTACCAATAAGGAGATTTATTAGTGGTGTGTGCATCACTAAAGCTCGTTGAGCTTGCCCCATGGAGTAGGAACCCTAAGATTCCGAACTATGTATATCTTGTGTATTGTGTGCTTGTATTGTGCATTTGTTTTGACTATTATATATTCCACTGTGTATACTAACAATTGTAGAAAACACAATCGAATTCCATCAAACAAATGAACACGCTATTCACCCCCCCCCCTCCCCCTTCTAGCAGTTGTATGATCCCCAACACACTACTCATCCACCTTTTTTTGATAAAAGCAACTTCTAATATTGGAGCCATGGAGTATTACTTAATAACGGACATAAACATGTGGTTCGTTGTGATCGAGAGGTTTGCACCACTAACAATAAATGATAGAAACATCTTAGAGTCAAGAAGATAGACCGCATAACAAAAGGGAAAGACATGGTCAGATGTAAAGGTGACAGTATCTACAATGTGGGATGGAGCCAAACAATTGAATAAAGTCAATCCATTTAGAAGTGTCAAGTGTTGGAACCGTGATATCACTAGAGGGGGTGAATAGCGCTTGAGATTGATCGTCGATTTCGTGCTTGTCTATAACATGTTAATAAATGCAGCGAAAATAGAACATAAAATACATACAAACATCACAAATACAAACCGTTTTGCATATTTTAGAACCCCTGATTAGACCCAACCATGGGATGGATTCGATATGGACCCGACCCAGGCTTGTAACTCAATGGGTCAGTTACTCGTTGACTTGGGTTAACGAGCCATAACCATAATCGACCCATCAAGAGATAGGCCGATTACGATTTTGGTAGCCCAAAACTGTTAAATCGGAGGTTCAAACCACTAGTTTGAGTCATTGGAATCGGCGTTTCAAATTGCTAGTTTGAGTGGTTGGAACTGACAGTTCCAACAAGGTTTCAATGTTTTTTTTTTGTTAACGGTTGAGATCATTTGATCATTTTTTTAATCAATGACTATGATTTAGTGTTTGTTATGCTCCAAACTCTACATATAGGATGTTATTTTATCATTTTTCATACCATCTCCTCCAATCTTCTCTCTCACTTCTGCATTTCCTATCGCTTCGATAATTCAGCTTCGATTATTTGATTTCAATTGATTTTGATTTTTTTGATTTTAATGAAAGGAGGTTTATCTCATTCTCAAAATGGTAAGAAAGTCTTTGTTGGGGATCGTTTAATGCGCTAGAGAGGGGTGAATAGTCTCTTTCGATTTCTACATGAATAATTAGCAAAAGAAAAATACAAATCGAAAGCTAATAATGAAAGACAGAGAAAAACAATCGCTAACACAAGTTGTTTTGTCATGCTCCGAGAATATGCTGAGCCGAAAGTAAACGGACAGCATCTCCCTTGTACATGATACAATATCCTGTTGATACAAAGTTTTTCGGCCACAACTACATAACATATATATGTATATAACCATAAATCACAGCGAAAATACCCTAACAAATAATAAAGATACAATGACTCAACTATGCACTCCAGAGTGACTTTGACACAACAAAAATCATAATAGAGACTAAATACATACAACACATCTGTATTCCACAAATGTGGAACAATGTAGGATAAAATCCCAAAACCAATAATCCAACAGAATACAACAAAACGGAATAAACATCCAACCATTCGGTGTGAGATGGGATCAGCTGGCAGAGCTCCGAACATCTAAGAAATCTTCTACCTGTGACTTGAGGGGCAAGACACCCAGGGTCCATGGTGGTGAGTATAAACTCAGGGGTAATATGTAGGAAGTGCATGAACAACATATAGGATAAAGAGATCTACAAGTATAAATGTGGAGAACTACAGGTATACAGATAGATCCAACAAATATACAATCATAAATGTAGTAACAAATAACCACTGGTATAGACATGATCAATGCATATACTAAACTGATCAACTGAATATAATCTAAAGTCCCGACGTACCTGAAAGTCTGCTGCAACACAACATCTATCATCCTGAACAAATATACAGTAACATAACCCGTATAACATACAGGGTCTATACCACACATGACCAACACTCAGTCATATAAACAGTATATAATCACATGTAATAACAACCCGGTCCATCCTATACTATGACATGACACTAATTAAATGTATATAGCAGTCTGAACCACATGTACATCATGCTCAACACACAACAATATAAAATATGCAAATAATATGTAACATGATGTACAAACATATGCAGCAATCATAGATCAACCACATGCAGCATCTCACAGGCATATGTAAAACATATATCAAAATACATGCATACATATATACATATCCAGCAATGCATATGCATGGCCATGTCTGCAGACCCTACCACAACCATGACCCCAGTATGGCTTGGGTGGCACGACATGACAACTATCCCGACTCCAGCTATCACTACTCTTGAGTGGCCGAATTGGGTAGTATGAATAAGTAGCTAGCCGCCATAGAGCTATATGCTACACCACGAGGGTCCCTGCTGCTGCCCGCTCCGTTACTACCCATGAGTGGTCAAGCACTCCACACAGGGCAATTGCACATCACACAACCACCGTCTATAGTGGGTGAGTGCACTAACTACCACCCTCAATAGTTGCTAAGTATGCAACTCCAGCTACCACCATCTATAGTGGTTGAGCACGTCACAACCAATGCTCTGCACTCAACCCTGCTACCACTACCCCGAGTGGCGGGGGAGGCAGGAGGATTGACGACCCGTCTCAACCACAAGGGAGACCCAGTCGACAATATGCATGCAATATAATGATGCATAGCTCCACATACATAAATCCACAAGACTCTCTCTCTACCACACAGAGAGTCATACATAACTGATAGTCAACCACGCTAGGACCTCCAGTCCGTAACGACACTATCGACAATCAACCATGCTAGGATCTCCAGTCCGTAGCAACACGCTATCAACAATCCATATAACCATATACAGATACATGATCCATAATGGATATACAACCATGCTAAGACCTCCAGTCCATAACCACATACTGACAACCACACACTTATCTATGCACAAATGACTAGATCCACCATAGATGCACAACTAATATGTGTACGATACAACAATCGACTCTATAATCTAATACATCACCTAACCCTAGTGATGTGACACGATAACCCAAATCTAAGTTCACAACTGTGACCCTAACCACATGTACTTAACTGAATATCCATCAGCCAACACACAATAGAGTTTGTAATTCACATCCGTAATAAATGAACGATGCATTATCAACAATATATCTCAAAGGTCAAAGGCTAAGTACAAGCACATGATTAAATAAGAGTGGAGTCAAGGTAAAAGGTATCAGCATAAATCCAAATTCATGCACTGGAATCAGTCAAACTACCTGACCAGGGTAGATATTACCCACCTGACAATGTAAACTGTGTCGATTGTACTCGCATCCGCGAACTTGCCTTGTATCAAAGTCCCACTCTTGCTTTAACCCTCCACCATGGATCTGGAACTGAGTCTACTATCGAATAGGGACAACCCTACTCAAGTCTTATCCATCGCCTGCAATCCATCACCAATACATGAAATAGAACAGGATAACATTACCTGCTATAGATCTAATTTTACATGCATATAATTATCTAGATCAAAACTCACCTCGTATCGATTCACTCTTCCATTACGAATCTGGAAGAACAACTCATTATCGATTAATTCCCTTGTTAAATCTAACAGTAATATCCCTGCACAATCGATTGCACAGCTTAACACAACTAAATTGATAGTTACCCTATACTGCCGATACAAACCCAGCCTTCTCAGCTCCACTTCAATCACCACGGCAGCTCCACTTCACCACCTACTGCCTCCCTTAGCTTCTGCCCAACCAACTAATTATCGATATACCATATCGGAGCCCTCAAGCCCACAGCTCTTCAACATAGCATAGCCATTACAACTGTTAGAAAATTGATTAATTTTCTCAATTATATAAATGAGAAATTAATATGGCTTAATCTAGATCATTGAATTAAGATGGATAAATCCGGTTCATTCAAATGAAGGGGTATAAGTACCTTTTTGGATGATTTAATCTTGGTCATTAAATTCAAAATGAAAGGCTTAGATGCATCCAAATGAAGAGACATTGTGTCTCTTGGGAAGGGATGCAATCTAGATCATCCATTTAAATTGAATGGATGAGATTTGATTGAACTAAGAGGTTCCTCTACCTCTTCACCTAGTATAAATATGGTCCCCTTGATGATGGAATTCACTCACTCAAAAACTCAACTCAATACAATCATTCATACCTCCCATCTTCTGCATCCAGAGTCCAAAAAGCCTACGAGAAGGTTCGCCGGTCTCAGAATTTGAAGTGCTACTATTCTGAGACATCGTCGTTGTATCTTGGAAATGAATTGATGCTATCCGTAAGCACCTGAGTGGAGCAATATCATTTTATGGAGATAGTGTTGAACACTAGCCTCAACGATATTATATCAGCTTGCAGCCTCCCCGACGACAATCTTGATCGACGGGTCAAACAATCGTAAAATGATATCGGTGCACTCTGATATGACCGTGATCAACGACGTTAAGACTATCGTTTCACCTAGAGTCCCGACCTCTGTTCCACTCAGAGAGAAGCCGGAGAAATTCAACGGAGCCGATTTCAGAAGATGGCAACAGAAGATGATGTTTTATTTGACGACGCTAAACCTCATAAGGTTTTTGCGTGAAGACCCGCCAACTGCTATGGAAGGAGATTCCAATAGTAAGGTTGCTTGTGATGCGTGGTCAGACGGAGATTTCTTGTGTCGTAATTATGTTCTTAATGCATTGGACAACACGTTGTATAACGTGTATAGTTTGATAGAGATGGCAAAATCTCTATGGGAATCGCTAGAGAAGAAATACAAAACCGAAAATGTTAGTTTGAAGAAATTCATTGTCAGTCGGTTTTTGGATTTCAAAATGGTGGATTCCAAGAGTGTGACATCTCAAGTCCAAGATATGCAACTGATATTGCATAATATGGATGTCGAAGGCATGAAGCTGAACGAGTCATTCAAAGTAGCCACGGTAATTGAGAACCTCCCTCCGTCGTGGAAGGATTTCAAAAATTACCTGAAGCATAAGCAAAAGGAGATGGGGCTTGAAGACCTGATCCTGAGGCTACGAATAGAGGAGGATAATCGAAGGTTCTCAGACTCTAAAGGAACGAAGTGGGCTATCGACGAGATGACTAACCTGGCTGAGCCGAACACCAAGAAGCTGAAGCAATTCAAAAAGAAGGCTCAAGGAAAGAAATTCAAGGGCTCATGCTACAACTGCGGGAAGCCAGGACACATGTCCAAAGATTGCAGACGCCCAAAAAAATCAACCAAGGGTCAGAATGAAGTTGCGAACCAGGTCACAACTTCTGACGACATGGAGCTAGATCTCACTGCGGTTGTATTTGAAGCCAACACGGTGGTAGACAACCCGAAGCAGTGGTGGATCTGTTGGTGCAATCGGCCCAGGTTGACTCGAGTTTGACTCGAGCAGTACCTTGATAGTATTTTGATGATAGACAAAACTCATGACATGGGATTGTCATGGGAAAGTCCAAAGCATTGCGAAGTCGTGCGCTTGGTGCTTGGCATGGGAAAGTCCAAAGCATTGCGAAGCCGTGCGCTTGGTGCTTGGCATGGGAAATCCAAAGCATTGCGAAGTCGTGCGCTTGGTGCATTTGGGAAGTCTTGAGAACTTGGCAAGTTCACTAGACTCGGGTCCTTGAGTCGGTGAAGTATGGCATTGCAAAGCCGTGCGCTTAGTGCATCCGAGGGACCACCGGATGGGGAGCGAATGGAGTGAGCCCAAAAGGAAGCATACTTCTAGGGTATGAGACGCGAAGGATGGCGTTGCGAAGCTGTGCGCTTGGCGCATCCGAGGGACGTAGGCCGAGGGAAGAGAGCTTCGGTGGGGAACTCCATGAGGGATAAGGTGGACTTGGCCAAGTGGCTAAGACTGAGTGTCGGAGGCTCAAACTTGATGTTTGAGGGTTTACCCGATGGTCGGATGCTCAAACAACTTGGTGTTTGAGGTTTTGCCCGACATCAGTCGACTGGCATAGGTGCCGGTTCGACTGATCCAAGTCGACTAGTGTTCAACTGGTGTAAGGCTAGGGTTTTGTGCTTGGCGATCGGTGCCATGGATCGGTAGTCGGCGATGTCGGCGAGTCGATCGCGAGGGATGGCGATCGGTGATGGGAGTGTCGCGAGCACGAGAATGCTCCGTAGTCGGGGGCGATCGACTACTAGGTCACCGATCGGTGATGGGCATCGTTGGAACTTGTCCGGCGTGGATCTGGCGTTGTGAGACAAGCGGCTCGAGGCAATCATTTGGGCCTTTTGGCAGTCGATTGCTAGGCGCGAAAATAGCTCGATGCAGGTTATAAAAGGAGCTCGAGATGGAGGTTTTTGCAATGGTTTTTGTGGAGCTATTGGAGGGGAATTGCTGCTGCATTCCAGTCCTTCAAGAGCCAATCAAAGCAAGCAACAAACAAGTGATCAAAAGCAATCGGTGAAAAGTGTTTCTTTTGTATTGTATTTGTATTCTTGTTTATATTTGTATATTACTGTTGTAATTGCTTGTGAGAGGTTTCTCCCCCTCCAACGTGTAGTCGAGAAGGAGTTTAGTTAGTGTCGTGCGCATAACTAGAGCTCGGTGAGCTCGCCCATGGAGTAGGAATCATTTGGTTCCGAACCACGTATATCTTGTGTTGTGTGATTGTGTATTGTTGTTAGTTTCATTATTATTGTTATTCCGCTGCGCTAACAACAATCGTAGACAAGCAACGCAACGAGAATGTGCGAATTCTGACATCCAACGATCGAGGGCTATTCACCACCATCTAGCCGGCCGTTTCGATCCCCAACAAGTGGTATCAGAGCCGAGGTCGCTCTTCAAGGACTAACCGCCACGAGAGCACTATAAAATGGTCGGCTTCATCCATCCACCGAAATTCGATGGAGATTTTGCTTGGTGGAGGAAACAGATGGAGGTATATCTTGAAACCGATTTTGATTCTATGTTAATTGTAGAAAATGGTTTTGAGATGCCTAGGGACAAACACAACAAGCCCATTGAAAAATCAAAGTGGACCCAAGACCAAATCAAGAACTTCAAGACAAATCTCGAGGTAATTAAATTGATTAGTGATTTGTTACCTAACACTATTTAGTCTAGATTGGGTGATTATAGGGATGCAAGGGAACTATGGAATAAGATAATAAATTTCCAAGAAAATTCCCAACCGGCACAAGTAGAAGAAAATGCCGAGGAAGAAAAACCCACAACATTTGAAGATGTTGATGACTTGGTGGAGACCTCCACCTCTAGCATTGAGGGGGAGGAGAGGCAATCTTCCATTCTGGAGCAAGATCAAAATGAAGCTTCTACCTCCGAAAGAAGTGAAGAGGCCTCCACCAACTCCCTAGGTAACTCAAGTGTTGTTATTTTAAATAAAAATTACATAATATGCTTTGAGTGTAGGGAGAAAGAGCACTACAAGAGTAAATGTCCTAAATTGGCTAAGGAAAAGACATCAACATCAAAAGTCAACCCAAAGTCAAAGGATGCCGGTGTTCCCAAAATCAAGAGCAAAGAGCACATTGTGTGCTTTAAATTCAATCAAAAGGGACATTACCGAAGCCAATGCTCTAGGGGGAGGAAGAAAGGGCAAGAAGGTGTGACTTATGTAGGGGGAGCTCCTAAAGCTAACCCTAAGGTAAATTTATTTAATGCACCTTTAATTTCTAGAGTCAAAAAGCATGCTAAGAATTATTTTAGTTCTCTTGCAATTATAAATGAAAAGCATGCTAAGATAAATAATAAGGTTTATTGCTTAGGTGCCAAGCATGTTCATATAACTAAGGATAAACCTATGACTCATAATTCTAGACCTATTTTACCTAAAGAGTCCATTAGGAGAGTTGAAAACCATCTAGGCATTAACCCTAAGAAGGGTAGACACATGCCTAAGAAGAAGAACATTTCCCCTAAACCTAATGAAAATTCAAAATTGAGGAAATTAGAGGTTGAGAACCAAGCCTTGAGGTTAAGGCTAGAAAAATTGGAGAAGACCCTAGCAATAATATCAAATTCGGTTAAGGGGTCTAATGTACAAAAGTCAAGACCTAGAAAACAAAAAATGTCTAAGGGCAAGAAGGGTTTGGGTCACAAGCCTATGTCCTACCATAATGTTCCATTTAATTATGGAACCACATCTAGGTCTAGGAAAACCAAGGCTAATAGGGAAGCTATCCCTAAGTCTAGCCATGGTGTTTGCTTAGTGGCTAAGGACCTAAGGAAAACCAAGAAGGCCACTAAGAAGGTCATTAGGGGAGTTACCTCTATAGTTGACCTAGGAAAGACCCAAAAGACTATGGCTTCAAAGCCTAAAAGGGTCATTAAGAAGGTATCTAGGGAAGTTATCCCTAGGGAATACCTTGTTAACCCAAGGAGCTCCAATAGATATTGGGTTCCTAAGAGCGTGATTGATTCACGCTAAATGGGTTAGGGTGTGTCAACCCTAAGTGGATGGGTGGTTAACCTAGCCATTGTGAGTTGACACATTAGGGTGTGCCAATATGGTTTGAGAAGTTAAAAATGATTTAAATTGGCACGATTAGGTCATAGAGGTCGTGGTGTGCTATTTTGGGTTTTTGGCACACTAAGGAAATAATGGCATTAAGGCAAAATGTATTTAATCCCTAAAAATGATAAATTGATTTTCACACTTAGGTATTCTATACCTTAGTATATTTTACTTGCCATGATTTGTTTGTCTTACCATGTCATGACATCATTTTCATTTTTATCTATAAAATGTCATGATCATGTTTAGAATTATTTTTAGATGTCATGTATGCTTAGTTCTCATTTCACATGCCATGACATCATGATATTGGCATATGTTTTTATCTAAATCATGTTTATGTCATAATCATATCATACATAGTTTAAAATGGAGTTAAGGACTATGACACAACTTGAAGGGAATCAAATTAATGTTGCCTAGAAATATGCATTAGAACATAAACAAAACAAAACCCACATCTCACAAAAAATTTGACTTGTATGTGTTTTACACATCTAGATATTGGTGAGATGTTTAGGAAAAAGAAAATAAAGGTTTGAAAAACATTTTGAAAACATTTTGAAAAACCTTGGTGAAGCCTATCTTTTGATAGCTATCGCCATTGAATGAGATGATACAAAGAGGGCTCTTTATTGAAGCTTTTCTTAAATTTTGAACTTTGTATCAATCTCCTAGTTTAATGGGTAAAATAATTTTCTAATATTTTTCACCCATAATGTTTGTGATAAGTAGTATACATACCAAATTTCAAGATTTATCTACTTATGTATATTTACTTATGAATTTTGGAAAATCATTTACGAATTGACAAAAACAAATCGATTATCGATCATTGCCAGGAGGCGATCATGATGAGTGTGTCGATCGGCCCAGTTTACGCCTTGATCGAAAATGCTGATTTCGGGTAAACCTTGTTGGTTAGGCCCATGTTCAGCTGTGTTTTGGTACCCTAACCACTCCTAACCCTAGGATATGCTTGGGAGAGCATTAGAGAGGGTGGAAATCCATTGGACATGGATTAGGAGTTGGGTTGAGGGTGAGTATCAATTTTAAGGTGGAAGAGAGTTCATTGTTGAACTTTGCCTTAATTTTGATTGGTTAAATGTTCCTATTGGCTTAGGGACTCTCCAAGGACATTGTTGGTGCAATGATCAAGGGGGAGCAAGCCTCTAGGGGGAGGTATCCATCATGGGAAGATGGATGTGTATTTCCTCATGGGAGAAAAATTGGGTTGCCTCTCTTTAAGTGATATGGGATCACTAGAAAGATTGTAGGCATGTGTTCCTCCAAGGGAGAGATTGTAAGATCTCATTGGGATATGAGACATTCATACCCTTGGAGAGGACCTTTTTGATGTAATGTCAAAAGGGGGGAGAAGTTACCAAGTTACCAATTAGGGTTCATTGGAATTCTCATTGGGATATGAGAATTGCCAATATGGGAGAATTTGTAGACTTGAGATGGTAGTTTTGTCAATCATCAAAAAGGGGGAGATTGTTGGTGCAATCGGCTCAGGTTGACTCGAGTTTGACTCGAGCTGTACCTTGATAGTATTTTGATGATAGACAAAACTCATGACATGGGATTGTCATGGGAAAGTCCAAAGCATTGCGAAGCCGTGCGCTTGGTGCTTGGCATGGGAAAGTCCAAAGCATTGCGAAGCCGTGCGCTTGGTGCTTGGCATGGAAAATCCAAAGCATTGCGAAGCCGTGCGCTTGGTGCATTTGGGAAGTCTTGAGAACTTGGCATGTTCACTAGGCTCGGGTCCTTGAGTCGGTGAAGGATGGCATTGCGAAGTCGTGCGCTTGGCGCATCCGAGGGGTGTAGGCCGAGGGAAGAGAGCTTCGATGGGGAACTCCATGAGGGATAAGGTGGACTTGGCCAAGTGGCTAAGACTGAGTGTCGGAGGCTCAAACTTGATGTTTGAGGGTTTACCCGACGGTCGGATGCTCAAACAACTTGGTGTTTGAGGTTTTGCCGACATCGGATCGGTAGCATGCGTGTCGTTCGGTGATCCAAATCGACTAGGGTTGGTGTAAGGCTAGGGTTTTGTGCTTGGCGGTCGCCATGGTAGCGGTGATCGATGCCGATATCGATCGGCTAGAGGATGGCGGTCGGTGATGGGAATGTCACGAGCGAAGCGCTCGATGGCCCGGGCGTCGACTACTAGGTCACCCGATCGTGATGGGCATCATCGATCGGTGGTAGCGATCCGTTGGAACTTGTCGATGTGGATATGGCGTTGTGAGACAAGCGGCAGCTCGGATCGGGGGCCTTTTAGCGGTCATTGCTAAGGCTCTTAACTCGATGCAGGTTATAAAAGGAGCTCGAGATGGAGGTTTTTGCAATGGTTTTTGTGGAGCTATTAGAGGGGAATTGTTGTTGCATTCCAGTCCTTCAAGAGCCAATCAAAGCAAACAACAAACAAGTGATCAAAAGCAACCGGTGAAAAGTGTTTCTTTTGTATTGTATTTGTATTCTTGTTTGTATTTGTATATTACTGTTGTAATTGCTTGTGAGAGGTTTCTCCACCTCCGACGTCTAGTCGAGAAGGAGTTTAGTTAGTGTCGTGCGCATAACTAGAGCTCGGTGAGCTCGGCCGTGGAGTAGGAACCATTTGGTTCCGAACCACGTATATCTTGTGTTGTGTGATTGTGTATTGTTGTTAGTTTCATTATTATTGTTATTCCGCTGCACTAACAACAATTGTAGACAAGCAACGCAACGAGAACGTGCGAATTTCGACATCCAACGATCGAGGGCTATTCACCCCTTTCTAGCTGGCCGTTTCGATCCCCAACAGGATCGATACTGGAGAACACGTAATATTTGTTCTGATAAGGCGATGTTCTCCAAGTATAGTCCAATAAGTGGAAGAAAGCTCTATATGGGCAATTCCACGACATCATCGATTGTTGGACTTGGAAAAGTTGTTCTGAAGATGACATTAGGGAAGGAGCTAACACTTATTGATGTGCTCCATGTTCCCGACATCAGGAAGAACCTAGTTTCTGGATTGGCACTTGCTAAAGTCGATTTCAGACTAGTGTTCCAATCAAATAATTTTGTATTTACGAAGAATGGTGTATTCGTAGGTATACGGTACTTAGAACAGAGTCTGTTTAAGATGGTTGTAATGACTGTACACAGTGAATTTGATGGTAATAAAATAAAAGTTCCAGCTATGTTGTCGAGTGTTTTAATTTATGGCATGATCGACTTGGACATGTTAATAATAATACTTTGAAACGTCTTGTCAAATTAAATTTATTACCAAATGTCAATGTTGACAAAACACACAAATGTGAAGTGTGCGTGGAAGAAAAAATGACGAGACTACCTTTTCATTCGGTGGAAAGGTCAACGACTCTTCTAGAGTTAATACATAGTGATCTATGTGACTTAAAATTCGTGCAAACTAGAAGAGGTAAAAAGTATCTTATTACTTTTATCGATGACTGCACGAGGTTCTGTTATGTCTTTCTTTTAAGAAGTAAAGATGAAGCCTTAGAGGCTTTTAGAACCTATAAAACAGAAGTTGAGAATCAACTTGATAAACAAATTAAAATAATTCGTAGCGATAGAGGTGGAGAATATGGTGCACCATTTGATGAGTATTATTCAGAATCTGACATTATCCATCATACAACGACGCCTTACTCATCTCAATCAAATGGTGTTGCCGAACATAAAAATCAGACACTAAAAGAAATGATGAATGTCTTGTTGATAAATTCAGGCTTACCCCAGAACTTGTGGGGGGAAGCCTTATTATCGACAAATCACATTCTCAATAAAATCCCTCACAAGAAAAATGATAAAACATCATATGAACTATGGAAAAGCCACAAGCCATCGTACAAATACTTGAAAGTGTGGGGGTGCCTGGCAAAGGTTGAAGTACCCAAGCCAAAGTAAATAAAAATCAGACCTAAAACGTTCGATGCAATATTTGTCGGATATGCCCAAAACAGTAGTGCATATCGTTTCATAGTTCATAAGTCAGACATTCCTGATATTCATGTGGGAACAACCATAGAATCTCAGAATGCGATATTCTTTGAAAATGTATTCCCAAATAAAAGGGGAAACATTCAAAGTGATAGCAACGGAAGTTCTAACAACAATGACGTCTCTGAACTTAATTGTCGTAAAAGGACTATTGACTATCAAAATGAAGAGTCACATCGGAGCAAACGGGCTAGAGTTGAGAAATCGTTCGGGCCAGACTTTATGACTTTTATGTCAGAAACGGATCCAAGAACATTGAGTGAAGCTCTCTCTAGTCCCGACGCCCCATTATGGAAAGAAGCAGTCAATAGTGAAATCGAGTCCATCATGAATAACCATACTTGGGAATTAGTGGACCTTCCTTCTGGTGCTAAACCATTAGGTTGTAAGTGGATACTAAAACGCAAGTATAAAGTTGATGGATCTATTGACAAGTATAAGGCTAGACTTGTAGCCAAAGGGTACAAACAAAAGGAAGGCCTTGATTACTACGACACCTACTCACTGGTGACAAGGATTACGTCAATTCGAGTCCTAATAGCAATCACAGAATTGTATGACCTTGAAATACATCAAATGGATGTTAAGGCTGCATTCTTAAATGGTGAGTTGGAAGAAGAAATCTATATGGAGCAACCCGAGGGGTTCATAGTTCTAGGAAAAGAGAAAAAGGTGTGTCGACTTGTTAAGTCATTGTACGGACTTAAACAAGCATCTAAACAATGGCACGAGAAATTTGACAAAATAATGTTGTCAAACGAGTTCAAAATAAATGAATGTGACAAATGCATTTATATCAAATACACACCTAAAGGTTATGTAATCGTCTATCTATACGTAGACGATATGCTTATAATGGGTAGTAACCATGAGATAATCATGAGTACAAAGAAAATGTTGACCAAGAATTTCAAAATGAAAGATATGGGTCAAGCAGATGTTATATTGGGAATTAAAATTCTCAGGACATCTGGGGGGATAGTTTTGACACAATCCCACTATGTAGAATCGGTGTTGAAGAAGTTCAATACGTACGATCTCTCTATAGTAAAAACACCTATGGATCTAAGTCAACACTTAGCGAAAAACCAAGGTGAGCCCATATCACAATTAGAATATTCTCGGATAATAGGTAGCTTGATGCATCTCACAAATTGTACACATCCGGATATTGCCTGTGTGGTCAACAAACTAAGTCGTTTTACAAGTAATCCAAACGACACTCATTGGAAAGCACTGATACGAGTTCTTAGATATTTGAAATATACTATAAACTATGGATTACATTTCAAAAAATATCCTGCTGTCTTAGAGGGATATTGTGATGCTAATTGAATATCATATACAAAAGATTCCAAATCCACTAGTGGATATGTATTCACAATTGGTGGAGGAGCGGTATCTTGGAAATCCACTAAGCAGACATGCATTGCTCAGTCGACTATGGAATCTGAGTTTATAGCACTAGACAAAGCGGCTGAAGAAGCTGAATGGCTGTGGAATTTCTTGGAAGATATTCCGAGATGGACAAAATATGTGTCCGTCGTACTTATACATTGTGATAGTTATTCGGCGATTGAAAGGGGATAGAGTAGTATGTATAATGGTAAGTCACGACATATACGTCGTAGACATAATACCATTAGGTTGTTGATCTCGAATGGAGTGATTGCAATCGACTATGTCAAGTCTAAAGATGATTTAGCAAATCCTCTTACGAATGAGCTAAATCGAGATCAAGTATATTGCTCATCGAGAGGAATGGGATTAAAAATCTACAACTAAAATGACTGTAGCGGTAACCCAACCTTGTTGACTGGAGATCCCAAGATCTTGGTTCAATGGGACAATGAAGTTATAGAAGTTGTGTTACAGCACACGAGATATATTATCCCTATCCCAATCCCAGGAAGAATATGTGTTGTCCTACAATATGTAGTGAGGTTAAGCTTATGCTTTTAATGACTTCTATACCTTTATAAGGTGGAGTATGGTAGGATGCTTTTGATAGAAGTGTCACCTATGTGAGTGTGAAGACGGGCCGCTTCAATGAAACACTCATGAATCCAAGATGGAGTTCATGGCCAAAACGGAACCAACCATAAGAACCAAAAGTATGTGAGATAAGTCCTTGTGTGGGTGTTATTGTCTAAGTATACGCAAACAGTTGAGCAGTTCAAGACATCATGTTCACTGTGTAGCTTAGTATGCTCGATAGCATTCCACTACGGAAGGTTCAAAGCCACAAGCTACCTCTCTCGATGCATTGACTTATCGATTGGACTCTCGTAAAGTGTCAGCATACATACATGCATTAATTTCCATTCATGTGGGGGATGTTGGATATTGGGTCTTAAAAGACCAATATGATTTACGGTTTTGAAAAGGAAAATTGAAGTGTCATCAATCGATGAAAGTATAAATTGACTTCAAAATCAAAATCTACATTTAGAGTAGATGAATCTATACTATTAATTTGCTCAAAACCGATTATGGGTGAATGAGAAATTAATTATTAAAGTCAGCCTAAAATGTTATTAAAGGAAGTATGGGGAGCAATAGTCCCACATTGGAAATTTCATAGAGGATTTACTTCCTTATATGTGTTACTGTGTTAATTGAGTTAACTCAAATAAGTACAAATACTCTCATCCAATGGGCAAGCAGGTGCTCGCACCTGCAAGCCCGCCACACGCGCAATGGGCTCTTTGTTGGCGCATTTTGCACTTCCTAGTGGTCGAGATTAAAAGGTTTGTTGAAGGGTTACAACACTCTAGATCCTATGGCTCAGATGAAACTCACCAAAGGGTACTTCACCTCTTCACCTAGTATAAATAGGATCCCTAGATGATGGAATAGAATCACTCAAAATAACTCAGAATCACTCAATCCTTGCATACATTATATCCTCTGCATCCGGAGTCCGAAAAATCTACGAGAAGGTTTGCCGGTCTCGGAATTTATAGTGCTACTATTCCGAGACATCATCGTTGTATCTTGGAAATGAATTGCTGCTATCCATAAGCACTTGAGCGGAGCAATATCATTTTACGGAGATAGTGTTGAACACTAGCCTCGACGATATTATATCAGATTGCATCCTCTCCAACGACAATACTCATCAGAGTGGAGAGAAGTCGGAGAAATTCAACGGAGCTGATTTCAAAAGATGGCAACAAAAGATGATGTTTTATCTAACGATGCTAAACCTCGTAAGGTTTTTGCGTGAAGACCCACCAGCTGCTATGGAAGGAGATTCCAATAGTAAGGCTGCTTGCGATGCATGGTCGCATGGAGATTTCTTGTGCCGTAATTATGTTCTCAATGCTTTGGACAACACGTTGCATAACGTGTATAGTCTGATAGAGATGGCAAAATCTCTGTGGGAATCGCTAGAGAAGAAATACAAAACCGAAAATGTCCGTTTGAAGAAATTCATCGTCGGTCGATTTCTGGATTTCAAAATGGTGGATTCCAAGAGTGTGACATCTCAAGTCCAAGATATGCAACTGATATTACATGATATGGATGCCGAAGGCATGAAGCTAAACGAGTCATTCAAAGTAGCCATGGTAATTGAGAACCTCCCTCCGTCGTGGAAGGATTTCAAAAATTACCTGAAGCATAAGCAAAAGGAGATGGGGCTTGAAGACCTGATCCTAAGGCTACGAATAGAGGAGGATAATCGAAGGTTCTCCGACTCTAAAGGAATGAAGCAGGCTATCGACGAGATGACTAACCTGGCTGAGCCAAACACCAAGAAGCCGAAGCAATTCAAAAAGAAGGCTTAAGGCAAGAAATTCAAGACCTCGTGCTACAACTGCGGGAAGCTAGGACACATGTCCAAAGATTGCAGACGCCTAAAGAAACCAACCAAGGGTCAGAAGGAAGTTGCGAACCAAGTCGCAACTTCTAACGACATGGAGCTAGATCTCATTGCGGTCGTATTTGAAGCCAACACGGTGGTGGACAACCCGAAGCAGTGGTGGATCGATACTGGAGCAACATGTCATATCTATTCTGATAAGGCGATGTTCTCCAAGTATAGTCCAATAAGTGGAAGAAAGCTCTATATGGGCAATTCCACGACATCACCAATTGTCGGACTATCACATGTAGTGAAGTTAAACTTATGCTTTTAATGATTTCTATACCTTTATAAGGTAGAGTATGGTAGGATATTCTTGATAGAAGTGTCACCTATATGAGTGTGAAGATAGGCCGCTTCAATGAAATACTCATGAATCCAAGATAGTGTCCATGGATGAAACGGAACCCACTATGAGAACCAAAAGTAGGTGAGACAAATCTTTGTGTGGGTGTTATTGTCTCAGTATACACAAATAGCTGAGCAGTTCAAGATATCATGTTCACTGCGCAACCTAGTATGCTCGATAGCATTCCACTACGGAAGATTCAAAGCCACAAGCTATGTCTCCTGATGCATTGACTTATCGATTGGACTCTTGTAAAGTGTCAGTATGCATACATGCATTAATTTCCATTCATGTGGGGGATTGTTGGAAAATTGATTAATTTTCTCAATTATATAAATGAGAAATTAATATGGCTTAATCTAGATCGTTGGATTAAGATGGATAAATCCGGTTCATTCAAATGAAGGAGTATAAGTACCTTTTTGGATGATTTAATCTTGGTCATTAAATTTAAAATGAAAGGCTTAGATGCATCCAAATGAAGAGACATTGTGTCTCTTGGGAAGGGATGCAATCTAGATCATCCATTTAAATTGAATGGATGAGATTTGATTGAACTAAGAGGTTCCTCTACCTCTTCACCTAGTATAAATATGATCCCCTAGATGATGGAATTCACTCACTCAAAAAATCAACTCAATCCAATCATTCATACCTCCCATCTTCTGCATCCAGAGTCCAAAAAGCCTACGAGAAGGTTCACCGATCTTGGAATTTGAAGTGCTACTATTCTGAGACATCGTCGTTATATCTTGGAAATGAATTGCTGCTATCCGTAAGCACCTGAGCGGAGCAATATCATTTTATGGAGATAGTGTTGAATACTAGCCTCGATGATATTATATCAGCTTGCATCCTCCCCGGCGACAATCTTAACCGACGAGTCAAACAACAACACCTCAATAAACATCCACTAAAATCAACTAAATCAATGTTAACAATCAAATAACACTCTAAATCTAAGCTATAGCAGTAGCTTACCTTCCCTCTCAAACCCAACTTCGGCTTCAAATCAATAGAACAATGCTCTCTGGATCAGGAGACAAAACGAAGAACAGAGGTCGCCGAACGAAGTTGATCGCGAGATCATTGGCATGCGTCTTGCCTCAGTTGTCATAGAGCAACCCCATGGCACCAGAGATGAGCCGACGCATCAAGCAGTTGCTAGGACAGCAGCGTCGCATGAGGATCATCGTCGATCTCGATCGATGTTGGCCGCAGAGCAGCGACGTCGGACATCGATGATGGAGTTGTAGCTGTGATGGGGCAACAACATCTACTACTGCCAGACCAAAAGAAACAGAAAGGGAAACAATCGGCACCCGAAAGAGATCGAAAGAGAGGGAAGCTCGAAGAAGAGAAAACACGATCGAGAAATCAGAGATGGGGAAAGTCGGAGAAGATAGTCGCGACTGAGGGGAAAGAGGGATCGCAGTGT
Organism: Wurfbainia villosa; assembly: GCA_025175895.1. Taxonomy (NCBI): domain Eukaryota; kingdom Viridiplantae; phylum Streptophyta; class Magnoliopsida; order Zingiberales; family Zingiberaceae; genus Wurfbainia; species Wurfbainia villosa. The sequence continues at coordinate 109,445,738 of CM045995.1, read as the reverse complement.
GGGAAGAGAAGAAGGAGAAACGGGTTGGGTCGGGCTTAACCTTTAAAAACTGGCCCCTTATGGTTAAGCTAGCCTAGGTTAAGTCTAAGCTAGCTTAAGTTGACCCAAATTAGTTGAGCTAGCTCAAGTTTAACCCAAACACCCATTTAAGCTTACATCTTCCTCGTTTGGACTCCTTTTGAATCCGAAAAAAAAATTCTGTAAACTTTTGAGAAATTATATAAGATAATTTCTCAATTAACAAGGGGTATTTCATTTTTTTTTTCAGTATCTTACATGTTTAATGTGGTTCGGAGATGATGCTCCTACTCCACAGCAATCCTTAAGTTGGATCATCCCTTGCATGTCTTCACTAGAAACTCCTTTTGATGAGAACACCAAAGTGGAGAAGCCTTCTTTACAAGCACACTCTTCTTCTTACAAGATGATTGAATTGAGCTAAGGAAGAAGAGGTTAAAGAACTTAGAAAACTTAGGAGAAGGCTTGGTGAGCTTAGGAAGAAAGATTGGAATGAGAGCACTAACTTTCTTCAAGCTCCCCCAAGCCTCCCTTTATAGACTTGGGTGTTTCTGCCCATTGAGCTCGACTCCAGTCGACTGGTGTTATTGTTAACCGAATCCAATGACTTCTGATGAAGCGTGATCGTGATCGTCACAGTCAATGAACACTTGATCAGTCGATTTCTCATACCAGCAATCGACTACTCCAAGCGAACAGTCAACTCAGAAAATTTATGTGCTTGTGTCCACTTAAATCAGTCGACTGCCAATTCATGGCAGTCGATTGCCAAACTCTAGCAGTCGACTGCCAGAGCCATAGATCAATCGAGCTACAGTCAACTACTAAGAAGTTTCAAAAATTGATTTTTGATAAATCATAAATATATGTATTTTGAAAAATCATGAAACTTCATACAATGTAATAGATGAAAAAATAATTTTATATAAAAATACCCATTAAATTGCAAAATTGATACAAAGTTCAAAAGCATTGATAACTTCAATGTTTTTGCCCTAACTTAAATCAACTTGTTCAATGGTGATTGCTATCAAAAGATAGACTTCACCAAGGTTTTTCAAAATGATTTTAAAATATTTTTAAAACCTTATATTGAACCATGGTCTATGAGCTCAATGTACATTACTTATACATTAGCTTTTCTCATGATTCATCAATGTCATATTATGAGTTTGAGTTCATCTAGATGCAAGAACTATGTACCTTGAACTTAACTCATTTTCCTTAACATCTTACATGTGTCTAGGGTATATCAATACACACACATGTCAATTTAATATTTTTGTGAGATGTAGATTTTTGTTCTCCCTTATCTAATGTTTCATGCATTTTATCTAGCCAACTCTATTTGATTCCCTTATCATAGGACTTCAAATCATATCATTATCCTTAATTCAATTTTATTGTTCTAAATGCATGAATATGATCATGGCATAAAAATGTGCATAAATTAAAATATTTTCCAATAATTATGATGTCATGGCATAAAGATAGACTAAATATAAATATGACATATTACTCTAAGTATGATCATGACATTTAAATAATTATATGAAGTATGATGTCATGACATGACATATGACAAACAAAGTATGGCAAATATATGATACAAAGGTATAGAAATATTTAAGTTTTAATTTCAATTATGATTTTCTAAAATTTATACCAACTTACCATAATAAACCAAATTTCTAAGTGTGTCAAAAATCCAAAATGGCACACCATTGATTCTAAACCTAATTGTGTCAATTATGATTGATTTTTCAACTTCTATATTGGAACATCCTAAAATCTTTTAGGATTAAAATCTAACCCCATTTTCAAAGTGTTATAATACTCCGAAAATGTCCTAAAGTGTCACCTTTACTATAGTTAGGTTAACTACCTATCCATTCAAGGTTGACACACCCTTTTTCCATCTAGCATAATGGAATCACGTTCCGAGGAATCCAATACTTATTAGAGCTCTTTGGATTAATTAGGTACTCGGTAGGGATAACTGTTAGTAATATATGAAAGATGTCCTAAGGCAATCGCCTTATGTTTGAACCATTTATATGATAAATGAAGATTCACTATTTGAGTATACATGTTTTCATGTATTTGATTAGATCTTAAACTCATTTACTGAATGTCCACGATACGACTCACAGCATGAGAGAATTTGTGATTGGATCATAACTAGTGAGTATCTCTATGTGTGTAATTGTGATGCATTAGAATTATCCCTAGTCGATGAATTGATGGATTTAGACACCATCAATTCTGTCGAGACTAGCACGAGGTATACTCCTTGGTGTATCCAAGCAGCTGATTCTCATTGGCTGGAGACATTGTGATGTTCGGAGTTAATCGTGGATGCTAGTTATGGTAACTAGTTCATTGGAGTGACCAACCGTAAGACTTCATATGGTTCTCTGCATATATAGATATGTCAATGAAGTTCTTACTACAGCTTAAGTGCGATGTTCCTTTGACTTGCGGTATTCAAGTCATCTTAATCATGAAGACTTATGCTTTGACATTTTAAGCAAACATCTCTGAGGAGATGTGAACCCGGGATGATTGGGTATAAATCGAAGTGATCGAAGGTGTTTAAATAGCCTATAAAGGATTCACCACTCCTTGCGAGGAGCTGTATACCCATGGCCTCTCGTCGGATTGATACTAAGTCCAGAGGTCTCCGTCTCCGATCGGCATAATTCTTCTGACGATCCTGCACCTCTGTCATCCTTTGTCTGATAGTACGGACCAACTCTACCTCATGCTGAACTTTATGGGGTCCTAGCAACTGGGCCTCCCCAACCTCCTCCCAGAGGGTGGGTGTCCGACACTGTCTACCATACAATGCTTCAAACAGTGTCATTTGGATAGTCGAATGATAGTTGTTGTTGTAGGTGAATTCCACCAATGGAAAGTGGTCCTCCCAGTTGCCCTCGAAATCCATAACGCAGGACCTAAGCATGTCCTCTAGAGTCTGAATGGTCCGCTCAGACTGTCCATTTGTCTGCGGATGAAATATTGTACTAAAACGGAGCTATATGCCCAAGGCCTGCTGTAGACTCTGCCAGAACCGAGACATGAACCGGGAATCTCTATCCGATATAATGCTCAAAGGAACACCATGCAATCTGATGATCTCCCGACAATATAACTCTACCAAATGATCCAGAGAGTCAGTCTTCTGAATCGCTAAGAAGTGTGTGGATTTGGTTAGTCGGTCAACGACTACCCAAATCACGTCATGGCCTCGTCGTGTCCTAGGTAGACCCACCACAAAATCCATGATAATGTGATCCCACTTCCACTCGGGAATAGGAATCCTTTAAAGTAGTTCGGCTGGTCTCTGGTGCTCAGCTTTCACCTGTTGACAAACTAGATATCTAGCTACAAAATATGCGATGTCTTTCTTCATGTCGTTCCACCAATACAAACACCTTAAATCTCGATACATGCGAATTCCGCCTAGGTGGATCGCAAATCGAGAGTGATGAGCCTCCTGGAGTAACTCCTCCATGACCGAGTGAGACTGAGGTACACGTAGTTTTCCCCGGAAATAAATAATATCCTCGTCATCTCGGGTGAACTCAGTCTACTGTCCAAAGGTTATCTGGCTGCCAATGAACTGTAAGTGCTGATCACCGGTCTGAGCCTCTCGGACTCTCGTCCTGATAGATGACTGAGCAACCATAGTAACAAGAATGCCTTGCTCTGTCGATCCCTGCTCCTCTAGGCCCAACTCGGAGAAACCCTTAATCAAATCTATGACTAAAACTCGGTAGCAAGCTAAAGTCTCTCGGGACTTCCGGCTAAGTGCATCGGCAACCACATTGGCTTTCACTGGGTGGTAGCTAATGGTACAGTCATAGTCCTTCAGAAACTCCATCCATCTCCTTTGTCGGAGATTGAGTTCTTTTTGCGTAAATAGATATTTAAGACTCTTATGATCAGTGAGAATCTCAAATGTAATACCATACAGATGATGCATCCAAATCTTCAAGGCAAAGATAATAGCAGTTAACTCTAGATCATGTACTGGGTAGTTTTTCTCATGCTCCTTCAACTGGCGAGAAGCATAAGAGATCACCTTGCTGTGTTGCATCAATACTGCGCCTAAACCCTAGAGAGACGCATCGGTATAAAGGATGAAATCGTCGTCCTCTGATGGCAATACCAGAATCGGTGCTGACACCAGTCTCTTTTTCAACTTCTGAAAGCTGGTCTCGCAGGCCTCTGACCACGTGAATTTCATGCCCTTTTTGGTAAGGCGTGTCAATGGCATATCAATGCTTGAGAAACCCTCAACAAACCGTCTGTAATATCCGGCTAAGCCCAAGAAACTGTGAACCTCCTGAATAGATTTCGGTTGCTCCCAACTAGACAGCCTTGATCTTCTGGGGGTCAAGTGAAATGCCTTTGCTAGAAACCACGTGTCCCAGAAAACTAACTAATGGTAACCAAAATGTGCATTTACTGAACTTCGCATATAGTTGCTTCTGTCGAAGCCTATCCAGGACAATGCAAAGATGCTGCGTGTGTTCCTCCTTGGAACGGGAATAGACCAGAATGTCGTCAATAAAGACAATGATGAACCGATCTAGGAAATCCATAAATTCACAGTTCATCAAGTCCATGAATACTGTCGGAGCATTGGTAAGCCCAAATGGCATTACCAAAAACTCATAGTGCCCATATCTGGTACGGAACGTTGCCTTCTGAACGTCCGAATCTCTTACCCTTAACTGATGATATCTGGACCGCAGATCAATCTTAGAATACACTGACGTACCTCTGAGCTAATCAAACAAGTCCTCAATACGTGGTAGGGGATATTTATTCTTGATGGTGACAGCATTCAACTGCCTGTAGTCGATGCATAATCTCATCGAACCGTCTTTCTTCTTTACAAAGAGAACCCCAGGGAGATACGCTAGGGAGAATAAAACATCTATCCAAAAGCTCTTGAAGATGGATCCTTACCTCGTCCAACTCTTTCGGGGCCATATGATAAGGAGCTTTCGATGTCGGCATCGTCCCCGAAATTAACTCAATTGTGAACTCCACTTGCCTTCTGGGAGGCAGTCTCGGTAACTCCTCTAGAAAGACATCTGGATACTCTCGGACAATAGAAATGTCCGAGATCTGAGAGTCACCACTATCCTCAGCGTTGATCAATGATAATAGAAAATCCTAACAGTTGCGTGATAAAAGCTTCCGAGCCTGAATCGCAGAAATGGTCGATATACCATCATTTCTTGTGCCAGTGAAATCCCACGAGGGTTGGTTAGGAGGATGGAACGTAACCACCCTCGTCTGGCAATCCACCGTGGCATGATACACTGTTAGCCAGTCCATGTCAAGTATGATGTCAAATTCGATCATGTTGAGAACCAACAAATCTACCAGAAGTATAATGCTGCCGAAATCTAATAGACATCCTCTAACCTCCTGGGTGACTTCTAATTTATCCCTAGAGGGAAGAGATACCATCAATTTTTGTGACCTAAGGGTGGGTAGTCTACTAATCTCTCTCAGGAATGTCCGAGAAATAAATGAATGTGAACTACCAATGTCAACTAACATATCAACAGAAAATGCATAAAGTAAAACCGTACCATGGAAAACATATCCATCGGCTCGCTGCGCATCCTCTCGGATAACTGCATGAATATGTCCAATCTCTGGCAGGGGTGGAGGTGGTAGCGCTACCGATGGTCGAGGGCGGCTATGCTCGAGATCGCCACCGAGGCGGCACCCAATATGCATCGAGGTGATATAAATATTGCTGGCGTCTGAACCAACTTGAGGTCGATCGACATCGCACCAACGGCTAAGGCTACGATCGATACACCAACAAATGAGGTCGCGATCGACATCTTGCACCAATGGTCGAGACCGAGGCGATACTGCACCAACGGCTAATACTAAGGTCCTGAAATAAAACTCTGCAACTCCATAGGGGCACTAGAGTGTTCCTGTCCATGCATGGCATAAGCAGCAACTACCGGGGGAGCTGTCCTCTGCTGGCGTTGTGAAGATTGGGATTTTTGCCCGCCTCGCTGAGGTCCCTTCTGTCCATACTGTCCTCCCTGCACAGACACTCTTGAAGCTACATGTTGAGCCTTCAGCGAACAATCTCAGCTCTGGTATCCAAGAAGTTTACAGTAATAACAAACTGACTGTGTCAGTGTACAAGCTGATATCATATGATCCCTGAACCCGCACCTAACGCAGTGCTTGCCATTAGAGAACCACTTCTGGTTTTGCTGGTCAGACTGGGAGCATCCTGACGAAGATCGTCAGGTCTTCTAGGATTTGCCTGATGCCCCAGAAGCATTCTGACCCGTCTCACTGTGACCGCTCGCTGCTGACCCGTAGCCGGCGGCTGCTAAGCCTGAACTGAACTCTGAGTTGGATGTTTCCTTTTCCTTTCCGTATTTGCTCTCTGCTCAGCCGACTCAATCAGAAGAGCTCGATCCAATGCCTCTTTGTATGAAGAATTTTCAAAACCTGCTAGCTTCACCTGAAGATGTCTGTCTAGACCCTGAACAAACTGTAGCATGCACGACCGGTCCTCAATGACTAACTCCGGATAGAATTTGGCTAACCGATTAAATTCAGCATTATATTCCATCACTGTGCGATTGTTCTATCAAAGATTCTGAAAATTCTGACGACGCGTCATCTGATAAGATAGTGGAAAATATTGGCTCTTGAAAACCTCTCTGAATTTCGCCCATGTTATCTTTTGCTCGCCTATAATAGCGCACTGCGTGTCCCACCAGGTTTCAGCCTCGTCCCATAAATGGTAGGCTGTAAGCTCTATCTTCTCCCACTCAGAGCAAGCCATATAGAAAAAGGTCTGCTCCATAGTCTTTATCCAGGACTGAGCTGCCCTCGGATCTGCCTCTCCGCGGAAGAGCGTGAATTGGCCTTTCACCGACTCCTCCAAGGCTGGTATCTGAGCTTGTGCCGCAATCATATAAGTAGGATGAGTAGGGATCACCGCAGGAGCTGGCGGAACCACTGGAGTTGGTGCGACTGCACAAGCAAGGGCAGGTACTGAGAAAGGGGCGACCAGTACTGCTGGCGGAGGTGTCGCATATCCCGTAGGCACTGCTGGAGGAGGTGCCGCATATCCCGTAGGCACTGCTGGAGGAGGTGCCTGGTATGTAGCAGCAGGGGCTACCGGTGGTACCTCCAGGGGTACAGTAGCAGGTGCTGCCAGGGGTACTGCGAGATTTGTTGGAGTGGATACCACTGGTGGTACTGTGAATACCGCAGAAGTGGGTATCTCTGGAGGAATCGTCGGGGACTGAGAGCCCAATACACCCGTGGCACCATGTGAAGTTTGACCCTGATCGACAAGCTCATTCTCCATAGACCTTTCTGGCAACTGAGTAGATCTCAATGTCCTCTTGCATGGTCGCCCTACACCACGTCTCGGCGCGAGAGCACGCCCACCTCATTTTATATCTACTAAATTATTACTCAAATATTACTACAGATAGAAAATCAATAATTTCACCTGTTAGCCATCTGGAGATGTCCTATCGCCGCTAAGTCCCCAATATGATCTTGTCGACATATGACTCCAAAATGTCTGAAATGCCAAATCGACGAAAATCCATAAAAAAATCCAAAAATGCACAAGTTGACCTGCCAAACATGGCGAACTCCGAAAACCCAAAAACCCTTGGGAACTTAGAACCTAGGCTCTGATAGTAAATAAATTGTCATGCTCCGAGAGGGGGTACTTGTCCGACGAAAATCGGACAGCACCTCCCCTGTACTGCGGACAATTGAAACCTGTATACAAGGCCCACACGACCCACTATACATCGGCCAACATGGCCGGAACATAAAACATAAGGGCCTCAGGCCAACAATCAAAGTAACTACGAAACATAAAAACCTCTAGACTTACCTCTTCTTCCATCTGAGCAGGAATACACAACCACACATATAACAAAATCTGATCGAACAAAAAGTCCATAAGGACATAATCAAGTATCACTCAAACAACCATGAGTATGAAATACTACAAGTTTAAAACATAGAGTATTAATGATAAAAATACGGAAAACTGAAAATCAAAATCATGGAGTCATCAGATTAGGGGACTAGCAACTGGACCCTCCGAAAAGCTTCATCCTGAAATAAAAGAGATATCAATGGAGTGAGTAAAACTCAGCGGATATCTAATAGTCATGTACAGTAAACTATAAGTAGCAATAATAATCATGCTGGTATAGTTTCTCAACAAAAATACATACCTGAAACTGTACATACCAGAATCACCTAAGCTGACATAAGATACATCCATACAAGTAAATATAGAATCACCAAAAAAAACTACATAAATACCTCTTGTATGTGCATGGCAATCATATGCAACAAGCAATGCATATAGTAAAAATGTATGCACATGATGCAATGACCTATGTCACCCCTGACGCCAGTCAAGCCACCGACATGTTATGTGTGTCAGTCGAGTGGGTAGAGCTGTGACAACTGTGCACTCTGTCGTCACTACACCTATGTGACCTAGTGGACAGGATACTGGCGGAGTATCACCCTCCTACCCCATGTATATATATGGGGGACATCACCTCGTCTCATCTCCTCGTCTCACAACGAAGGAGGGATCCCTGTCTGCTACCACGCCGCAATACCAATAACCTGAGCGACCACCGTGGAGCCCTAACAAAGCAACTACACACACCCTCCTGAAATACCACTAACCTACGAGTGATTGTGTGTGTAGATAATATAACTGACGATGGGCTCAACTACTAAGTAGTATCACCTCTTGCCGAGGAGCCGATGATCATCAGTCATGCAATAATGCAAGATGATGCATGTCACTAATGCACGATACACCTATCAATCCATGGCTACCTATGGTATATACTAATAAGAGCTCATATCAAATAACCTAAGTACATAAGTCTAAGTACATGTGCAAAGTATATCCATTATTCATTCAATGCCCAGTACGTAAGGTATGTTACTACTCTTAGTGCCAAATAAACAAATGACAAGTATCAAATGATAGAGCATCAATATAATAAGAATATAAAAAGGCTATAACACGTACTAGGTAGTGACATACCAAGGCAGCTAAAAATCATAGAAAACTATTACTAGCTATAGTAAACGATGCACAACAATATGACAATATCTAAAAGAAGATAAGTCAGAGATACCCGCCTGTTATGAAGAATATCAACTGTCTTTAAGCTCGTGGACCTGTCTCTTGACTGAAATCTGCATATAACAAAATTACCATTAAGTTCCAGCACACATCTAATATTCGACTAAATTCTACTTCGACCCCGTATTCACTTAATCTATCGAATACGAGTACAACCTCTCGACACACCCACAACACCTCAGCAACCGCCAAGTTTACCTCAACGAAATTACCCCTTCACAGCCACCTCTCACTCAGCCACGACCGAGCGACACTCTTTCACAGCAATCATGACCCTCACACAACTCATCCAGGTCTTCTTTACTCACCACAGCCAGCACATCACACTCACAGCCCAAAACGCCACACAGATCACTGTCCAACTTGCTCCACCGAAGGAAAACCCACCCCGAATCAACCAATTTAATCTATTCACAGCTCCTTCACGAGCATGTACAGAACACCACCAGCAAAATCTCCAAACATAAACATCGCAGCCAACCTAAATGACCAAACCAACTCAAACTCGTAGCCAACTCCACAGGTCAAAAATCCAATCACAAATAATAAGAATTAACCACCGTATGGACAAAGAAAAGAAGCAGATCGAGCTTACCAGTGGTTGGAACCTCACCGACAGTAATCCCCAATTTTGCCCTTTTCGTCGGAGCAACTTAAGCTCCAGAATACTGCCCAAATCATAGATTCAAACTGAATGAGGAAAGGCTCAGCTAGGTCTCGAATCCCATCCAAAATCAAGGAAAACCATGCCTCACCTTGCAGATCAATCTAATAGAGATTTTGACGGCATATTTCAATCGGTCACCGTCGTCTCATCCTTGGGCACCGTTGAGAGTAGTCGGCCGCCGCCGCTTGCAAGGAGAGGGAGAGATACGGTGAGGAGACGAGTTCTGGTGAAGAAGTTGCGGGATCGCGAGAAGGGAATGAGATGAAATGAATCGGGAAGAGGAAGAGAAGGCGATTGCTCGGTGGGAAGGGAATCAGAGCCACCGGGCATTCGCGGAGGACAAAGGTGTCGGCGGAGAGGAGATTGCGAGGGGAGAAGTCGGGCGCGGCGGAGAACTTTTGGTTCGATCAAATAAACTGGATTATATCCCCCCTTTATAAGTAATTAACCTAGATTAGGCTTTAATTGATCCATAACCATCCCTATTAGTTTAATTATCCCCGTACAAGCCCCATTTAATTCCAGAAAAAATCTGGAAAAATTTCTAAAATTTTCCAAAAATCCCAAAAATAATTCCTAGGATTATTTTCCTAGATTTTGACTATTTAATTTAGTATTTTAAATTTCCGTATTTAACACTCTCCTTCTAATGACCCTTCTAGGCTTAGAAGCCTTGGTCATTTTGGTCTTGTCTAGGTCAACTTTAGGGATGGTTTTCCTTGTGACCTTAGTGACATTCCTAGGTTTCTTTGAATCCTTGACCACTAGACACTTGCCATGGTTAACTCTAGGAATAACTTTCCTTTTAATCTTGACTTTCCTAGACCTAGTCTTAGTTTCATAGTCATATCGAACATTGTAGTAAGTCGGCATTACCTTCTTAGACATAGGTTGTGACCTAAACCTTTCTTGTTCTTAGGCAATTCTTGCCTCCTAACACCTAGACTTTGACTATTTGACCCTTGAATCATATTTTCTATATTCCTAAGGGTCTTTTTCATTTTCTCAAGCTTTGACCTCAAAGCTTAATTTTCAACCTCTAATTTCCCAATTTGTGATTTTTCATTCTTCTTTTGGGAATTCCTCTTCCTAGGCATATGTCTAGTCCATTTATGATTAATGTCTAAGTTCTTATCATTCTTAGGTGGGATGGTTCTAGAATTGTCCTTAGATAAATTAATTTGTTTATCACCTAAACAAAAATATTTATTTCTAGATTGATTCTTAGGCTTACTACTAGCATGTTTTTTATCATGAGCAATAGCAAGTGCATTAAAATTATCCCTAGCATGCTTTTTATCCTTACATAAAAAAGGAGCATTATTAAAATATACCTTAGGGTTTGTCTTAGCTCCCTCTACATGTGATGCTCCTATCATGTCCTTCCTAGGGTGACTTCCCTTTGGACATTGACTTCTATAGTGTCTCCGTTGTTGGCACTTGAAGTATACAATATGCTCCTTGCCTTTGCATGTTGGGGCTCTGGCCTCCTTGGACTTGTCCTTGACTTTAGGTGCCATGTAAACCTTCTTCTTAGTCAATTTTGGATATTTACTCTTGTAATGTCATTATCTAGGATTATGTCACGTACTAAACTTGACATAATAACGTATTAACTCCCTCGAGTGTGCCAAAACCCTCCACTTGACACACTATTGACTTTAACTTAATTGTGTCAATCATAATCAACATTCACACATCTATTTCCATTAGCACATCCTAAAATCTCTTAGGATCATGTCCTAAATTTATTTTCAAGGTATAACTATACCTCAAAAATGTTCTAAAGTATCAAGTCTACTATGGTTAAGTTAACTACCTTTTCATTCTAAATTGACACACCTATACTCATTTAGTGTGAAAGGATCACACTCCTAGGTACTCAATATCTATTGGAGCTCCTCGGATATTCTAGGTATTCACTAGGGATAACCTCCCTTGATACCTTCCTAATGACTCTTCTAGACTTCTTGAAAGCCTTGGTAATTTGACTCTCATCAAGGTTAACTCTAGGGATAGCTTCCCTTATAACCTTGACATTCTTAGACCTAAAGCTAGTTCCATAATTATATGGAACTCTATGGTAGGATGATATAATTTTCTTGGACTTAGATTTGTATCTCAAACCCTTCTTATCCCTAGGTAGCTCTTACCTACCACACTCTAGATTTTGTCCATAAGACCCTTTAACTATATTGTTCATCTTTTTGAGTATCTTTTCCAATTTATCAAGTTTTGACCTCAAAACTTAATTTTATTCTTCCAATTTCTCAATTTTTGATTTTTTATTATTTCTTTGGAGATTCTTCTTCCTAGGCATTGTCTATTCTTCTTAGGATTATCGCCTAGGTTGTTGTCATCCTTCCTATCCTCAAGTAAAATAGTGCTACCCCTAAAGATTCCAATGTTTTCCTTAGGTAGGATAGTTCTAGCTTGAGGTAATTGATCTAGAATTGTTCTTAGGCTTATTATCATGATGTTGAGCACCTAAATGATAAAACTTATTATTAGCATGCTTTTTATCATGGTAAATTGAAATAGCACTATAAAATGGTGATACCTTAGGTCTTACCTTATGAGCTCCCCCTACACTAAGCTCTCTATCTTGTCCTTGATTGGGTGCCTTCCCCTCAGACATTGATTCCAATAGTGGTCCTTTCGATTGCATAGGAAGCATACTATGTGCTACTTGCCTTTGCGTATTGTGACTCCGGCTTCCTTGTCCTTTTCTTTTGCCTTTGGCATCACTTGAACTTTCTTCTTGATTAATCTTGGACATTTACTCTTATAATTCTCTTTTTTCCTACACTCAAAGCAAATTATATTATCTTTATTTTTATGAATTAAATTTGAATTACCTATCTTAGTGGTAGGAGAATCATGAACTTGTTCTTCATCATTTCCGGATGTAGAGGGCTCCTCTTGCTCCGGTGTTGATGATCTAATCTCACCCTCAATCCTAGAGGTAGAGATTTCTACTACCTCTTTGCCCTTTGATATTGAGCACCTCTCAACTTCCAAATCTTCAAATTCTTGAGCTTTCTTCCTTAGTTTCCTCCTCATTTTGTGTCGTGAGGGATTCTCATAAATCTTGTCTAACTTGCTCCATAGTTCACTTGCGTCCTTATATTTACCTAACTTAGACAAAATGTCATTAGGTATTAGATTAACCAAAATTTTTGTTACCTTATCATTCACCTTAGATTTTTGAATTTGCTCCTCCATCTATTTCATTTTCTTGAGAAGACTTCCCTTTTTATCCATTGGAGCTTCAAATCCTTCCATCAAGATGAACCATGCTTCAATGTTCATATGAAAGAACATCTCCGTCCTCGACTTCCATTGAGTGAATCCTCCGAGTCCGTAGGGAGGTGGAAATCTAATGTCGAGTCCAAAACCATCTTGAAATTCCATATCCTCTAACTTTTGTTCTTCCTCGGTGATTAGTCCGTAAAAGAGAAATCTCGCTCTGATACCACTTGTTAGGACCGGTGTTGTGCTAGAAGGGGTGAATAGAGACTCAATATCATTCTTCGATTGTGTTTGTGTGTGTGTCTCTATAGATTGTTAATGTGCAGCGAAAATAAAAAAACATAAACATAAACAACCACAACAAACATAGAGCACTACACCAGTTTTATATGGTTTAGAATCTTCAATTCCTACTCCACTGCCTAGCTCTCAGTCAATAGTTCCACTATCTTCTTTCTCCTTCTTGAAAACACACCGAAGGCAGGGAAACCTCTTGCACCTGTTCTTATACAACATAAACAACCAAATACAAAGATATAAAAGAAATGATGAAACGCTAATCAAAACACTTTACACAGTGAGCTCTTTCTTGATCATTGTTTTGTTGTTGTGGAAAGCCTTTTGAAGATCTAGAATACAACAACAACTCCTCTTCAAAGTCTTCAAGAATCAACATCTGAAAATCTTCATCAAGTCCTCCTTTTATAAGCTTGTCCATCAACTGATTTCCACCTACTGGTTGATTGGTCCTACCCCCAATCGACTGGTCACTTGATCGTTTCCTCACAATGGCTCGATCCACGTCGAATTTCAGTCAAACAATTGACTTCTTCTTGCCATCAGTTGACTGATAAGCTTCCAGTCTAAATGGCCAATCGATTCAGAAGGTTTCTCTTAATTGACCACCACAGTCAATCGACTTGTTCAACACAATATTCGATTGTTGCATCGTAACTTTCCCGAGCATCCAGTTTCCCATCTTGATCATCACAGCTGCCCGAGCACCGAAGTCTCCAACTCTTCCCTTCAGCTAGTCAACTGTCCATCCATAGCAGTTGATTGCTTGAGCACCGACTTCTCGACCGCCACTTGCCCGAGCACCCGAGTCCCCAACTTGAGCGCCTAAGCACTCCTGCGCGTCCGTCCCGAGCACCTGCGCTCGTGCCACTAACCCAACCACCTTCCTAAGTGTCACAACTTCCTCACTCGCCCGAGCATCGAATTAGTCAACTAGGAAAGTCCACCAGTCGACTGCCTGAATACTCACCCGAGCTCTCTCATCACCAAGCATCATGTATCAGTCGACTGGTGAACAACTCTAGTCAACTGCTAAACAACTCCAATCGACTGATACCTCTGCAGTTAGCCTTGTTTCCAAGGTAACTCTCACTTCACCTGGTATTCAGTTGACCTCAACCTACCAGGACTTTTCTCATCTAACATCCGATCACTCTGGATCTGTCGAAATCTCCCTTGCCTAGGATCTGGTCAACTGTAACCTACTAAGACTTCTCTTGCCAAGTAAGGTCGCCTCAATCTACCGGGAGTTCACCTGCCAAGCACGGTCACCTAACCTGCTAGAACTTCACTTGTCAAGCATGGTCACCTTGACCAACCGGGACTTCACTTGCTAAGCACGGTTACCTTAATCTACCGGAACTTCACTTGCTTAGTCATCCAGTTTCCTTAACCTGCCAGGACTTCACTTTCCAAGCACGGTCACCCTTGACCTACCAAGACTTCCTATCACTAAACATCCGATCCTCCTTGACCTGTTTGGACTTTCCTCTTCATGCCAAGTTTTCGGTCAACCTTGACCCACCTAGACTTCACACTTGCCAGCTCCCTCGTTGTGCTTTCCATCACTAAGTGTCCGGTCCTCTATGACCCACTTAGATTTCTCCTTTCCAACTCCCATTAGACTTCCAACCACCAAGTGTTCAGTCAATCCTGGCCCACTTGGATTTTCCATTTGCCAACTCCGTTGGACTTCCGACCACCAAGTGTCTAGCCTTCCCTAATCCACTTGGATTTTTCATTCGTAAGTATCTAGTCAATCTTGATTTACTTGACTTCATGCTAAACTCCATATGACTACGGATGTTCCATACCATCCCATAATCATATTGTCATCCATATATCGAAACTCAACTCGAGCTTGGTCAACCTTGTTCTGAGGTTAATTGCATTAATAATCTCCCTCATACCATCCTTTACCTTTAGTTATATTGTCAAATATCGAAACTCAACTCGAGCCCAACTCGAACTTGGTCAATCTTGACCTGAGGCCGAATGCACCAATAGTAAATTGAACTCATCCTAATGGATCCTGGCACTTAAGTTATATTAACCACATCCTCATATGATGCCCCTTCTATTTCAACCTATTCATTTTTTGGATTCTTCCTTAGTTCCCCTTTTATCATTGTCTTCTTCTATACTAAATTAAGTTCAAATAACATATCTTCATCATTCATTTGTGTTGAGTTAAATGGTAAATTTTTTTCAAAAGCAACTTCTATTTGACGTATCTTTTATTATAAACCCTATATGCTTTGCCAGAGGTGAAGTGTCCAATTAGAATATCTTCATCATCCTTAGCCATAACTTTTTCTAATTGATCCTTAGTATTCAAAATATAAACCTTACAAATAAAAACTCTAAGATGTTTGATTGTTAGAGGTTTGTCAATTCAGAGTTCATGAGAAATTTTACTTAAAAATCCATGTATCAATATTCGATTTTGTATATGGCATGTGGTATTTATAACCTTTGTGCAAGGATAGCTAGGAAGTGAGTATTCATTTAATATGCTTCTAATCGCCTCTTATATGACTCTATTCTTTTTTTCCCACAACTCTATTTTGTTGTAGTGTCCTAGGGGTAGAAAATTCATGTTTGTATCCTTTTGCTAGATAAAATTCAAAAAATATATCATTTTCAAACTTGCCTCCATGATCACTTCTTATATGGTTAATTTTATGATTCTTTTCATTTTCTATCCTTCTATAAAAAATAATCAAAGTTTTTAAGATTTGATCCTTATGTTTCAAGAAAAATACCTAAGTATAATCATCAACTATGAAAAAGCAATATCCACTGTCATTTAATGACGTATATCTACTGCTATCAAATAAATCCATATGTAAAAGCTCCAAAATAGTAGATATACTCACAACATTTTTATCTTTGTGGGTAGTTTTGATTTGCTTACCTTTTTGATATACATAGCACAACTTGTATTTTTGAAAGTTCAACTTTAGCAATCCTCGCATCAACTCTTTCTTTGATAATTTCTTGATGTTCCTCATATTTGTATAAGGTAGCCATCGATGTTAAAGTTGTCTTATATTCTTTAGACATAAAACACTTGACAGACAAATTAATAGTACAATGCAAATTAATTTGTTAAATATTATCCATCATATATTTTACAAGCATGGTAGTGTTTAGTTCACAATGCTTAATTAGACATTAATATGAGATGAACTCAACTAATATTCAAAATCACATAAGTTGTTTAACACTTAAAAGATTAAAAGTTTTGTCTTTGACTAACAAAATATTTTTTCTCTTAAATTGTTCAAAAATTTTAATAACACTTATACCTAGCTACTACCTTGAATTTCTCACTATTTTCAAATAAAAAGTACATTTACTTTTGTTCATAAATGATGAGAACTTTGATGAGTCCTTGTCATATGCATGGAACATTCACTATCTATGAACCAAATAGTTAGATGCTCCCCATCGATATGTAATAAAAAAGCACAAAATTGTATATATTACATGTTTCGAAATGCTATCAAATGCAACATGGGAGGCCTAACTAATTTACATTGCTTCAAATTAACAATAAGAATTGATAACTTGAAACTACTCCTATTTTGTTTTAATTGTAAGGATACATTTTACTCATTCTCTCCTTTCATCTCTTTTATGAATTAAGAAATGAGAACACTACCAAACTGAGAAGCTTCTTTTGCCTATTGCAGTAGAAACCATTATGCAAGCTTCCTTGTATTGTCAATCATCATTGTGATTGAGAACTCTTAAACCTCTTTAAACAGTGCATTCATTTTTATTTTTTTATTATTTTATTTTAAATTTTTTTTTTTTGCACATGTAGTAGTAATTAGTATGGCATAACATCTTGGAAAATGTGAATTTAACCACTTTGAAGGTTCAATTTTTTACCGATTTGTTTCAAGATGTTTCTCATGCAACTCCACATGTGTTTATTTATACTTATATTTTTTTGTTAAAATATGTGGTTATCCAAAATAGACCCAAAGTATTATGGTCTCATGTTCTATCACTGTATTATTTAACAAATGATAACAATAATATTTTGTTAGAAAACTTAATTTATCATGTTTTACATAAACTTCATAAACATGATAATTACAACATAATGCTCAAGATCAATTTTTTTATATATTCAATAAACATGACAAATAATTGAATATGAAAAAACATCAAATGATATTTCTAGCCATTGATTGAACAGTAAAATTTGAATAAACTTCTAATATTTTTCAGAACCTTAAGAGTCTTTTAAATATTCCAAATCTTATTATAAATGGTATAATAATTCTTGAAGGTGTGTGGAACTCGAAACCACTATTTACAGTTAATTTATTATCATTGAGTCAATCCAAAAGATTATAGTAAATCATAATAATATTTCTTCAATGTTAAAAGAAATCATTATGAATTTTTTTGTCGTGCCGGGAATTTTATTCATCATAATGAGATTATATCCATTTTAAAAATATTATAATTATGCATATCAAAATAGTATTTTTTATTTAATTATACATAATTAAATCTTAACAAATATATGCCCCTCTTTATGGTGTTATTTGACATATTCAAATATTAATCCAGGTCAATCAAAATTGCACATCACCATCTTAGCCAAATCTTGATATATATGACCACTATATTATAATATTTGAAATAATCAAATATTTATCTAACATTCTCCCACTTGGTTAAATTATTGTTATAACAATAATATTTCAAACATTTTCTAGATGAGCGAACAAAATACATGAATCATGGTGATAGGTCCTCTAAAAGCGAGTATTACATTCTATATATCACAATGTATCATGTCTCTTAAGCCAACATAACTTAATGAATAAACCTATGTTTATTCGAGGTCCAACTTTAGTGATATTTCTCAAGAATGTGCACAAAAATAAAATCAAATGAAAAAATATCTTAACATAATGGAGTTTCAAAAAACTATTCTTATAACAAAATTACATGAAGGAATCAAGTTTCATTTTTTTCTACGGCAATTTACCAAACAGTGCACGTGAAGTTTTGAATTGTCCAAACAGCGCCTCATACTTTCATATTTACCAAATAGCGTATTTAATTCCTTTTTACCCCTCCCGCCAAAGACCTGCACCACAGTGGAAATCCCGAACCATCCAAACGTGGTGCTGAGAATTCAAATTCCAACACCACAGTGATGCTGGAATTATGGTGCAGGTCTATTTGGCGGGAGGGGTAAAAAGGAAATTAAATGCGCTATCTGATAAATATGAAAATATGGGGCGTTATTTGGACAATTCTAAACTTAACGTGTGTTGTTTGATAAATCATCATTTTTTCTACACAATCTTTTAATTTCAATGATTGTATGTCTTTGATCAAAGGATTTGCGATCATCAATTCAATGCTAATGTGTTCAATAACCATTGTTTTATCTTTAACACATTCTCTTATAGATAAGCCTAGAGATGAAACTCCACAACTATACACTATATGAGATAACCTTAAGATAAGATATGAACTCAACCTCCATAGTGGAAGTAGCAATCAATATCTACTTCGCACTTCTCCAAGATATATCTCTACTGACTAATATGAAAATAAATATATGTTGAAATTGATTTTCATGAATCAATACAGCCAACATAGTCCGAATCAAAGTAGCCAACCACTTCCAAATTCTTAGTTTATCTGAACATAAGCATGTAGCTTTTGGTCCCTTGAAAGTACCTCATCACTTTCTTTACAGTCTTCCAGTAGTTTACATTTGAATTACTCTGATATCTCCACAACATCCCAATAGTATATGCAAAGTCAAGTATAATGTAAATCTGAGGATACATCAAGCTTTCAATAAAGTATAAGGAATACTCTTCATTTGTTCCCTTTTAAACTCATTTTTGGAGCATTGTATTAAGTTGAATTTATCACCCTTTATAATGGAAGCTACACTTGGTAAACAATTCTTCATCAAAAACTTTGTTGATATAGGTTTTTGAGATAGTCCCAAGATGCCTTAATATTTGTTTCTATGAATCTTAATGGCAATCCCATTGCCCATATCCTTAATATCAAAGTTTTTAGAGAGAAATTATTTCACGTCTTATAGCAAATCATTATCACTATTTGCAAGTAAAATATCGTCCACACATAGAATGAGAAAACATTTTTTACTCTCACTAACCTATTAATCTATAATTCTATAATATTTTATACAATATCAAACAAAGATATAACATCATGGAATTTGAAATACCATTGGCGGGAAGCTTATTTCAGTCTATATATAGATTTATTTAACTTGCACACCAAGTGATCACCATCACTAGAGGAAAATCTTTCTGGTCGGTTCATGTAAACCTCTTCCTTTAGATCTCCATTAAAAAAATATCATTTTCACATCAATTTGTTACAACTCTAAATCAAATTAAATGTGCAACCAATGTCATAATGATATAAAAAGAATCTTTCTTAAAGAGGAAAAAAAGTTTCTTTATAGTAGATTCCTTCCCTTTAAGTGAATCTTTTAGCAATGAGTCTTGCTTTATATATTTCAATGTTACCTAATGGATATTTTCCTTATTTTGAAGATGCATTTACATCCAATGGCTTTTGGACCATCAGATAACTCAATGACATCCCAAACTCCATTTGATGCCATTGAATTCATTTCTTCCTTCGTAGCATCATACCATAATTTTGATTCACCACAACTTATGACTTATGGAAACATTTCAGAATCATTTTCAATTCTAATATTAAAGTATGATTCTTGTAGATATACAATGTAGTCATTCAGTATTGTTGATTTTCATATTCTAATAGATCTTCTTAAATTATTCTCTTGAAGAGTATGTTGCTAAATTGTTTAATCAATAATTTCTTATTGCTCCTCATTAACAATATGATCTACTAGATTCTCATCAGCTATTTGTAAAAATTTAATGATTGGTTGTCTCACATCCATTTTTGGGCTTGAGGAGTATGAATAACAATTAATTTATCTCTTTAATAGGAGGATTTTGTTAGTGCCTATTAGATTCATATATCTCTACAATGGTATGATATTGTTCACTTTAGACCTAAATCCTCATGGTTTTATTTTTGGACTTTATCCAAAAGGTCTCATTCTAATGGCGATATTTTTTTCATCTTATAAGCACATAATTTTTTTCATGTCTTATCAATGTAAGGCTTTGATTGTATTTTCAATACTCCCAATGATCCCCCTCCCCAACGAAGGACTACATTGGACCTCCCCCCCCCTTCCCTCAAGGTTATTCGTTCTCAAAGAACTTTCTCTACTTGATATCTTATCCTCGATCCACCAGGTTTTTTTGTCAACTGTCCAGTCCTCCTGACTCAGCTGGACTTTCTGTCAGTTGTTCGGTCCTTCTGACCCAACTGGACTTCTTGTCAGTTGTCTGATCCTCCTAACCCAACTAAACTTCCTACTTGGTGGTTGGTTCTCTTGATCAAGATATAGGAACCCACTTCCTTCATTTGCGGTGCATGGCTTGACATGGACTATGATTCTGATATCAATTGTTAGTATATGTAAGATTTATATATCTCTACAATGATATGATATTGTCCACTTTGGGCCTAAGCCCTCATGGTTTTATTTTTGGACTTTACCTAAAAGACCTCATTCTAATGGAGATATTTTTTTCTTCTTATAAGTCATGTCTTTTTCATGTCTTACCAATATGAGACTTTGATTGTATTTCCAATACTCCCAACGGATTCTACATTAATATGATCTTTCTCAAAAGTTATATCTTGAAAATGATCACTCCTACTAATCAAGTCATTCTCAAGACATTTTGCATTTCTTGATTCCACAATTATAGTGTTATAAGATGGACAATAGAATATGTACCCTTTGAGTTTTTTATCATATCCAATAAAATACCTACTAATGGTTCTTGGTTCAGTTTCTTCTCTCATGGATTGTATACTCTTACTTTGGTGGACATCCCCAAACACATATATGTCACAAACTCAATTTCCAACCCTTCCATAATTAAAATGGCATTTTTGGAACAACCTTAATTAGAACTCGGCTTAATATATACACTACCATATTTAGAGCCTCAATTCAAAGGACTTAGGAAGATAGAGTAGCTAAACATGCTCCTCACTATGCCCATCAAATTTTGATTTCTTCTTTTAGCCACACTATTTTGGTTTAGGGAAAGAGGCATGGTGTATTGGGCAACTATCCCATTATCCTGAAGAAACTTTGCAAATGAACCAAGTGCTTGTCCATTCTCAGTATATCTACCATAATCCATCTCTATCAGTCCTCACGATCTTATTTTATATTTTATATTATTTTTATTAGTGCAATCAATCTCTGATTGAGGTTAACTAAGCTTGAGTGAGTTAAAGTTGAATTTTGATGTTTGAGAAATACATAGTGATGACTGAGTAATACTCTCTAGATGGAGATTATTGGGCAAGAGTGACCAAGTTTGATATAGAAGAAGAAATTATTGAAGAGAGCAATTATTGGCGTAATCAACCTCGGATTAGGTTGACCAAGACGAATAAGGGTTTCGATATTGATGGTTTAATGAGAAGTTTAAGTGGATTACGATTCATCGAACACTTGGCAATCAGAAGTCAAACAAGAAATTGGAAAGTGGCAAAGTCCAAGTGAATTGCAATTGATCAAACAATTAACACAAGAGAAATGAAGCTCAAGTGGGTCACAGAGGATCAACCACTTGGCATGAGATGGAAAGCAAAATCTAAGTAGATCATAAAGAATCAAACACTTGACTAGTTATGAAAATCCTAAAAGATCACAGAGAATCAAATATTAGATATGTGAATGAAAATCCTAATAGGTCAGGAAGAATTGGATATTAGACATGAAATGGAAAGTCTAAACAGTCAATGAACATCAAATGTTTGGCAATAGTAAAGTCTTAGTTGGTCAAGATTAACCGAATGTTTGGCATGAGAAGGCAAGTCCAAAGAGGTCCAGGAGAACCTAATGTTTAGTAATAATGAAGTCTTGAAAATTTAAAATTGATCAAATATTAAGTGAGTGAAATCTTGACAAGTTAAGATTGACCAAATACTAGGCGAGTAAAGTTTTGACAGGTTAAGGATAATCAGATGTTAAGCAAAAGAAGTTTTGATAAGTTATAGTCAGCTAGATACTAGGTAAAGTGACGTTCCAGCTTTGGAAAGGCTGAAATAGTAGTATCAATCATCTACTATGGAATAACAATCAATTGATGTTACTGTTCAAATGAATAGAGTTTAAAATTCGAATGTTCAATTGAATTGATCATGATCAGTGACTACTATAGAGTAGCAATTGACTAATATTATTGTTTGAGCGAACAAAAAATTTGGAGCTCAACTATTCAAGTTGATTGATCATTATCAGTCGATTAATAGAGAAGATCACTCGATTGTTAGTTCTACAACAACATACAAAAAGTTTGACATTCGGTTGTTTATGCGCCAATCAACTGATTGTAATGAATAGTTGATTGATGTTAGTTAAAGATGAGAACTATTTTGTAGGTATGACATTCGGATCTACAGTGCAACAATGACTCATGATGATTGTCAATTGATTTTTAGGCAAAAATTAGCTCGATCTAGAACTTATAAAAGAGGACTTTGTGGATGTTTAAAGAAGTCGAATCTTGAAGGTTTTAGAGAATAGTATCATTACATTTTCATACCTCACGAGATGATCCAAAGCGATTATAAAGAGATCAAAGTAAGAGATTTGTGTAAATTATTATTTACTTTACATTTTATTTTCTTTATTATATTTGATTGTATTTGTTTGTAAAGAATAAATGTTGTAAAAGATTTCTCCACCTCTAAAAATTATATGAGAAGGAGAAAGTAAAGTGGTGATAACTATGCTAAGGTTAGGTCATGAAGTAGGAATTGAAAATTTCGAACCATTTTAAAAAAAATATTTATTATGCTTGTATTTTTCTTGTTGTTTTATTTTTATTTCGATTGCATATTATTTTATAAGCATGCAGAACGAACAACTATCAAACAACGAATCATAGATTACTATTTACCCCTCTAGCATGATATCAATGGTCCCAATAGTTTTTTTATCTTATTCTTAAATATTTTAAAAGTATTCAAGGCTTCATTCTTTTATATAGAAATGTTATATTATACAATTTATCCGTGAGTGCCTCTATTATCCATCATCCGATCTCCTAAAATTTAAAGATTAAGCTATAGTTCACATTTAATCAGACGATAGATAATGAAGATACTCATGAATAAATTGTATGATATAATATTTCTCTTTATATATATTTTTTGACAACATATATTTAGATGTATAATTTCTAATATTTCCTTCCAAGAACTGATTCTATTAAGTAGAAGGTGTAGGAAGTAAAAGATGAAAGCCTTAATTACATACATAGGAAATAAAATATGAAAGCCTCGCATTGATTTGAACCTAAATCCGTTCTTCCCTTCCTTAACTATATATATAAAATGGGGTGAGAAGGGCCTTCCTGCATTGAAGCAATTGGTAACTATATGGATATTTATCATATGAAATTTTAAAATCAATTTTCAATGAATTTCTTCCATGTAAATGGACCATTATGTGAGGACAAAATTCCCCCACCACTCTTCAATGGAAAATCAATCATGAAGAATGCTTAGTTTTACGTGAACATCATCACATTTATAACGATGAGAGACTGGCTAGAAGAAAAAGTTAAATTTGTCGAATAATAACAATATTATTATTATTATGTAATGCATGAAATTATTGTATTTATTCATTCATTTTAAAAAGAGATAAATATAAGAGCTGTCAAACACTTGCATTTACCTGGACAACAACTCCTAATGCCCTTTCCACCTAAGCTAACACACACTTCCAACGCTTAAGCATGAAGCACATCGTGAGGCAGGGAATATGATGCAAAGACCAACAAATAGCTATTGAAAATTAAGCAGCTCGCAATATGAACAAGGTAACAAGGCAAACTAAAGAGAACTAGAGAGAGATTTGATTTTTGTGAAGCACATAATATATACCATGCCAGGGTATCGATCGATGAGTGTTATGTGTTGATGGCCCAGTTAAAAATGGTCGCCTCAGCACGGCCTTGGAATAACATGTACAGTGTCCTTCTCATATGCCTATGGATAACTCATTGACCAACATAATGCCACGAACGCTACGCACCCAATCGTCTACGTTCTCACCAATCAAAATGGAACATTCCGCAGTATCTTCCTCCTCCATCAAAGAATTCCATACCACACGTCAACACCACAGATGAAAACTTCCATTCATCATCTCAACGGGAATGTCTCGGCACACATAAAGAAGTATTAGAAATCTAATTCGCGAGAAAGGAGGGGGCGATGCTCTCTATTCGTCGACACTCGTGATGATTTTAGTCTGGCCTCGGAATTGAATCGAGTCACTCATGGTTCGCCTTCTTCCTGTCAAGCCTTTTCTGTTCCTCTCGTGAGGAGAAGCATAAGCAAAGGGTGGCTCAACGACATCCATGCTCATCTTCAGGAAAAGGTCCAGGTTGTTCCGGTACTTATCTGCAGCAATACCATCATCAACAACTGGTGTCTTTCCATTATCTGCAATTTTCTTCAGATTTGTCAGTTCATCGTCTTCTTCATCAGTTCTATATCCATTTTCCATGTCATCTTGCATAGCCAAGTCTTCATATTCCTCATCTGACTTCGTCGAGTTTTCATCAACAGAACCTTCAACCTGGGAAAAATAAATCAACAGGTTGCCATTAGTATCTTTTTGTCATGGTAAGAAAGGTTGCCGTCATCACAACCTCATCTTATTTATTTATTTTAGCTAAAGTTCAAGAGAATCTTTTCTTGCAAAGTCGCGACGAGCCTACTCAGTGTAAATAAAGTTAGGGCAGAAGCAAACCAGTGAACGTTATATGGCAAGTTCTCTTTTGTTTCTATGTTTTGCAACAACATAACATATTGCAATACTTTTAATTAAAGGGAAAAAATTCTTTAGTTTAAGAATATGACCCGATGAGTCTTGCTACTACCTCATCGTGATTCTCTTGGTCGATATCACTAAAATCCTCATCGCTATCCCTATCCGGATAGTCAGCTTCTTCTTCACTGCCAGAGACGAAAATTTCTTCCTTGAGCTGTGAACGAATTGGAAAAGTTATGAATTCTTGCATGTCGATTCAAGGTTTCTAGTATCTAAACAGAGAACTAGTTTGTATTACCTCTTTGGCATGCCAATCTGATCCCTTTGGAGAACTACAACAGGAAGAGAAGTATCTACTACCAGTGTCAGTGCCATCTGCTCTCGTGTCATCGATGCTCCCTGTTTGACTTGTACCGCATGTATCATTTGGCCAAGCACTGATTCCAAAGTTACCAAACTGAAGATTAACTGGCTCAGCCTTCCCAATCTGCAAGGGGCCATACATGGGGTTTCCCACACTTTTTTCACTTCCATTTCCTAAGAAAAATTTTGCACTTTTAACAACTCTCTCGACGGGCCAGGCTTTGGCAACAGATCCGTCTGTATTAACAAGAGCCATTAGATGTCGAGAGGATCCTTGCCTCTGAATTAGCTGAAACATTCCTTTGGAACTAAGAGTATCTGCAGCACACTGGTTTCGGTACTCATCATGTATTACAGAGACTGTATTCGTAGTTGGGTCATAAAGTTGCTCTCCTGCCTCTCGCCTACGTAAACAACCAAAAACTGTTGCATGGATAGCTGCCACACTCCGGTCGACATTTGTATTGTTAACTTTAGGCACCAGATGCTTATCCGCCCTCTTACAGAGATATTCCTGAATTGCTCTGATGTTTTGGATATACTTGACATATTTATTCTTTGCTGGCTCCAATGTCATGTATTTAGCTCGGACGGCAAATCTTTCCATATGTTTTTCTTCATTTGTTATGTATATCATAAATGGAATTATGGAAGGATGCTTCTTCATCAGTCCCATCTAACAAATGAAGCAGTCAAGAAATCATTAGAAATTAACGCACATAAAACAATCAATCATATATTTTCTGAAAAATCTATGAAAACTGAGTTTGGACTGAATAACCTCTTGAAAATCCAGATGAAGATGCAATTACACTGAATAAATTAGCATTTAAAGGAAAAAAAAAATATTTTAAGTGATACCCACCACAAAGTTGAGGCTCAAATGTACACCCTCAACAATTACAGACTCTTTTCGCTCTTCCCAAGCTGTGATTAGTCGGTCAAGACTGTCTATCACCATCTCACTTTGTGCTTTAAAACCTTCAATAGCCATTTGTTTTTTTCCGATTAGTTCAGTTCCCTGAACTAGATCACGAGATCTACCATCTGGCTTTTCATTAGAAGCTCCATCAAGTGCTTCCTCCTTGACCATTGTGTGTGAAACGACTGCAAGTTTTTTTGCTTTACGTTTAGCTTTTGCTTCCGAAACTGCCATTGGATCTAGGCATTCCCCAGCATGATAAGTTGAAGACCAAAGAAGTGGGTTTTGCTTTTCATCCACAAAGCTCCTCATCATATGGCGTATAGAATCAGTAGAAATGACAGTTGTTATTCCTAGTCTGCTTCCCTGTCAGAAATATGCAAAGATATGTCATTAGAAAGATGTCCTGCAATTATTGATGATTCTGATTGTAACGACTATTGGCATTCAAAGTGGAGCTTCCCTGTCAGAAATATGCAGAGATTAGTCATTAGAAAGATGTTCTGTGATTATTGATCATTTTGATTGTAACATTATTAGCATTCAATGTGGAATTATACTTATAATCTACCATGAAAGAATAAATCATATTGCAGTCAAATGTTGAACATATTCAAGTTAGATTTTCCAAAGTATTTCTTCAATTAGACTACGCAAACAGTGCAATAATAGCATGAAATTAATTGTTTTCTGAAAATAACAGGAAACAACAATCCATTTTTCACATAACAACAACAATAGTACATGAGTTTCAACTATTAGCGATCAGCTACATGAGTCATAAAGCCATCGGACTCTATGCAAGACTCAAGCATTTGTTAGGAAATAAAATAAAATACTGTATTTTAGAACCTCTCACATAAAATTTTAGCAGAAGAATTTACAAGAGTTAATTTCATATCAAATGTCTACGCTCCAAATTTTAAAACTAACAAGGTTAGCAGTTTGATCATAGAAATGAATCGTAGGTTAACAAACAAACAAAAAGAAAAGAAAATAATTCCTAATCTCAGAAATAATACTTTGCTTCCGGAACAAATTGTTGCCTGTAGCAGCTTTTGAACAAAGATACAATCCTTATGAAATTCGCAACTCCTAACAACTGTCCAAACTAAAGAAACTGATAAGCATGTTTTGTCAGGTCGATGCTAAATCTATCTCAAACTCAGGCTTTTTATATCAGATCTACACCAAGTTTAAATTTGACTGTCTAAACTTTCAATTTTGGAACATATCACATTTTTTTTACAAATTAAGCATTCAGCTTACGTAGTCAACTTCCAACTAGATATATCAAACCTAATACACCAAACACAAAATGAACATTAACTGCTGGCTAGATATGTTAGCAAATTAAAGACCAAGCTGGATTTGTTACTTTCAGGCTAGATTCGCTAGAAAGGCTAATAATCATGCTACATTTGGTAATTAACCCTATCTAGCTTGTTGCCAATGTTAATTCTCTGATGCTCTACACCACCTTTTCTCCAGTTTAACTGAATGTAAATTAAACAACAGCAGGAGAATAGTGAGTAAAAATCAGAAAACAAATTTTAAAAAGAGAGATATGCAAGTACCAGTAAAGATGACAAAGTAGACTTTCCACAGCCACTAGTGCCGCATAAAAGGACTGTCACAGATTCCTTCTTTTCTCGAATTCTACAGAGGAATTTAAAATGAATCTTTTTTAAGATTAACAAGGCTTAAAAATGAAAGCCAAAAAACTATAATATGACTTGAATATTTATCAAAAGTAAATGACTATTATAGTATTGTTATGCAACAGAAGCTAATAACACACAACAAAATCATCTGCTAAACCAAATTTCAAACTCAAACTTCAATTCTAAATGATCCACTAAACCATATAACAGTATGATACTTATATTGAAAACAAAACCAATAAACATTAATAAAAAGTAGCATCATTCACAGAAGTGTCAAAAAATGAAGATTTAGAGTAGAAGCATGGAAAATTCATCAACTTTGGATGGTGAAAGAAGGGATAATAAATTCCAGTTACTTTATCCAATAAGTTTACAATAAAAGCATGTTGTTAGTTGATGTCAATAACTTTGTTCTATCGTCTCTCTCACTCCACCAAAGTTGGCACAGGCAAGCCACCCAAGATGCAGTCTATGCTCTGTGCTGGGACAAGACATGCACAAACTAAAAGCCGAATTCACACTGTAAAGCATATATTCATTAGAAAACAAAGAAAAAAAATGTTGGTTTACATGATCCCTTAAGCATATATGAAAATAGACAACTCTTCTTGACATTTAGAAGAACAAAAAAATCTATTTAAACAAAGCAACTCTACAAGCATGATGAAAACAAGCTAAACGACAACAATAATTCTTTTTTTAAAAGAATTTGTTTATATCACTAGGGTGAGGAACTAACAGAAACTAGACACGATCAAAGGATAACCCCATTACATGACCATCTTTATGTAGAGGAGAACTTCTAAAATTTAAGAGTAATGTTTCAATACTTATATAGACCAGTGGTTTCCAAGGTGGTTTATGACTGTTCAACCAAAGAGTTAATAGAAGAAAATTTGCAATAATTGAAAATTTACAAAGGAATAGACATCATGAGGAAATAGCAAAATTACAAAAGAATAAACATCATGAGGAAATAGCATGGCTATTATTTCCATTCTGGACCAAACAAACCAGAATCCATTACAAACTTGTGCTATTGAGTAAAATGCAACACAACACAAAGAACAGAAAATATACCTGCAAGCTAGGAGCAAGTCTGCCCTTTGATTCGGACCAAAATATTTATATTGTTCAAGGGCACAACAAACAACGTCTAGAAATTGTTCCATTGAACAAACAACAGTTGTTAGCCTTTTATACAATTCAAAAGGCATTCCACAGCTTGTATCTACATTCTCCCCAGTCAACTGGTTAGTCATGTTAACCTGGCAAGAACCACTGGTTGTTTCAAATTCGTTCTCCTCATTGGATGGAGTTTTTCCCAAATCTGAGCTTGTGGCATCAGGAGACAAACTCCCATCTGAGCACCTCATCACATCAAAGACTCTTCTGCTAATCTGGGAGACAGAAAAGACAAAAACAAGAACGATGAAGATTATGAATAGTCAAAAGAAACAGACACAAAAGAAAAAATTTCTTCATAAGAGCCTGCAGTCAATCTTCCAAGGAAAAGGAATACAAGTTAGAATTTAGGCTTAATGGAAACATACACAAAAAAGAAAAAAGAAAAAAAAAATTGATTAAATATGGGTTGATTAACCAGCTATTCTAAGTTCTTACATTTCATTTGTAGCTTCTCAAGACTTCTTTCCAGACTCTTTGCTATTTCCTAGAATGACTAGTGTAGAATTGATGAATATCTCCAAACCAACTTATTCTATTAGCAACCTATAACCTCTCTTAAAGAATACCAAAAGACAAACTGTACATCTTCAGATCTTGTTGCCGAATCATACACGACATCTAAAAATACAAACTTTCCACAAAATTCACAACGAAACGAGACAAAAGCATGAATCAAAACGCGAACAAGGAGAAAGAAATAGAAATGTCGCATCCAGAGCATAACAGATCCATTCCGATGCGTGCAGGGATGTAATAAACGCAAGCGACAAAGTCAAGACGAAATCGAGAGAGCCGCAAGAAAACTTAAAACAAGGAAAACACCACATTGAACTGAGAAACAAACACCTTAAAAGCATGCCGCGCCTTGCAGCCCATCAACTGCAGCGTGCTCTGGAGCCCCGATCGCGTGTAGCGGAACGACGAGGGTTGCTGGTCCTTCCCTTCCTCGCCATCGCCGCCTCCACTCACCCCCTCGTCCACCACCACGATGTACAACAACTTCTGCATATCAGCCATAATCTACTCCGTTCGACAAAAAGAAAACGGCTATCAAATCTTGGAAGGGGGGCCGATTAGGGGCGGGAAGGGGGAAAGATCAGGGAAGAAGGGCAATGCAGTCAACCGAGGCGGTGCGGATACGTAGACAGATCCGCGGCGGGGGCAAGAAATGGGAACGGACAGTTGCACGCTTTGTCCTAGGGCTTCACTGGGATTGAGGACTACGCCACGGCCGAGGTAGCGTGGCTCCCATGCGTTGCTCTTCCATCCGCCGCTTCTCCACCTTCTTCTGCTTCGTAAGCCTACCGGAACTGCGCGCCGTGAGGAAACACATGGCTCCGGGTCATGCTCCACCACCGCGTCCGGCTCCGCCGGATCCGCTGCAGGAGTTCCCTGTAAAGATAAAACTTCTAATAGGGCCAGAAATCATTCGGTCGCTCTCTCGTTAACAAAGCAATTAGGGCGGTATCATTAATTAGCAAGTGTAATTAACGAAGGGATTGTCTAATTTAAATATACAAGTCGCGTAAGGGTATTATTGCCATTTAACAATTTAAATATACAAGGCACTCCGCGTAACCGCGTTAGAGGAGTCGCTTCGGTATTCAATACGAAGGAAGGAGATTCGAGAGGTACGATGTTCCTGCGGCGTTCTCATTCTCTCTCTGCTCCAGCGGTCGGTTTCCTTTCTGCCGCGCCACCGCGAGTGGATGATCGCTCGACATGAGTCAACCAGGAAACACAGAATGGAACGGTCGATAATTGAGGATCCGCTCAAATGGAGGGCCCCTGCGGCCCGATCATAATAGAGAAGGGCGAACCGTGGACTAGGCAGCCGCGCGGGAGCCGACGGCCTTGACCCGGCAGTCGGAGCCCAATTTCGTCGACCAGTGAAAGGGCTGGGCTTACGTCTAACCCAAGTCAGAATGAGACCCGCCGCCTTAATTGGAGCATGAATGTGGGGCCGACGAGGCTACGTCTATTTATTGACTGGTGGAGACGGGATTTTTAAAAAACACCATTTTAAAAAAAAAATGAATGCTTTTAATTTATTTTCTCTTCTAAAAATTATGTAGACAAAAACAAAGCAACCAAAACATGGAGTCATTAAAAAACATAGTGGGCCAACAAAATTAAAAACGGTTCGAAATTATTTTTATATATGAAAATGTTATCTTACCTAACTCTGAGTATTCATGTACACTTTCATTATTTATCATTTGATCTCATATAATTCAAGAATTTAATTATAGGGTGAAAGTGGTCGAACAGTAAATAATGGAGATGTATACGAATGTTCACGGATAAATTATATAGGATAACATTTTTATATGTGTATATAAATATATAGAGGATTGATCAATTACATAACTCATCCATGAGTGTTGGTGTCCTGTGAATGAGGTGCAATCTGAGTGTGGACAGAATAATGATATACCATCGCTTAAGCGAAGTCAAGGCTAGAGTTGGACTCTATCTCCTTTTAAGACGAATTTGTCCTGCACACGGTGTTCACGGAATATGACAATCATCTCTCAAGATACCATGACTTTATCTTGCGATAGTAGCACTGTAAATCACAAGACCACGAATCGAAGAAGCTTTTCGAACTCTCTAGAATGCAATTATGCAATACAATATTTGTTTTTCTTTGAATTGAATGAAACAAATGAAGTGAGTGATCTTATTTATACTTGTGAAGGGGTAAAGGAACCTCTTGGTTCGATCAAATCTCATCCATTCAATTTAATTGGATGATCAAGATTGTATCTCTTCCCAAGAGACACAATATCTCTTCATTTAGATGCATCTAAGCCTTTTATTTTGAATTTGATGACCAAGATTGAGTCATCCAAAGGGTACTTATGCCCCTTCATTTGAATGAATCAGATTTATCTATCTTAATCTGATAATCCAGATTAAGCCATATTAATTTCTCATTCATCCAAATTGAGAAAATGATTTATTGGATCAATCAATTTTCTAACAATCCCCACATGAATAAAAATTAATGCATGCATGTATGTTGACAACAAAGAAGAGTTCAATCGAAAGATTATTGCATCAGAAGAGGTAGCTTGTGGCTTTAAACCTTTCGTAGTAAAATACCATCGGATTTTACTAAGCTGTTTAGTGAACGTGATGTCTTGAACTACTCAGTCGTTTGTATAAACCAAGACAATGGTACATACATAATAATCTTTCTCACATCTTTTATGGTTCTCACGGTTATGTCCATTTTGGTCATGGACAACATCTTGGATTCATAAGTATTTCATTGAAGTAACCCGTCTTCACACTTATATAGGTGACCTCCTATCAAGAGTATCCTACCATACTCTACTTTTACAAGTATAAGAGTCATTAAAAGTTTATAACTTAATCTCACTACATGTGATAGGAAGTACTTTTTCATCCTATGAATGAGAGGGAAATTAGTCCAAGTGCTAATACAAAGTTTCATAATTTCGTTGTCCCATTGAACCAAGATCTTGGGTTCTCCAATCAACAAAGTTGGATTACCACTATGAATGTACTTATTTGTAGATTTTTAATCTCATTTCTTTTGATGTGCAATATATTTGATCTCCATTTAAACCTTTTGTTAACGGATCCGCCAAGTTATCTTTTAATTTGACATAATCAACAGAGATAACTCCATTTGATATCAACTACCTAATGGTGTTATGTCGTCGATGAATATGTCATGATTTACTATTGTACATGTTATTTTGTGTCCTTCTAATTGCCAATTGATTATCATAATGTATCATTATGGCAGGCACTAGTTTTGCCCAACATGGGATATCCTTTAAGAGGTTACGAAGTCACTCAACCTCTTCTGCAGCTTTATCCAAAGTTATAAACTCCGATTCCATAGTTGATCGAGCTATACATATTTGTTTCATAGTTTTCCATGACATAGCTCCTCCGCCAATGGTAAATACATATCCACTAGTGGATTTAGAGTTTTTGTGTCAGATATCAAATTTGCATCACAATCCTTCTAGTATAGTTGGATATCTAGCATAATGTAATCCATATTCTAAGGTGTATTTTAAATATTTAAGAACCCTTATTAATGCCTTTAGTGGCTATCATTTGGATAACTTATAAATCTACTTAATTTGTTGACTGCATAGGCAATATCAAGACATGTGCGGTTAGCAATATACATCAAACTGTCAATTATCCTCAAATATTCCAATTGCGATACAGGTTCACCATGGTTCTTAGCCAAATATAAGCTTAAGCTCATCGGTGTTTTTACAAGAGAAAGATCATATGTATTAAATTTCCTTAGTAGTGTCTCAATATAATGAGACTGCGAAAGGACAATTCCTTCGAATGTCTTAGTTATTTTAATTCCAAGCATAATATCTATTATACCCATATCTTTTTTATGTTAAAGGTTTTGATCAACATCTTTTTAGTAGTCATGATTATATCATGATCACTCTCTATGATGAGTATATCATCTACGTATAGACAGATGATGACAAATGAGTCAGGTGTGCCTTTGATATATATGCACTTATAACACTCATTAATTTTAAATCCATTTTCTATTATAATTTTGTCAAATTTCCTGTGCCACTGTTTTGGTGATTATTTAGTCCATATAGTGACTTTACAAGTTTGCACACTTTATTTTCTTGTCCTAGAGCTACAAATTCTTTTGGTTGTTCCATATATATTTCTTCTTCTAATTCACCATTTAGAAAGGTTGTTTTCACATTCATTTGATGTATCTCAAAGTTATGTATTACAGTAAGGGTGCGTTTAGTTCAAGTAATCATACATAACCTTGGTTATGTGATTACCAGGGAATAAAACATAACCTTGGAATAAAGTATAACCTTAGATAAAAACCTTGTTTGGTTGGAGGTTTTAATATATAACTTAGTTTAACATTTTACTAAATTATCCTTTGTCTTTAAGCCGCGGCATCAGCGATAGCCAGCAGCGGCGATGGCGGCCAGCGGCGGCGGCGGCGAGCAATGGCGGCCGGTGATAAGCGCCAGCAGGCCGGGCGGCAATGGCAAGCGGCGGCGGCGGCAGCGGCGACGGTGGCGGCAGCGGCCGGGCGGCAGCGGCGGCGGCCAGCGGCCGTGGCAGCCGATGGCGGCGGCGAGCGGCAGCGACGGCGACGTGGCATGGCGGCGGCAAGGGCCGACGGCGGCGCGGCGGCGACGGGCGGCGTGAGCGGCGGCGAGCGGCGGCGGCGACGGCGGCGACGACGGCAAGACGCGGTGATGACAAGGATGACAAATCGATTGAGTTTTGACAAATTGACATTTAATATATTGCTTGGGGTAATATTGGAAAAAAGTTTCCTTAACCCCGGGAATCAACAAAAACCTTGGTTCTCTAAGGTTTTCCGATTCCCCCTAAAAAGGTTTTTGTTCATAACTTGGTAATGATCAATTACCAGGTAATTGTTTATAACCCAAACCAAACAAGGTTTTTGTTGATAACCTATCAAGGTTATCAACAAAAACCCCCAACCAAACGCACCCTAATAGCAATGAGTATTCGAATGGATGTGATCCATGTTACCGGTGAATATGTATCGAAGAAGTCAAAGCCTGTCTTTTGGTTGAATCCTTTGGCCACTAGCCTTGCCTTATACTTATCAATAGATCCATCAGCCTTATATTTCCTCTTTAGGATCCATTTACATCCTAAAGGCTTGATTCCAGATAAAATATTCACCAATTCCCAAGTATGATTTTGCATGATGGAATTTATTTCATTATTGAGGGTTTCTTTCCAAAAAGGAGTCTCAAGACTTGATAAGACTTTGCTTATTATCCTTGGTTTATTTTTCAACATATAAGTCATAAAATCAAGACCAAATGATTTTGTTATTTTAGTCTTCTTACTATGTCTTGGTTCTTCATTATTTCCAAGATTATCCAAATTTGTAGCTTCGTAAGTTCTTTTATTTGAACTTTCTTCTTTCCTCTCTTTGCAAGGAAAGATACCTTCAAAAAATACAACATTCCTTGATTCTATAGTTGTTCCAACATGTATATCAGGAATTACTGATTTGTGCACTAAAAATATATATACACTACTAATTATTGGCATATTCAATAAAGATGCAATCGATTATTTTTTGTCCTATCTTACTTTGCTTTGGCTTAGCCACTTCCACCTTAGCCAAACACCTCACACTTTCAGATATTTGTAGGAAGACTTATGACCCTTCCATAACTCATAAATCTTTCTTTTTGTGAGGAATTTTATTAAGAATATGATTTGTCGATAAAATAGCTTCCCCCCATAAATTTTAGGGTAAGTCCGAACTTATCAACATAGCATTCATCATTTCTTTAAGAGTTCAATTCTTACGCTCAGCAATCCCATTTGACTGAGAAGAGTAAGGAGATGTTGTTTGATGAATAATGTCATATTCTATGTATAATTCATTGAACAGACCATGATATTCTCCACCTCTATTACTTTAATTCGTTGACCGATTTGATTCTCAACTTTATTCTTATAATGGTTGAATGCTACTAAGGCTTCATCTTTGTCTTTCAATAGATACACATAATAGTATCTAGTACAGTCATCAATGAAAGTGATAAAATATTTTTTCCTTCCTCTAATTTGCACAACATTTAAATCACATATATCACTGTGAATTAACTCTAGAGGAATCGTCTTTCTTTCTACCGAATGGAAAGGTAACTTTGTCATTTTAGCTTCAATACATATTTCGCATTTATGTGTTGGATTAACATTAAATACGGGCAATAGATTTAAATTCATAAGTCATCATAAAATGTTAAAATTTACATGTCCAAGTCTAACATGCCATAAGTTAGAACACTCGACCAAATAAGCAGAATTTATAATTTTATTGTCATTGAAGTCATGATGTACAATTATTACATTCATTTTGAATAGACCGTTCTCCATGTACCTTCTACCTATGAATTGATCATATTTTGTCAATACAAATTTATTAGACTCAAACACTATCTTGAAACCAGCTTTGACAAGAGCCGACCCTAAAATTAAATTCTTTTGAATGTCGGGAACATGAAGTACATCAATTAGTATCACTTTTTTTATCTAATGTCATCTTCAGTACCACTTTGTCAAGACCAACAATGTTGGAAGTTTCAGAATTATCCATGATTAATTTTCTCCCATCGATAGGGGTATAAGTTGAATACTGTGGTTTGTTAGAGCATATGTACCGTGTAGCATCGGTATTGACCCACCACTGTCTTGGATTATTCGCCAAGTTGGCTTCAAATACAATAGTCGGCCATGTGCACTTGATTGACTTTCTTTAGACGTCGACAGTCTTTGACCTTGTGATTCGGTTTGTCACAGTTGTGACCTGTTCCTTGGAACTTCTTGGTCTTCCCTTGGCTTTGTCCTTTGCCTGGATACTTTCTTTTCTTATCAGTGTTCGATTCCAGCAGATTTGCTTTAACATACATAGGCATTTTTATTGATTCTGATTGCTTGCGATTATCTTCTTCAATTCGTAATCTTACAATCAAATCTTCAAGTCCCATCTCTTTTCGCTTATGCTTTAGATACTTTTTAAATTCCCTCCACGAAGGTGGGAGTTTCTCAATTATCGTGGCAACTTGAAAGGACTCATTCATTGTCATGCCCTTGGCATACAAATTATGTAGTGTCAACTGCAATTCTTGGACTTGAGCCATCACAGTTTTGGAATCAATCATTTTGAAATGGAAGAATTTGCTGACGATAAATTTCTTCAATCCGACATCTTCTATTTTTCACTTCCGTTCAAGAGATTCTCATAATTCTTTTGTAGTTGTCTTGGGATTATACACGTTATATAATGTGTTGTCCAAGCCATTGAGGACATAATTTCTACATAAGAAATTACTTTGTCCTCAAGCATCATATGTCACCCTCTTTTCTCTATCAGTTTCTCCTGGAGAGATAGTGGGGGCATCTTCACGTAAGAACCTCGCAAGGTTCAACGTGGTTAAGTAAAACAGTATCTTTTGTTGGCATCTTTTGAAATCAGTACTGATAAACTTCTCTGATTTCTCGCCATGTGTTGGTGGAATAGGGATCGTTGATGATGAATCCATAGTAGATTACACGAATAAATTCGTCTTAAGATTGTCGGTGTCCTGTGAATGAGATGCAATTTGAGTGCGGGCAGAATAATGGTATATCATCGCTTAGGCGAAGTTGAGGCTAGAGTTGGACTCTATTTCCTTAAAACGAATTTGCCCCACACATGGTGTTCACGGAATATGACAATCATCTCTCAAGATACCATGACTTTATCTTGCGATAGCAGCACTGCAAATCGTAATACCTCCGAACCGAAGAAGCTTTTCGAACTCTCCAAAATGCAAATATATAATGCAATGCTTGCTTTTCTTTGAATTGGAATGAATTGAATGAAACAAATGAAGTGAGAGATCTTATTTATACTTGTGAAGGGATAGAGGAACTTCTTGACTCAATTAAATCTCTTCTATTCAATTTAATTGGATGATCTAAATTGCATCCCTTTCCAAGAGACACAATGTCTCTTCATTTGGATGCATCTAAGCCTTTCATTTTGAATTTGATAATCAAGATTGAGTTATTCAAAGGGTACTTATGACCCTTCATTTGAATGAACTGGATTTATCCATCTTAATTCGAGGATCCAAATTAAGTCATATTAATTTCTCATTCATCCAAATTGAGAAAATGATTTATTGGATCAACCAATTTTCTAACTATGAGTATCCGTGAGCAACTATATTAACCATCGTTAGATCGCGTGAACACTATAGTCCAGTCTTCGAACTCTAGAAGACCAGACGATGGATAATATCATAATAGATGTGTTCACAGATAAATTATATATATATATATATAACTCATTCATGAATGCGTTAATTATCCATCGTTCGATCGAGTATCCACTATAGCTCGACTTTAAATTTTAGAACGACAATTTACCATTTCACGTTCTCAAAATTGAGAAATATCGAAATCGTATACGTAACTTTCATAATTACCAAATCGCGTATCACTTTTCAAATTTACCCCTCCACTCAATATTTTATTTTTTTAATTAATGAAATAGCTTCATCAGCCGGTCTTGGACGAAACCGACTGATGGACCTAAACACTTCAGAATCACATGATTCGAAGACCTTTGTGTTCCTCTCACACTCCATAATACGTACGCGACTTCAGAAAGTATTGTGATGCACCATATTGGGAGCAGCGAATTTTTAAAACTTCGATTTTTTTTAAATAGAATAGCTTTATAAGTTGGTTTCGTACGAAATCGACTTATGGACCTAGAGAACTCGAAATCACGTGATTTGAAAAGTCATGTGCTCTTCTCACACTCCATAATATGTATGTGATCTCGAAAAGCATTGTGATACACCGTGTCAGGAGCAACGATTTTTGAAACTTCAAATTTTTTTAATGGAATAGCTCTATCAACTGATTTTGTCCGAAACCGGTTGATGGACCTAGACAGCTCGAAATCATGTGATTCGAAGACCCATGCGCTCCTCTCACACTCCATAATACGTACATGACCTCAAAAAGCATTGCGATAAACCATGTTGAGAGCAGTGATTTTTATCACTCGTGCCCCATATGTGAAGTGTAGTCGAAAGAACATTTCAAATGCTACGACAATGATACCCGCTGGCCCAAGTGATACGTACATATTATAGAGTGCAAGAGGAGCACAAAGGTCTTCGAATCATGTGATTCCAAGTTATCTAGATTTATTTGCCGATTTCAAACGAAATCGACTGATGGAGCTATTCCATTAAAACATTTTGAAGTTTTATATCTGCATGAGTGATGGAGTCTGAAGAACTCATTGGTGACTTCACTCGGCAGGTATCGTCATCGTAACATTTAAAATGTTCTTTCGACCACACTTCATATATGGGGCATGAGTGACAAAAATCGTTGTTCTCAATATGGTTTATCGCAATACTTTCTGAAGTCACGTACATATTATGGAGTGTGAGAGGAGCGCATGGGTATTCAAATCACGTGATTCGGAGCTGTCTATGTAGGTAGTTGCTTCGGAGGCTTATTGGCTCCCATGTCCCCGGATTAAAATTTTCACTAATGAAAGAACTAATCCGGATGGGATGAGTTTTCTTAGCACAACCAATTCGTCGTCGTGCTAACAACTTGAGTGATCGATTGAACAAACTAGTTGTTCAAGCAACACAACTCTTCTAGTTGGTTAGCCGCGGAAGAGACGACGGACGGATTGCCGGTTTTTGTGTTTGTCTTCGGGGTCCATGATTATACAAAATATATACAAATGCACACTTGTATAATCAACACATAAAAGAACATGTTAAGATTAGAAAATAAAGTTGTAAAACTTTTATACCTCACGATCTTCTACCGTATGTCCTATCCTCCTCGTGGACGACGTGTGGGCAAAGATCCTCCACGAGTAGAAGCCTTCTAGATCGCGTTCTTCCCTTCCTTGTTCGCTGCGAACAAAGAGAAGAACCAAACAAAACTTTTCCTTTCTAGAACCGGCCACCAAGCAAAAGAGCTCGATGTAACCGCCGGCCATGGAATGAATGGATGAGCCGACAACTTGTGACAATGTTGCTGCGGGCCACCTAGAGGTTGGAGAAGCGTCGGCCACCAAGAAGATGGAGAACCGCCGGCCACCAAGGAGCAAAGGAGGAGGAAGAGGGCCGGCCAAAGCTAGGAGAAGGAAGGAGTGAGCGCCGGCCACCAAGGAGAAAAGGAAGAAACCCTAATCACCTTCCTTGTTGCCGCCCAAACCACACCAAAACCCTAGCCGCCTAAAACACTTGATAGGCAAAACCCTAATCCAAATGAACCATCATTGCCGCCCAACCTAAGCCCTCTATTTATAGAATTGGGTTTAAGCCTCCTTTAATCTCCACCGTCGGATCTAGGGATTTAATCTCCACCGTCGGATCTAGGGTTTTATCCCAACCGTCGGATCTAGGGTTTCATCCCAACCGTCGGATCTAGGATTTCATCCCAACTGTCGGATCTAGGGTTTCATCCCAACCGTCGGATCTAGGGATTTAATCTCAACCGTCGATTCTAGTGTTTCATCCCAACCATCGGATCTAGGGATTTAATCCCAACCATTGGTTCTAGAGTTTTGTTTTACATTCTTGGATCTAGACTTCACGAGGATTATATTAGGCTACGATAGGGACCATGAGGAGGAGTTGGATCTTGGCCACCCAATGGATCGGAACCACACAAACTTGATCCATCAATGATGTTCCATTCCACTAGAGGATCATCATCGAACTACCTCACCAACCCCCATAAATTAATATGGGCTCCATATATTATTTGTACATCCATCTCCCCGTGTTTAAGATATCGAATGTCCGTCAATTAATTGATTTACTAACCATCAATTAATTAACATCTAACTCCTCGAATAGTACCACTCAACCTTATCATCATGTTGACTAAGTCAACCAGCTGGGTTTACATGATGAACCTTATGAGCTCCTCAAGGGGACATCATCAACCTAATACATAGGACACGGTTTCCTCCTATAATCAACGGCACACCATATAAATAATATCATTTCCCAACTTACCGGGCATATTGATTTAATCCATCTAAATCTCACCCTATGGTAAATCAAAGAAATAAATACTAAGTACATGTGCCCGTTATTATATCGGGATTAAGAGCATGTACAACATAATATCCGAGGTCCGATTCAATTATGAATAAATCAATCATCTCTATGTCCGATACACCTAATGTAACGTTATCGTCGCGTCGCCGTTGGCCGTCGTATCGTCGACGACACGGCCTATTGGCCCGTCGTTACTCACATGGACTTTCACCTGGAAGTGGGTTTTTGCCTTCCCAGATTCGAACTCTGGGCCTCCAGCTAGTACTAAAGTTTATGAATCACGCAACCGCGATCCCGATCACTCGCTTGGTTCAGATTCATAAACTTAGCCCGGAGGTCTAGAGTTCAATCTCGGGAAGGCAAAAAACCCACTTCCGTGGTGAAGTCCATGTGAGTAACGACGGGCCAATAGGCGTGTCGACGATAAGTCGACGGGCGACGGCGACGATCGTCGACGATAAAGTCGCCGGGTCGCGATAATAGGCCCTACAAAAAGGCGCTTTTTATCAGGGCCCTATCGAGTCGGCGATTATTGACGCATTGTTGGCCGTCGATTATTCGTCGTCGACGACCGCCACTATTGGCCCGTCGTTACTCACATGGTCTTCCCACCTCGAAGTGGGTTTTTGCCTTCCCCAGGATTGGAACTCTAGACCTCCAGGCTAAGTACTAAAGTTTATGAATCCTGTGATCAAGGATCACTTGGTTACCAGGATTCATAAACTTTAGTACTTAGCCTGGAGGTCTAGAGTTCGAATCCTGGGGAAGGCAAAAACCCACTTCCAGGGGTGGGAAGTCCAAGTGAGTAACGACGGGCCAATAGGGCCGTCGTGTCGACCAATAGGGCGACATCGACGAACGGCGACGATCGTCGCCGATCAATGCCAAATAGGGCCGTTACACCTAAGTGTACTAGTGTAACTCTATGTTCAAGACAAAACAATACCAAGCTACACTACAACCATGCCAATGGTTTGTCCAAAACCATCTTGGTTGTGAGCCTCTACTTATATTCTACAAGGGACTGATAACATGATCTTCTGTGCCACACCAAGCACCATGTTATCTACATTGTAAAATATTAGACAATATGCATACATATAATAAATATATAAAGTGCAAACAATGATCATGTGATTCTTATTCTAAAATAAAATGTTCATACAAAAAGAGCTAGGCTTTCAGTATACATTCCAACAGTCTAGGTCCATCAGCCGGTTTCAAACAAAATCGATTGATAGAGTTATTCCATTAAAAAATTTGAAGTCCCAAAAATCGCTGCTCTCGACACGGTGTATCACAATGCTTTTCGAGATCACATACATATTATGAAAATCTGTATTTTCATTGTTAGCGACGATTTTTTGAAATTTCATCGCTAACTATCGATATACGGCTTCAGGATTTTGCGGTTTAGCGACGAAAATATAAATTTCATCGCTAGATTTGGAGTATTAGTCGAGTCTCCAGTCTCCGCTCGACCGTTCATCAGAGCACGCGACGGTTTATAAATTTCGCACGCAATATAATCTCCAATGAGGGGCTCCCGCCCGTGGTCCCAAAAATAGATATTAGCGATTTAAATCGTATATTTCACGTTAAAGGTTCAATGAGTTGCTAATCGAGTTACTACGATTCTCGTATGGCCAAAAATAAGCAATGATCGCTTTATCAAGGCCACTCGACTGATTCTTAACGACGATTTGTGTATATTTCGTCGCTAATATTGGTGAATTTCCTAGTTTCTGGTGTCGAAATTTTGCGACGAAAGTTTTATTTTTTGCGACGTTTTAAGTTCCGTCGGTAACGATGAAATTATTTTAATTCATTGCTAATGTGTCTTAGTGACAAGCTTATTATGACGACTCTAGTGACGAATTTCTTTCGTCGCAAAATATGTTTAGCAGCGAATTAGTGTTATTAGCGACGAAAATAATTCGTCGTTATTTTCCATTTTTCTTGTAGTGACATGACTTTTCGAATCACGTGATTCTGAGTTGTCTAGGTCCATCAGCCGATTTCGAATGAAATCGGCTGATGAAGCTATTCTATTAAAAAAATTTGAAGTTTCAAAAATTCGCTACTCCCAATATGGTGTATCACAATACTTTCTGAAGTCACATACATATTATGGAGTGTGAGAGGAACATAAAGATCTTCGAATCATGTGATTCCAAAGTGTTTAGGTCCATCAGCCGGTTTCATCCAAAATCGACCGATGAAGTCATTTCATTAATTTAAAAAAAATAAAATATTAAGTTGAGGGATAAATTTGGAAAGTGATACGTAATTTGATAATTATGAAAGTTACATATGCGATTTCAGTATTTCTCAATTTTGAGAACATGAAATGATAAATTGTCGATTTTAAAAAATTAAACGATGAATAATAAAAATATTCACAGATAAATTATATAATATAATATTTATTTATATATATTGATCGATTACCCATGAGTGTCTATGTGCAATCACGGAGTGGTGCATGTGAATTGAGACACGTACAACCATCGGCATATATATATATATATATATATATATATATATATATATATATATATATATATATATATATATAAATAAAATTTGTACTCTATATTTATTTTCTTTCATTTTAATTTAAGTTTGGTGGTCATAGTACGTGGTTTCTGACCGAGGAATCAATTTTGGCGATCGAATACTTTTACATTGGGATTCTTGTGATTTAAAGGCAAAGGAAACTTCACGACAAAA
This sequence comes from Wurfbainia villosa, assembly GCA_025175895.1. Lineage (NCBI taxonomy): Eukaryota > Viridiplantae > Streptophyta > Magnoliopsida > Zingiberales > Zingiberaceae > Wurfbainia > Wurfbainia villosa. The sequence continues at coordinate 109,401,819 of CM045995.1, read as the reverse complement.
TAAACAGTCACACGTTACCGCTTTTTCTTGTCTTTTTCAAAGCTGCCTTTCGTGGTCTTTATTCACACGTTATTTACTTATTTATTTATGTACAGTTAATGTTACATTAAATTAAATTTTGATTCGATAAAAAAAAAATTAAAACGCAAGCGAAGGTAAAGGTAAATTTTTTAAGAAGTTGGGTGTTTAATTTTGTAAATCTTGCTAATTAAATATTATAAACGATATTCACACCCATTTTTGATAGAATGGACAAGAAAAGGTCGATGTGGATATGAAAGAGAGAGATAGTGTCGAAGAGCCGCGCAGGATGTGAAATTGCATTGTCGCATTGCAATTAATGTAACATTAAAGAGGATTCCGAAAGGCTTTATTTGAGCCGTTCTTTGCTATGTATTCTGTCTATTCCACATTTACTTGACGGAGAATTAGGGAAAAAGCATTTTTGTGTTGATTTCGACTCACTGGACATGACTCATTTATAATATGACAAAAATACGAACCTATCTACTAACATAAGAAACGACAAATTAGAGTTTTAAAATGTACAATAATTTTATTAAAATTACATTGACCGGACTGGATTCCATGCTCAATCAGCTATTTCATTATTGATGTTTTTTTCTTCTCTCCAATCAAGTGAATTCACATTAGTCGATCGACTTAAATTCAACTGAGATTGACTCTTTAATCAATCTAGTTTTCTAATAAACTAAGTTCGATCACTTTGGTTGATTGAAATTTCACTACAATCATCATCATAATGATCAAGTTTTGCTTGAGTTGATGTAACTCTTGCTCATGTATAAATGCGCATCTTAACTCTCATATATAGCTCACCAAGTAGAATTTGCTGCTGCAATTTAACTTTGCCCCATGGCCATCTTCTAGCACATTATTCGCCCTTTGGATTGCACCCAAACCCTTAATTCGCTCCGATATGTACGTCATCCTTCATATTTTACCTATATAATGTGCCTCCTCTGGTGGTTATCACCAATTAATACTAATCTTGTGATTCCTTATAAGATATATCAACATTGAGATGTTTAGCTGCTAACTTGGTCATGCCAAGTTATCTCCATGAGCTGCTCTAATACCATCTCAAGGTTACGTTTCTCGCGCGTTCTACAATCCTTCGGTTGCTTCGTGGAATCTTCTCCGATTTCCATGGATTTCTAAATCACTAAGTGTGTCATTTTGGTTGCGTTAAGTCATCATCGATCTATATACACTTGACCTCATTAAACTAAGAGATTTTTAAACTCTATTTATATTATGTAAACCCTTAATTATACACATAATAAATACACACATTAGATGGACATGCAAGACCTAACTCAAACTTTTTACATGAATATCAAAATCTAAAGTTGACCTTGACTACTCGAGATATGATTGCACCAATATATTATTATTTTAATCACCTTAGTGGCGGTAGCCCATGATAATCTTGATAAATGCACTAAATGTGTTAGATAGTTTTTGTCGTCTCTGTAAAAAAATTAGAGCCATCAAATTAGCGATCAATATCAATTTGTCCCACAATCATTGTGAGAAAGATAAATCACGGAAAACTCTTTGAATCTTGACGCATTGATTAAAGACAGTGGAGGGTCATCACATCTTAGTCCAAAAAAAGATTTTAGACTTTTTTTCGGAATTAATCCATGTTAACTCTGCAAATGTCATATTGCCCCAACCAATGCGACATCTCCGTGGAGACAACTTTTGTTGTCTCAATCCAACCACATTTGTAAAAATAACTGTGACATTAAGTTAGCAAGAAGACCCTCGTCTCGAGTCAATAGAGCAACTTGTGCAAGTTAGTGTTACCTTAAACAAGTAGTAGAGAAAAGGAGAACTATATATATAATGATATATCGATGATAACAGTTTAGAGGCAATTATGCATTAGAAAATCACTATTTTATGATTACATATATTATTAATGAAATTATTCTTGTAATAGTAGTTTATTATTTTATATAATTCATATAATAAAATATACCAATTAATAATTATACTACTATTTTAGTGATTAATCAATTATAATATAACAAGAACAAAAAGAATAAAATATACGGCTATTTAATGCCCATTGTTGTACTAATTTTGAGATTAAACAATAGCTTGTCAATGCAATCATGCTCTAAGTGATCAAGTTTGACCATATATATCAATTTGATGTGTTTAATAAAGTTTTAAAATTAAGTTTATATTTTGTTAATCACAATGTGTGTCAAATGTGCAAGTGCATGATACTTAACATTTTACATTGCAAGTGCAATGACTAACTGAATTTGGGATTGACCAGACATTTTACAAAATAGAAAAGTTCAATAGATAATGTTAAATGAATTACGACCAAATAAATCAAAGATGATTGAATATTTGACAAAGGAAAAACCTATCAAGTGTTCACAAATATGAAAGTTTAATGAAATTTGTAGATAAAAAAAGACCAAAGGTAAGGCCTCTTGTTATACGCGAGAAATTCTGATAGATCAAAATTGATTGAATATCAAATATGCTAGAAGTTTCAAATGTAAAACTCTTGGCAAGTGAATTATATATGAAAGACTACAAGCGACTTGTATTCTAAATATTGTATATTTCTCTTAGTTAGGCATAAACATAACTAAGAAAGAAATGTTTCATAATTAAAGTAAATAAGCTAGTCAACTATTGGTTACATTCATTTGACTGATATGGTTGGTCAATTAAAAAGTCAACCGATGACAAAAAAAACTCACAAACAAAAAGTTTTATTTTGAGTTGAGTTAATTTGATAGCAATTCAATTGATTGATATTTGTTTAGACGATCAAAGATGGAATTCTCAGATTGGCTTAATGACTAATTAATTAATCAAAGTGTTCAAAACCTTATACTATTTAATTTTAAGTAGCTAGCTAGCTAGGGTCACTCGATCTACTAAAGGAGGTGAAAAACGGTTAATTAGTCGAAATAAATAATAACTTGTTTAACTATATATATACATAATTGAAACACACACTCTATATATATATATATATATATATATAAGTCTTCGGGACAAATCCAAATGACTAAGACAGTCGTATTAAAACTTGAAAAGGCAAAGGGTCGATTTTTGGAGGTGACGATCAGACTATCGATGACTTCACATTTCTGCACTAGCCACTTGACACTTAATTTATTTCCTTCTACACGTAGAGACAATGATGAAAAACTGCTAATGTGGCAGTTCCATAATATATATATATATATATATATATATATATATATATATATATATATATATATATATATAATTCAGAACAGAACACAGGCCATCTATGGAGCCAATGCAAAAAACAATAATAGACAACATATGGAACATACCCACTGTTCCTGGAATTGCTTCGTACAAAATTGGAGTAATAAATGCACTCATTTATTACTTCCTACATACAAAAGACACTCACAGTCATGCAAGACAAACAGGGAAATATGTTTATTATGGCATCATGACAGGTCCCCATGCTGGACTATATACATGGGAAGAAGCCGAAGCACTCCTACTAGGAGACGCCCAAGGAGAAGAACTAGGGGGATTTGATTCCCTAGAAGTAGCTCTACAAGAAATCGTAAAGCGGTTGGGCCAACCTATTTCATAAGCGCTGATAAAGAATAAACACCTTATAAAGGGATTTACGACAAGGGCAAATCAATAAGGCCAGTTGCAGAACCAATAGCTGGCTCCAAGAAGTAACCCAATCAAATAGATTTATGTAGACTCAACAACCTTCCCGCAGACCTAGCCACATACATGAGACAAACAGCCGAAGAAGCAGAGTGGAGAACTTTTACTCTACTACAAGAAGCTTTACAATGGGCACAGGTAGACCCCCAACCCGGCATTACCATCCTGTTTGAAGCAGAATACAATTTTAAGGTACGTTGCCAGAACAAATTCAAAGATTGTATAACAGAAAAACACGGTTGCCAGTGCCAATTACAGTATGCCATCAGAAAAGCTAACATTGACCTCAGCACACACCACATACAAAGATTCAGAGGGATAGAAATCAATCCCTTCATATTACTAGACCATGGAATTCTTAACGAGCTCTGGGTACAAGCGGATCATGTTACAGAAGCCTTCCCTTTCAAATTGGGGAATGCTATTCGAACTCTCCTGGAATTAGAGACTTTCGAAAGCTTCGTAGCATGTTCTATTGAAAGCACCCCACCAGAGTGGCTGAACCACAGAATAGAACCAGCCCGACATGTCATAAGGCTCAGGCCCAGAGAAATTATCTACAAATCCGATCCAATTGAAACCCTATTTCATGAACGGGAGCTCCTGCCTCCCTGAGCAAGCCAAACATTGGAGGGCCTCCCTCCAAGGATCCAACTGGCTCTGGGATGATGCCCGGGACAGTTATGACTTCGTCTTAGTAGCTGAGACCTTTACTGAGAAAATATACTGGCCTACACAATACGGAACCCATTTCCTTCCATTTAAGTATACAACATAGCATCCAGAATTAATCGAACACTACAAACAATACACCTCAAATGGATACTTAAAAATCTACCCAACTGACAAAGAAAGCAATACAGAGAAGACGAACTCCACTCCGACCTCGAAGCGGCTGTCTCAGCTCTACCTCCTCACAAGAAAGGAACATTGACAACATGGAAAGATTCCTTCTCAAAAGCAAAACTTTATACCAAAAAGGAATCATCCGCATAAAGCCACTACAAAAAGAAGAAAACAATCAGCTTTACTACCACAAGCACAGAAGGAAACTTAACCTCCAAGCAATCGGCTCTATAAGAAGAGGAGCCAGCTTACAATGAAGGGCATCTCCTCTCCCTCACATCTCACGCTCACTCGAGTTATCTAGTTATCGTGTAGCAAGTTTGAAGCTCTCTTCATTATCTTGTAAGGTTGTTGTGTGCAATTTCCTATTACTTACTCTACAAGATTGGTGTGTTTGTAATTTCCTTTCGCAATTTCCTTTCAATATTATGGTTATGCTTCTTAAGTCCTTGTTCTCTGTATCTAAGAGATAACTCTCTTGAGCTACTTGTAAGACCTGTGCTGGTTAGACCAAGAAGGGTCAACATACCGGGGCTAGGTAGAAGGAAACAAGAGAGGTGAGGCTCACGGAGGAACCAGAAATATAAGAAGGAAATATAAGAAGGACCCAAAAAAAAAAAAAAAAAAAAAATCATAGTCTAAAAATTTGGTATCAGAGCCTTCGAACCTAGGAATGTATGAACAATAAGCTAGAATACTTAGATCTAGCTACAATAACTGGTCGAAAAATACAAACCTTAGATCTAGGAACTCACCACTGTTTCCACAGATCTAGACAAACTACACATCAGCTACATTCAGAACATTTCCACTTAAATACCATAACTGACATTATCATAGGAGGAAATTTATCTACAGAAACAAATTTTCAAGATTTACACAACGAGGTAGAATCGATAAAAACAGCCCTTAACCGACAAAAAACCCAAATTAGTGAAATCAGTCAGAACATTGAGTATCTAAAAAACTGCCAGGATAACATAAGCAGAAGAATCAGCCAAGTCAATTTCATAAATCTACCTAAAAGAAGTGATCTCATCAACCTCACTAGGGTACTAAATCAGAACCAACCCCGAAACTTTGAAATCGAAAATAAAGACTTACTGGCTAAAGTAGAAAAATTTCTAAAAACAATAGAATGTCAATTTAAAGAGTTACAAGAACAGTTGAGTGATCTCCTTCTTAAATGAACAGACTGAATTTTGAAAATACATATTACGACGAAGCTCTAGAACACGCTCAAAAATACTCAAAGACCAACGAAGACGGATATAATAAGGTAGAAGTACAAGGAAAAGCAGACCAAATCCAAATACAACAAAATAATACAATAATAGCACTACTAACTTCATTACACCACAGAATTACAATACTTGAAACAAAAATCCTCAATATTGAAAGAAATACAGTAGAAGTCGGCAACATAAGAAATTGGAACCAATCTATTGAATCCCTTAGCAAAGACCTAGGAAAACTATCCACAGGAGGAATTATCAGAAGAAGGCCCTCCACATATTCATTCATAACATACCAAGAGAAAAAATGAATAGGACAGCTACCAATATTTTCTCTGGAACCTCTAGAACAATAGGAGGACGAAGATCCATGTCTGAAACCCCATCTAGTTTAGCATGGCTAGATAATTTACAAAACAATACAACGAATCAACACAGGATAGAAGAAGTCATAGACATAGATAGAACAATAGAAACATTCTCCAATGAACAATTAAATATCCTTAATCCTAGAAGATTGTATGGAAGAAACATATTATCCTTCACCAACTCGGTATACAGACACCATAGAATAGAAGCACTACATCTACCTGACGGAGGAGAAGAGAGACTTACACTCATGACGGAGGAAGCTGGGAGACAGTTGCTCCACAACCGACATAACTATATACACCTAGGATTAATAGTATTCGGAATTAGAGGACTAACCAGAATGAAAATCGGAGCAAAAGTACTATTAGTGTTATACGACTCCAGATTTTCAGATGACAAAGAGAAGTCCATCATAGGACTAATCGAAGTAGACATGAATAATAATAGTGGAATTACATATATATGTCCGAACTTCAATATGACAATAAAAGACTTTGTCAAGCATATCCGAATAATAGCACAAGGAAAAGGATATGGGAACTTCCAGGGTAAAAATATACAACTGGACATAGTATTTTTAGGGAAAACCATGAACTACATGAATAATCATTTCAAAATCCAAATAAACGGAATATTAGAGGCCCTTAGTTCAAAAGGAACTAACTTTTTAAGACCCAGAGAATACAGCTCAGAAGAATTAGCCAGTCTAGAATGGAACTTAAAATTAGAAGAAGAAAGCCCAATTACAAAACCTACACAATCCATAATGTATAAAAACAGGCGAGGAGAACTAGAGAGAGCGTGAGATGTGAGGGAGAGGAGATGCCCTTCATTGTAAGCTGGCTCCTCTTCTTATAGAGCCGATTGCTTGGAGGTTAAGTTTCCTTTCGGTGCTTGTGGTGCTGTAAAGCCTGATTGTTTTCTTCTTTTTGACAGGTGGCTTTGTACGGATGATTCCTTTTGAGCTGTAAAGTTTTTGCTTTTGTACGAAGGAATCAGCTTTCCAGCATGTTGTCAATGTTCCTTTCTTGTGAGGGGGTAGAGCTGAGACAGGCTGTTTCTGAGGCTGTTGGTGGAGTTCGTGTTCGTCTTTGCTGTTCGGCTGTTTGTTGTTCGGCCAATTGTTCTCTGTATTGCTTTGCTGTCAGTTGGGTAGATTTTTTAAGTATCCATTTGAGGTGTCGCTGTTTGTAGTGTTCGATTAATTCTGGATGCTATGTTGTATACTTAAATGGAAGGAAATGGGTTCCGTATTGTGTAGGCCAGTATATTTTCTCAGTAAAGGTCTCAGCTACTAAGACGAAGTCATAACTGTCCCGGGCATCATCCCAGAGCCAGTTGGATCCTTGGAGGGAGGCCCTCCAATGTTTGGCTTGCTCGGGAAGCGAGCAGAGCTCCCGGTGTTCATCTGTATCGGGAAATAGGGTTTCAATTGGATCGGATTTGTAGATAATTTCTCCGGGCTGAGCCTTATGACGTATGGCTGGTTCTATTGTGGTTCACCACTCTGGTGGGAGTGCTTTGATAGAACATGCTACGAAGCTTTCGAAAGTCTCTAATTCCAGGAGAGTTCGAATAGCATTCCCCAATTTGAAAGGGAAGGCTTCTGTAACATGATCCGCTTGTACCCAGAGCTCGTTAAGAATTCCATGGTCTAGTAATATGAAGGGATTGATTTCTATCCCTCTGAATCTTTGTATGTGGTATGTGCTGAGGTCGATGTTAGCTTTTCTGATGGCATACTGTAATTGGCACTGGCAACCGTGTTTTTCTGTTATACAATCTTTGAATTTGTTCTGGCAACGTACCTTAAAATTGTATTCTGCTTCAAACAGGATGGTAATGCCGGGTTGGGGGTCTACCTGTGCCCATTGTAAAGCTTCTTGTAGTAGAGCAAAAGTTCTCCACTCTGCTTCTTCGGCTGTTTGTCTCATGTATGTGGCTAGGTCTGCGGGAAGGTTGTTGAGTCTACATAAATCTATTTGATTGGGTTGCTTCTTGGAGCCAGCTATTGGTTCTGCAACTGGCCTTATTGATTTGCCCTTGTCAGAAACTGTTTCTGCATACGTCTGTTGAGGAGTTGCCTTTATAAGGTGTTTATTCTTTATCGAAGCGCTTATGAAATAGGTTGGCCCAACCGCCTTTCTGATTTCTTGTAGAGCTACTTCTAGGGAATCAAATCCCCCTAGTTCTTCTCCTTGGGCGTCTCCTAGTAGGAGTGCTTCGGCTTCTTCCCATGTATATAGTCCAGCATGGGGACCTGTCATGATGCCATAATAAACATATTTCCCTGTTTGTCTTGCATGACTGTGAGTGTCTTTTGTATGTAGGAAGTAATAAATGAGTGCATTTATTACTCCAATTTTGTACGAAGCAATTCCAGGAACAGTGGGTATGTTCCATATGTTGTCTATTATTGTTTTTTGCATTGGCTCCATAGATGGCCTGTGTTCTGTTCTGAATTGTTCTTCTGTTCGAGAATATACCCTCAATTCTTGGGGTCCAATCTTTGTTGTCAACCTGTTTTGTCCCCATGGTCTGGATGTGCTTAATGTCTTTTGTTTTTCCATCTGCAATTTGTTCATGTCAGTAATCGGGATAATGTATCTGCAAGGGAATTATTAGTTCCCTTAATGTGTTCCCATTGAATTCTTATTCCTTTGTTAATAATTGTGTCAGCGAATTTTATCCATCTTTTTGCTGAGAGTGTTCGCTTTTTTGTCTTACTTTGTTCATGGTATTTTACTATGGCTTCACAATCTGTTCTTATGGTTATTTCTTTTTTATCGCATATGAACAGATAAAAGGCCTCGAGACAATAAATGACAGCCAGTATCTCATAGTCTAGTGACGTCAGATGTCCTTTCTCGTGGAATTTACCAGAGGCATACCTGCACAGTTTTTCTTTGGTTTTGTTTTCATATTTGTTTGGTTTTCGAGACGCCTCCCATCCGGTTAAGCCATAGCCGTCTGCTTCAAGATTAGGTAATCTGTATCTAAGGGTAGGGAGAGTGTTGGTAGGTTTTTAACCTTTTCTTTTATGGTTTTGATTAGTTCAATGTCTTGTTGGTTGAAGTGTCTTTGTCCTTTAGGGCTTGTTTTGTTATAAAGAGGTCCGCTAATTTTCCCAATGTCTTTAATGTATTGTCTTGCATAATTCAATAGTCCTAAGAAGGCTCGAAGATCTTTGGTATTTTCTATTTTATCTGGGAAATTTAGTATCTTTGTTGATATGTGTGGCTGGAGTGATATAGTACCTTGTCCTATTTCAGCTCCTAGGAATTCTATGTGTCTGGTTGCAAGTTGTAATTTTTTCTTGGAAATGATTAGGCCGTTAGCTTCTATTAGGGTAAATACCATGTGAAGGTGGGCCATGTGTTCTTGTTTATTCTTCGAGAAAACTAGTATGTCATCTATGTAGACACACGTGAAATCTTTTGTATCCTTAAATATTTCGTCCATCTTTCGCTGGAATATTTGGGGTGCAACTTTTATGCCGAATGGCATGACTAACCATTCAAAATGTCCTTCTGGGCAAGAGAATGCTGTCCATTCTATGGATTCTGGATGCATCTTAACCTGCCAGAATCCTGACTTCATGTCGAATTTTGAATACCACTCTGAGTTTTGTATTTTGTTTATAAGGACTTCTTTGTCTGGTATTTTATATCCGTCATCATGACAGTTGTCATTTAACCTTTTGTAATTGAAGACCATCCTGGACTGTCCTCTTTTTTGTTCTGAGCTTTTATTAACTATAAAAGCAGGGCTTCTATGTCTGGATGTGGATCTTCTTATGACATTCATTTTAAGCATTTGCCTTATATGTAGTTTGCATTCGTCAGTTTCCCAATTTGTATATTTGAGTTCTTGTGCTTTGATTGTTACGTCAGGGTTGATTATGTTTAGTTTGCATAGTGTGTTGTTTTTCTCCCAATACTTTGTAGGGTCTTCTCCTATTATTTCTATCTTCTCTAATTTAGACACTATTTCTTCTAAGTCATCTGAAGTTTTGATTTGTTTTAGTATGTATGCTGTGTCTATTAGTTGGGGCTCTTCTATATCAGAATCTATATCTGAATCTAGTTCCAATTCTAGATCACTGTCTGGTTTATCTTCATCATTATCTTCTAGATTTAGGTTTTGAACTTTTGTTTTACAGCTACAACTTTGTTCGCTATTATTTGAGCAACTACACTTTCTTTCAGGAGCCCTATAGGAGGAGGGATATTCAGATAGGACTGGGGATATTATAGGATTTGATAATAGGAATACGTAGTCTGGTGAGAGAAATAGGGCTCTATCTTTAGCTAGGAGAAACTGTAGTCCTAGAATGAGTTGTAGGTCTGGGTGGTTTAAGGGTCTTACCCAGATGTGTGGTATTGGTATAGCATTGCTATATTGTCCACAATTGTTATATACCCTGATATGTGCATTTTTTATAAATGTGTGGCAGGCTAGGTGTTGTCCATCGAATCGAGCATCGATCATTGGTTCAGATGTATATTTAATTATCTCTTTAGGGATTTTATTTTGTATTGCTTTTAAGTCTAGTGTTGAACTTGTAGCTCCTGTGTCTAGTAGAGCTTGAATCTTAATTTCGTGTCCCTGTATGTTTAAAATGCACTGAATTCTCAAGTCAACAGACTTTCCAGTGTTACACATACTTGGAGTTTTCACAAAGACCATGTTTGTTTCGGGTGGTTGTGATTGAGTTACTAGGTTTGCCTGTTCTTCTTCAAATCCCTCGAATTCTCTGTGTTGTAAGGCTTGCTTAAGTAGTTCTATTTCACTTTCTAGTATATTTATTCTTGTTTCTAGTACCGATATTCTGGTTTCTAACAGTGTTGTTTTCATTGTACCTTTTCTAGTTGAGGATTCAGGTATACTTACATGATGTTGTTCAAATAAGCAATAGTTGCATAATTGTTGTCTACAGATCCTACAGGTTCCTCTCTTGTCCAAAGAGGGGAAATATCCACAGACCGAGCACGGTATGTGGTCTGCCCCTGATTTTAAGTCCCAGATGTGGGTACATGTCGAGTGGATGGGGGTTTGTCTGAACATGTAGTTATTTTCAAATTTGTATGGTTGGTCCCATTCTATTTCTTCTATCTCAAAATTTGCTTGGTGTCTACTTTGGTCTGTTTCCAAAAATGAATTTACTAATGAATAGTCGGTTGTTTGTGGGATTTCTTCTAAGTCAGCTACTGTAACTACAGAATATATTGAGGATGTATCTGACACATCTGATTGTACCTCTACTAAGTCTTCGTTAGTACAGGCTACTAACGTGGATTCTCTTGTGAACAGATTTTTTCTGTTAGGGCATACTGATGATAGGTGTCCAGGTTGGTTACAAGCATAACATGTTATTAGGTTAGAATATGTCTTCTTTGGATTGAATTTTCTAACGTGCCTTTCTTTATTCAGGTATGGTTTTCTGGCTTTACTTCTTCTCAGGTAATAAGTTTGCTTGGGTTTCCTTTTTGGTTTGGGACTTATTCTTTCTCTTTGTGGGTTATTTCCATATTGTTGAGGGGTGTAGATTTGTTTACAGAATCCGTATTGTTGGTTTTTAAGTTGTTTTTGTATTTGGATGTAGGTACATTTCTCTTTGAGTTTATTAATTATGTGCTGTATTCTGACTCCTATATTGTTATATTCTTCTGGTACTTGCATTTCTGTCCATGATTTGTGTATTTCTTTACCTAATTCTCCAGGTAGCTTACTAAAAAGTCTTTCTCCTACATCTATATTGTAATAGTTTCCTGATATAGAGGCTAAGTGTAGAAAATCATTGCAAAACTTCTTGATCATGGCCCAATCAAAAAGTTGTATTTGTTCTAAGTCTCTCATTGCTTCTTTCTGCCTAATGTCTAAACCTGTGTTAGCATCTCTTGCCGTGAGAATTCTGTGAATTGCATAGCAAAAATTTAATATGTTATTTCCCCTGCTTGCTAGTTTTGCTACTTCCTCAGGGAATTTCTTTTTGTAGGCTTCCCAAGATGATCTGGCTGTTTCGCCTAGGTAATTTTCACCTATTCTTAACATGGCTTCTCCCGTTTCTACATCTATTTCATGTTTCGCCAAGTAATCTCTTTGTACAGAGACCATCCATTGTTCTAAGTAAGTGTCATATAATTGTGGGTCGCATTCCGTTATGTTTAATAATACTGATCCGGTTCCAAAATAGGTTTGTTCTGTTGGCCTTCTTTTTCCTAATGTTCTTAGTAACGGGTTATTATTGGTATATGGAGGGGCCGCTCTTCTAGGAGGATGTCCTTGCCCATAATCTAGGGTTCCCATCGTACTTTCTGGATAGGTGGGTATTCTGGATGTTGCTGTTGATTCAGTATTCATAAAGTTCATCTGTTCATGTACTGATTTTTCTAGGACCAAAATATTTCCTTCTTCATCCATTGTTAATATTTCATTTGCTTTTATTATGCCTTTGTTTCTTTCTTGTATTTCTAATTGTTTTATTTCTCTCATTGTCATGGTGTTTTTAACATTAGGCTGGTATACATATCCTCCTAAGTCATCGAATATACCTCTTGTTTCTCTATTCATTAAGTTTGTTTCTTGTCTTTCTTTTACTCTGTCTAGGTGTTTCTTTCCTAATATTTTGATCATTTCCGAATGGCTTACTTCCCTATTCATTAGGTTTGTTTCTATTTCATGTTCGTCTTCTTCATTTTCTGTGTTTGCTAGATATCCTGTGAACCTGATACTCAATTCTCCTCGCCTGTTTTTATACATTATGGATTGTGTAGGTTTTGTAATTGGGCTTTCTTCTTCTAATTTTAAGTTCCATTCTAGACTGGCTAATTCTTCTGAGCTGTATTCTCTGGGTCTTAAAAAGTTAGTTCCTTTTGAACTAAGGGCCTCTAACATTCCGTTTATTTGGATTTTGAAATGATTATTCATGTAGTTCATGGTTTTCCCTAAAAATACTATGTCCAGTTGTATATTTTTACCCTGGAAGTTCCCATATCCTTTTCCTTGTGCTATTATTCGGATATGCTTGACAAAGTCTTTTATTGTCATATTGAAGTTCGGACATATATATGTAATTCCACTATTATTATTCATGTCTACTTCAATTAATCCTATTATGGACTTCTCTTTGTCATCTGAAAACTGAGTCGATAACACTAATAGTACTTTTGCTCCGATTTTCATTCTGGTTAGTCCTCTAATTCCGAATACTATTAATCCTAGGTGTATATAGTTATGTCGGTTGTGGAGCAACTGTCTCCCAGCTTCCTCCGTCATGAGTGTAAGTCTCTCTTCTCCTCCGTCAGGTAGATGTAGTGCTTCTATTCTATGGTGTCTGTATACCGAGTTGGTGAAGGATAATATGTTTCTTCCATACAATCTTCTAGGATTAAGGATATTTAATTGTTCATTGGAGAATGTTTCTATTGTTCTATCTATGTCTATGACTTCTTCTATCCTATGTTGATTCGTTGTATTGTTTTGTAGATTATCTAGCCATGCTAAACTAGATGGGGTTTCAGACATGGATCTTCGTCCTCCTATTGTTCTAGAGGTTCCAGAGAAAATATTGGTAGCTGTCCTATTCATTTTTTCTCTTGGTATGTTATGAATGAATATGTGGAGGGCCTTCTTCTGATAATTCCTCCTGTGGATAGTTTTCCTAGGTCTTTGCTAAGGGATTCAATAGATTGGTTCCAATTTCTTATGTTGCCGACTTCTACTGTATTTCTTTCAATATTGAGGATTTTTGTTTCAAGTATTGTAATTCTGTGGTGTAATGAAGTTAGTAGTGCTATTATTGTATTATTTTGTTGTATTTGGATTTGGTCTGCTTTTCCTTGTACTTCTACCTTATTATATCCGTCTTCGTTGGTCTTTGAGTATTTTTGAGCGTGTTCTAGAGCTTCGTCGTAATATGTATTTTCAAAATTCAGTCTGTTCATTTAAGAAGGAGATCACTCAATTGTTCTTGTAACTCTTTAAATTGACATTCTATTGTTTTTAGAAATTTTTCTACTTTAGCCAGTAAGTCTTTATTTTCGATTTCAAAGTTTCGGGGTTGGTTCTGATTTAGTACCCTAGTGAGGTTGATGAGATCACTTCTTTTAGGTAGATTTATGAAATTGACTTGGCTGATTCTTCTGCTTATGTTATCCTGGCAGTTTTTTAGATACTCAATGTTCTGACTGATTTCACTAATTTGGGTTTTTTGTCGGTTAAGGGCTGTTTTTATCGATTCTACCTCGTTGTGTAAATCTTGAAAATTTGTTTCTGTAGATAAATTTCCTCCTATGATAATGTCAGTTATGGTATTTAAGTGGAAATGTTCTGAATGTAGCTGATGTGTAGTTTGTCTAGATCTGTGGAAACAGTGGTGAGTTCCTAGATCTAAGGTTTGTATTTTTCGACCAGTTATTGTAGCTAGATCTAAGTATTCTAGCTTATTGTTCATACATTCCTAGGTTCGAAGGCTCTGATACCAAATTTTTAGACTATGATTTTTTTTTTTTTTTTTTTTGGGTCCTTCTTATATTTCCTTCTTATATTTCTGGTTCCTCCGTGAGCCTCACCTCTCTTAGTCTAAAAATCATAGTCTAAAAAATCATACTCATGACGGAGGAAGCTGGGAGACAGTTGCTCCACAACCGACATAACTATATACACCTAGGATTAATAGTATTCGGAATTAGAGGACTAACCAGAATGAAAATCGGAGCAAAAGTACTATTAGTGTTATACGACTCCAGATTTTCAGATGACAAAGAGAAGTCCATCATAGGACTAATCGAAGTAGACATGAATAATAATAGTGGAATTACATATATATGTCCGAACTTCAATATGACAATAAAAGACTTTGTCAAGCATATCCGAATAATAGCACAAGGAAAAGGATATGGGAACTTCCAGGGTAAAAATATACAACTGGACATAGTATTTTTAGGGAAAACCATGAACTACATGAATAATCATTTCAAAATCCAAATAAACGGAATGTTAGAGGCCCTTAGTTCAAAAGGAACTAACTTTTTAAGACCCAGAGAATACAGCTCAGAAGAATTAGCCAGTCTAGAATGGAACTTAAAATTAGAAGAAGAAAGCCCAATTACAAAACCTACACAATCCATAATGTATAAAAACAGGCGAGGAGAATTGAGTATCAGGTTCACAGGATATCTAGCAAACACAGAAAATGAAGAAGACGAACATGAAATAGAAACAAACCTAATGAATAGGGAAGTAAGCCATTCGGAAATGATCAAAATATTAGGAAAGAAACACCTAGACAGAATAAAAAAAAGACAAGAAACAAACCTCATGAACAGAGAAACAAGAGGCGTATTTGACGACTTAGGAGGTTACGTATACCAACCTAATAATGGAAATGCTATGACAATAAGAGAAATAAAACAATTAGAAATCCAGGAAAGAAACAGAGGCATAATAAAGGAGAATGAAATACTAACAACAGATGAAGAAGGAAACATTTTGGTCCTAGAAAAATCAGTACATGAACAAATGAACTTCATGAATACAGAATCAACAGCAACATCTAGAGTACCTACATATCCAGAGAGTACCATGGGAACCTTAGATTATGGACAAGGACATCCTCCAAGAAGAGCAGCTCCTCCATACACCAACAACAATCCTATGCTAAGAACGTTAGGCAAAAGAAGGCCAACAGAACAAACCTATTTTGGAACAGGGTCAGTATTACTAAACATAACAGAATGTGACCCACAATTATATGATACTTACTTAGAACAATGGATGGTCTCTGTACAAAGAGACTACTTAGCCAAACATGAACTAGAAGTAGAATCGGGAGAAGCAATGCTAAGGATAGGAGAAAACTATCTGGGCGAAACAGCCAGATCTTCTTGGGAAGCCTATAAAAAGAAATTCCCTGAGGAAGTAGCAAAACTAGCAAGCAGAGGAAATAACATAATAAATTTCTGCTATGCAATTCACAGAATTCTCACGGCAAGAGATGCCAACACAGGATTAGACATTAGACAAAAAGAGGCAATGAGAGATTTGGAACAAATACAACTTTTCGATTGGGCAATGATAAAGAAATTCTGCAATGATTTCTTACACCTAGCCTCTATATCAGGAAATTATTACAACATAGATGTAGGCGAAAGACTTTTTAGTAAATTACCAGGCGAACTAGGAAAGGAAATACACAAATCATGGACAGAAATGCAAGTGCCTGAAGAATACAACAACATAGGAGTTAGGATACAACACATAATCAGTAAACTCAAAGAAAAATGTACCTACATCCAAATACAAAAACAGCTTAAAAATCAACAATATGGTTTCTGTAAACAAATCTATACTCCTCAACAATATGGTAACAATCCGCAAAAAGAAAGAATAAGCTCCAGACCAAAGAGAAAACCAAAGCAAACCTATTACCTGAGAAGAAGTAAAGCCAGAAAACCCTATCTAAACAAAGAAAAACATGTTCGAAAATTTAACCCAAAGAAAACATATTCAAACCTAATAACATGTTATGCTTGTAACCAACCAGGACATCTATCATCTGTATGCCCCAATCGGAAAAACCTGTTCACTAGGGAATCCACATTGGTAGCTTGCACTAACGAAGACTTAGTAGAAGTACAATCGGATGTGTCAGATACATCTTCAATATATTCTGTGGTAACAGTGGCAGACTTAGAAGAAGTCCCACCAACAACAGATTACTCGTTGGTAAATTCGTTTTTAGAAACAGATCAAAACAAACATCAAACCAATTTTGAAATGGAAGAAATAGAATGGGACCAACAGTACAAATTTGAAAATAATTACATGTTCGACAACCCCCATCCACTGACATGTACCCACATCCGGGACTTAAAATCAGGCGGACTACATACCGTGTTCTGCCAGTGGATATTTCCTCTTTGGACAAGAGAGGAACCTGTAGGATCTGTAGACAACAATTATGCAACTATTGCTTATTTGAACAACATCATGTAAGTATACCTGAATCCTCAACTAGAAAAGGTACAATGAAAACAACACTGTTAGAAACTAATATCTGCATTAGAAACAAGAATAAACATACTAGAAAGTGAAATAGAACTACTTAAGCAAGCCTTACAACACAGAGAATTCGAGGGATTTGAAGAAGAACAGGCAAACCTAGTAACTCAATCACAACCACCCGAAACAAACATGGTCTTTGTGAAAACTCCAAGTATGTGTAACACTGGAAAGTCTGTTGACTTGAGAATTCAAAGGCATTTTAAACATACAGGGACACGAAATTAAGATTCAAGCTCTACTAGACACAGGAGCTACAAGTTCAACACTAGACTTAAAAGCAATACAAAATAAAATCCCTAAAGAGATAATTAAATATACATCTGAACCAATGATCAGTACCCAGTTCGATGGACAACACCTAGCCTGCCACACATTTATAAAAAATGCACATATCAGGGTATATAACAATTGTGGACAATATAGCAATGCTATACCAATACCACACATCTGGGTAAGACCCTTAAACCACCTGCACCTACAACTCATTCTAGGACTCCAGCTCTAGCTAAAGATAGAGCCCTATTTCTCTCTCAGACTCACGATTCCTATTATCAAATCCTATAATATCCCCAGTCCTATCTGAATATCCCTCCTCCTATAGGGCTCCTGAAAGAAAGTGTAGTTGCTCAAATAATAGCGAACAAAGTTGTAGCTGTAAAACAAAAGTTCAAAACCTAAATCTAGAAGATAATGATGAAGATAAACCAGACAGTGATCTAGAATTGGAACTAGATTCAGATATAGATTCTGATATAGAAGAGCCCCAACTAATAGACACAGCATACATACTAAAACAAATCAAAACTTCAGATGACTTAGAAGAAATAGTGTCTAAATTAGAGAAGATAGAAATAATAGGAGAAGACCCTACAAAGTATTGGGAGAAAAACAACACACTATGCAAACTAAACATAATCAACCCTGACGTAACAATCAAAGCACAAGAACTCAAATATACAAATTGGGAAACTGACGAATGCAAACTACATATAAGGCAAATGCTTAAAATGAATGTCATAAGAAGATCCACATCCAGACATAGAAGCCCTGCTTTTATAGTTAATAAAAGCTCAGAACAAAAAAGAGGAGTCCAGGATGGTCTTCAATTACAAAAGGTTAAATGACAACTGTCATGATGACGGATATAAAATACCAGACAAAGAAGTCCTTATAAACAAAATACAAAACTCAGAGTGGTATTCAAAATTCGACATGAAGTCAGGATTCTGGCAGGTTAAGATGCATCCAGAATCCATAGAATGGACAGCATTCTCTTGCCCAGAAGGACATTTTGAATGGTTAGTCATGCCATTCGGCATAAAAGTTGCACCCCAAATATTCCAGCGAAAGATGGACGAAATATTTAAGGATACAAAAGATTTCACGTGTGTCTACATAGATGACATACTAGTTTTCTCGAAGAATAAACAAGAACACATGGCCCACCTTCACATGGTATTTACCCTAATAGAAGCTAACGGCCTAATCATTTCCAAGAAAAAATTACAACTTGCAACCAGACACATAGAATTCCTAGGAGCTGAAATAGGACAAGGTACTATATCACTCCAGCCACACATATCAACAAAGATACTAAATTTCCCAGATAAAATAGAAAATACCAAAGATCTTCGAGCCTTCTTAGGACTATTGAATTATGCAAGACAATACATTAAAGACATTGGGAAAATTAGCGGACCTCTTTATAACAAAACAAGCCCTAAAGGACAAAGACACTTCAACCAACAAGACATTGAACTAATCAAAACCATAAAAGAAAAGGTTAAAAACCTACCAACACTCTCCCTACCCTTAGATACAGATTACCTAATCTTGGAAACGGACGGTTGCGAAACCGGATGGGGAGGCGTCCTACTGAGAAAACCAAACAAATATGAAAACAAAACCAAAGAAAAACTGTGCAGGTATGCCTCTGGTAAATTCCACGAGAAAGGACATCTGACGTCACTAGACTATGAGATACTGGCTGTCATTTATTATCTGTTCATATGCGATAAAAAAGAAATAACCATAAGAACAGATTGTGAAGCCATAGTAAAATACCATGAACAAAGTAAGACAAAAAAGCGAACACTCTCAGCAAAAAGATGGATAAAATTCGCTGACACAATTATTAACAAAGGAATAAGAATTCAATGGGAACACATTAAGGGAACTAATAATTCCCTTGCAGATACATTATCCCGATTACTGACATGAACAAATTGCAGATGGAAAAACAAAAGACATTAAGCACATCCAGACCATGGGGACAAAACAGGTTGACAACAAAGATTGGACCCCAAGAATTGAGGGTATATTCTCGAACAGAAGAACAATTCAGAACAGAACACAGGCCATCTATGGAGCCAATGCAAAAAACAATAATAGACAACATATGGAACATACCCACTGTTCCTGGAATTGCTTCGTACAAAATTGGAGTAATAAATGCACTCATTTATTACTTCCTACATACAAAAGACACTCACAGTCATGCAAGACAAACAGGGAAATATGTTTATTATGGCATCATGACAGGTCCCCATGCTGGACTATATACATGGGAAGAAGCCGAAGCACTCCTACTAGGAGACGCCAAGGAGAAGAACTAGGGGATTTGATTCCTAGAAGTAGCTCTACAAGAAATCGAAAGCGGTTGGGCCAACCTATTTCATAAGTAACCCGATAAGAATAAACACCTTATAAAGGCAACTCCTCAGCGAGGCGTATGCGAAGCGATTTGACAAGGGCAAATCAATAAGGCGATTCGCAGAACCAATAGCGCTCCAGCAAATAGATTTATGTAGACTCAACAACCTTCCCGCAGACCTAGCCACATACATGAGACAAACAGCCGAAGAAGCAGAGTGGAGAACTTTTACTCTACTACAAGAAGCTTTACAATGGGCACAGGTAGACCCCCAACCCGGCATTACCATCCTGTTTGAAGCAGAATACAATTTTAAGGTACGTTGCCAGAACAAATTCAAAGATTGTATAACAGAAAAACACGGTTGCCAGTGCCAATTACAGTATGCCATCAGAAAAGCTAACATTGACCTCAGCACACACCACATACAAAGATTCAGAGGGATAGAAATCAATCCCTTCATATTACTAGACCATGGAATTCTTAACGAGCTCTGGGTACAAGCGGATCATGTTACAGAAGCCTTCCCTTTCAAATTGGGGAATGCTATTCGAACTCTCCTGGAATTAGAGACTTTCGAAAGCTTCGTAGCATGTTCTATTGAAAGCACCCCACCAGAGTGGCTGAACCACAGAATAGAACCAGCCCGACATGTCATAAGGCTCAGGCCCAGAGAAATTATCTACAAATCCGATCCAATTGAAACCCTATTTCCCAGCGATACAGATGAACACTGGGGAGCTCCCGTTCCGCTCCCTGAGCAAGCCAAACATTGGAGGGCCTCCCTCCAAGGATCCAACTGGCTCTGGGATGATGCCCGGGACAGTTATGACTTCGTCTTAGTAGCTGAGACCTTTACTGAGAAAATATACTGGCCTACACAATACGAAACCCATTTCCTTCCATTTAAGTATACAACAGAGCATCCAGAATTAATCGAACACTACAAACAGCGACACCTCAAATGGATACTTAAAAAATCTACCCAACTGACAGCAAAGCAATACAGAGAACAATTGGCCGAACAACAAACAGCCGAACAGCAAAGACGAACACGAACTCCACCAGCAGCCTCAGAAACAGCCTGTCTCAGCTCTACCTCCTCACAAGAAAGGAACATTGACAACATGCTGGAAAGCTGATTCCTTCGTACAAAAGCAAAAACTTTACAGCTCAAAAGGAATCATCCGTACAAAGCCACCTGTCAAAAAGAAGAAAACAATCAGGCTTTACAGCACCACAAGCACCGAAAGGAAACTTAACCTCCAAGCAATCGGCTCTATAAGAAGAGGAGCCAGCTTACAATGAAGGGCATCTCCTCTCCCTCACATCTCACGCTCTCTCTAGTTATCTAGTTATCGTGTAGCAAGTTTGAAGCTCTCTTCATTATCTTGTAAGTTTGTTGTGTGCAATTTCCTATTACTTACTCTACAAGTTTGGTGTGTTTGTAATTTCCTTCCTTCTGTAATTTCCTTTCAATATTATGGTTATGCTTCATAAGTCCTTATTCTCTATGGCTGAGATAACTCTCTTAATCTACTTGTAAGACCTGTGCTGGTAAGACCAAAAGGGTCACGATACCGGGGCTAGGTAGAAAGGAAACAAGAGAGGTGAGGCTCACGGAGGAACCAGAAATATAAGAAGGAAATATAAGAAGGACCCAAAAAAAAAAAAAAAAAAAAAAAAAATCATAGTCTAAAAATTTGGTATCAGAGCTGGGACGGAGGGAGCGTGAGATGTGAGGGAGATGTGAGGCACTGCCAAAGTCCTTCCCCTTCGAAACAATTGTAACTTAAAATTAAATAATTAGAAGGGACCCGTGGAATATAATCCTACTTATATTAAATACGAGACAAATTGACAAAGTTAAATCACTGTCAAAATTAATTATATAACAACATTATTTCCTGTTAGGACCAACATCAATTCTCTTTTCAATTAATTAATGTGCTGACCCATTCAAATTATATTAACATTTTATTTTTGAATTAGAAGGGACAATGAAGGTTGTGCAAGGTGGTGTTTACTCGAGGAGAAATCAATATAGCTAGGTATATTTGAGTTTTAAAAAAATATAATGATGGATTAATTTTTGAACTCTTTATATTAATTTTTGAGTCATCTTTAGCTTTACATCAGCTACCAAAACGGTGGACGAGAGACAAATCTCTCGTTCATATGGTTTTTCAATTCATCCTCTCCGAATTAAGTTTTCCTTCCAAGTAAACAAAAAACCAGAATAAAAAAGGTAGGAAAAAAAAAGCAAAATTACATACAGAACCCAGCTATCGTATGACTTTCTATTCTCTCCCTTGGATTTCCTCCATTCGAATAAAAACATCCAAAGAGAAGCAGGCGGGTCCGTGAAATAAGTAGAAGTCAATGGATTGGCCGTTGACTGGATTCCGTGGGCGGTTGGAGAGTTGAAACGGGCAGAATTTGATTAGTTATTCTGGTCGGTGACCAAATCAACACGCCAGAAGAGTTCCAGATTGGATCGCCTACGCGAGACAAGATGCTGTTGGGACTAAACCTTCGAGTCAAAGTCAAACTTTGACGGCGCTCTCGGTGGTCAAATGTGATTACCAAGTCTCGGTGCCGTTTATGAGTATTTAATTAAATTAAATTTGCAAGTGATTTTGACATGCTCTTTATCGGGTCTAAGAGGACATTAGATTTCTTCTGAGGGAAGAAAAAAAAATATTAATTAGTGAAACAGTTTTTTTTTTTTTAAAATAACGTATGTATTTCAAGAAACTCATCTAAGAGTTTTCTTTAACATTTATATAAAAATTATGCAAATTAAAATATAAAAAAACATACGAAATTTTAAAAGTAATAAAGAGCATTAATTAATTAAAAATAAATAAATTTTAATATTTTTAAAATTTTATAATTTGAAGTTTTAAAATTTTGACATTAAATTTTTTTTATGACTTTGGCTCCCTATTATTTTACTAAATATATATATTTTTTATAAAATTATAATTAATATAGTAAATTTAGTACAATGTGTTACTTAATTATGTGCATTAGACTTATTGGGCGGCCTATCGATTTAATTTTTTTAGATAACCGAAAGGAAAAATATATATATAATGAATGTAAAAGATTTTTTTTTTAAAAATAGGTGAAATGTCCCTTTGATGTGTGTGGTCAAATGTGTAGAAGGCAATTTAGAGTTTTTGTCATTCTTTACGAAGGTCCTATATATTTATTTTTCGCTGGTGCACGCGGAAGAGTATCTAATTTTATTCTCAAGCATCTATAGTTTGATCTCTAACTATGACGAATTTATAAGATTTTTTTTTTCAAATAGAATAACAAATCAAGAAAATTAAAATAGTCCGTGAGAATACTTAAATTTATTCCCCTCCTTTAAACATGAACAGTCGTAGAGGGACGACTAATATAGCAAATTTTACATTTTTTATATATTTATTTTCCATCTCCCTCTTTATTGACCACCTATCTTCTTTGAATATTATAGTTTTGATCTATTATTGTTTAGGCGGATAAGAAATCAACTTTAATATTCAAACTCCTGTTTTTTTTTAATTTCTATAAAAATAACTTTACACAAATTGTTTGCGATTAAATAAACTATTTCTTCTCAACTTTCACCGTCAAGTTTTCGGGAGCAATAACTTATAAGTTGCAATAAGAAAACTTCATACAAATTGTCACCGTTAAAAAAGAAGAAGAAGAAAAAGGATAAAAAATTATCTTTGTTCAAAAAATTGATCCAAAATAAAATACAATTTTTTGATAAATCTATTTCACCAAACATTTTTATTTTTATTTTAAATGATTTGCCATAAAAAAAGATAATTTTTTCTTCCTTCCTTACAAAAGAATATATGTCCATGACCATTTTGAGACAATTTAATTAATTAGGTATCATCACTCTATAACTCTTATGACTTAAGATTAAATTTAATCTTATCTAGCTAAACTAAAATCTAACATTCTCCTTGAAAATATTAATTAGTAATTAACTTATTTTTGTTTTTATAATAAAATAACTATGCATTAAATTTAAATAAAGACTTGGACTAGTTGTAAAATAAACTTTACATGGTTATGAAAACAAAGTTTGCATCGTAATTATCTCAAATAATTCAGTTCCATAGAGCCACCAATTAATTAACATTAAACTTTAATATGAATCAAATATGAATTTTGGAGAAAAATAACATCCCAAATGTAATTAATTGTTAGACTTTTTTTTAAAACTATAATTAGTTCAATTTCTCTTTAATTAACTAGATAAGAAATCTATATTTTCTTAGTATCCTTATGAAAAAAAATTATTATCTCTTTATTTTTATGACTTTCACTAAAAGTCAACTAAATTATTCCTTAAAACTTATGGGAAACTTGTACGTATTACTTTATAACTTTTCATTAACCACATGACAAGTTGTCCTAACGATTTCTCTAAAACTTATGAGATGCATGCCCAAAATATGAGATTCACTTGTTAGATTATTTAATAATAATCTATTGTGATCCATCTACCTTATAGGATTTGCTTTAATATAATAGGGTCTAATGTGATAGTTATTTGGCTTAATAAAAATTAAAGTCAAGGATTTTATTTATTAATTAAATAAATCTCTCACCTCTCTTTTTTATAAAAGATAAATCAAAGGTTTAAAGTGATGACTAAGTGGGTGGTTGCTAGAAGTGGTTACTAAAACTTTCTCTATATATACATTATAATGGTCATGAAAAGAGTGTAAGAAGAGAGTTGTGAAGGTGAAAAAAGATTATTATCCTTAATCATCAAATGATACAATTAAAGAAAAAGAAAGATAGAGGGGAGAAAATTTTGATTATACCATAAGAACGTATTCCACTGTGTTATAGATCCGAGTATGTTTTCTTTATCCCTCATTATAGATTTGTTGATTTTGATATAGATGCGAAGGTCACAATATTCAAGATCTTCTTCCTAATTATATATAGAATTGATGAATCGTAAGAATATTTACATGTGGTATCAGAGTCAGGTTATAAATATTGTGATTTTTCATTGATTATATTGGTTTAGCATCATGTTGGTTTTACTGCATCTATTGCATGAATTTATAATGCTGAAAATTAAATGTAGACTATAAATAAAACCTTACAGCGAGGCGTCAGAATCTTCATGCTTACTGGATCTATAGGGAAGACGATCTCTGCTCATCGTCTGAGGAACGATCATAATTATCAAATCGGAAGGATCTTATGATCTAGTCTTCCATGAACCAAGTTCCAACTGCGCCTTGACATTCTCAGAACTCTCTGTTCTCTCCAGCAGCTTGACGGTGTCTCACGCACCTTCACTTCACACTCCGACAGAACTCTCGCACAAGCACAGTGACTCTCCTCTTCCACTTCTCTTGCACTTGGCCCCCTCATCAACATGGATGCACACCCCCTTTTAAAGGGGGTGTTCTGCTGCTACAACACTGCACGAAGTGCGGTGTGTGCACACGTTGCCAATACACGCTGCAGTAGTTAAGAAAACTACTTATATCTTTCACTCGTCCAAGTTATGTCACATATGCAAACGGCCACATAGATCAATAAAAAATATTTAGTCACTTAGACTAAATAAAGCCAGAGTCAATAGTCACATAGACTAATAGAAGTATTTAGTCACATAAATTAAAATAGAGACGGAGTTCATAGTATTAAAAGACTAATAGAATAGAGATAAATAGTCACAAAGACTATTAGAACAACCAATTCATACATAGAAAAATGGTTCGTGCGACAGCAAGCACACTGAGCAATCCAATGCTAAGAAAGTTGTTACACCTTATATAGCTGCTCATAGAGCGATCAATGCTAAGAAAAGTTATTGTGCTTAATTTAGCTGCTCTTTAAATGATACATAATCATTCTCTGAATGATACATAGTTATTCACCTGATGACACACAACCATCCTCCAAGTGACGCACTACCGTTTTCCAAGTGGTACAAAACCATTCTCCTGGTAGTACACAATCGTTTTCCTGAATACATCCATATCTTAGTATTTATCCAGATTAAATAATCTTCATTTACATCAATGTGAACAACTATAATCCCTCATAATGACCATTAAGTGAAGATCATGTTCCATATTCTCAATATTCATAATCTTTCTATATACAACAGAAATGGGTCGACCAGTGAATAATTCTCAAAAGATATAAATCTATTTAATCTTCCTTTTTAGCGTGAATCTATTCATTTTAATCAGTCACTTTCCTAGTCATGTTCCATAGATCGAATCATCTATAGTCAATAGGTTTATATGCTAAAGTAGCAGACCCTAATTAAAACTTTAAGTAGACGGCTAAATAGTCACAAAGAGCAAATGTTGAGATTAACATATAATCTCAAAGGGCTTACATAGTAGAGAAGCAGAGATTCATTCTCCTACTACCCTTATTGTTGCCTTACACATGTGGTATGAATCACATGCTACGATATTATTCTCTTTACTAATAAAGAGCGCATGTTTTTCTCAAATCAATATCGTACAGATTTCGATCTAGACATTCTCAATGCCTAATCTTGAATTCAACATATGAATTCTAATCTGGCTCCAAACAGGTATAGTAAATGGTGGGAGCATCTACTTCGATCACTTTTCTCAAATGATCTTATCTTGATATAAATATCAAGACGACCCAACTTATAGGTATGTATCTCTATACATATAGCTTCCAAAGTTATCCTATAAGTAATAGTCTTTACCCCTATCATACTTAACAAATAGAGATTATTGTCCATGTGAGATGATCAATCACTACCTACCAACATGCTTATCGAGATCTTATTAGAATGTAACATCACATACACTGAATAAATTATGGTTAACATTTCAAACAGTCACAGTAGACTATCACTGGTCTCCCACTATCCTCAACAATCTTCAGATATTTTAGGAGTCTCCTTAACCAGACTGCTTCTTGCACAGCTGCTGAACAGGCCACAAATTTAGCTTCCATATTTGACAAGGCCACACAGGTCTATTTCTTATTGTTCCAGGAGATGGCACCACCATTCAACAAGAATGCATAGCATGATGTGGATTTTCTATCATCTAACTCCCCAGCCCAATCTATATCTGAATAGTCCTTTAGGCTTATATATGATCCTTGATAATAGAGACTATAACTTGTTGTCGTTTTCAGATATCTGAATATCCTTTTCACTGCCTTCCAATGTCTTGGTCCTGGGTTTGACTGGAACCGGCTGACTAATCCAACAATGTAGGGGCCGTCGTGACCGCTATAGGGGGGTGAATAGCGCGTTCGTCGTTTGCGATGGATCTCGATTGTGTTTGCTACAAAATGTGTTATACGCAGCGGAAATAGGAATAATACAATACAAATACACAAACACAATCACAACACAAGGATATAATGTAGTTCGGAATCGAATGGTTCCTACTCCACGAATCGAGCTCAAACGAGCTCTAGCGATGCGTACAACACCACTAATCAAATAAACTCCTTCTCGACAATAAATTGGAGGTGGAGAAACCTCGTACAATGTATTACAACAGTAATGAATACAAATACAAGCTAATACAAGTAAAATACACAAATATAAGTAAAGAAACACTTTACAATTGTAAACTTGGATGTTTACTTTGTGGTTGCTTGAATTGCACTTGGAGACCCTGATTTGCAGCAGCAAATTGCCCCAAAGACGTCCAAGAACCGGTGGTGAATCCTCCCTCCACGAGCCCCCTTTAAAGTTGCTCCTTGGGCTGGATTTCATCTAGCAGTCGACTGATCGGAACCATCAGTCGACTGCTTCTGTAGCCGTTGTCTCACAACAACAAGAAACACGTCGGATAAGTCCAACGGATACACCATCAGTCGACTGATGACTCAATCAGTCGAGTGTTCGGGTCAATCACTCAACTGGAGAACCTTTTGTGCCCGAGATGCCGACCATCAGTCGACTGATTACCATATCAATCGACTGATCAGGTAAGTAGTCGATTGCCCATCTCTAGCAGTCGACTACCAGGGCACTCCCCGCAGTCAAACCCTAGTTGACTCTCACCAGTCGATTGACCCATGGTCTCAGTCAATTGATACACCTTAAACATGAGGTTTTAACCTAAGTATGGTGCCCCCATACTTGCTAGAGCACCCGTAGCCTAGACCTAAGCCTTCTAGCCACCTCCGTCAGCCTCGCGCCTATCGGATCCCTCCAAGTCATTCATGACTTATTCATTCATATGCTAGCCTTTAAGTGTTTCCATCGACTATTGTCATGCTAACGGTGTCTACACCGCCAAGGCACATTGAACTTACGCTGCCAAGACTCCGCTTGGACTTTACGTTGTCAACCATTGGATTTATACTGCCAAGACTCCACCCTTGGACTTTACGCCGCCAATATCAAACCCCTTGGACTTTTCAATTGCCAAGACTCAAGCTTGGACTTTCCATGCCAACCTATGTTGGACTTTCCCTTGCCAAGACCCATGCTTGGACTTTACATGTCAAGTACTCAAGACTTGGACTTTCCCAATGCCAAGTATCCCACTTGGACTTTCAATGCCAAGTACTCATGACTTAGTTTTTACCATGACAATCACATTGTCATACGTTTTGTCGAACATTAAAACTCGAACATCAAAACATCGCTCGAGTCAAACTCGAGTCCGGTCTATCGTGACCTGGGTCGATTACACCAACAATCTCTCTATTTTTGATGTTTGACAAAACTACATACCTTTGAGTTAGAACACTAACTCAAATCTCCTTACCAATTATCCCAAATTGGTAATCCCATAAATTCTCCCAAAAATTCTCCCCCTTTTTGACTAACAACAAAAAGGTTCTCTCCAAGGAGGTCAATGTCTCATATCTCAATGAAATCTTATAATCTCCCCCTTGGTTCAAAAATGCCTAAGATGTCTACAATTTTTCTAGTGATAAGTCTCATATCACTCAAAAGAGGCAATCCTACAAACTCTCTCAATTTCCAAGTTGGGTATCTCAAAATCCCATTTCTCCTCCTTATGAGGAAAAATATACATCCATCATCCCATGATGGATACCTCCCCCTAAAGGCTTGCTTCCCCTTGACCATCGCACCAACAATGTCCTTGGGAAGTCCCTAAGCCAATAGGAACTTTAAACCATCAAAATTAAAGTTAAAAGTTCAACATTGAACTTTCTCACACCTTAAATTTGATACATCATCCTAACAACTCTCTTAATCCATATTCAATAGATTTTCATCCTTTATAATGCTTCCCAAAGCATATCCTAGGGTTATGAGTGGTTAGGAAACCCTAACATAGCTGAAACCGAGCTAAACATACATTGTTTTCCCAAAATCAGCCTATCTATCGACTCTCTCAGAAATCAGTCGACTGAAGTGCTCATCAGTCGACTGCTAACAAGGGCAGTCGACTGATAACTGAAAATTCCGATTTTCAATTATCAGAATCGAATTTTGAAAATTCATAAATAATTATACGTAATTCGAAAAATCATGAAACTTTATACATATAATACTTATGACACATACAATGGGTGAAAAATATTAGAAAAATATTTTACCCATAGAATAGTGAAATTGACACAAAGTTCAAAAATGAAGAAAAACTTCAATGTTTGAGCTCACTTTGTATCAACTTCATCAATGGTGATTGCTATCAAAAGATAGACTTCACCAAGGTTTTCTAAAATGATTTTAAAATATTTTTGAAAACCTATATTGGATCATGTTCTTTGGGCTTAGTGTACATGACTTGAACATAAGCTTTCCCAATGATCCATAATAAGATAAGATGAGTTTTAGTTCATCTAGATGCAAAAACTATGCACCTTGAACTTAACTTATATCCTAACATCTCACATGTATCTAGGGTGTATCGATATACATACATGTCAATTTAGATGTAAGATGTGAGTTTTGTTCTCCTAAATTAGGGTTTCATGCATTTTCTAGGGCAACCCTACTTGATTCCCTTATACATGGGGACTTCAAGTTATGTCATAGTCCTTAAATCAATTTCAATCAATTTTAAATGCATGAATGATCATGGCATAAATGATGATATAATTAAGCATGATCAATGATCATGATGTCATGACATATGATAAAATCTAAGCATACATGACATTAAAAACTAACCCTAAATATACTTATGATATTTTATATGATGAAGATAAATATGATGTCATGACATGTTATATGGCAAACAAAGCATGATAAATAAGATATAAAGGTATATAATACCTAAATTTTAATATTAATTACCTTTTGTTAGAATTAAACCCATTTTGTCATATTATTAATTATCTTTCAAGTGTGCCAAAAACTCAAAATGACACACTACAACCTCTAAACCTAAATTGTGCCAATTTGATTGATTTATCAAACTTCTTAAATAACATTGGCACATCCTAAATTTTTTTAGGATTAAAAATCAAATCTATTTTCAAGGTATCCATAACCTTGAAAAACTACCTAAAGTATCAACTTTGCTATGATTGGGTTAGCTACCCTTCCAATTAAGATTGACACACCTAAACCCATTTAGCGTGAATCGATCACTCCTAGGAACCCAATACCTATTGAAGCTCCTTGGATTTACTAGGTATTCCTTAGGGATGACTTCCCTAGATACCCTCCTAATGACCCTTCTAGGCTTGTTAGCCTTGGTCATTGTGGTCTTACCTAGGTTAACTCTAGGGGTGACCCCCTTGTAACCTTCTTAGTGGCTTCTCTAGGTTTCTTCAAAATCCCAGCCACTAGGCACACACCTTGGTCAATCTTAGGGATGACTTCCCTATTGACCTTGGTCTTCCTACACCTAACTTGAGTTCCATAATCAAATGAAACATTGTGGTAGGTCTTTTTGGACTTAAGCTTGCCCTTGAATGGTTCTTATCTCTTAGGCCCTTGACTTTAACTTTTTGACCCTTTAATATGATTTTGTATATTCCTAAGGGTCTTTTTCATTTTCTCAAGCCTTGACCTCAAGACTTGATTTTCCTTTTCTAATATCTCAATTTTTTATTTTTCATGAGCTCTTGAGATATTTTTATTTCTAGGCATATGTCTAATCCATTTAGGGTTAATGCCTAGGTGATCCTCTATCTTCCTAATGGTCTCCCTAGGAAGGATAGGTCTAGAATTGGTCGATCTAGGTTTGTCCTTAGGTAGAATATTTTTAGGGACATTAGTCCCAAATTTCTCCTTATTTGAAATACTATATGATTTTACACCTAGACAATAAAATTTATTTCTAGCATGCTTTTGCTCATGAGTAATAGCAATAAAATTCCTAGCATGCTTTTGCCTATTAATCAAAGAAGGTGCATTAATAAATTTTACCTTAGAGTTTGCCTTAGGTCTCCCTACATGTGATGCCCCTTCCTTATCTTTAATTTCCTTCTTCCTAGGGCATTGACTTCTATAGTGCCCCTTTTGATGACACTTGAACCATACTACGAGCTCCTTGCTTGTTCTAGTGGAGGCACCGACATCCTTAGCTTTCTCTTGACTTTTAGGCGCCGGTGGAGACTTTTTAACTCTTTTTGGACACTT
Source organism: Wurfbainia villosa (assembly GCA_025175895.1). NCBI lineage: Eukaryota > Viridiplantae > Streptophyta > Magnoliopsida > Zingiberales > Zingiberaceae > Wurfbainia > Wurfbainia villosa. The sequence continues at coordinate 109,370,348 of CM045995.1, read as the reverse complement.
ACTCTTGTAGTGTCCTTGCTCCCTACACTCAAAACATATGATATGATTTTTATTACGAATTGATATGTTTGAGTTACCTAGGTCATCGGTGGGAATCGGAGTTGGTTCTTCATCTCCTCGATCGGAGGTAGATGACTCCTCTTGAGATTGCTCCAGTGTGGGAATTCTCTCCTCCCCCTCAATCCTTGCAGTGAAGGCTTCTTCCATCTCTTCTTTCTCTTTCGATCCGGATGTTGATTCCCTATCAACCTCCGAATCTTCAAGCTCTTGAGATGAAGATGTGCTTGCTTCTTCTTAAGCTTGAGAGGATGAGCACTTCTCTTCTTCCTCTTCTACTTGGACCAGTGATGGATTTTCATTAAGCTTGGCCAAATTGCTCCAAAGGTCCTTGACATCTATGTAATTACCTAATATACACACAATGTCATTAGGAATCAAATCAACCAAGAATTTTATTACCTTTGTGTTTTTCTCGAATCTTTAGAGTTGTTCCTCACTCCATCTCTTTTTCTTGAGGAATTAATCCTCCCTTTGGTCCTCTTGGATATTCGAATCCTTCCATCAAAATAGATCATTCCTCAAAATCTCTCATCATGATGAAGTCATCAATTCTTCTCTTTCATGAATTGAAGTCTTCTCGTCCATATAGCGTGTACGAGACCGGTGTGTTGATGTCCCATCCTAGTTGTTCTTCAAACTCCATCTTCTTCCTCTAGCGGTGCTCTCTTGGTGATTAGTCCAAATGAAGAGCGGCCTCGCTCTGATACCAATTGTAGGGACCATCGTGACCGCTAGAGGGGGGGGGGTGAATAGCGTGTTCGTCGTTTACGATGGATCTCGATCGTGCTTGCTACAAAATGTGTTATACGTAGCGGAAATAGAAATAATACAATACAAACACACAAACACGATCACAACACAAGGATATAACATGGTTCGGAACTGAATGGTTCCTACTCCACGGATCGAGCTCAAACGAGCTCTAGCGATGCATACAATACCACTAATCAAATAAACTTCTTCTCGACAACAAGTCGAAGGTGGAGAAACCTTGTACAATGTATTACAATAGTAATGAATACAAATACAAGCTAATACAAGTAAACTACACAAATACAAGTAGAGAAACACTTTACAATTGTAAACTTGGATGCTTACTTTGTGGTTACTTGAATTGCACTTGGAGACCCTGATTTGCAGCAGCAAATCGCCCCAAAGACGTCTAAGAATCGGTGGTGAATCCTCCCTCCATGAGCTCCCTTTAAAGCTGCTCCTTGGGCTGGATTTCGCCTAGCACTTGAATGATCGGGACCATCAGGCGACTGCTCCTGTAGCCGTTGTTTCACAATGGCAAGAAACATATCGGATAAGTCCAACGGATACACCATCAGTCGACTGATCATACCCATCAGTCGACTGATGGCTCAATCAGTCGAGTGTTTGGGTCGATCACTCGATTGGAGAACCTTCTGTGCCCGAGATGCCGACCATCAGTTGACTGATCAGGTAAGCAGTCGACTGCCCATCTCTGGCAGTTGACTGCCAAGGCACTCCCCACAGTCAAACCCTAGTTGACTCCCACCAGTCGATTGACCCATGGTCTCAGTCGACTGATACACCTCAAACATGAGGTTTTAACTCAAGTATGATGCCCTCATACTTGCTAGACCACCCGTAGTCTAGACCTAAGCTTTCTAGCCACCTCCGTCAGCCTCGCGCCTATCGGATCCTTCCAAGTCATCCATAACTTGTTCATCCATACGCTAGCCTTCAGGTGCTTCCATCGGCTATTGTCGTGCTAACGGTGTCTATACTGCCAAGGCACATTAGACCTACGTTGCCAAGACTCCGCTTGGACTTTACGCCACCAACCATTTGACTTATACTGCCAAGACTCCACACTTGGACTTTACGCCGCCAATATCAAACACCTTGGACTTTCCAATTGCCAAGACTCAAGCTTGGACTTTCCATGTCAACCCATGTTGAACTTTCCCTTGCCGAGACTCATGCTTGGACTTTACATGCCAAGTACTCAAGACTTGAACTTTCCCAATGTCAAATGTCCCACTTGGACTTTCCATGCCAAGTACCCATGACTTGGTCTTTACCATGACAATCACATTGTTATACATTTTGTCGAATATCAAAACTCGAACATCAAAACATTGCTCGAGTCAAACTCGAGTCCGGTCAATCGTGACCTGGGCTGATTGCACCAACAAACAACATAGTTGATATCGGGACAAGTACACAACATAGTGTACATCAAACTACTTATTGCATTGGTATATAGTTTTTTATTCATCTCGGCTATTTCTTCAAGAGTCTTGGGACTCATACCCTTGCTAAGAATAGTACCTTTCACAATGAGTGTCTATTCACTGTTGCAATCAGACATGCTGAAATGTTGTAACATCTTATTTATATAAGACTCTTGGGACAAACCCAAAAGTCTCTTAGATCGATCCCTAATGATCTTAACTCCTAAGATTTATTCAGCTTCTCCCATATCTGTTGTGTCAAACTGTGATGAAAGCCACTATTTGACTTCTATAACAAAACTTATGTCATTTCCTGCTATTAGCATATCATCAACATATAATGATAAAATAACATACTTTTTTTTCCTTTTTCAAGAAAATGCAATGATCCTCATTGATCATTTCGAAACCATAAGATAAAATGACTTTGTTAAATCTGATGTTCCACTGTCTTGATGTTTGCTTTAGCTCATATATAGACTTCTTCTATCTACATACTTTTTCTTCTTGGCCTTCAACAATGAAACCTTCTGGCTGAACCATATAGATTTCTTCATCAAGCTCACCATTAAGGAAAATGATTTTTTACATCCATCTGATGTAAATCCAAGTCATAATGCGCCACAAAAGACAAAGTGACTCGGATTCACACAAACTTCACTACGGGAGAAAATGTCTCTTCAAAGTCTATATCCTCCAATTGGGTAAATCCATTTGCAACTAAACGAGATTTGTATCGGTTAATCAATCCATCTGATTTTCTCTTTATTTTGAGAATCCACTTATTCCCAATAGCTTTTCGGCCAGGAGGAAGATCGACTAACTCCCAAATATGATTCTAAATCATTGACTCCATCTCTTTAACCATTGCATTTCTCCACTTTTCTCTAACTCTACATCCCAGAGCTTCCTCAACTGATTGAGGTTCATCATCATCAATTGGGAGTGTCATTATTGCCTCATTCTCAATATCAAACCTCTTCTTAGGTTTGATCTTACGAACATTTCTTCGTAAGTTGGGCTCTTGAGAAGTCACCCTGTAATAGGCAAATTACTCCCACTGGGTTGACTAGGTCCAGGTATCCCACTTGACACCTGTCTTGTTGATAATGACTCATCATCCTCAAATAGAAGAACTGTTTTATCAACCTCACCTCTAGTTGAAAACTCAATTTCAAGAAAAGTAGCATCTCTCGAATCAAATTCAAAGATGATTCCATCTTGTTGCTCACCTATGAAAACATAACCTTTGGAGGTCTAAAAATATCTTATAAAGATACATTTTTTATCTCTAGATCCTAGTTTTCCATACTTGTGAGAACTATCATGAACATAGACAGCTGACCCTCAAGGTCTCAGATTACTCAATCTGGTTTTCTGCCTGTCCAACATTTATATGAGATAGATGGAACTGACTTTGAAGGCACTTTGTTAAGTATATAAGTCGTAGCTAGTGATGCATCTCCCTAATAAAAGATCAGAAAATTAGCCTGTGTCATCATAGACCTAACCATTTCAAGAAGAGTCATATTTCTTCTCTCAACAATCCCATTTTACTATGGAGTTTCAGGGATTGTCAGATGTCTAATAATCCCTTTATCATTACATACTGTCTTGAACAAATCAGACAAATATTTCCTTCCACGGTCAGTGCGTAAAGTCTTTACCTTACGTTCTGTTTGATTCTCAACTTTGTTCGTATAACGAATATAATAATCAAATGCTTCAGATTTATGAGAAATCAAATATGCATGACCGAAATGAGAGAAATCATCAATAAATGTAATGAAATAGGAAGCTCCATGTCTAGCCTTCATATTCATTGAACCACAAATATCCGAATGAATTAATTGCAATGACGACTTAGCCCTAATAGCCTTACCGAATGATTTCCTAATTACTTTTCCAGCAAGAAAATGCTCACATATAGATAAGCTAATCTTAGCACGAGAGTTCAAAAAGCCCTCTTTAGCTTAATCGATTCATGCGATCTTGTCCTATATGTCCTAATCTAGCATGCCAAACATTATCAGTTATATTTGCATCACTAGTAAGAGTAATGTTTGAAAAATAACTATCAATTGCACAATTGACATTTGGTTCCACATCAAGAACCATAAAATCATTCGTTAAAAAACCACATTCGATTGACACAGAATCAATCTTAAGTTCTACACACTGGCTGTAAAAATTAATATAGTACCTTAAATCAAGAAGACACATGACAAAAATAATATTCTGTTGAATTTCAAGAGTATACAGGACATCATGTAGAAATAAAGTACTACCACTACGAAGGTTAAGTTTGCAAGTGCAGACTCCTTTCACTTTAACTCTTGCATTGTTTCTTATATAGATCCATTTGTTGCCAGCTGGTACCCGACGATACTCCACATATGTAATCTACTCCCGAGTTACATGGTTAGTTGCTCTTGAATCTATAATTCATAAAGGATAAGAATCAACCAACAACACTGAACTAGCAATAAAATGCTCAGAAAACAAACTTGAAATTACCTTTTTCGGCTCAGTACACTCCCGAGTGAAGTGACCATTCTTGCCACAGTTAAAGTAAGACATCTTGCTTTTAGGTTTCTTCCCTGTCTTCTTTCCCTTCTTCTTGATCGATCCTTGTCCCACTCCCATAGCAGCAACTTCCTTCTTCTTTTCCTTTCTTTTCTGGAACCATTTCTTTTTCTTGGATTCAGATGATCTAGCAGAACCGAGAGCCACATGGGCGTGCCCAGAAATCTTTACGGAATCAACTCTCTCTGCCTCCAATTCAACATGGCATGAGACATCAGTGAAAGTCTCAATACTCTCACTTTGAGTTAAGATCTGCTTCATGGTTTCCCAAGAATCTAGAAGGGAACGAATAACTTCTTGAACCTGTTGTTCATCGGTCAGCTCATGACCAACAGTTTTAAGTTCCCGAATCATATTTGACACCTCCCTGAGATGTTGAACCATCTAAACATTCAGATGCTTCTTGTAGTCGTCGAACCTGATCGTCAGCTAATGAAGCTTGCTCAGACTCATTCCACTGTATCTATCCCTAAGGGCTACCCAGACTGCATGAGCCGAAGGATACGACTCATAGTCAAAAACTAGATCATCGATTATTGAACTTATCAATATACCCTTAGCAGTGGAGTCCTCATTTTTCCATGTCTTATAGGCATCAAGGTCATGTCTGTGGGGTGTCGTGGAACCCTCAATAGGTTCTTCCATAACCTGATGTACAATCTCTAGAACTTCTTGTTCCTCACGAACATACTGAATCTTGAGGTGCTAGATTTTGTAATTTTGCCCATTAAGTTTCTCACCCTTATTGAGTTCAGCTATAATGTTCTTTTTTACCATAATCTATCATAAATAAATAAATTATTTAGATATTCAGTGTATGTATTTATATATATAATCTCTAAATTGACTCAATATAAATTTGATTTGGTTTACATAATCAAGTGATAACTACATTATCACTCATCATCTGTATGTGTCAATCTAACTTACATTGATCTATTTTATTACATACATCCCATCTAATGAACTTAATCATTATTCAAACATGATATTATACATTAAATGAACTTATCATTTAAAATTATACTCATAATGAACAAATCAAAGAGCATAAACAAATATCATGTATCGTGTAAAGTAAACAGCATAAAATGAACTAATCATTTTGAATAAACATATCATTAACTAAACATGTTGTACATTGTTAACAAATAATAAAACTCTACTAAGAATGTTACACATAACATTCTTTCTACTAATAACTAACAAATAAAAATTAACTCTTACAAACTAGATAGACGATTATTTCTCCCATTAGGACAAACACTAGCACAGTAATAATTCAAACATGCCCAATCTTCTTGGGTTGAACCAGGACACACTCGGCTGGGACACTATCAGAATGATGCAAAGACACTGTCTCCTTTAAAGAGTCTACCCTCAAAGAGCCTACAAAAAAGTGCTCTTCAGGGTCTTCTTCTGTGTCTTCAACTGGATCAACTTGACAGTAAACTTCACAATCTTCATAGTGAAGCAACTCAGTGCACAATTGGGTATATGAGACGCGCCCCTCATAGCGCCCCCATATATGATGTGTGATATCACTCAGGTTCCCAGATCCTGTAGTTGTCCAATATTGGAAACTCTTGCATCTCTAGTCTCCAAAACATCCTATTAAGTCTTCCGATGTGCCACTTGACTCCATGAGCTGAGTCATACTCTATCTCCTGGATAGTCTCCCTCAGCTGATTACACAACACATCACGTCGAGTCATAATGGTAATTGTCAGTGTCATATGAAAAAATTGAAATTAATTAAGTCAGTACAAAATCGACAAACTAGTACAAATATCGGCTTAATTCAATTTACACAGGCATAGAACCAACCCAAAAAATCATGAACGAATTTCCTTGATTTACTGAAGAAGAGTCAACCGATCCACTTAGACTAGTTGACTGTCATTTAAGTTCAGTTGACTAGAACTATGAAGACTTAACAGTGAATTCATGAGTGTTGGGGATCTTTGGAAGGCAAGTGATGCAGGGGCATCTAACAATAAATGCGATCTAGAGACATTAAAATAGGATTTTGATTTTTTCTATTAAAGATTATTTATTTTTCGATCTAGATAGAGTTTTGACTTTTTCTATTAAAGTTTATTTATTTTTTTCGATCTAGATAGGGTTTTGAATTTTTTTGTTTATTTTTTTCGATCTAGATAGGGTTTTGAATTTTTCTATTAAAGTTTGTTTATTTTTCAATCTAGATAGGGTTTTAAATTTTTCTATTAAAATTTGTTTATTTATTTAGAAACTTTCTCTTTTTCTAAGCCTATTTAAATATAGGTTTAGGCTATTGTAAGACATGTAATTTTGGATTAATAATATTTCTTTTTTCGTTTTACTAAGAGGTGTCCCTCTTTGTTAGTGAAACTCCTCCTCCTACGACTCTTTCGCTCTCCCTCTTTTCTAACTACGCACCATTATCTCCTATTCCTCTATCTGCCTGCATTAGTTGGTATCAGAGCCTTAGATCCATGGAAGGTCGACGAGGATGTGGTCGTTGTCGGCAGGTTCCGATTGAGGAAGCCGCACCTCAGGATCAAAATCCCACAGAGACCATCGAAGATCTACGGAGGCAAGTCACGGAGTTAACCCAGCAGCTGGCTGCACGGGATTTGGATGACCGTGAGATACTAGATCGACACTCTACCGCGAGTATTGACAATCTACATCATCGAGGTCACCATGGGCGTGTCGAACGATATGGAGACCTTGGTTTTCATGTCGATCTCCCCGAGTTTTTTGGCACTTTACATGCGGAAGATTTTATTGATTGGCTTGATGAAATTGAACGAATTTTTGAATACAAAGAAGTCCCTGATCGTATAAAAGTAAAACTTGTCGCCCTCAAGATCAAGGGTCGAGCCTCAGCTTGGTGGGAACAACTCAAGTGCTCACGTGAGAGGCAAGGCAAGACCAAAATTACCACTTGGGACAAGATGAAGAAGCAACTGCGAGGTCACTTCCTTCCTTTTGGTTATACCCAATCATTATTTTTGCGTCTTCATAATTTGAGACAGGGTCCCCGATCTATCAATGATTATACGAAAGAATTCTACCAACTTGTTACTCGGAATGATCTATATGAGACGGATGATCAACTGGTTGCACGATATTTAGGAGGCTTGCGACAACACTTCCAAGATAGCCTCATCTTGCACTTTTTTTTGACGATTTCCGAAGCTCATCAACGAGCCTTGGTACTTGAAAAGCAACAAATTCGGAAGCCCCCGATTCGAAGCCACCAAGTAGTCCACCCCTAGGAATCTCAGCCTCCACCACAGGTTCTCCCTAAAACTACTGTCAAATGTTTTTGTTATGGTGAACCAGGACATAAGGCTCCTTAATGCAAGAAATTTGCCAAAGGAAAAAATATGCTAATTAAAGAGGAAGACGATGAGGCACCCAACGAACCAACATATGGTGAAGATAACGATGATGAGATCCTCTATGGAGATGGTCAAGAAACGTTAGTTGTTCATAAGACACTTCTCACTCCCAAGGAAGAGGCTAAGGATGATTGGTTGAGAACAAATATTTTTCACACTACATGCACAATTGCGGATAAAGTATGCAAGATGATCATTGACAGTGGTAGTTGCGAGAATGTGACATCTAAAGGAGTTGTGCAAAAGTTAACAATTGAAGACAGATCATCATCCTAAACCATACAAACTATCTTGGCTCAATAAGGAGAACAAGGTAATAGTTGATCAGCGATGCCTTGTTTCTTTTTCCATTGGCAGTAAATACTTCGATGAAGCATGGTGTGACGTCGTGTCAATGGATGCATGTCACATACTATTGGGACGACCTTGGTAGTACGACCGTAGCGCTATCCATGATGGACGAAAGAACACTTACACCTTCCACCTCCAAGGGAAGAAGATCATGTTAGCCCCACAACGAAAGGATTCTCCACTAGTACCGGTATCCCCTAGCTCTTCTCTTCTCTCTATATCTAGATTTCTAAATGAAGTAGCTCAAGAAAAAGTTGTCTACGCTCTACTACCTCACTCGAAAGACACGATGGACTCCGAATCAGATTTACCAGTGGAGGTACAACATATACTTGAGGAATTTTCGGATCTAATGCCTATGGACCTTCCCTCCGGACTACCACCCATGAGGGACCTTCAGCACCAGATTGATCTTATCTCAGGATCGAGCTTACCTAACTGGCCAACTTATCGCCTCAGTCATAAGGAGGCCGAAGAGTTACACGACAAGTAGTGGAGCTCTTAGAACGAGGATACCTTCGAGAAAGCATGAGCCCATGTGTCGTCCCTGCCCTACTTGTTCTAAAGAAGGACGGATCATGGCGTATGTGTGTGGATAGTCGGGCCATCAACAAAATTACCTTGAAGTACCGATTTTCGATTCCACGATTGGATGATATGTTGGATCAGCTAGCAAGTGCAAAAGTCTTCTCCAAATTATATCTCAAGAGTGGTTATCATCAGATTCGGATCAAGCCGGGTGATGAATGGAAGACGACATTCAAAACGCAACATGGCTTATATGAGTGGATGGTCATGCCTTTTGGATTATCCAATGCACCGAGCACCTTCATGAGATTCATGCATCAGGTACTATGATCTTTTATGGGTAAATTTGTTGTGGTTTTCTTCGACGACATTCTTATTTATAGCCCCACCTGGTCATTACATTTTGAGCACCTACGAGCGGTTTTTGAGAAACTGAGGTCAGAGCAATTATTTCTTAATCGAAAGAAGTGTTCTTTCTTCTCCACATCAGTAACTTTTCTTGGATTCATTGTCTCTACGGAGGGCGTTCATGCGGATCCCTCAAAGATTGACGCCATCCTAAAATGGCCAACACCATGGACCTTGCATGATATTCAGAGTTTTCATGGATTAATTGTTGGGATGTATACTGAAAAGTCTATCTTTTGTATGAACATCTTTATTTTGAAATAAGAATCACATGATCATTGTTTGCATATTTATGGTGATGCATATTGTCTAATATATTACATTGTAGATAATATGGTGTGTGGTGTCACACGGGAGATCATGTTATCGGCTCCTTGTAAAGTATAAGTATAGGCTCACAACCGAGATGACTTTGGACAAACCATTGGTATGGTTGTAGTGTGATTTGGTATTGATTTATCTTGACCATATAATCACACTAGTACACTTTGTGTGTATTGAGCAGGACCGACTTAGAGGTGATTCGATTTATTGCTGACTACATAATCGAATCATACCTCAGATATTATATTGTACATGCTCTTAATCCCGATATAATAATGGACACATATACTTAGTATTCATTTCTTTGATTTACCAATGGGCGAGATTTATAGATTAAATCGATAAGCTCGGTAAGTTAGAAAATGATATTATTTATATGGTGTGTCGTTGATTATAGGAGGAAACTGTGTCCTATATATTAGGATGATGATGTCCCCTTGAGGAGCTCATAAGATTCATCATGTAAACCCTGCAGGTGGACTTGGTCTGGCATGATGAAAAGGTTAAGTGGTACTACTCATGGAGTTAGATGTTGATTAATTAATGATCAGTAAATTAATTAATCGACGGACATTCGAGATCTTAAACACGGGGAGAAAATGTACATATAATATATGGAGCCAATATTAACTTATGGGGGTTGGTGAGGCAGATCAATGATAATCCTCTAGTGGAATGGATAATCATTAATGTATCGGACTTTATGTGGGCTTGATCCATTGGATGGCCAAGATCCAACTCCTCCTCATGGTCCCTATTGTAGCCTATTAAAACCTCATGAAGCTTAGATCCAATGGATGAAAACAAAACTCTAGATTCAACGATAGAGATTAAATCTCTAGATCCGACGGTTGAGATTAAATCCTTAGAACCAATGGTGGATATTAAAAGGAGGCATGAACCCAACTCTATAAATATAGGATGATGGCTTGGGCGATAAGAGGATGGAAGGGGATTAGGGTTTGCTTCCCTTGGGCAGCTAGGAATCCTAGTTAGGTTAGGATTAGGAGTGGGTGGCTAGGGTTTGGGTGTTGGATTGGGCGACAACAAGAGGAGAAGCTCTTTTCTTCTTCTTCCTAAGGTGTTGCCGGCAACCTATCCTTCTTCCCTCTACTTTGGCCGGTGCTCAACCTATCCTTCTTCCCCTCTTCCTTGGCCGGCTACTAGGAGAGCTAGGGTTAGGGTATTGGGCGGCTACAAGGTGAAGATTGATTTCCTTTTTCTTCTCCAAGTGTTGGTCGACGCCCATGCTCTCATTGATTCTCTTTTGACCGGTTCCCATACTCCATGTTCTCTTCCTTGGCCGACGACAACATCGAGTCTATTGACTTGGTGGTTGGTTCTAGATAGGAAGAAGAGTTTTGTTTTATGATCTTCCTTTGTTCGGAGTGAACAAGGAAAGGAAGATTGGTGATCTAGGAGGGCTTCGACTTTTGGAAGATCGTCATCACACGACGTCCAAAAGGAGGAAGGACATACAATAGAAGATCAAGAGGTATAACAAGAGGTATAATCTTGTTTATTTTGATTAGTGTTCTTTTGTATTATGTCTATAATTGTTTTTCAATTATATGCATGTTGTATGTGGTTAAATATACTTGGACCCCGAACATAAACACAAAAGTCAACGATCCGTACATCGTCTATTCCGCGGCTATTCGTAGAATAGAGGTTGGTTGCTTGAACAACAAGTTTGTTCAAGTGATTACTCTAATCGAATAGCACGACGATGAAACGGTTGCTTGGGTGACCCCTTTTGTCTAGGATTAAATTTTTTTAATCCGGGGACATCGATAGGATCGCCATGAACAAGCGACCGAGTTGAAGTGGGAAGCAAAGTTTCTCCACCTTCATGTGGAATAAGAGCTTCGGTTCATGGACAAAAACCCTTCAACTGGTATCAAAGCCACAGTTTCCGATTTTGTGTGTTTAGGATTCGGTTACTTTTATGCACTTTTCATATATTATATGTGTCGGATAATAGTAGGATATGCGTAGGTTAACTCTTTGGTTGCAGGCATAGGATCCAACTATTATGGTCATATGTGTGTATGTGATTGTATGTGTGTAATTGTATATTTTGTTGAATCCTCGGGGTTGACGAGGCTAGTATTTAATTTTTTTATAAATTAGATACAACATTGTTTAGCCACTCTTTTTATTTTAGTTTACTTTCGACCTAGATTTCATGTACACTCCCTCGTGGAGTATAGGATCGATGGATGTAAATTAAAATATTTAGTCTCGGCTCGGATCTCTGGATGGCTCGTACATGGCGTAGGAGGAGCAGACGAGATGGCGATATGACGGGAGACATATTGAAGACAAAAGCCATAATAGTTGGAAATTTTTTTATTTTTCATATTTATTGCTTATTGTTTGATATGCATATCGTAGGCTAGAAAATTCCTCAATTTTAAATTACTAAATGGGAGAGGGATATTTTTATAAATTTTCACGGCCTCCATTACGATTTGGCATGTGATGCAAGCAAACTTGCGCGTCGGCTCTGAGTGCCTTCCTCCCCATCGGATGAGTTTGTTTGTGGATCACAGGGTCGGATATGGTTATAGGAAATTATTTAGGAGCGTGTGTACTTCCCCATCGGAAGGCACATAACCCGAGATAATTTCCTTGGTATCGAGTAATGGTGAACACTTAGATGCAAATAGGAGTATTCTCCCCATCGGAGTCACTGCTTTTATTTGTAGGGTCGAAGAGAAACCAACTATTAATTTTATTTGTCAAAAGTTAGGTTGACAAGATAGTAAAATTAATAGGTAAAACCTCCTCTTACAAATATAGAATTCGTATACGTCCACACGATCGTGGCATACGATATTCTCGGTGTTTTGAGGTGTTGGTTGATTTTAAAATTTTATTGTTTGAGGAATCAATAATTTTTTGAAATCTAAAGTAATGATCTATGTGATTCTTAGGTTTTCTTTCAAAATGACTTTCAGTCCACTTGTTATGATACTAAAGGAAAATAAACTTACTATACATAATTATGTTGATTGGAAAAAGGAATCTTGACATTGTCTTAACTGCTGAGGAGTACAAATATGTACTCTTCGAAGAGTGTCCTCCTAAGCCTGCGAATGAGCTGGAAGTCCTTGGAGCTGAGATCGATGGGGAAACCCAGGTCGATATCACTCTCCAGTCGACAGAAAGGCTTGCTCAAGCTCAGGCCATGGTTGCTCAGAAGGTTTCTACTTCTAAGCCGAAAGGCAAGAAGAAGAAAAAACAAGGTGGAGCAAAGCTGGTGGGAGGATCTTAGGGAGAAGTGAAGAAGCCGAAAGGCAAGTGCTTCACTTGGAAGCAGATTGGACATTGGAAGAAGAACTGTCCCAATCCGAAATAGAACAAAGGTATATCCTTTGGTCTAGTTGTTGAAACATGGTTAGTGGTATTATCTACTGGCACCTGATGTGTAGATACGGGAGCCACTGATCATGTCTGCAATACTTTGCAGGGGTTCCAGGAAACTCGACGACTGGCTAAGGGAGAGATTACCGTATACTTGGGCATGCCACTAAGGTGACGGCTGTTGCAGTGGGAGACGTTTATCTTTTGAGAAAAATAAAGTTTTGGTTCTTAAGAATTGTCTTTATGTACCTTTATTTAGAAAGAATTTAATTTCGATTTCTAAATTTTTTATGGATGGATATTCTATTTCTTTTAATGACAGAGTTGTTATAAAAAGGAATAGGGACATTATCTGTTCGGGTGCATTGATAGGAAATTTATACACACTTGAACCAAAAGCTCCCACAATACAAATAGAAGTTAATAACTCATCTTCTAATTCCAATAAGAGAAAGAACCTTCGAAGATGAACCAAACATATCTTTGGCATCTTAGGCTTTGTCATATTAACCTAAGCAGAATTCAAAGGTTGATAGCTGATGGACCTCTGGGTTCATTAGTGGTGGAAGATTTCCCAACCTGCGAATCTTGCTTGGAGGGTAAAATGACCAAGAGGCCTTTTAAGGCCAAGGGGTATAGAGCCAAAGATGTGTTAGAATTGGTTCATTCTGATTTGTGTGGTCCTATGTCTATCCAGACTAGAGGTGGTTTTGAGTATTTCATCTCTTTTATAGACGATTATTCGAGATATGGATACATTTACTTGATGCGCCGCAAGTCTGAATGCTTTGACAAGTTCAAAGAATTCAAGGCTGATGTGGAGAAACGTCAAGGTAAAAGTATCAAGACACTACGATCTGATCGTGGTGGTGAGTACCTCTTGGGAGAGTTTAGGAATTACTTATCAGAGGTTGGGATTTAATCCCAATTGTCTGCACCTGGCACACCCCAGCAGAATGGTGTAGCAGAGCGAAGGAATAGGACTCTTATGGAGATAGTTAGATCGATGATGAGTTATTCTGAGTTGCCAGATTCGTTCTGGGGATATGCTCTAGATATGGCAGTTTATATTCTGAACTTGGTCTCATCTAAATCAATGCCTTTTACTCCCACAGAATTGTGGAATGGGCGAAAGTCTAGTCTAAGACATATTCGGATTTGGGGGAGTCCAGCACATGTGCTGAAGGCATATGCTGGTAAGTTGGAACCTCGTACAGAAGTGTGCATGTTCGTTGGCAATCCTAGAGGAACGAAAGGTGGTTTGTTCTATAGTCCTAGAGATCAGAGGGTGATCGTTAGCACGAATGTCAGATTTCTAAAGGAAGACTATGTAATGAACCACAAGCTCATGAGTAAGATTGTTATAGAGGAATTGAAAGGGGAAGTCACTTCTTCAGTACCACCGGTACAAGAGAAAATATCATAAGTCACTGCACCGTGTGTCACAGAGGATACACAGGTGATATCTCACCATAGTGGGAGGGTTGTGAGACAGCCTGATAGATTCATGTTCTTGGGAGAATCTTCTGATTTGGTCCCTGGTGAACATGAACCTGATCCCTGGACATATGACGAGGCGATCCAAGATAAAGATGCAGTATCTTGGCAAAGTGCAATGAATACTGAGATTGAATCTATGGATTTAAATCAGGTCTGAGAGCTAGTAGAACTACCCGATGGTGTAAAAACCATTGTAGAGGAGCAAACGAACACAATCAACAATCGAGTCACAATCGCTATTCAACCCCTTCTAGCGATGCCAAGGTTCTAACAAAGTTCTCTCATGCTATGAATCGTAACAAAGTTCTCTCATGCTATGAATCGTATTGTGGATATTCAGTAAATGAATTTAAGATCCAATCAAATACATAATGAATGTACACTCAAATAGTGAATCTACTTTGTCCAATAAATAGTACAAACCATAAGACGATTGTCTTAGGACATCTCTCAAATATAACACATGTAACTTATTGTTTCGATTTCTTTCTATTTTATTTGTACATTTGTATTTAGCTTATATTGTTTGTAAGAACATGTGCTATAAGAGGCTTCTTCACCTCTAGAAAGTGTCCGAGAATGAGAAAGCATAGTGGTATTCTCTCTAGGACTCTAGACTATGGAATAGGAATTGAGAATTCCAAATGACGTAAATATCATTTTGTTGTGTTGTGTTTGTTTTGTATTATCTCTTTTATATTTCCACTACAATTAATTTGTGTAGCCAAGCACAACAACAATGATCAAGTGACGAATAAAAAATTATTATTTACCCCCTCTAGCGACATCAATAACTGCAACAACTAATGTATTAGAAATTTAAAACATTAGTAGTAGTAGTTTTAAACTTACAAAAATATAATTTTTATTGAAAGAACAGATGAAGCATCTGTTAGGACTTTGATGTCACTGGAGGGGAGTAAATAGCATTTGTGACTTGTTGTTTGATAGTCATTTGATGTTTTTGTCTATAAGATGTTAATGCTCAGTGAAAACAAAGAAATAAAATTGAAAATAACAACACCAAACAATCATAGTGACATCTTGATTTTACGTGGCTCGGAACCCTCAATTCCTACTCTATGGCCTAGTTTTAGCGTAGCTATCATCACTATGCTTCCTCATTCTCAAACAATTTTTGAAGATGGAGAAATCTTTTTATAACACTTGTTCTTTACAAACAAATACAACTAAATACAATAGAGAAATTAAAATGTAAAGTAAATAACAATTTATACAAATATTTGCTTTCTTGTTGTTTGATTGCTTTAAAATACTTCTTAAAGATCTACAATGCAGCAACAATTCTCCTTCAATGTCTCCAATAATTAACACTTTCAAATTTCCACAAAACTCTTTTTTATAGGATTTTTAATCAATTACCTTCTGCCCTTAATCGACGGCTTCACAGTAGATTTAAACATTGTTTTAACCTGTCAACTTAACAACTCTATCCATGTTAGTATCAATCAACTTTCACTCATCATTAGTTTATTGAAAATTATTTAGTTGAGTCCTACAGTCAAGTTCTGAACCTTTTGTTCTTGCTACAATACATCAGTTAACTAGCGCTAATCCAATCAAGTTCTAAATCTTTTGTGCTATGCTACAGTAACACCAATTGACTGGTCTCTATCAATTGAGTTGACAGTTGAGCTTCAAACTCTCTGCTTACTCGATTAATAATATCAGTTGACTGATCAAACTTTAGGCCACCTGTAAACTTCAACTTCCTCAAATCCCTAAACTTAGAACTTTAGCTTTAATAGTTAACTGAGTTTTTGGTTTATCAGTCGATGTACCATATTAGACAATGTACCATATCAATCGATTAGTACCTCAATTTTAATCTTCACTTAGGTTAACTCTCGCTTCACCTAATATCCAACTAACCTTAACCTACCATGACTTCTCTCACCTAACATCGGATTATTCTTGATTGCGAGGACTTCACTCGTCAAGTATCTGGTCACCCTTGACTTGCTAGGACTTCAACGATACCAAACATTCTGTCCTCTCCGACTTATTTGGACTTTCCATTTTGTGACTAACATCTAGTTAACCTTGACCTATCGTAACTTTTCCAATATTAAATATCTAATTTTATTTGACATGTTTGGACTTCACACTCACTTAAGAACAAGTCATTCCTAACCTATTAGGATTTTCCCACTCACTTAACATCCAGTTCCTTCTGACCTACTAAGATTTTTCCACCCATCTAACATCCGATCTCCCAAGACCTGTTAAGACTTCCATCGATCCATATGCTAAGTATCTAATTTTCTATTATCCACTTAGACTTTACCTTTATCAACTGTCTATTGGACTTCCGATCATCAAGTATTTGATTCTCCATGATCCACTTTGACTTATTGGATTTCTGACCATCAAGTGTTCGATCCTCCATGTTGGTGCAATCGGCCCAGGTCACAATTGACCAGACTCGAGTTTGACTCGAGTGATGTTTTGATGTTTGACATAGTATGTTTGACAAAGTGAGTTGACATTGATGTTTGACATTAATATCGGTTATGATTAACCGGACTCGAGTTTGACTCGAGGGAGATTTTAATGGTTGACTAGGGTTGACCATATGATTATGGTAAAGTCCAAGTCATGGGTACTTGGCATGTAAAGTCCAAGTGGGACACTTGGCATTGGGAAAGTCCAAGGGGGACACTTGGCATTGGGAAAGTCCAAGGGGGACACTTGGCAAGGAAAAGTCCAAGCATGGGTCTTGGCATGGAAAGTCCAACATGTGTTGGCAAGGGAAAGTCCAAACTTGAGTCTTGGCATTTGAGAAGTCCAAGGGGTTTGATATTGGCGGCGTAAAGTTCAAGCGGAGTCTTGGTAGCGTAAGTCCAATGTGCCTTGGCGGTATAGACCGACTTAGCATGACAATAGCCGACGGAAGCACCTGAAAGCTAGCATATGGATGAACAAGTCATGGATGACTTGGAGGGATCCGATAGACGCGAGGCTGACGGAGGTGGCTAGAAGGCTTAGGTCTAGGCTAAGGGTGGTCTAGCAAGTATAGGGACACCATACTTGGGTTAAAACCTCATGTTTGGGGTTGACAGTCGACTAGCATTGTGGTCGGTTCAACTGTCGTGAGTCGACTAGAGCTCAACCGCCCGACCGCCGCTGAGCAATTATCTGGCGCCGATCATATACGGCAATGATCACCGGGTTAGTAGCAAGCATTATCGCTTCGTAGGTCGATCGGGCAATGGGTTACGGACGCTGATACGACTACCAATGTTGGCGCCGATCGGGTGAGAGTCCCGCTGGAACTTTTCCATCGAGATTGAGTCGTTGTCTCACAAAGAACAAAGGGCATCACCGACCGGTGACTTATCCGATCGATCGACGAAAATCCAGCCCAATGCAGGTTAAAAGGGAGTTGTTCATGGAGATTCCGGTATTGGTTCTTTGGGAGCTTTGGTGAGGCAATTTGAAGGTGATTTGTAGGTGCATTTTAGGGTCCTTCAAGCTCATTCAAGCAACCGACAAGCAAGCGCTCAAAACCCTAGTTTGTAAAGTGTTCTTTACATTTTCACTTGTATTTGCTCGTTTACTTTGTATTACTTGTTGTAATTCATTGTATGAGGTTTCTCCACCTCCGACTTGTTGTCGAGAAAGAGTTTATTGCTTAGTGGTGTTTGTGGCATCGCTAGAGCTCTTTAGAGCTCGATCCGTGGAGTATGAATCATTTGGTTCCGAACCACGTTATATAATTGTGTAGTGCTTGTGTTTATGTTGTATTTGTTTTATTATTTCTAAAATTGAAATCACGTTAACCAATTTTCACCCTCTAGTGTTCCAAGAATCACCACTTGTTGGTGATCCTTGGAACGCTAGAGGGGGGGAGAATAGCGTCGATTGGTTGCGTGGTGGATTTCAATTGCGTGCTTGTCTACAATTCATGTTAGCGCAACGGAAATAGAAATAATAAAATAAATACAACACACCGGTGCCCTACACCCTATACGGACGAGAAGGCTTCAATTCTTGGAAGAGAAGAATTGATGATTTTATTATGATGAGAGATTTTGAGGAGTGGTCAATTTTGATGGATGAATTTGTATATCCAAAAGGACCAAAGGATGGTTTCCTCAAGAAGAAGAAATGGAGTGAAGATCAAATCCAAGCCTTCGAGAAAAATATGAAGGTAGTAAAATTTATTTTTGATTTAATCCCTAACGATATTGTGTGTATGTTAAGGGATTATATGGATGCTAAGGAGTTATGGAGTCAAATGGCAAAGCTCCATGAAAACTCATCATTGGTCCAAGAAGAAGAAGAAGAAGAAGAGTGCTCACTCTCTCAAGCTCAAAAGGAAGCAAGTACATCGTCATCCAAAGAGCTTGAGGATTCGGAAGTTGATAGGGAATCAACCTCCGAATCAGTGGAAGAAGAGGAGACCTCCACCTATAGGATTAAGGGGGAGGAGATTAGGGCATCCTCAATACCGGAGCAACAAGAAGAACCATCTACATCCGGTAGAGAGGAAGAGCAAGCTCAAGAATCCACTCCGACCACCACAACCACCCTAGGTAACTCAAACACGGTAATTCAAAATAAAAATAATATTATGTGTTTTGAGTGTAGGGAATTTGGGCATTATAAGAGTAAGTGTCCAAAGAAAGTCAAGAAGACTCCTCTGGCACCAAAACCTCAAGAAAGATCAAAAGATGTCGGTGCCCCCACTAGAAGAAGCAAAGAGCACGTCATTTGCTTCAAGTGTTAACAACTGGGACATTTTAGGAATTCATGTCCTAGGGGGAGCAAGAAAGTCAAAGAGGGAGCTACACATGTAGGGGGAGCCTCCAAGGCAAATCCTAAGGTAAAATTTATTAATGCACCTTCAATTTCTACGGATAAGAAGCATGCTAGGAATTATTTTAATAATCTTGCTATTTATCAAAAAGAGCATGCTAGAAATAGGGAATTTTGTTTAGGAGCCAAAAATGTCTACCTTTCAAAGAAGGAGAAATTTGAGACTAATGTCCCTAGAAACGTCCTTCCTAGGGAGTGTATTAGGAAAATAGGAGAACACTTAGACCTTAATCCTAAATGGACTAAATACATGCCTAGGAAGTCCCATGCCCAAAGACGAAATCCAAAATTCTAAAATTGGGCAATTAGAATTAGAGAACCAAGCCTTGAGATCAAGGCTTGAGAAATTAGAAAAGACCCTCAAGATTATGCAAAATCAAATACAATGGTCTAATGGTCAAAGTCAAGGGTCAATATCTCAAAGTCAACATCTAGGACCCAAGAAACAAAAGTCAACCAAGGGCAAGAATGGTTTGGGGCACAAACCTAAGCCTAAGGTGGATTATAATAGTGTTCCATTTGATTATGGAACACAAACTAGGTCTAGAAAGATCAAAGTTACTAGGGAAGTTATCCCTAAGAGTAACCATGGTAAGTGCCTAGTAGCTAGGATTTCGAAGAAACCTAGGATGACCACTAAGAAGGTTATTAGGGAGGCAATCTCTAAGGCTAACCATGGCAAGACCAAAATGACCAAGGCTAACAAGCCTAGAAGGGTCATTAAGAGGATATCTAGGGAGGTTATCCCTAAGAAATACCTAATTAACCCTAGGAGCTCAAATAGATTTTGGGTTCCTAAGAGCGTGATTGATTCACACTAGATGGGTTTACGATGTGTCAACTTTGATTGGATGGGTAGTTAACTCAACCATAGCAAAGTTGACATTTTTCAAGGTTATGGATACCCTGGAAATATGTGTGATTTTAAATCCTAAAGGATTTTAGAATGTACCAATATTATTTGAGAAGTTTGATAAATTGATCAATTGGCACAACTTAGGGTTTAGAGTCATAGTGTGTCATTTTGGATTTTTGACACACTTGGGAGATAATTAGGTTTTATGGCAAAATGAACTTATTCCCAACAAATAGCAATTAATATTAAAATTTAGGTATTATACACCTTTATATCTTATTTGTCATGCTTTGATTTGTCATATGTCATGACATGATATCATGTTTATTTTCATCATTTATATGTCATGATCATGTTTCGGATTAAGGATAAATGTTATGTATTTTTAGATTATATCTTATGCCATGACATCATGATTATGAGCATGTGTTTACGTATATCATCTCTAATGTCATAATCATTCATGCATTAAAATAATTTGATTGAAATCGATTTAAGGACTATGACATGACTTGGAGTCTCATTCATAAGGGAATCAAGTAGGGTTGCCTTAGAAAAATGCATGAAACCCTAGATTATGATGAACAAAACTCACATCTCACATCACATTGACTTATATGTGTTTTTCATACGCCCTTAGATACATGTGAGATGCTAGGATATGAGTTAAGTTCAAGGTGCATAGTTTTTGCATCTAGATGAACTAAAACTCATCTAAAATCATATGTGGATCATTAGGAAAGTTTGTGTACAAGTCATGTACATAAAGCCCAAGGGATATGATCCAAAATAAGGTTTTGAAAACGTTTTAAAATCAATTTAGAAAATCTTGGTGAAGTCTATCTTTTGATAGCAATCACCATTGATGAAGTTGATACAAAGTGAGCTAAAACATTGAAGTTTTTCTTCACTTTTGAATTTTGTATCAATTTTGATATTTTATGGGTAAAATATTTTTCAAATATTTTTCACCCATTGTATTACCTATAAATAATATACGTATGAATTTTTACAATTTTGAAAAATACGTAGAATTACTTATGATTTTTAATAATTCGATTATGATAGCTGAAATTCGGGAATTTCAGTTATCAGTCGACTGCCACCTGATGGCAGTCGACTGATGGAGGGCAAATCGACTAATAACTGTAAGTAGTCGATTGTCAGGCTGATTTCGGGAAAAACAAGGTTGTTTAGCCCGTTTTCAGCCATGGTAAAGTTTCCTAACCATTTCTAACCCTAGGATATGCTTTGGGAAGCATTATAAAGGGTGAAAATCCATTGGATATGGATTAGGAAAGGTGTTAGGGTGATGTAATCAAATTTAAGGATCGGAAAGTTCATGTTGAACTTTGAACCTTATTTTTGATGGTCTAGAGTTCTTATTGACTTAGGGACTTCCCAAGGACATTGTTGGTGCAATGGTCAAGGGGGAGTAAGCTTTTAAGAGGAGGTATCCATCATGGGATGATGGATGATATTTTTTTCTCATGAGGGGGAAAATGAGATTTTGAGATACCCAATTTGAAAATTGGGAGAGTGTATAGGATTGCCTCTCTTGAGTGATATGTGACTTATCACTAGGAAGATGACAGGCATCCTAGATATTATTGGACCAAGGGAGAGATTGTAAGATCTCATTGGAACATGAGACATTGACCTCCTTGGAGAGAACCTTTTTGATGTATGTCAAAAAGGGGAAGAGTAAAATTACCAATTTGGGAAATTGATAAGGGAGTTTGAGTTAGTGGCCTAACTCAAGGTTTGTTTTGTCAAACATCAAAAAGGGGGAGATTATTGGTGCAATCAACCCAGGTCACGATTGACCAGACTCGAGTTTGACTCGAGTGATGTTTTGATGTTTGACATAGTATGTTTGACAAAGTGAGTTGACATTGATGTTTGACATTAATGTCGGTTATGATTAACCGGACTCGAGTTTGACTCGAGGGAGATTTTAATGGTTGACTAGGGTTGACTATGTGATTATGGTAAAGTCCAAGTCATGGGTACTTGGCATGTAAAGTCCAAGTGGGACACTTGGCATTGGAAAAGTCCAAGGGGGACACTTGGCAAAGAAAAGTCCAAGCATGGGTCTTGACATGGAAAGTCCAACATGTGTTGGCAAGAGAAAGTCCAAGCTTGAGTCTTGGTATTTGAGAAGTCCAAGGGGTTTGATATTGACGGCGTAAAGTCCAAGCGGAGTCTTGGCAGCGTAAGTCCAATGTGTCTTGGCGGTATAGACCGACTTAGCATGACAATAGCCGATGGAAGCACCTGAAGGCTAGCGTATGGATGAACAAGTCATGGATAACTTGGAGGGATCCGATAGGCGCGAGGTTGACGGAGGTGGCTAGAAGGCTTAGGTCTAGGCTAAGGGTGGTCTAGCAAGTATGGGGACACCATACTTGGGTTAAAACCTCATGTTTGAGGTTGACAGTCGACTGGCATTGTGGCCGGTTCGACTGCTGTGAGTCAACTAGAGCTCGACTGCTATTCAAGGGTTGAAAATGTCTTAGCAATCGACTGCTCGTTGGAGAGCAATGATCGATGGCGCCGATCATGTATGGCGCCGATCACGGGTTAGTCGCAGTTAAAATGTTTCAGAGCCGATCGGGCCGCGGCACGGCTGGTGCAATGATCGCGCCAATATTGGCGCAATGATCGGGTGAGAGTCCCGTTGAAACTTTTCAAGATGGATTGAGCGTTGTCTCACAAGAATGACATCACCGACCGTGACTTATGGCAACGATCGATCGACAAGTCCAGCCCGATGCAGGTTAAAAGGGAGCTGTTCATGGAGATTCCAGTATTGGTTCTTTGGGAGCTTTGGTGAGGCAATTTGAGGGTGATTTGCAGGTGCATTTCAGGGTCCTTCAAGCTCATCCAAGCAACCGACAAGCAAGCGCTCAAAATCCTAGTTTGTAAAGTGTTCTTTACATTTTCACTTGTATTTGCTTGTTTACTTTGTATTACTTGTTGTAATTCATTGTATGAGGTTTCTCCACCTCCGACTTGTTGTCGAGAAGGAGTTTATTACTTAGTGGTGTTTGTGGCATCGCTAGAGCCCGATCCATGGAGCAGGAACCATTCGGTTCCGAACCACATTATATGATTGTGTAGTGCTTGTGTTTGTGTTGTATTTGTTTTATTATTTCTATTTCCGCTGCGCTAACACGAATTGTAGACAAGCACGCAATTGAAATTCATCACGCAACCAATCGATGCTATTCAACCTCCCCCAGCGTTCCAAGGATCACCAACACTCCATGATATACTTTTCTACTTATCATGTGTCCAGTCAACCTTGATATACTTGACTTCTCACACAACTATCTTACATTGAATCTTATATCCATCATGGTTAAACTAATTTAATGATAATTACACCAATATCTCCACTTATGATCAACCCAAGTTTGGTCACTCTTGCCCAACAATCTTCTATAGGCAGTTACCAACTGCTTGCACACGTTGCCATGTGTGCCAACATGTGCAAGTGAAGCACGGTTTGCACATGTTGCCAAATGCAAGAACTGCACTATTGGAGTGCAAAGGAGGCTGCCAAACATCCTTTAAAAGGGCAGTGCATCCAAGAAAAAAAGAGAGAGGGGTTGTGAGAGGATTGTCATTAGGTTGTTGGAGAAGGACTACAGAAGAACATTTAAAAGCGTCGAATTTGGTTTGTGGAATATCTTTAGACAACAATCCAGAACAAGAATCAATATCAAAACAACATCAAGATAAGTATATATTTGTATTTCTATAATAAACCAATTTACATGATTCGTGAGGCATGAATAAATCACATTGGTATCAAAGTATTGATCATTTATGATATGGTAAAATTATTTTTCACATGAATCATGTAAATTGTCATATTCTTACCTTCTCTTCTGTACGTGATTTCACTATTGGAATTCGATGTCGGATGCATCGCAATGGAATTTGTGATGTTGTGATATCGAGTGAAATCACAAACTAGTGTGTTTTGTCTTCGCTGATCAAGATCGCCATCTGCATCAATCATCGGATCTGATGCAAACCACTACATTAATCGGTTGAAATCATGGCCCATTGTGAACTGTGCACCGATGGATGAAATCGTGATCAGTCACGAATAGTCATCGCAATAGGACTTCGATCACTTCGACCACCGTCAAAAGGATCTCCTCCTAATCCTGTGTGGTGTGTGTGGATGATCTTGTGGCGATGGAGTTGAAAACGAGGGAGCATGGCGGGAATGCAGGTGAAAACAAAGAAGGAAGATGTGATGAAGAAGAAGCTGGAAAAAAAAATTGGTAAAGGTCAAGATGCGTTTTTTTTCGGCATGGGTTCCAATGAGACCAACTTATTCCAAATAATTTTACGAAGGCATGCAAACAGTGCATGTGATTTAAAATTTGATTTGGCCTTCTAATTAATATTTGATAATGGGTTGAGTTAATTGGGCCTCAATTAATTGGGTTCAATTAATTAATTTAGGGTGTAGTCTAAATTTTTTTTAAATTAGGTTGTATACTAAACTAAATGTTTTGGCATTCATTTGTGCGTAATAGAGCACATCCTGAAGGATCTATTGCAGAAGGTTACTTGGCTAACGAATGTTTGACATTTTGTTTACAATATCTATCTGGGGTAGAGACAAGGCTTACTAGACCTAGAAGAACTAATGATAAAATAGATTCAAGTTTAATAGATGATGGAACCTTTTTACATCCAATAGGGAGATCACTAGGATTGAAAAGATAATAAAAGTTCAAAGTAGGAAAACGAAAGAGAGTGAGCATAAATAAGCTTGACAAGTTAAAGTTATCACAGACTCATAGATATGTGCTTTTCAACCATGATGCGATAGCTTCATTTATAGAGTAAGACATAAGTTTAATTTCATTTCTATAGTTTGAGATTTTTGTTAACCAAATAACTCTATTTTCATTGATTTTTAGATAACACATTGCATTATTAAATAGATAGTCTCGACGACGATTGTCTTCAATTGAACTTGAGAAGCTTCATGTTAAAAAGTTCAATGATTAGTTTAAAGAGAGCGTAAGTAGAAAGAAATTAGTTTCTTTTTTTAATTCTTTTATTAGTTATGAATTAATTATGACTAAGTTATGTTCCTAACATATTTTAGATCCAATGATTGGATGAACAAAGGAATGCACAAGTTACTGATGAGCTTAGGTGGTTAGCTCGTGGTCCATCAGATATGGCAAGGAGATTTTTCGGATATGTCATCAATGGTTTTATATTTCACACAAAGAAGAAAGAGAGATTCTTGAAAATGCAAAATAGTGGAGTAGTCGTGAAGACTAAGATCTCATCCAATGAAATTAACTATTATGGTCAATTAACTGATATCATTCAAATGGATTATTCTGGAAGATATAAAGTTGTTCTTTTCAAGTGTGATTGGGTAAATATCAATAGAGGTTGCAAGAAAGACAAGTTTGGGAGGACTCTTGTAGATTTCAAATTTTTAAAGCATACTGAAAAAGATATTTGTGATAACCCATATGTTTTTGCATCACAAGCTAGGAAGGTGTTTTATGTCTGGGATGAGAGAAATAAGGATTGGCTTGTGGTTGAGAATATAAAAGTGTGTGATACATATGATATGGGTGATGAGGACCACAATGATATTGAGCCAATGAGTGAGCAAACAACACATGATATAGATGAAGCAACTCAGAATGAGAATGATTCGCTTAGGAGAGAAGTTAATGATGATGATGAAGTGTCGGAAGTTAAGGCTAATGCTATTGCTATTCATGGCGATAGCAATTCTGATGATGATGTTAATCAAGAGGATTGTTATTAATTGTAATTGATAATACTTTGCTACAATCTGGTGTTTTTATGATCTACACATTTTTATTATTTACCTATTGTTATTTTGCATTTATCTTTTATGTAATCTTGTGTGAGAAATTCATTAGTGTGTTTTACATTTGATGTTAGCTGCTATTGATCAACACAATGCATAGAACAAAAGTTACTGCTATAAGAATATTACTATCAGAACCCACATTCTGCAATAAAGTTCCTAAGAACGAGGGGTGAAAGTTTAGGTTGCTTCCTTGTGAACTCAGTAACTAGCAGGAGTTTCCTACAAATCATAAGATATTCTGTATTGGCATTATTGATCTCAAGAACAGAGAAAAGCTTGTTAGCAGGCTGATGATACTGTATTCAGCTAAGAAATTTAATTACTCTATTTAGGTTTCATGATGTGTCCAGTCTTTTAAAACCAAAAGTTGAAGGATGAGTGGGTTGAGTGTTTTCTAGATTATCATAATTGCTTTTTAAAATTTTGTTAGATTTTGTTTTTCCTTTATGGAACAGGAAGCAACTAATCATTTTATGAGTTCCTTTCAGTGTGTCTTATTCATTATTTTTTTCTAATAATTTGACTTTGTTCATAGAATCTTTTCTCTATCATCTTTTCAATACTAAGTAACTTTAGACGGTCAAAATGGTCTTGTGAATTTTTGCTTTAGGCTGTTGTCAGTCATTTTAATGAAATAGTGTGGTTTTGGAAGCTTGGTGCTTAGCAACACGATCTACAGACACATTGTATTTGTAAATTAATTTAAATCCCTTTGTACCTTGAAAGTGACTTAGAATTAAAGCCAATTCACCTCATTTATCCATGGAGAAGTCTGTGACTTTGAGTTTAGGGCACCAAGTGGATATGCTTTCAGTTATTTCTATGAAACCAAGCATTATGTAGGTATGCAAAGCATGGTACTATGCCTGAAAAATATCATTCTGACTGGTTCTTGATTGTTCTATTTATTATGATGGATATTACTTAGCTTAACTTAGCTAAGTCAATATGATTTGGGCACAAGTAATCCATCTCTATCATAGATATTTACACAATCAACTTTTCCAAGAACATTTTTTATGGTATCATGCAACATAGTTCTTGGAATCAATATCATTCCATGGCAGTTGGTCATAAAATCTAAATATCAATCATATTGGATCTGCTGGACCAGCATGATTGAAATCGGAAAAATAATAATTTTGGATTAAGAAAATAATAAAAGAGGAAAATTGTTTTTAAAATATATGATAAACAAAAGATGAATTATTATTATTAAGAACCAAGAAGAAAGAATCTGGTAGGTTATTTTCTTTTGTTCTATGCATTGTGTTTTACATTTGTGTTAGATTATGACAATAACTCTTTTTTGTTGGTTTATGCTCACTATACTAATATGCCTATGATTGATTATATAATATTTTGATTTTAGTTTTTGAAAGACTAATTAGCTCCATAGGTCGATGGGAAGACGAAGAAAATTAAACGTTGGTAATCATAGTAAAGATCTGAATCCAAAGAATATTTTACAAGACAATGAAGAATCACGGACTACTCTGAATTCTACCTCAAATCATGTCCAATCAAGCCCTAATGAAGGAACACATTGTGGTTCAATTTCTATAGAACATTGCATACATGAATCTATTCAGTCTCACTCTGCTGCATCTGACACAAATGCTCTTAAAGAAGGTATATATTTTACTATCATTTTTATTCAGTTCTTTATATATATATTGTCTCATACTTATGTCTCTTTTTTTAATTAGTTGTGGCACCACCTAAAGCAACTAGAGGCTCTACCAAAATGTTAGATGTGTGGGACATAGATCCTGAGGATTTTATAAGAGTTAAGTTAGATGAACTTGGTCGACCTATTGGTGAATAAGCAAAGACTCTTACTTGATTCATGGGAAGTGTAGTACGAAGGCCCTAATATGCTTCAATCAACTATACAAGTTGGAAATTAATGCCAAAGGATAACAAAGAGGAGATGCTTAAACTAATAGAAGTTCCATGATTGCTATTTTTCTTTTACCTATGCATTCATAATTTATGTTATGAGTAAATTTATATTCATATTTTTGGTTTAACATTTTTTATTGTTTAGGGTAAATTTGAGTTCGTCCCTCCTATAAATGATGCTACAAGGGAGATGTTGAAATCCGAGATGAATGACAAATGGAGACAATGGAAGCATGATTTAAAGAGAGCATTTGACCCCAGTAAGACAGAAGAAGAAATTGCTTCTACATTACTTGATGATCAAGTTGATCCAGGTCAATACCATGCTTTAGTTCATCATTGGTTTTCAGAAGAAGGGCAAGTAAGTTGTTTTACAAATATATATATTTTATATAACATTATACACATATGTGTCATTTTCTCTTTATGAATTCTTGCTTTGTACAGAAAATAAGTGGAATTAATAAGCAAAATCGTGCTAATCTTGAAGATACCCATTGTATATAGGTACAAAAAGTCTTCCAGTAGTGATTGATGAGAAGGTTTGTTTGCATTCATTGGTATTGAATTATATATTTTTATGTGAAACTCATAATTTATTTGGTTTTAGAAAAGAAAAACAAATGAGTGTTGCCTGAATGTCATATGGTATATATTGACATTCGAACTCGTAAGAATGGAACAATTGTCAATGACAAAGCTGCTAGTGGTATTGTAAGATTTCATTATATATGTTTTGCCTGAACATCTATCATTATTTTGTTGAATTTTACTTTGTTCTATATATGTCACACTCTTACAATTATGACTTCTTTTTATATAAATGGTGTTTTAGGATGAAATTAAAAATCACGTACCCGAGGGTGAGACATCATAAGCATCTCAAAGCAAATAAGGTTTTACATTTTGGAAGGATGACTTGCTTACAAAAGTGCAAGGACCTGAAAATGAAAAGAGAGGAAGTGTGCGTTGTTTGGGCAATATTCCACCAACAAAAAAGTCAAAAACTTCATCATCTATAGACGAAGATTTGAGTGAAGAAGTTATGCATATTAAGGGGTTGTTGACTAATGTGATAAAATTAATGCAAAGTCGTTTGCTAGGAGAAGATGTGCAAAACATCTTACAACTTGCAATTGAATAGGTATGCTAACATCAAATAAAATTCAAGCCAAATGATCAAAGCAATTCAAGATCTCAAAGTTCATGAAGATTATGAATATAGTAGGTGCTTAATTTGATTAACTTTCATTAAGATTTATGTTAATTTTGTTAAATACATTCACTTATATTAATTCTTCATTATAATTTAATTTGCAGGTGATAACTAGAAGCGAAGGTGCTCATTTTGTTGATTGTTGATGATTCATGTCTATCATGTTTTAGAATTTTATTTTGTATGCACCATATATATGTACTTTATGGGAGCATAATATGCACTTTTTTAGATTTTCATGATTTCATTTGTTTGTAATATTGCTACCTATTACTTTAGGACATGATTTACTTTTAATATAATTGGAGTCTTTTTTAAGATAATTGTTATTCTTATGTAAATTTAAATATATAAATTGAATTCTAACTTTCAATTTTTTATAACAAAAGTGTGGTTATAATCTATATCCACAGGAAAAAAAATCATGTGACTATAAGCTATACCTATGGAAAAAAGACTATGAGTAATTATCTAGGAATTTGATTTGTGACGGTTTTTAGTTCAGTCACTAAAACCTATAGTGGCGCAATGAAATCCATAGGTATAAGTCGAGGCATTTTCTGACGGTAATGAGTACCGTCACTATATGTTACACCCATGGAAAAAAACCCGTAGGTAAAGGCATAGTAAAAATGATGGAAATAGACGTTTGTGGGTATAGGTTTTTTAGGTCTATACCCATGGTTTGCATGCTTTTACCTACGATTTTTTACCGTGGGTATATAGTAATTTTCTTGTAGTATTTGGGATTTAGTCGATCTTCCTCCTAGCCGAAGGGCTATTGAGAATAAATGGATTCTCAAAATAAAGAGAAAAGTTGCTGGATTGATTAATCGATATAATGCTCATTTGGTTGCAAAAAGATTTACCCAACTGGATGGTATTGACTATGAAGAGACATTGTGTCATGTAGTGAAGTTTGTATCAATCCGAGTTATTTTGACTTTTGTGGCGCATTATGACTTGGAATTACATCATATGGATGTAAAAATTGCATTCCTTAATGGCGAGCTTAACGAGGAAATCTATATGGTTCAGCCAAAAGGTTTCATTGCTGAAGGCCAAGAAGAAAAAGTATGTAGACTTAAAAAGTTTATATATGGGCTAAAGCAAGCGTCAAGCCAATGGAACATAAGATTTAACAAAGTCGTTTTATCTTATAGTTTCAAGATGATTAATGAGGATCATCGCGTTTTCCTGAAAAGGGGAAAAAGAAAGTATGTCATTTCATTGCAGTTTGACATAATGGATATGGGAGAAGTTGAATATATCTTAGGAGTTAAGATCATCAGGGATCAATCTAAAAGACTGTTGCGTTTGTCTCAAGAGTCTTATATCAATAAGATGTTACAATATTTTAGCATGTCTGATTGCAACAGTGAACAGACACCTATTGTGAAAGGTACAGTTTTGAACAAGAGTATGAGTCCCAAGACTCTTGAGAAAATAGCCGAGATGAATAAAAAATCATATGCAAATGCTATTGGTAATTTGATGCACACTATGTTGTGTACTCATCTCGATATCAGCTATGTTGTTGGCTTAGTCAGTCAGTTTCAGTCAAATCCAGGATCGAGACACTGGAAGGTGGTAAAGAGGATATTCAGATATCTGAAAGCGACAATAGATTATTATCTCTATTTTCAAGGATCAAATATGAACTTGAAGAGTTATTCAGATGCAGATTAGGCAGGAAACCTGGATGAAAGAAAATCTACATCAGGCTATGCATTCTTATTAAATGGTGGTGTCATCTCATGGAACAATAAGAAACAGACCTGTATAACCTTGTCAATAATGGAAGCTGAATATGTGACATGTTCAGCAGTTGTATAACAAGCAATCTGGTTACAAAGGTTCCTGAACCATCTAAAGATTGCTGAGGATAGTGAGAGTCCAATAACTATCTACTATGACAGTCAAGTTGCTATAGTTTTTGCCAAGGATCCTAAATATCACAACAGGGGTAAGCACATAACTATAAAGGACAATTTTGTGAGGGATATTATTGGTAAAAAGAAAGTGGTTCTTGAGTATATCCCTATATGTGTTATGCTTACAGATTCTTTTACTAAGCCACTGACTAGATAGTCATTTAATGAGTATGTAAAGTCTATGGAACTTCGAAGAATGTAATGATATTATAATTGACAATCAAATATTGTGATTTGATTGTATGAAATGTCATAATCTATTCAGTGTATATGAAATGTTACATTCTGGTGATAAAATCTCGGTGAGCATATTGATAGATAGTGATTGGTCCTCTCACATAGACAATCATCTCTATTTGTTATATATGAATAGAGGTAAGACCAGTGTTTATAGGTCAGCTTATGTAGTTGTTGGCTTGTGTAGCTGTAAAATTGTTACATTCCTATAAGTTGTGGTC
This sequence comes from Wurfbainia villosa, assembly GCA_025175895.1. NCBI lineage: Eukaryota > Viridiplantae > Streptophyta > Magnoliopsida > Zingiberales > Zingiberaceae > Wurfbainia > Wurfbainia villosa. The sequence goes on along the minus strand of CM045995.1, from coordinate 109,338,519 downwards.
GCCTTGAGATTTAGATCAAGATAAGATCATTTGGAAATTGATGATCGAAGTAAATGCACTCACCATTTCTATACTTATTTAGAGCCAGATTAGAATTCATATATTGAATTCAAGATTAGGAATCGGGAATGTCCAGATCGAAATATGTATGATGTTGATTTGAGAAGAATATGCGTTCTTTATTGATAAAGAGAATAACATCGTAACATGTGACTCATACCACATGTACTAAAATGACATTAAAGGTAGTAGGAGAATGGATCCCTGCTTTTCTATTATGTGAGCCCTTTGAGATTATATATTAATCTCAGCATTTGCCCTGAGTGCCTATTTATCTATCTACTTGAAGTTTTAATCAGAGACTGCTACTTTAGCATGTAAACTTATTGACTATGGATGATTCAGTCTATGGAACATGACTAGGAAAGCGACTTATTAAAATGAATGGATTCAAGCTAAAAAGGAAGATTAAATAGATTTACATCTTTTGAGAATTATTCACTGATCGATCCATTTCTGTTGTGTATAGAAATGATTATGAATATGAACATACTCTTGACATGATGGTTATTATTAGGGATTAGAAATGTTCATATTGATGTAAATGAAGATTATTTAATCTGAATAAATAGCAAGATATTGATGAATCCAGGAGAACGATTGTGCACCACTTGGAGAACGGTTATATGCCACCTGAAAAATAGTTATGTGTCATTCAGAGAATGGTTATGTACTATTTGGGGAGTGGCTAAGTTAGGTGTAATAATTTTTCTTAGCATTGATCGCTCTGTGAGTAGCTATGTAAGGTGTAACAACTTTCTTAGCATTGGAATGCTCAGTGTGTTTGTTGTCGTATGAACTATTTTTCTAAGTATGAATTAAATGTTCTATTTATCTTCGTGACTAATGATCTCTGTTCTATTAGTCTAAGTGACTATGGACTCTGACTCTATTTAATCTACGTGGTTAAATACCTCTTATTGGTCTATGTGATCATTTATCTTTGTAGCATAACTTAGACGAGTGGGAGATGTAGGCAGTTACCAACTGCTTGCATACGTTGCCATGTGTGACAATGTGTGCAAGTGAGGCTCGGCTTGCATATGTTGCCAGATGTGGCAACGTGTGCAAGAACTGCACTACGTGCAGTGCAAAGGAGGTTGCCAAACACCCTTTAAAAGGGCAGTGCATTCAAGAAAAAAAAAAGAGAGAGAGGCTATGAGAGGATCGTCATCAGACTACCGGAGAAGGACTATGAAAGAATGTCCAAAAACATTGGATTTGGTTTGTGGAATGAAGAAGAGCAGTTCGTTTCATAATTGTTCTTTAGACAACAATCCAAAACAAGGATCAACATCAAAACAACATCAAGGTAAGTATATGTTTGTGTTTCTATAATAAACCAATTTACATGATTCGTGAGGCATGAATGAATCACATCTCCACCTTGAGAAGTATCGTTCAATTATTTATCATTCAAAATATTGTCACATATTATTCAAATATCAAAATTCAACTAAAGCTCAACTCGAGCTCGATCAATCTTCACTAGAGATTGATACACTAACAATGTTTACAAGGATCCTCAAGTTCCAGACAAGAGCTTAATAATTATTTTACAACTTTTAATTTTAATGAAACAAACAACGAAATGGATTTCGATATTTTATGGTGATGGTCACAGAAGACTCAAAGTTTTCTCATCCTCTTCATCATATAAAAGAAATTAAATTCTAGTTTATTTGATGTCAATCGTTATCGTAAAATAGACATTTATGTCTGGAGATAATATATTAGATGAATGACGATTTACTTTATCTCTTGATTCTTTGAATGTATAAGTATTACTTGATAATTGGACAAGAACAAAAAAAAGAATACAAAAAATATAATTTTCTGATAAAATACCCAAAAAATTAATACTACATAAACGAAAAATGAAAGTGAATGAGAACATCACTTTCTGAAATAACAAGAGCAACAATATAAGTGAACTACATGAGATTTGATTTTTCTATACCTCAACAGCATGGACATATATATATATATATGTATATATATATATATATATATATATATATATGTATATATATATATATATATAATTAAAAATAATAATTCGATTGTAGTCTTTGGTGGATTTCATTTTAAATTTTATGCTACTTGCAGCTTTTGGCAGTTTTCATTTAATTAATATTTATGCTTCATATTATATTACATCTCAAATTAAAGGACTTTTGATACGATCGATTAGCTTTATTTTCCTTTTATTCCCTAAAGTTTCTTGTGCTGTTTCTATCTTTTTCTAATTGGTCGAGTTGTGGCGGGTTAAATATTACTCGTACGTAGTTGTTCTTATTTTACATCTTAATTATGTGAATCTACTTTATTTTTCTTTTATTTCAATAAGTTTTATTGTTTTTTCCTTTGTAGAATGGATAAGTTGGTTAGCTACTTAGCTTAAATATTTAGTATTTGTAAATTAACATTTAATTTCTAATTAAATTATTATTATTATTATTTAACATCTTGATCTTCCACATTTCGCTCATAAAATTTCGTTGTATTCTTTTTCCCTTTCTCCTCTTCATCTGACTCTCAAGTCTATATATCTGTCCGACCAAATTAAAACAAAACTCAGGGGCGTTTAGTTTGGAGAAAAAATTTTATTTTTCATTTCTATTTTTTCTTTTTTTTAAAAAAAATAGAAAATGTTTTTTTTATATTTTTTAATTTTTCAGAAAATATTTTTTTATTTTCTGAAAAAACGAAGATGAAAAACATCAATCAAATGTCATTTTTCATATTTTCTCATTTTCTTAAAAAAATAAAAAAATTTCTACGAACCAAATGGTATCTTAGGAAGCATTTGGTTTGTAGAAAAAATTTTATTTTTCGTTTTTATTTTCTGAGAAAATGAGAAAATGTAGGAAATGACGTTTAGTTGGTGTTTTTCATTTTCATTTTTTCAGAAAATAATAAAGAGTATTTTCTGAAAAACTAGAAAATATAAATAAAAAATCGTTTTCTATTTATATTTTCGTTTTTTTACAAATAAAAGAATATTATCTAGAAAATTGAAAAACACAAAAAAAATTATTTTCTATTTTTTTTAAAAAAAAATAAAAAATAAAAAATAAAAAAATTTCTACGAAGCAACTCCCTCTTCTTGTCTATGCTAACTTCCTCTTCTTGCATGATCATATATATGAATTCTAAGGTGACTTAGAAAATCTTCTGTTTCTGTATGTATACCTAATACCTAATACCAAGGCCTTGTCCATGTGCAGTGGAAGACTTGTCCTCCAGGCGCGATATATGCATGCTTGTTACTGCTGGTAATGGTATAATACCCTCCCTAACACACACTCAATTTGAGATGTGGATTACTTTAGGGGGCATCTGTCCTCCTTCATTTCTCTTAATTTGCATCGTGATTCGTGAGATGAAAAATAAGATGGACACCAAATTAACTTTGAATCTCCTCGTACGTATACGTACTTCCTTAGCTTTGACAGAAACATCCGCGGTGTCTAATTTACTTGAATGACAAATCTAAAGGAAACAACAAAAAGTCACCATATATTCACCATTATTATTATGGATATCTCTTGTATTACGATTTTTTTTTTTTTGTTTTTCATCTAAATAAACTAAACCCAAATGTATTTTTTTTAAGAGGATGAAAAATTAAAATAAACTATTTGAACACGAAGAAAACTGCATGTACATGAATTGTCAATTTAGTTCGATCGAGTTGATTTGCGAGAAAACGAGGATACCGACTCAAGTGTGACCGCGAAATAATTAAAAAGGTAATTTAATTGTGACAAGTACACGATGTTAATACTATAGAACAATTAATCGATTAAAAATTAAATTAATTTGACTAATCCAATTGAAATTGAATAAATTAATTTTTTTTTTAAAATAAATTAAACGGATCAAATTTAGTCATGAAAATACTGAATCCATATATATCACTAATTTGATCGGTTATTGGTTATTGAATTGATTAAAATTTTCTTAACAATCAATTGATGCTGAAAAATAACGTTTTGCTATTGAACAGTTGAGTACATTAATAATTACATAACATATAATTGAGTCGATATTTATTAGAAAGTTTAGATACATGCATATAGCGTGTTCATTATTCTCATCTTCTATGGCAATTAATAATGTGCTTGTTCCCAATTTTCACAATGATAGTCTACGTGCTCCTCATTCTTATTTTCCATAGCGAAAGTGTGCTCCTCGTTCATCTTTCGTACTCCTCATTTTTCGTCCTTCGTTGTGACCATGTCTTCGTCATTTATCATCTTACGGACGGAATGTCTTCGTCATTCTTAAATATTTAATTATGGAATTTTTTTATATAATTTAATTTTATTCCTACGGGAGAGTCTTATGATTAACATAACAGTAAAATTTATCGATGAATAAAAATTAATTCTCGAGGGTTGTAAGTCTTTCGGAGTACCTGTCCTCCTGCCGTTCTAGTCTTGAATTGAGCAATATGCTCCCTGTGATTTAATTTACCTTCTTCGTATTAATTATGAGATCGGCTGATGGGGACAGTGAGGGCGAACGAATAACCTTTTGCACCGATATCTTCGTCATTCTCATCTTCCAAAATAACCGACACATGTTCGTCATTGCTCGTGTTGATAATATATATGCTCCACTGCAATATGTACGACGTGCTCCTATTTACTTTCGATCCAACTAATTCCTGAGGGTGATCGGTCATATTCTACGGACCTTCGAGACGCCTCACCAATAACTGAGTCAGATAAAATCAGAATCCGAGTGACCTCCATCGGCTATCAAAGCAATGCTCATAGTTTTTTCACGGTTCAGTCTAGATTTCACAGTCGCACCATCCCTGAATATATAACAGTCCAAAATCGAAATCGTACTTTATCTATCGGATAAACTTCTAGATTCCAAAACTGTCCGAATAAACTTTTTTAAATTTATTATCAAACGATATCGCAATAAAAAATAAATTATATTCTTTTATAAAATAAGATGTCTTTAAAATTTTTACTGCACCTACGTACCTCGAGGACAGCAACATCATTTTCATCTTCTGCAGTGACGATGTACTCGTCATTCTCATTTTCCACGGTGGCAACATGTTGCCACTCTTTATTCTCATTTTTCACAACGACAGTGTGCTGATCTGGTATAGGGATGAGCAAAACATTGATTAAACCGAATTAGTCAAGCAAATCAATCGAAATCACAAGTTCAATTTCATTAATTCGGAAATTTATTTATTTTTTTAAATATCGATTTATTCTATCTTAATTTTGAAATTAAATCAAATCAACATCAGTCTACGCTATATTGTTAGCCGATATATCCGAATTACTACAAAATAGATGAACAATATATTTAATAGTCTATCGATAGATTTGAAATTCAATTAATTCAGTTTCCAATCCAATTAGTCAATTTTTATAAATTCAATTTATTTGATTTTTATAAAAAAAATTCAATCGGTTCAATTTGTCTGAAAAAAAAAACCAATTTATTTAATTTCGATTTAATCAATTCGGTTCGATTGGTAGTTTTATTCGAACAAGGTATTATCGATAGTACGCTCTGTTATAGCATTTATTTATAAAGTGCTCCTCATTTTTAATTTTCATAGTGATAATTTGTTAACCATTCTCATGTTCATCTTCTACCACGACAACGCACTCATCGTTATCATGATGAGTCCATTGCAACCAACTGGTTCATCAGATTAACTAATTTAATCGAAGTTACGAGTTTAAAAATCAAAAGGAATAAAATAAATTAAAATTAATCAAGATTTTTTTTAAAATAAATAAATAAATTTCAAATTAACGAACTTTCCATTTATTATTTCAATTAAATAAAGATTATGCTCACTCCTCCTTTGCAAGTGCACCAATACGAGCAAAGCCTCAATGTAAAATTGGAAAGAAAAAAGAAATCGTTCGATTCGACGCCATACCATGTTGATTGGACACCCAAATCGAGGGTCGATGCTAATAGTGTTAAAATGAGTCTAGTGTGATATAGCCTAACTTTTACTGGACTAAACTTAAATTGAGACGAATTCTGTATAACTTGGTCTCTTTGATCCTACGCTCAAGACAATTCGACCTCTATCAAGCCTCGACAGGCACAACAATTATCAGCAATAAAATATATATATATATATATACTAGTTTTTGTTATCCTCATTGTTTATTCTTTTATGTTTTGAAAAATCAATTTCACAAAAAATAAAATTATAAATAAATCAATCGATCGATCAATATCCCTCCAATGGAAAACAAATAAGTAATCTTTATTAATCTGTTTTATTATCCTCAATTTGGATTAGTTATCGTGACATCATAGATGGCCCCATAAATTTTGTAATTTTATTTTTGTTGAAATTTATTTCTCTAAATTTGGGCTCACTTGTTAAGGTTATAAAACACGAATTTACTATCCAATATAAGTGATGGCTGATTAATGTTTTAATGGTAGGCAAAATTAAGTAAATTTGGGCTTGTGTATATTAATTATATGACTCCTGACGCGACTTGTCAATGCTGCATCCGGAAGAAGAAACTTGTTGTTTTCTTGATATTTGTACTGCATCCGGAAGAACAATTCAATGACAATGAATCTGAATTCGAGTTAGAATTTATAACCGTTCGTTTAAATTGCTATCGATTATCTCAGGTTTCACAACATTCATGTATAAAGATAAACATTTTCACAAACGTTGATATTCCTACCATTGCAAAATTATAATATGCTTTTTTTTCAATGCAAAATCGTTATATACATTTCTAGTGTTTTCAACTGCGACTTTTTTAGTTTCTAAATTCACTTTAAAACTATATCTTGGCATAGACTTTATAAGATTAATATCATTTTTATGCCTAAACATAATGCAGTTAGTACAAGATAATGAACAGTAGATCTACTTAATCATCGTGAGTTGCCACGAGTAGACCCTCATTTGGCAATTCGCACATTGATATCCCCATGATGCAACTCAAAATAACCACCTAACTGTTTATTTTAATGGCATTAGAAATAAAAATGAATATTACAATTATAAGATTATAAAACTATTTAATACTGATGGTCTCGACTTAAATTTCCAAAACGATGAAATTACTAACCGATTTTTATAATTATAAAAAATAAATTTAAATTTTCAATAAGACATCATAGTCCTAAACAATCATAAATTCTTAAAAATCGACTTTAGTTTCCAAATCAAAACCACTGCACATTACCTGCGAATCTTCGTCTTACATGAGAAAAAAATAAAACCTTCACATACCTTTTGTAACAACTGCCTTGGAGACCAAAATGATAATCACCTAGTGCAACGAAAAACAAAGCAATATAATATGATCCAATTCTAGCTTATTCTGTGATTTTTATTTTTTATTTTTTATTTGAAAAAAAAAAACACAACTAAAAAGGCCATTCAAATGAACAAAAACATGCAACGAAATGAAGAATAAAGCATCAACTATACATTTCAGACTAATGGCAATAATCAAACCAAATTCAAATGAACTGATTAGGAATATTCCTTTTTTCGAAAAAAAAAATATATATATATATAACTGATAACTAAGGTAGGAATATTACAACCATGCTTGCATATTATGCATTTTCAGGGAAAACTTTTTGGATAAAATTCAAAAACCTCTGAGAATAGAACTCCGGATCAACTGCTGAGATAGAAATAGAATCGAACTGAAGTGATTTGTAGGCATGCTCGATTTTCTTGGTCATGTTGTATTCCTGCAGAATATCGATGATCCCAAGATAAAGAACAACATCATAAACTTCATGAATAGGCTCCTTTTCATCATTCCGAGGAATATGCTCTGCCCTTGCAGGCATGTTAACGCCCAGCTGGATTTGAAGCCTAGTATGGGCATCAAGCTAATGTCAAATTCCACAGAAGTAATAGCTTATGTAAAAAATACGTTGCTTGGGTGCACGCGAAATGTTTGTGCACCGCCAACAGAGAATTAATTGAATGAAGACATGCCAAAGGCGTTACCAAAAATCCCTCATCTATGTGCCTTGACCGTTTGAATTTGATTGTAAATTGTCTTAGGAATTAATATAGGCCGTTAGCAATGTTGGGTTTAAGAGGTGACTCGTTGAAAGAAGATGTACCAAAGGAGGCAGAGAAAATGGGATGAGGTAGAAATTCCACCCTTTTAGTCTTACATTGTTGAGGCATACTAAGTATGCTTAAATTCAAAATATTCTCCACCCAAGTACCTTAGCATTTTGGACTGGATTTGACTCCCTTTTTGGCTTCTCTGTAGAATAAGACTGTCTCAAGGAAAAATCCTAAGACTTGATCCATGTAAATAAACATGCAAAACTGACTTTCAGCTGTTATCAAAAATGATATCCCCATGAAAAAAGTCGAGAACACTGGCCATTTATTTTTATTGGTGTGTAAATAAATTGTATACTGGAAACATCCTTTGAATCTCAAAGACATGTTTTGCAACACAATAGATTTTATGAACTGTAGCTACCGGCCTCAATCGTATCATTTCTTGCATATTACAGATAAGATAATGATTTTTCAAAGAATGCTACCAGGAAGTTGTCCACGTAATAGCTAAATTTTCATAAACTTTCAAGCAAATCTTACCTTGCTGTGCCTGGAAGAAGTAGATCCACTTCCTCAAAACCAGCAGCGGATGCACGCAGACGACTTCCTCTTATATGAGGGCCCACAACAACACTTTCATCACTTACACGTGGAACTAAAACAAGGCCTTGTGGATAATTAAAAATCTCATCCTCCTGTGCATCTGAAAGGAATATCATTGGAACACGTAAAATTAACAACTGAGGTAGGTTTGTTGCGCTTACTAGCATAAAAAAGTGATTGCCTCTCCGCAACAACACAAACTCAAGAAAAGCAATTCACATGTAAATACGTTGTTTAATATTAGTCCTATGAATGTTTTGAGCCACAGAAGCTTTTACTTTACATCATGGAAAAATCGTGTCCACAAGCCGATTGAGCACTCTCTGGTGCCTATGGTTAAGAATTTGTTTTATTGTGGACAGCTTATATCATATCTTAGTTGAATGTAAGCAATGGAAAAAGGTTAACGTTACCTAAAAACAACAAAAAGTAATGATGTTTGTTTTATAGATAAAAGAATGCAATTTTTAGATCAGAAAAAATAATTGCATTCCTTTATCTACTGGGACTAATAGAGCAAATATGCTGACACCAAAATCCTTAATGATGAAAGTAAACGAAACTGCTAGTTTCTTTCTATCAGCATGCGTCAGTTACAGTTGCAAGTAAGCAAGGATGTAAGTAGCAAGCATGATATTTTATTCTTGCCTATTACTGTAGCAGTGTAACTATAGGCAAAAGGCAGCTCCATTAAGTCTGAATAGTTCGTTTCACCCAATAGTCCATGCAAAACGAGAGTAGTTTAGCAATATTGTTGGACTTTGAGCAACTTTCCTTTCAGGCTGACAATCAAATTTGAGCATTTTTGTTCTGGAGCAGGAAACATTTCTCACCTTCCTCTGAGAGAATAGTCAATCCATCTCGTGTAACACTTTGGTTATATGATGCAACTGATTGCAAATGGCGCGGGGCTCTATAATGCACACCTAATAGAAGGCTATAATCCATTATGCGTTGAGTCTCCAAAAATTTACTGTCAATTTCAATCTGTCTGCAGTATAAATTAGTAGAGAACTTTCAAAGAAAAGTATCAAAAAGAATAACCACCACGTTAATTTACTTTAATGCAGATATTCAAACTCAGAAGACATTCAAATACATGTTCAACGGTATTGCCAATATAAAGGAAATCAAGCTGAACTACATAGACACATTACGTGTCCACAACCATTCTTGTTCCAACTACAATTATGCTATCCTCAACTACAGAATCATACAAATGCTGATATCATTCAAGAAATAACACATTTGGATCCATGTACTTTAATCCTGCCCCATAGCAGGGCCTTTCAGGTGAGATACAACATTCTAAACAACATAAGGCACTAGGAGACATGGGTCACATTTTTGTCAGTTACAATTGATACAAGATGCTACAAGCTATATAAAGCTCAATAAAGACCATATAAAGCAAGGTTTAAAATTTGGTGTTAAGAGTTTTGATCTTTGCTTATAACGATACACTTTCGATATTATATCATGTCGTACCACTTTCATTTTGATACTTATTTAATTAAATTATTAAAGCTAATACGATGGTTTCTATTTGGAATAAATTGTATTTTTAATTAAGTATTTTATTATAATTAGTTATTTACCTAATAGCTAATTAGAAAGCTAATGCATATTTGTACTTTTGTTTATATATGTTAATCAATTTGCTAGCCTCAGTTCTCAGAGCAAATTAAGTTTTAACTTTTTTACTTTTAATACTTATTGTATACTTCTTAAATTAAACAATGATTTACATTGCAGGTAGAAGTTGCAATGAGCAACAAAAATAAAAGTAGGACCTTCTTTGGTTTGACGCATGTTTGCCTTTCAAACTTTTTATCATTAGAGCAATTACAGATTTTAAAGTTCTAAAAATCTTCGTTGTTAAGGGTATAAAATATTATAGAGCGATGCAATCTTTTTAAGATTTTGAAGATGTAAAATATTATATTTTGAATTAAAATTATATTTTAAGTTTTACAATTAAATTTTATTTAATTTGATAATATAAAATTTATTTAAAAAATAGAAAAACATAAAACTCAATTAGGACTCAACTCAATCAATTTTTTTTTTTTTGAATTATACTCGATTTTTTTAATAAAATCAAATTTTGAATTTGATATCTTCAAATTGAACTAGTTATCTTTTTAAAAAAAAAAATAATCCGACTCGATAAGTGTTTGCAATCATCATATATCTTCAATGATATTCCAATAAAATGGACTAAAAATAGTACTTAATCAAATGAATTTTCATTTAATTAAAGTATTGTATAAAATGCTAGCTACTTCTCAATGCCTGAACCAAAAAAAAAAACACAAAAGAGGAAAACCTAAATCCGATCACATTGAACCCTAGTTTTTCTCACTTTTCCTCACAATCTCGTAGTCTCTGCCAACTTCATAGAAATCAGAATATAATCTTCATCAAGGTTAGATACAGAACTTTATCCTATTTAAACTTTTCTATCTTAAATTATTATTTTTAAATATTTTGGATGATTAATTAATCTAAACCAAACCAATATTTAAATTTTAGGGGTCAAGTGAGAATTACTTTAGGGTTGGGTGGAATCCTTCGAGTAGACATGGTGACCCGTCTTGGGTAAATTGAAATTAGACTTGATTTGGACTTATTTTTGGTCAATTTAGAATTGAATCAAATTTATATATAGGATAGTTTCGTTCAGTCAACTCTAATTAGCTTAGTGAAATTCTTTAGAGGTTAAGGGTTATTTAATTCTCTCTTCAAGTGCTTTCCTCGCTCCTCTGTCCTAAATCCTCTACCTTGACCATGCCAACCACCCGCCACTAGTTGCTTACTATGCATGTCACTCATTAGTGAATCCTTGATCCCCTCCTCTGGTAGTCCTTGCTTCTTCAATGTCTTTATTAGTCTCTCTTTTGTTTCTCTAACATTGTGTGAGATCATCACCTCGATCCCCTTCTCCCAACTTCTAGCTCGTCCCAAGTCTCTATTAATCTCTCTTTTGTTTCTCTACCACTATGTGTGATTGTCACCTCGATCCCCTTCTCTTCTAATAGTCCTCCCTTTCACGGTGTCTCTGTTGGTGTCTCTCTTTGTCACCACGTGCAAACATCACCACTCAAGAAAGTAAGGATTACTCTGGTGCCAATACTAAAAACATCTCACACGTTGGTTGATGGGCGGAATGATAAATGCTGCCCATATTGACCGACACAGCAAAATACTTTAATTTCTAATACCAAGTTCAATACAATCGACACAAATATATTAAAAATTACAACTATTGCATAATGAAAGCATTGAACCTATAGTACATACATGGCGAGTAGAAAAAAATATTTAAATCAATCTTTAAAGAGCTTATTTAATTACATAGCCCATGTATTGCATGCATGTCGTTCTGTTCAAATTTTAATACTGTTAAAGTTTGAGAAATGTAAAACAAATATATGGCAATGATTACAAAATTAAATTAAGATACCAAGTACAATGATTACAAATTGAATTAAGCTGATATTGTCCTTTGTATGCAACCTCAACGAGATATGTTTTAAAAATGTTGAGGTTTGACCTTAACATGGAAAGTTGGGTCATGTTGTCAAGTCATGATAAGCTACAAGAGAATTGCAACAATTTTCAGGACTACAAAGGTTCAACATAATAACCTTGTTTGAAAAAAAAAAACATAGATGAATAAATAGTTATCCAGAGTTAAGAGTACAATCTAGAAAACCAATCTAATCATGTTGGCGTAAGTGGAATAAAATGTACAATCAACCAATTAGCCCAAAAAATTGGATCAAGACAATGAGAGCAAACAAGGCTTCCTCCACCATATAGACATTCACTTCTTTCCCCAAATTTGAAACAAATTTTTCCATACCTGACGAGCAGAGAGGGAAAAGCTTCTCCTAGGAATTGTTATAGGACTAATACCTCATCTCAGAATGCTACGTTGAATTGTTGTGATTGAGAAAGGCTAGAGGAGGGAGGTGGTGAAAAGTCTATTGGTCATGCTTCTTTCAATCTACAATCAAGGCTAATGCAGCAGAAAAACAATTAAAGAAAGCACAAGTAAGCTCAAACAAACAAGGAATTTAATGTGGTTCAACATCCTTGGGCCCCTTCTCCATTGTTTATGATCTGTCAGTATATCACCCCTAAAAACACCATAATCTTTCTCCTACTCAACAAACAAATCAAAGGTGGATACAAGCTCTTTTTACAATGATTTGAAATTATAAGAGAAAAATAGAGTGGAGAGCAAAGAATGCTTTTACTGAACACAATAAAGTTAAGTCGTTTGACCATCAATCAATTTCCTAGTTGACTGACTCCCAATCAAAATACCTCATTCTATTCATGGTTTGGGATTTCGGGTCTGGGAGTTTTGATTTGACAAAGCAGCCGATGTCGGTCCCAAACTTAATGAAAAAGGGTGAGAGTTATATTAGGTTGCCAACCAACATTGAATTCAGACAAATGTTTAAAGAATGTTCAATGAATGGATCTATTAAACTATTATGCTAATGTTAGATTGTTCCCCAAAATGCATTACGGAGTCTGATTGTAACATCTCGACAAAGACTGCTACACCTCCGTAAGAATTTGGATGTAATATTAAATATACAAGAGTTTTCGCACTATAGATTTGATAAGAATCAATATTATAAGAAAATTGATTATCTAAGATTTGAAACATGGAGTATAAGAATATTCATTGGTAAAATAATAGAGATAGTAGATACGATGATTAGAAGAAAATTAATATTTTGTATTTACAGGAGATAAAATGGATAGGAGAGAAGACAAAACTAATAAAGAAATCAAATTTTAAGTTATAATATACGGAAAAGAATAAAATAAAAAATGGAGTAGATATTGCTGTAGATAGTTCGCTAAAGGATGAAATAGTAGTAGTAGTTGGAAAGGATATATGATTATAGCTCTCAGGATAGTGATGGCAAAAGAATTATAATTAGCATACACACCTCAAGTAGGATTAGATGAAGATACTAAATCTAGATTTTGAAAATATCTAAATGAGGACCTACAAAAATTTTGTCAAATTAAATAATTTTAATAGGAGGAGATCTAAATAAACATGTAAAAAAAAACAACCCGGTGCACGAAGCTCCCGCCACGCGGGGTATCGGAGAAGGAATCCATTGTACGCAGTCTTACCTTGCTTTTTTTGCAAGAGGCTGTTTCCAGGATTTGAACCTGTGACCTCTTGGTCACAAGACAACAACTTTACCGTTGTGCCAAGGCTCCCTTCTATCTAAATAAACATGTAGAAATGAAAAATAAAGAATATGATATAATGCATAGGAGTTACGGATTTGGAACAAGAAATGAAAAAGGAAAAACTATATTGCATTTTGTAATAGCATATAAACTTATACTACATAATATATTTTTAAAGAAAAAAGAAAAATACTTGGTTACTTTCAAAAGTGAGAATAATAAATCACATATTAACTTTCTTATGGTTTAGAAGAAGAATAGAAAATTTTATAAAAATTATAAAGTCATCCTCGAAGAAAATTTAACTTCCTAACATAGATTAGTAGTGTTAGATATGTGTCTCAATATAGTATCAATAGAAGGAAAAAGTACACGACTCCTAGAATTAAGTAGTGGAAGTTAAAGAAAGAGAAACAACATATTTAGGAGAGAGTAAGAGTACAAGTATTAGAAAAAATACATGCAAACTTGAATACTACATAGGATAAGATGATATTAAAATTGAAAATGGTAGCCAAGAGTATACTCGATGAGTCAAAGTGACGAGCAACACCAAGTAAAGAATCTTGATGGTAGAATAAGAAAGTATGATAGAAAGTGAAGGAAAAACGAACTTATAAGATATTATATACTTGTAAGAATTAGAAAACCTTGAAAAAGTATACAGTAGTTAAGAAAAAGACCAAGAAAGCAATGAAAGAAGAAGGATACAACTTTTGAACGCTTATACCAACAACTAGATACAAAAGAAGGGGAAAAAGATATTTATAGAATAACTAAAGCTAGAAAAAAATACGAGATCTTATCCAAATATGAAGCATTAAATATGAATGTAATAGGTTACTATAGAATGATGAGGAATTAAAAAAGTGATGGAAACTTGACAATTTAAGTAGGTCCGAGAAGTATACAAATTTAAATTTTTATGGCAAAATTCAAACTTCAAAAGTAGAACAAACTTTAAATGGGATGCAAAATGAAAATATAATTGAACTAGATGATATTCCAATTGAGTTATAGAAGTGTCTAGGAAAGTAAAGTATTGAATGACTTACAAAGTTATTCAACTTAATATTGAAAACAAAAAAAAAAAATTGATCGAGAGTATAAGTACTCTAGTTCTCTTATATAAAAATATATAAAATTATGCAACTTATATGGGTAATAATAGAATCATACCATGAAATTTGAAGAAAGAGTAATAAAAAAAATAAAAAAAGGAGACTATAAAGATCGAATATCAATTTGGATTCATGCATGAAAGATCGACAATAGAAATTATACATCTTCTCAAGTAACTAATTAAAAAGTATTGGAAACAAAAATAAGACTTGGATATGGTATTTTCATCAACTTAGAAAAAGTTTATAATAAAGTCTCAAGGGAAATTATATAGAGAATTCTAGAAAAGAAAAGTATTTTCGTAGTGCATATTGAAATAATTAAGGATATATAATAGATATAATAAGATTAAAGACTCAAGGCGAATTAATCGAAGTGTTTCACATAAAGATAGAGTTATATCAAAGATCATCTCCAAGTCCTTATCTTTTTATAATAACCATAGATGAACTCACTTGATACATTCAAAATACAGTACCGTGATACATATTTGCAGAAGATATTATTTTATTAGATAAAATACATGAAGAAGTGAATGCTAAACTAAAATCTTGAGAGGAAATATTGGAAATGAAATGTTTTAGACTTAATAAATTAAAGACAAAATATATAAAATTTAAATTTAGCAATATTAGATGTAATAAGATAATTGTGAAGATAAAAAATGACGAGTTATCTATAACTGAGAGTTTTAAATATTTAGGATCATTTTTTAAAAAAAATAGAGGAATTGAGAAAGATGTCTTATATAGAATACAAATAAGATGGTTGAAATGGAGAAAATTGTCAGGTGTTCTTTGTGATTGTAAAATACCTCTAAACTTAAAAAGAAGTTCTACAAAATAGCGGTTAGATCTACAATGTTATATGGAACCGAATGTTAGGCTATGACTTGAACACGTGAGTAAAAGATAAGAATCGTAGAGATAAAAATGTTAAGATGAATGTGCAAATATACAAGGATGATAGGATAAGAAATCAGAATATTAGAGAAAAAGTTAAAACGACATCTATTGAAGGAAAATTTCATAAGACACGTTTAAGATGGTACGAGCATTTACTTAGATAACTAATAAATGTTCTAGTTAGGTAATATAAAACTATGATAAATATGCACATCAAATGAGGATGAGGAAGACCAAAGAAGGCTTAGTTAACAATAATAAAATAAGATATAATTCAAAGTATTAATCAACCACCTAGTCGATTATCACCTAAACAAAAGCATTCTATTCATTTTTATTCAACACAAAATCGATTAATCTAAGGCATTAGTTAACTCACCTTATAAATCCAATCACTTCTAACATCGAGCCCGCTCCTAATCTAGTTCCATTGGTATCCTAAACACAAGTGCACTCGACTCTCCTCACAAGAGCTTATCTTCATGCTAAGAGGCCTTCAATGCCTCCAAGACTTCATTGTGCCAAAAAACCTCCTAGCTTATAGGTATTCCATGCCTAGATACTGCTCACTTCTATGACTTCATTACATTGCCTAGCATTGAGTCCTTCCTTGATTTGGTGGGACTTCATTCCGCCAAGTTTTTTATCCTCATCGACCTACTTGAACTTCCGCATGCTAAGTATTCAATCCTTTGTCTATCTACTTGGACTTTTATATGCTAAGTATCCAATCCTCATCAATCTACTTGAACTCCATTGTTAAACTTGCAATGCATGTTAAGTTCCCTATGCTTGCTAAGTATCCAACCATCAAAATTGCATGCAAACTACACGTTTGGGGCATGATTTCACCAACATAAATCTTAGTAGAGCTTATGATTAATAATCTAAGAGATAATGTTGGTATATGTGATTAAATCGTATACTTAAGAAAATTGTAAATTGTTAGGCTAGTGCACATCCATAACATGTAGCAAATTGTTAGATTAATAATGTTAGTAGCATGTGTCGATACAAGTAGACATTAATACCATGTTATTTTAGATTAGTATTACAACTAGAGGTTTAAAACCTTGTTTGATTCTAAGCAAAAGATGTAACTGAAATATGATGTCACACATATAACCTCAAAAAACTTCATGTGAAAACATCCATTAAGTATCTCGCTTCATACCAATTTGATAAAACTAATTATCCAAAATCTTGAGTGTAAAAATCATACTATTTGTATTAGCTTGTTGTATTTAGTCTAGCTAGCCAATTTTTGCACGAGGCTAATGTTCAGTCTTATATAGCGTGATAAATATAGAAGATTCTCTCTTTTTCTTAGTGTTAAATAGTCCACAATCAGTACTAGCAAACTTCAGTGAAGGGCTTTGTATAAAAGGATTAATACTATCCAACTAGGGTTTTCTGAAATTTCTTTTCATGAATCTATTAATTGATCTTCAAGAACATAATTAACAATATGAAATCACTAGACTATTTGTTATAAGAACATTTTCTTACTTGAGCAAAGCATCTCTCCAAGAAGGCTCCAAATAGAAGCAGTAATCAAGATCCAAGTCTTTCAGCGTTGTGTTCTCATCTATTTCAACATTCTCAGTTGATCGTCCCAAGGACGACCCTTTCAAATCAAATCTCCTGTGAATTCTCAATTCTGTGCAAAACATGTTCCCCATTACAACAAACCTGAACTGCAAAATAAAGGATCAGTTTTTCTTTGTACAATATCCAAGAACTCAACTTATTTCTACAATGAAATAGTTGACAAAAATATTAAATTTCAAGAAACAAATTTTTGAAAAGATATGATGTAAATTTCGTGTTACCTTCTGCCCACTAGAAGGCTTGATCCTGTGAAGACCAAAGAATTTAGTGATGAGGGTGTTATCATAAGTACGGACGTGATGATAGTAGTTGGGCAGCATTCGCAACAGGACCTACAAAAGCAATGATATTTGTAAAACTAAAATAAACATTATTTAGTTTTAAAATTGAAAAGAAAAGGGCTCATGTTCCCTTGTTCCGCTATATTGAGAAAGTTGATAACAAAGAACTAAAGACCCCTCTTTGAGAATGGTTCCACTTATATGTACATATTAATTTTATTAAACTAAAAAAGTGGATAAAATGATGCTACAGAGAATAATAGAAATACTATTTTATATATAGACCACATAGGAGCGAAAGATGGAAAATAATTTGAATGGAAGAGTTACAAATTATGTCCATAGACTCTGAAAGAACCTATGTGTCACACAGAAGTTCACTTTAATCACCAAATTTACTAGTTATATATCAAGGTAACCACTATGATACCTTGAAAATACTAGATTAGTTTCCAACAATGACTTCCAGTATGTTCGATGCTAAAAATTACTAGATTTCAGTTTTCAACAACTTGTATGATAATTATATGAGAATATGAGAAAGCTTTTTTTACCAATTTGTAAGTTCAAAGATCCTAATTATTGATCAGATAGCTAAAATAGCCAAATAATAGATGAGAAAAATACCTTGACTTCTGATTTACGGAGGGTCTTAATCATGAACCGATCATCTTGGGAAAGAAAAAATATACTACCACTTTTCCCAGGAGAAGAAAGCTCCCTAAGGGCATCATTACCACATATTGACATCATATAATCTGCAGCATCAATTTTAAACATTTCTCGTAGGTTTCTGCAAATGAAAAGAGAATGAAAAAAATAAAATTAAACGGGTTACATAAGAAAGCATTAATAAATTTAATACACAAACAACGAATGAACTCAAATATAGAGCAAAAAGTAAAAAAGGATAGCGTTAAGTAAAGCTCCTTGACCTTGGGTTTCCCTGGGTAGAAAATTAGTAGGCGGAGAGGGGGGAAGTCTCACAGGCAGAGTTCCATCATTCATGTAATTTTTTTTACACTTTACCCTCCTCTGACAAAAAATTCACATTCCAGTCCCAACAAATTTGATTATGAATATCCTAGGAAAATCACTATGAAACACAAATAGAAATCACATGATATATGATGCAGGCGGGGTAACGGGGTAAACACTAAAAACCTTCCATGCGTGAGATTAGAATAAAGGGGCAGAGAGAATCGAAGGAAAGGGGGAATTCATCAACAAAAGAGGATCAACAAAAGAGGATCACCTCTTTATTTAAAAAGAAATATTATTAATCAAAACTAAATATCTTACAAGAGCCTAAACTTATGTTTAAATAGGCTTAGAAAGAAAAGGTTTCTCAATGCTAAAAAAATAAACTTTAATTGAAATTTCTTAACAAGCAAGAAAACTAAAAAAAAAAAATAAACTAAAACAAAAATTTCTTAACGAAACATAAAAGTAAATATAAAAATTTTAAAACTAAAAAAAATTAAATTAAATAGAAAATTCGAACCAAATAAAATTAATAATAAAATATTAATGAAATCTTAAATACCAATGGTAGTATGTCATGGTCGTGGTATGGTCCACGGTTAGGCCATGGTGGAAACCACGGTCGTCATCTGGTCCATAGTTAGGTCGTGGTGAGGACTACAATTGTGGTGGGGAACACGGGCAAGTCGTGGTCTCTACTGGAGGTCCCGTGTCGAGCCATAGAATGATCTATGCTCATGGTGGTGACCACAGGTAGGTTGTGGTAGCCTCTAGGAACTTCTTTACACCTCGTCCTGATGCAAAATGAAAGATATCCATGTCAGAGGACCATGGAGTCGTTGAAATCTTTATTTCAGGGCTCAATTTCTCCTTGTCATGATTTAGAGGAAGGCGGGATCGCATCTTATGATAAAGGTTGATCAAAATGTTGGATGCGCTTGCATCAATTACCCGGGGTTAAAAAGAACTCGACCTCGAGTTCGAACCAATGTTATCTCTCTTTTTAGCACAAGGAATCATGCTCTCTTGGGTATATCCTTGATCGACTAACTTTATCACCTGTTGCCTAGACATAGAAAGGAAAGGAGAGGAAGATACCAAAATAAGAGTGGGATTCTCTTGCTGGGATGCTAATTCAATATTTTGGTGTTTGACATAAGTGTTGTTCCAACTATCGTGGATAACTTTGCAATTGTGCTATCAATGTAGGTTCAATAATATGCACCATGTGACCATCGCTTCAACTTTAGGGAGGAGAAGATTCTTTTGAGTAGTCAACATCTCGTAGTCATCTCCATAAAGTACCTCATCATCATCGTAGATGCCCATGTATTCTACAATCAATATGTCATCTTCATCATAGATGCTATTGTCTCCTTCAAACGATATGCTCATGTTTTCTTCAACCGATATGTCATCTTCATCATGGATGCTCATGTTCATGTCTTCTTCCATTGATATGTTGTCTTCATTATAGCCATCCTCGTACATGTCCTGCTGGAGATTTATTATGCCCTGTTTTTGTTTAGGAAGATGCACACTCGTGTTAAGGGGCACGACCATGTCATGTTGTGATGGATGCACCTGCATCAGACTCCCGGAGTTGAAAAGAACTCGTCCATGAATTCCAATTAGGTAGACTTGATCCTTGATGGAGAAATCCAGACTTGAGTCGAAGATGCTTCTTAGATGAAGTGGTAGGGCATATGCGACCAAACACTCAGACATAGAGAGAAGAGAAATAGAAGATAAAAAAAGAGAAGTGAAATCCTCTTGTCGGGGTGCAAGTACAATATTTTGTCCTCCCACACGGGTGCTTGTCGTCATCAACCAATCATCCCTCATTTCATCCTTGGGTGAGAGATCAAGCAATGTCTCATGGTCATCTTCGCAAAGTACCTCATCATCGTCGTACTCGTCATAGATGGGGTCGCCCATGACCTCGTTGTCGTAGACAGGATCTTCCATGTTTTCTTTAATTTCCTCATCTATGTTATCATCATCATAGACGAAGTCTTCTATGTCTTCTTTAATTTCCTCGTCGTAGACAGAATCTTCAATGTCTTCATCATCATCGTAGATGGAGTCTCCCGTGTCTTCTTTAATCAAGTAATGTTCCTCCATCCTTAGCCCCATTTTGGAAAGAAATCGACCTTGAGTTCGAGTCAGGGTCATTATCTGTGCACGACCTCTTGCTTCTTGATTGTTCGAGTGTCCTGTCTCAAGATAGGAAGATGAAATAATGACTGTGTATAGCTAAGAGGAAGGAAATGACCTTTCATCTTCTCCCAATCTGTAATATTAGTCTTACCCTTGATCGGGAACTTCTTCGAAATAAAAAATCTGTTCGACTTCGTCAATCCAATCAATAATATTTCCTGCGTGTAATGCGCCGAAAAACACAAGAAGCTTGATGCAAAAACCAAGATTTTCATATTTTTCTTCACAATTACGATGATCTCAATGATACAGTTGTTCAAAATTTGAAGTAGTGTGTTGATTAAATATCTTATGATCTTTAAGATTTAGACGTTGAGATAACTCTGCGACTTATCTCTGTAGATCCATAATGATTTCTTGGGAACATCGATCCTGGGGTACGGCTTCCTCAATCGGAACCTGCTGATCATGTCCATAATCATGACCATGATAACCATTCATGGATCGTCGAGATAACTTTGTGATTGGTCTTTGTAGATTGATGAGCTCGCATGTACTTTGATCCTGGGGTGTGGCTTCCTTAATCAAAACCTGCCGATCACGACCGTAACCATGTCCTCATTGACCTTCCATGGATCTAGTGCTCTGATACCAAACGCAGGTGAGGTAGCAGAGTGGTGCTAAAAACCTTTCATGCGTGAGGTTAGAATAAAGGGGACTGAGAGAATCGAAGGAGAGGGAGAATTCACCAACAAAAGAGGATCACCTCTTTATTTAAACGAAAAAAAAATATTATTAATCAAAACTGAATATCTTAAGCCTAAACCTATATTTAAATAGGCTTAGAAAGAAAAGGTTTCTTAATACTAAAAAAATAAACTAACTTTAATATAAATTTTTTAACAAGAAAGCTAAAAAAAACAAACTAAAATAAAAATTTCTTGACGAAACTGAAAAGTAAATATAAAAGTTTTAAAACTAAAAAAAAAATAAAATTAAATAGAAAATTCAAACCAAATAAAATTAATAATAAAATATTAATAAAATCCTAAATAGCGGCGACAGTGCGCCATGGTCGTGGTTTGGTCCACAGTTAGGTCATGGTGGGAACCACGATCGTGGACTGGTCGACAGTTAGGCCATGATGAGGACCACGACTGTGGCGGGGAACACGGACAAGTCGTGGTCGCTACTGAAGGTCCTGTGTCGAGCCATGGAATGATCCACACTCATGGTGGTCACCATGGATAGGTCATGGTAGCCTTTAGGAACTCCTTTACACCTCGTCGTGATCCAAAATGAAGGATACTCATGTCAAAAGGTCATGGAGGCGTTGAAATCTTTATTTTAGGATTTAATTTCTCCATGTCATGATTTAAAGGAAGGCGGGATCGCATCTTATGATAAAAATTGATCAAAATGGTGGATGCGCCTGCATCAACATGTCGTACTAACAAACAGTCATAAAATAAATAGTAGAGCATGATGAGAACCCACCATTTTCTTAGTAAGAATGGAGTGTGAACTTAGTTTGTGGATTGGAGAAAGGATAACTTGACATAAGACGAAAACATGCACTAAATATTTCTAGTGCAAATAAAAAGAACGAGACTAATTACATTTTTTATACATCAAATGACATCACTCACATAATTTCTCCATTTTCAGGCAAAGAAGTAGAGCTTCAATATTATTCTAATAAAAAAAAAAATAAAAAGGAATAAGTACAAAGGATATTATGCAAGTAAACAGAGAAGATTGGAAGTATGCAACAATATGAGAAAGAAAAGGCAGAGCTGCAACGAGTTGTGCTTTCTGATACAAACAGGCCAGTATGCGCATATTCTACCAAATAAGAAAATTCTTGGTGGATTCACAGAGAATCAAAACAAACAAAAAAATCATAAAGACAAACTAATGGAAGCTAACTTAACTATAACAATGATCTATTATGAAATAATACTTTGAGAATTTTTGAATCAGACAGTACCGATTGCTTAAGTAAATATATCATCAAGTAAATTGATTGAAAAGGAATTCTTAAAATGTTGTTTTTATATTTTGGTTTAAATGGAACCACAAAAGTTTGCTCACTTTTGGAATTCTCCAAATTCCATTTCAGTTCAATTATAATTTGAAGTTAATGTTCAGGCCTACCCTTAGCCATAACAAGGCTAAATGCCACAAGTCATCATCTTCAACTACCTAAAGTCTTTGGGACGTATAGCCAGGATTGTCCATCTGCATCATTTTTGAGCGCCCACCAGGTTTTCCTTGCATTCAATGTTAGCAAGAACCTGATCCCCATCCTAGTACATCTTGAGAAACTCAAATGACCCTCATACAACCATTGAAAACTGGATTATGACTACTCAATATCTCCAATTAGCATCATCACTGACCTTGCTCCTATCTAGGGGCACCCTGGCCACCTTCTATAAGTTGCTCCCCTCCATTGTCTCCACTCATGTTTCTCCACTCCTTCCGCCCACAGAGATCAACCTCCATTTAACTAATCCAATGGAGGAGATGGATGACATCTCTGAATGGCACTAAGCCGTCACTGTGTTGCACGAGTCCACCTCCTAACTGCCATTGCAACTAGATTCACATCACTCACAATTTCTAAATAAACAGGTAGTGTTTTCATATTCACTTCTAACTCAACAAACAAAAATGATAAATAGCATAATACATAAAAAGGAAAATACAATCACAAGAATAAAAGAGAGATACCACATATGAAAAATACATGACATTGGATATTATGTCATTAGGTGGTTAGTGTTAAGTTAGAGTTCAATGTATATATGTTGCACTCGAATTGTATTTGTTAGATGGGGAAATTATCCCTCTTAGAATCCCTACCTAACCCTCTTCTATTTTATATGTATTATTTATCAATAAGAACTATCTACAAATTCACCCTTACACTTTTATTTATTTACAACTTGGTCTATGAAACCATAACACTCTCCTCAAGCGCTAAAGCTAGTTTGCATATATTATAAGCACCCAACTTGTTACAAATATCTCTTAAAGATTTTGTCAATAAGTCTCTATGATCTAAAGATGACATCAATCACAGAACAAGCTCCCTTTCCTAGAGCACTCTTGAGGTATCATAAAATCCACAACTGCTAACCAACGAGTGATGAGCTTGTGTATATGACAACGTGCAACAATGAATAGGAAGTACTCGTGCAAACAAGGAGGAAAAATCGTAGGGGAATGAATACCAAGCAACAATATCGGGAAGCTATTCCAGTTTCAGCTCTAATAACTATAAAATTGATTGGCTACCCACTTGTCCCAAAAGTTTGAACTGTTAAAAAAGATATCAATTTATATACGTAAATATTAGGTGAGGTACTTGACTTTAATGGACCCAACCTCCCAACATATAAATTGATTTAATGTCTTTTTAACATGAGTAAAATTCGAACCTCTAACCTCTTGCTCTAGAGCCATGTTAATTTTAGGGCAAAATTTATCCATTTGTGAATCCTCAGGTACTTGCCTTCTACTTATACCATTGACCAAAAAGATCTATTTTAAAATAAACCCTTATGCTTTGATGTATTTACAACTTAAACCATGACATCATAACAATCTCAAGAACAAAAAAAATTCTCTCAACTGAGGTGATTACTTTGCAACTATAAACTATTTGTTAAAATCACAAAGACCCAACAACAATTCTAGTTAAGATACTACTACTACTACAACAACAACCAAATCTTATCCCATTAGGTGAGGTCAGCTATATGGATCCTCCTACATCATTGAGCTCTATCCCCTATTATATTATCTATATTTAAATAAATTTTATTTTATCATTACTAACCAAGCCTTCTTTGGTCTTCCTTTTTCTCGTTTTATTTGTATATTTGTAATAGTTTTACATAGTCTAACTAGAACATCTACCGGTCATCTAAGTACATGTCCGTACCATTTTAAACATATCTCTTGAAATTTTTCCTCAATAAATGCAATCTCAACTTTCACTCTAATATTATTATTTCTTATTTTATTCATCCTCGTATATCCACACATCTATCTTAACATTCTCATTTCTACAACTCTCATCTTCTGCTCGTGTACTTGAATCATAGTCCAATGTTCAGTTACATATAACATAACAAGTCTAATTGTCATTTTGTAAAAATTTCCTTTAAATTTTAAAGCTACTTTACGATCACAAAGAATACCCAATGTTCTTCTCTATTTCAACCATCTTGTTTGTATTCTACACAATTCCAATTAAGATAAAAATTAAAATTGTTATGACCATAAAGCCCATAATAAGATGGAATTCTATATCAAAGTATGAATAATAATTGTATGTTATTACCAAGAATTTCAGTGGCCAACCTCTAGATATAAAATGACAAGTTATTAACAAAAATCAAAAGCAGGGATTTTACAAGCACATAACAATTAGACCAGCAAATATAGTATGATCAAACTTCAAGTGTATGAAGAATTGTTAGCGCAGACCTGAATACCATTGGACAATAGTCTTTCCATTTAAAATCTTCAGCACGATGTGGAGGTGTGAGCTGTGAACCTTCTTTTGGAAAATTCATCCAAAAGCTTGCCCTAGGACCAAAATCTGATGCTCGCACTTCACGCCTTTGTATTGGTGTAATTTTTCCTACAGTATACCTGGAAATAAACACCATTGTTGAGAGTTAAACCACATAAAATGCATCTGGGGAAAATAAATGTGCACAAATTCAAGGGTTGAATATAGTACAGAGAAGCGGATGCAAAGCTAAAACACAATGATGCAACATTACATTGGATTCAAAGATGTGGGCTAAATAAAATTAGAATATATTCAGTAAATAGTAGGGTTGTAAATGAACCAAGCGTTCGTGAACAAGCTTGGTGTTCAGCTCAATAAGAGCTCGTTTACGTTCGTTCAATATGCATCAATGTCAATTAATAAACAAGCTTGAACAACTTGATAAATTAAATAAACAAGTTTGAACACATATGTGTTCGGCTTGTTAGTGTTCGTGAATAATATTCGTGAACAATGTTCATGAACAATGTTCGTGAACAAACTCATTTAAAAATTATTTATGAGCTTATTTATACTCATTTATAAACAAAGATTAAAATATTAAAAATTTGAAATAAACAAATAAGTTTAACTTAAGAGCTTGATAACGTTTAAATAAACCAAACTTAAACAAGCTTGAATCAAGCTTGATTAGAAGCTTGATACCCAATAAACAAGTCAAGCTCAATTCAAGCTCAAGCCAAGCTCAATCTCTAAAAAAGAAACCAAGCCAAGCTTGAACAAGTTTTTCAATAGCTTGGTTAATTTTAGGTTCGGCTTGGCTCGGCTTGGTTATCTTATCAAACAAGTCTGAACACTGTAAAACTTGACTTGGCTCTACTCGTTTACAGCCCTAGTAAATAGGAAGGGGATTCTTGGGGCAACAATAAAGTATTGCCGTGTGACCTAATGATCACGGGTTCAAGTCTCAAAATCAACCTCTTACAAAGCAAGTAATATTGTGCACAATAGACTCTTCCCGAAACCATGCATTGGCAGGAGCTTGGTACATTGGACTTCCCTTTTAGTATGAAATTTCATTGACTAATATCATGGTGTGTACTTTTGACCCTCTTTACTTCCAAATAAAGAGGGACAATTTCCATACTGAAACTAGGTTTGGCAGATTTGTACCTCTTGAGGTGATGGAATATGAAATCCAAATCACTGGATTTAAATTCATCAATATTCAAGAAACGTCACTAAGCTTGTCAGAAATTTCATGAGTTGAATATTAGCAGCATGTCAAAAACAACACAAATTAGAAGTTGCCCCAAGGAAATTAAAGTTATAAATCACCAATCAACTACAATATCATACTCAATAATTCATTTAGTTTCACAGATGAAGTCAATCTTACATCCTATGTACCTGGAAAGGGAGGTAATCAATTCTGAAGTACCAATTAGGTAACTGTAAACTAAAAAAATTTCAGCATTTCAAACTTGGGATGTTGCGATCACAAGCATTACTGTTGTCCACAGCAACAAATGGAGGCTTAAAAGAACCTCTGCAAAAATCTTCTAAAGACTCCATGCACATATCCCTATTTGTCAACATATACACCAAATGTAAACGGAGAACCTTGGCGCAATGGTAAAATTGTTGTCTGGTGACCTCAAGTCCTAAAAATAGTCTCTTGCAAAGCAGGGTAAGGCTGCATACAATATATCCTTTCCTAGGACCCCGTATGGAGAAAGCTTCGTGCACTGAGCTGTCTTTTTTTATACACCAAAATAAGCACATTTACTCAAGAGAATTCACCTACCTTGTAAATTCACAAGTTTTGGGATGAAAAGTTTTAATCTTTAGTCCATATTCAATCATATATGTTGGAAATTGGATTCGTAAACAATGAAATTGAGTAGTCATATGTACGATCTATATTGCAAGTAGATTGTCACAAAATCAATTTCCCAAGTGAACAAAAAATTAATATAAAATTATGAGCTACTTGGGATAGAGAGAGCCGTAATCAATACTACCAGTTTTGTTTAGATCCATTTATGATCATAACAAGGGCACAAGCCTATATATGAGCATAGTTGATGAGCATGAGTATATGAGCCTAACATCATGTGGGGCTAGAGGGGAATATGTAACACATAGATCAAATTGGGTTGAACCAAATTGGACTGCGTGCATGTAATTGGGCCACTAGCCTTAATTGGTCTAGCGATCCAAATTGGGTTGTTAACTCTAATTGAACCAACAGCCCAATGGAGCACAAGAGACTAAACAGGGGCTGTTGTATAACACCTATAACCTACTTAGGCTTGAATTTCATGGCATTAGATAAGACCAATTAATGGGGCCAAGCCCCATTTATGAAACAGAGATGGGGTTGCGCCCCTCTCAATTTTGCTGCGCAATGCCAACCAGGCAATGTACAATGTCTGTTTAGCACTGTTCACAATAATGGTCCCCAAGGGATTTTCTCTTCCCTTGCATCCCTTCAAATTCAAATTTAAATTAAGGGATGCAATCTTTGTTTCTGCCCTTTTGTCATGTCTCTCCATTCCTATAAATACAACCACAATCTTACATTCCAAGTTGCTCCAAGCTCAAGTAACAATCTTCTGCTCGAGTTCTCCCCTCCTCTACTTCTATTCCAAGGTGTTGAAGCTTTGTTGGGTCTTGGAATTTGAAGTACTCATACTCAGAACGAAGGTCGTTGTGTCATAAAAGTAACCGTAAACACTCGGGCAGCATAATATCACCATAAAGATAGAGAGTTAAACTCTCGCCTCAAAATTCCAATCACATTCAACAGCATTACTGTGCCACTGGTCCACATGGGAGATGATTAGCTAAAAGGATGTCTTGACCATTCAAAGGGCAGCATCATTTGCCCCAAGTAGCCAACCCAACATCTCATTGTGCTGAGCCACAAACAAGTCAACAAAAATCACCTCCCTAGAAGGCAAAGCTACATCAACAATAATTTAGAATAGGTTTTTCAGTTACAACAAACAAAGAGATTGTAACTGCAGTTTCAAATAAATGAAAAGATCCCAAGCGCACCTGCCTATGCCTATGAAATTAAGAAAACCAAGAGAATTCAAAGTTTATCGTAGGCCCAACATAATCCCCACTTTCCCCGCCAGAAATAAGAGCATATTTGATTAATTCTGGAATTCTTCTTTAGGAAGGTTGGAAATCTCCAACATCACCAAGTCAAATGATGTGAATGATGAGGCAGACTCTTGCTTAGATGGTTACTGAACCTGTATCGTCTACTCCTAATATCACCCCTCTCCATTGGCAAAGTGCTTGTCACCCAGAACTACAGCAGGATATCAAGAACGGAATGTTTCCTAAAGCCCCAATGACTTTTGGCCAAACATTTTGCATAATGAATCAAGGACTTGAATTTGCCAAAAATCGCATGAGTGTTGAGTCTACATGAGGTTTGTTGGGAAGCACGACAGTGATCACTCATGACAACAGGTTGCTACTCCAGTTTCATGCATGACAGTAAATAAATTGCATAGATAATCCCTAAACTACGATCCATATTTTAAATTAAGAATTTATTTTCCATAGACTGTTATGCTCAAGTTGATATGTTGGATTTACTAAATGACAAATAACCAACTAACATAACTAGTTACTTTGCATTCATGTTGTGTTCACACTATCATAAATATGACAGGCAAGGGCATAACATTTAAGTGGTTGTTGAGTTCACAGCTGGCTATAGAATGACTAAGCTGACATAAGAATAGGACAAGGATGCTTACATATCTACCATATTAGTGTATTACTTGTTCTTAATTAATTCTAATAGATGGATTGGAACTAAACAATTCTGAAAACTTGTAAGTGGATTGAAAGAAAAAAATTTAGGAGCATATTTGTAACTGATTGATAGTTTAGGGATCAAATATGTAATTAACCCAAACAAATAGATATTTATACATGCATTCTCACAGTTGAATAGAGAGCATGTACATAGATTTTCAAGGGTTTTTTTTTTACATCTTATGTACTCTTCTTTCTCGCTTTTGCTATTTGGTCTTATGGTGAGATTCATTTTGACAGTCAAATGAATAGTCCAGCATTTTCTGATTGAAATGATAGAAGATGTATCCACAGGGATGACACCAAACTACATTTATTGTGATTTAAATCTTTTTCTAGGATACAAGTTTCCGCCATAAGCATTGTGACCTTTTGGTAAAGTTCCTTTACACATTAGATTTTGGTTTTTTTCTATCTCACATCCATGCATTTACTTGGAAAACCAACTAGATTGGTTAAACACCAACTGTAGTAAGGTTCACGTAACTCAAATACCACTTCAAAAGAAGAGAATCAGAACTGTTAAAAGCTTATCAAATGGAATCATCAATCATGTTTTTATTTTCAATTTTTCCTTTGTTTTCTTACCATCTATTTTTGAGGTCAGCTAATCATAACAAAAGTTTAGGTGCTAGTTGACTCAACGCAAGTGCAAGGAAAAAAGGTCAAGTCTCATGTGCTTGTATTTAAGTTAATGAACGCACTGAACTTAGAGGTTCAAACTAACAACCACAGTGCATGTTGAGGATCTAATTGAAATTAAAATAGGACTTAATTGGAAACATACAAAATATAAAGGGGTGAATAATGTTGAGGGGCCATCTAGCCAATAAATCTTCTTAATTTTCTCACTTCAACTTTAATATGATACCATAGCAACCCGTACATGTCTATTCCTACCAGATCTGATTCCATCTAGCAGATTTCCCAAGTAATTTGAAGAACATCTCAAACACTTAGAAATAAACAAGAATTTAAATGGTGTCAGTGTGGATAGGGGATGAACAGGGAGAATTGGAGATGGATGATTAGATCTATCATGTGCATCCATTGGTCAAGGTTCTTTGAGCAATATCCCAACTGTCCATACTTCATATTGTGTGTCCAATGCAGATTTATGTGTGGAACTGCTGTCCGTGTTGATTCTGGATAGTTCAATTTGAACTGGAATAGTTGGTATAACGAACCATCCACAAGAGAGAACCAACCTGTGAAGCCAATAGTAAGTTCAAATTAAAAATAATTCCCTCATCTAAGTATGTTAGCTCATTCACTTGCCCAGGGTGTTACAGTGTAGGATTATAGCCAATGGTTTCTACAAGACTACAACTATTTTATATGTCAGATTATTTTAGGGTGTTAAATCTCCCCCGGTTTAATGTTACAAAATGAAAGGCTTGAAGTCTCCATAAAGACTAAAAGTTGAAATCCTGACCCAGAATCACTCCTATCAGTAGAATGTAAAGCCCAATGGTGGCTCCTCCATCACTCAGCTAACTCTTTACATATGATGGACTAAGTCTAGAATTAGAAATACTACGATACCAAAATTAACAACCCAACCAAATAAAAGAACCAAAATGCATAAGGCCAAAGTAATAATAGTTCACTAAACCTCAATTCACTAACTCACTCTATTCATGTGAGATCAAATCAGGGTATCATCATAATCGTAGACTTATGGACTAACTGAAATAAAAATAAACTAGTGCCAGCGAGTTCAATGGCAAGCTTTATATATATATATATAGATAGATAGATAGATAGATAGATAGATACAAGAATATTGATTATCTTTTTTTCTTTTTTTTCCTTTTAATTTTTCAATAGTTTCTGCAAGGGAAACCCCCTCAGTTAATGGTGAATGTTACAATTGCTTGATATTTTATGTAGTCCTTAATTTCTTCTTCTTTCTTGGCATTCCCCAACTCACAAACTTAAAACAATAAACTTTCAAAGAAAGTTATGTTGACAAATAAATATAGTTGCCTTTATTATCATTAGGAGCTCTAACTAGTTCTTCTCTTTAAGCCGTATATATCCAACATCAATCTAAGATAAATAGGGCATACAGCACCTACAGCTACTACCATGTCAACATTGCACTATCACAAATTGCGAACACTGTTCTAGAATGTATGTTTTCCTTAGTATTTTATGAATTCAATTTTATACTGATATTTATAAATCATTGTTGACCTTATGTCCTAAAGTTCATTCCCAAAAAACTAAAATCAATCAAGTTAAATGATTAACCAGAACTTTTTACTATCGAGCATCAAAATCAATCAAACATCTTGTCTTCCTACAAAAATTCCCAAATTTCTTGTCTAAATGGTTCATTTGCATGAATTTTCAAGCCTGAAACTTAACAATCATATGCCCAAGCTAGAAGAAACAATAGAAATCAGAATTTTAGTGTTAGAAAAATACGACAGCTCATCTTCAAGAATTTTAATATTTAGAATAGATTTGATAAACACATTGAGTCATTCTACTTCAAAATGTTTAATAATTGAAATACCAGCTAGTTCTACCGGAGATTTACTTAAACAGACTTGTAAGCTTTGATTAATATTCATTCAATGTAGGAAGGAGATTGGTTTTAGTTAATTAACTACAATTGTTTAATCCAGAATTGAAGTATAGTTGGTTATTGAGTAAACAAGCTTTCATTCATGACTACTATGCAAAAGAAACAATTTACAATACATATCCTATCCTAGAATCCAAACACTAGAGATTCAGCTTTTTTGCCTTCTGTACTCTTTGCAAGCTCAAATAAGGGTGCAAAAATGAAACTATAGAGATAACGATATAAATCAGTGTATACCATGGATCTTCATCAATTTTGAAAATAACTAGCATTATGGCTATACAAATAAGAAATTACTTTATAGGAAAATGAACTGTTGGCAGGAAAATACCAGTAAACAATGGCAGAACCCAAACCAAGGCAGAGATCAACAAAAAAAAAATGCACTTGACAACACAAACTGGAAAGACTAATACCTAAAGAAAAGTAGTAATGAAAGAACTATTAGCTTAATTGGGATGTAAAACAAAACTTCACACATCTAGACCATAGAAAGCTTTACCTAATACCAAGCTGAAGACTGAGCATCAAGTCATAACTCCTATGACCCTTTATTATCGCTTCTCCTGGCCTTTTAATGTCTTTCATAAGTTTCTTTTGATGTTTTTTTATTTTTCTAGGCGACCCTAAAAAGCTGTTGCTGATTACAACTTCACTAATCAAAACTCCTTGCATGTACTCCCTTTCAAGGATTAGAATATTTGTATCAGCCACTTTTTCATCACTTTCCACAACAGATTCTAATGACATATCATGTCCAATAACTTTTTCTATAGCAACCTCAAGACTCCAGCGCCTTTCTAATGACACATGTTTGGTACGAGACTGCTCAAAATTTATAAGGTGTCTGCCTGGTTCTTGAGCTTCACCAACCTTCATATTGCCCATGTCAACAGACGAAGCATGAAGGATACGTGATCCGTGGTTTTGTCTCTTGAAATCAGGTAAAATCCCTCGCTTTCTCAAAGCATTAAGGTAAAGCTCTTGTCGAACAGGAATTTTGCTTCCTTTTGGGTAAAAGGACCCTTTTCCATCCTTTAAACCTCTTGTCCATGTTCCAATATAGCAGCCCCCATCTACCCAAGTATAGACTCCAAATCCGTGCATCATTCCATTGAACCAGCTTCCTTCATAAGTGTCACCATTTTTCCAAGTAAGAGTTCCCTTATCTGACATTGTTCCACCTTTCATATTGCCAATATAGACGTTTTCATTCACCCAAACATACTTACCCTGGCCTTCTATCACTCCTTGAATCCATGATCCTTCAAAGACATCTCCATTAGGAAATGTTTGATAACCCAGTCCATGTTTGAGATTCAATTTCCACCTTCCCTTGTAGGTCAAATTGTCTGAACCAACATAGGTCCCATTCCCGTGAATGTATCCACTAAAAAATTCTCCTTCATAAATAGCTTCTGAAGCCCATGTCATTTTCCCATGCCCATGCCTCATC
The DNA here is from genome assembly GCA_025175895.1 of Wurfbainia villosa. Classification (NCBI taxonomy): domain Eukaryota; kingdom Viridiplantae; phylum Streptophyta; class Magnoliopsida; order Zingiberales; family Zingiberaceae; genus Wurfbainia; species Wurfbainia villosa. Next base: position 109,305,058 of record CM045995.1, on the reverse strand, counting down.
CCTCTTCTCCATTCACCTTCGTACATACAACCATCTGACCAAATGTACTTCCCAGATCCTTCTGGCACATTACCCAACAGTGTCCCAATATACTTGTCTCCATTGGGAAGTATAACTTCAGTCACTCTGAAGTTAATGTTTGAACTGACAGCAAAAGTATCTTGTCCATTCACCAAGTTGACTGAGAGTTCTCTGTTACTGATGGAACCATTGTCAATCAAGGATAAAGGTTCACAGCTGAAAGAAATTGCTTCCACATCATGAACATGATCCCCAGGGAGTGACATGCAAAACTTATAGACAAACTAATCCTTCAGAAAGAAATCCACAAAAGTTCAACTGCAATAATGTAGACAAAGAAGAAATTTTTAGCGTGTTATCTGAATCTTTTGAATCTCCAACAAAGAGAAACATCCTGTAAAATCTTAATGTGAGAGTTAATAAAGAAAAATGTAAACTTGAATATGTCATTTCTTATGTGCTATAGCTGCAAAATATATAGCATACTTGCTTCTGACACATCAAATATCTTTATCTTTTTCCAACCAGAACTGACCATTAGAAAGAGTTTTTGGTGGACATGTTTAGAAACATTATCAACTTGTGTGGATTTGGACAACAATATCAAGCCCAATGTAGAGGACTTTGACAAGATTTATAGCCTAGGTTCATTTTTAGGTAGGACTTGGGCATAAAGGTAAGAGCCTGGATTTGAATTTGTGAAAGAATTTCATATGTCACAACCACTCTATATTGCTTACAAGCTTTACACAGATTTTAGCATATGATATTTTGCCTCCATGACCTATTGGAAAAGTAAGAACTCAGTGTGAAATTTGTCACAACATCCAGTGTTGTAGAGGTCCTGACATTCTCCCATGCTTAATCTATGACACCCTCAACCAAGATGATCGGCGCCTAACCTGAAGACCCTGCCAAAATTGAGGATCCATGACCAGAGATCCATCCAATTGCTATACCACATTCCCATGGGTTATAATTTACAAGTGACCCTTTTATCGAACAGATACAAAACAATATCATTTTTTAAAATGATTTTGCTCTTATTATATAGTTAATAAATTTTGTTATATTTCCAAGCGGCATACATTTTTATTTTACCCATAGATTTACCATTTGATACAAAATGTCCTAATAATTTTAATATAGTCAAAGAACCTTTCAAAAGCTTTTAAAACCTACTTACTGGACCCACAAAGATTAAATACTATCTAAATGCACCAGGTTTATATTCCCTACTCACTTTATTACCCAGCTATAATACCGTTAAGCTTTCTACACTCCATATGCAAGCTTTCATCCTTTAGAAATTACATTTTTTATTTATCATTTTTTTTCCTTTTCCTAACTTATCTTTTATACTCATCATTGTACTTGAAAATAGCCTATATACTCTGACTATTCACTGTGACAGAGAAAGTAGATGATTGGCCTTAATCAACAGATTTAAACAACCTATACTTACAATTAGTGTGTCTTTTTATGTCATTTATTTTAGTTTGCATAGACAGATGAGCAAAGCATCGCCACTGCAGGGCTCCTGCTACAACCCCTCACAATGATGGGAAGTTTGGCATTCTTTGCTAGCTCATCATATTAGATGGACATAAATATTGATTACCGTAAATTTCCAACTTGATAGTCATATCAAGCTCCCAAATTTATAGTTCACATCTCATAAAAGGGAAATCCCAGAGGCTCTTCCAGAAGAAATCTTATCAACTTGCCATCTTTTTGATAATCAGGTAGCATATGGACCTTCCGCGAAATTGTACTGTTGTATATTTGAAACTCACTTTAATATAAGTTCTCTTTTCTAGCAATAGAATCAATTTTAATTCAAACTTTTCCAGCAAGTGAAACTCTACATCACCATGTCAAAATTCATGATAATATTGCATATACTAAAAGATATCCAGTTTTTTTCCATAAGTCTTTCTAAAATGAAAAAATTAAACCAAATTGCAGTAACAAATCTGGCTTGCTTGATGTGAATAACTTGGTGCATATTAAATTAATACTAGTATCCAAATATATCAGAAATATTGTGATATGGAAGTTATTGAAGCATCAATTGGAACAAGATTCCTTTTGGCAATTAATCAAAAATTAGCATTATCAGCTCATACAACCTTTAATCATTTTGATAAACGTGAAACGAATTTTTTTTTTTAAAAAAAACTAATGATGAGATTTGGTACCTGCACCTAAAAAACATTTCTCTTTATTCCAGATAGGAATTCAATTATTAAAACCCATGAAAAATAAAAATACAGTAACAGAGAATATGAAGTGGGGAAACATTTTGCACGTTAAAACATCTAGTTCCTTTATCCATTAAATAAAGAACCCCGAGTACAGCAAACTGACATAAAGCTAATCTACCCAAAAGAACACTACCACCTAACCTACCTTTGCAAATGACTATCAAACTGGACCACTGTCTATCTTTTTAACGGATGCAGCCATCCTTAAGTAGCAAATTATTCCAGCGTTCGCGGACAAGTTTCCACCAGAATAAAACCCAAAATAACCTAACAACCAACAATCCCACCATCGCCGCACATAAAGCAACAGGAGGCTCCGCTCCAGTTAGTCAAACGGATAAAACCAACAAGGATTCAAAAACCAGCTCTTTCTCAATTACCAATCCATCGAGAAACGAAACCGCCGAAATGAGAAGTGTAAACTTTAAGCATCGCTCTAGTGTAAGATAACAGAGCCCAAAAGCAAGGCTACGGATCCGAGAGACAGATCTCCGAATGCAAAAGCGGTAACAAGGACGAGAGAAGAAAAGAGAGAACCGGAGAGGTTACCGACCGAGGTAGCGATTCGATCCGGAGGAGCCGAAAGCAAGGAAGAGCCTCCGCCACCGCTGCTGCCGTCCGAGATGGGGTACGGAGGCAGCTGCTGTAGGTGGCGATCGACTGGTAATAAGGACTCCCTCGCCGACGAGAAGGAGAGAGATATTTTTGTCGTCGGCAAGCTCGTTCTACTACTGCTATTTTTGTGGAGGATGGGAGGGTTCGGTCTGCTACTTCTTGAAATGCGCGTGAGAGAGCGATTACAGAGAAGAATAATAAAATAACGAAAGATGCAGCAGCAGAAGCGGAAGAGAGAGTGGGTGGGCGGGCGGGTGCGTTCCGTTACGTCAATCGATGGGAGGGAGTGGGTTTAGCTGTCGGGTACATGTCACGAATTGGGAGAGCCAACGAGGCGCCAATGGACACACAGTGCCGGGGCCACCTGTCTGAGTCTGCGGGTAAACTTCGCAGGGGGAGTTTTTGATGTCCTCTTTTTTGGCAACGTCATCGTGTTTATTGGACTCTTTCTCATACTTGGGGAAGCCGTTATGTGACGGTGGGCCCTGGGGAACGAGACGGGAACCGACATTTTATTAGCGCTAATTGTGGTGCCGCCCGACCTCCTGTTTTGTTGACCCACGTGGTTATCCTCCACGTCATCATTTATATGAGAAATAAATATACGATAGAAATAAACATTATCGCATGTAATAAATTTTAAATTTTTATTTTAAAACCTAAATATATTTGTCCATATATATTTAACAAATATTTTTTTCAATATATTTTTTTTCTTTCCTTTCTTTCTCGCGTAAAAAAATTAGAATCGTCGATCTAATGGTTCTTTCATCCCGCCCCCATAAATATAGAAGAAGTAAATCACGGATAGTCATTGACTTTGATACGATAATAAGTACAGTGAAAGACATGATCCGACATGGATATTAAATAGACCGCTAACACGGGAGATCAAATTTTATTTTTTTTATAAATTCTACACCACATTTGCCAACGAATAATTTCTACGGGACTCTTCCTTTCCTTCTTAAAGGATATAGACTTCTCCTTAAACAATAAAGACTTTTTAAAAATTATAAATGAATTAAATGGAAATATTTTTCTTCTTTTAGTTTTCTATTCAAATTTTCGGTCTGATTAATCTCTGAGAATGATCAATCATGTCCTACAGACCTTCGAGACGTCTTATCAATAATGGAGTCGGATAAAGTCAGAGCTCATGTGACCTTCACCGACCACTAAGGATAAATCAAAAATATTCGTAGTTTTTTCACGGTTCAATTTAAACTCTGTAGTCACGTTATCCCTGAACGATAGTCCAACGTCAAAATCGTACTATGTCCACTAAACAAATCTCAAGGTTATTCGAATGAACTTTTTTTAAATTCATCGTCGGATAATATCACAGTAACAAATTGAACTGTATTTTTCTATAAAATATCTTTCTATTTTTATCCCTGTATCGAGCCCTTGATGGCTATTTTTCTCCTCTTCGGTTCCATGGTATGATATGAATGATTTTACTTATTTTTTAACTCGCGAGAAAAATATTAGAAAAAGAGAGAAGAGAAAGTCAAGTGAAAGGAAAAAAAATAATTAGTCGATAAGTAAAAGGGGAATAAAAAAAAGGACAGAAGAAGAATCGAACTAGTACTTTCTTTATTATTAAGTTTCACTTCAATTTTTTAAAAAAAATGATTCTTGCATAACAGAGTAACTTAGAACATCAAATAAAAATCGACGTTGAAATTCATCTTATATGACCCCAAACGCATAATAGAGTTCAACATCAAAGTTTTTAAACACTCTTGAGCTAGCAATAACTCGTTTTACTTAGAAATCACATTCAGAGCTTGCCCTGTGCCAAGTCTATTGAAGTGATCGTCCAAAGTCCAAAAAATTTTAATATTATTAAAGCCTTTATATAAGATAAAAAAAATTATATCAAAATTAATCATGAATATGACTCAATTATTAAGATTTTACCTAAGATCTTAGAATAATTTGGATTGACTCTGATCATATCTAACATCCTAACATCTATTGAGATATCTACGATCACATCTACATATCTCAATAATTTCTTTCGTCCTATTAATCTTCTACTTAAACAACGAAATTAACTTTTTCTATGAGATCCTTGTCGAACTATCAACTCAAAAACATCCCCATCAAATTTCAACCCTCAACATTAAAATGATTGAAAACTAAAATTGTATTAACTCGTGAATAGTCAATTTCAATGCCTAAAATTTTAACTCATTTTTGTATTGATGACATGATTTATTCTTTCTAACAATTTTTTTAATATAAATAAATAAATTTATCTAAACACTAGACTAATTTTTTAAAAATAATAATAATAAAGAACTCTACTATATTTTTTTACACATTCTAAAATATAATAAAAGTTATTGAATATTTCAAAAATTTATCAATTCCCAATCTAATCGAAAGCATCTAATTAAATACAATCTATCTGTTTAGCTTTTCTGTCGAGTCTAGTTTGTCTATGTATTTGTTTGGTCTATTTATCTAGTCTAGTTTGTCTATTTGTTCCATATGTTTGTCCAATGTGATTTATTTATCTATCTGCCTAGCCTAGCCTAGCTTCTAGATTTTTCATTTATGTTTATTCAGTGTGATATATTTATCTTGTTAAGATTTTCATCATCTTGGTCTAAAATTCATGTAAACATTAGACTTTTTGAGTCACAAGGTAGAAGTTTAATTATATTAGTCCAAGCGCTCTGCATCAAATCAAGCACATCTTTTGAGGATTTCAATATTAATTCGTCAATTTAATGATTTTCATCGTTTTATTTTATGATCATTATAAGATAGATAAATTACGAAAAACCTTATAGATTTTGATGTGATTGTCAAGATATATAGAAGTCATCTGAATTTAGGAAAAAAATTAGATCTCCTCCGAAATCAATCATTATTTTATCCGTAAAATTCATCATATCTTAATTACCATATCATTCCGGTGAAAACGAGGGTTTCGCCATTAATGATGGCTATATATCTCAATTGTCTATCGAAATTTATCAAATTTGTAATTGTAAGATTTTAATAATTCCAAACAAATGACCAAAAGTAATATTAAAAATATTGTAAGAAAAAATCTTTAAATGAAGGTGTTTATCTAAAATAGCCTTTCTCTTACTTTGTTTTTTAAAACAGACCTAACTCCAATTCCTACCTAGCAAGTGGAAAAACTTCTCCCCCCGCTGAAAAGAAAAAATACATAGAAAAATTTAGGTTACAGTCACTTTTCTTTACTTGTATGATTACTGACAAAATAATAATAGATTTACGATGGTGGAGATGGAATGATCTACTAGTTGCAAGGCCAAAGTAATTTTTGACATACTGTAGATGAGACTACAGTACGATAATAGAATATTCAATTTGATTTTTAAATATTTATGATTCAATCTTTAGTTACGATAAATTTATAAAAAAAAATTCTAAATGAAATAACAAATTAAAAAACTAAGATGATTGAGATTGTTGCACAAATACTCTCTGATTTATTTTCCTCTTTTAAACATAGAATAACAATAGAGTACTACTAATATGATGATTTTATATTTTTATAAACATTTGACAATTAAAAGTAACTTTTACTGGCACAATCAAATTGGATGATAGATTTATTAATTATAATAGATCAGGATCGATTTTTAATGCAATTAATTCTTTTAGAAAAATATTTTTCTACTTAAAAATTATTCAATTATTATGATTTATCTCCCTCCATATCCATTTTGAACGAGGGTTATTATCTTTTTACCGCACAGAGTATAGGTGGAAATGATTTAAGATTTGAAGTTGAGATGCAATGCTTATAGAGGTGGAGATAGTAATGATCGAGATTTGGATTTTAGGAAAAATGAAGTTTAAATTTTAAGGGAAGAGAGATTTAGGTTTTAGAAAAAAAAGAAGAGAAAGTTTAAATTTTAGGGGAAAGAAATTGGTTTATTAAAAATTAAAACTATATTAACTCTTGAACAATTATTTCTAATGCACGTTCCTAATGCTTTTTATACATTAATGACACCATTTATCCTTTCTTTCGAGCATTCTTTCTAATAAAATTAAACAGTCTTATTAAAAAACTAAATTGATTTTTTTAAATAATAGAAAAATCTACACTATATATATAGTGTAAAAATACATTAAAATAGCGAAGAATTCTAACAATGAAAATAATTTATTACAAATCTATAATGAATTTGGCAAATTATTAAATCATTACAAATTAATAACGAAATTTATAACAAAAGAATTTTTATCGTAAAATTAGCAACAAAATATATATTTGATGTCAAATTTGTAACAAATTAAATTTTGTCACAAATATCATCGCTAATTTTACAACGAATTTAACTTTCGTTGCCGAATTAGCGACGAAAATTAAATTCGTTGTAAATTTTTGCGATGAAATAAGAATTCGTTGTAAAAATTTACAACGAATTCTGAATTCATTGTAAATTCTCTGACGAAAATAGAATTCGTCGCAACAAATCTAGAATTCGTCGCAGAATTGACAACGAATCCAAAATTCATTGCAAAGTTTCCAATAAATTGCACGGCAAAAAAATTTCGTAAAGTTTGCGACGAATTTCATATTCGTCGGTAAATCAACGATGAATTGTATCTTTCGTCGCAGAAATTGCTACGAATTTCAAATTCATCGCAAATTCTCCAACGAATATGGAATTCACCGCTAAATTTGTAACGAATTTAAAATTTATCACCAAATCTACAACGAATTTTATCTTTTATTGTAAATTTGCAATGATCTTTGCAACGAAAAATTTTCGTTGTCGAATTCCCATATAATGTCTCCCCTTTCCCTTCTCACGATCATCCCGCTCATTACCGTCACTCAGGTACGCTCACTCTCCCCCTCTTTCCCACATAATCCGACGATTCGCCGCTGAATCTGATGGTGAATCGCTGAATTGGCATCGACATTGCCTTCGACGGGTCGACACCCCCTGCTGGGGCGACGCGGCGATGCCCCCTGCATAGGGGGGTGGCGCGATGCCCTGCGCACGCAGGGGTGATGCCTCGCCGAGCGCGGGCTTATGGGGTGATGCACGCCCAACACGTGCCCAACCCCCTGCCCCCTTGTGGGGTGACGCATGCCCAATGTATGCCCAACCCGCATGGGGGCGATGCTCATGCTTCGGACAGCACGGGCGGAGCCACGAAGGAGTCGCCCCCTCCCCCCATGCGAGGTCGCCCCAGTCCATGGGCATCATCCTTCCGAGGGTTTTTGCAGTCGTGTTGCCCCCCTTTAATGTTTTATATAAAATGTACAAAATTTTAATGTTTTATTTGATATAGATTTAAATTTTTATATGGTTGTTCGTCTTTGATTAGCGATACATACACAAAGGATTCTGTTGATTAGCTCATTATATATTGCTTCCACCAGTAACGATATTCTATTCAAAATTTTTACTATATATAATATTTGTTTTTTATGTTTTTTTTACTATAAAAATTTATTATTAATTTGATATATTATAGTTTATAGCTCATTATTATACCAAAAATAGATATGTATTAATTATAAAAATTTATTTTGGATACAAATTAGTTATTCAATTAAATTATTTATCCATGCAAAACGACGAGAATAGAATTAATCTTTGATATAAATTTGGAAATAGAAAAAATGGAGAAAGAAAAGAATTGGATGTATAAAAAAAATTATCTAAACATTAGAGTTTAATGGATGAGTTTATTATTGATCTGAAATAATTTTTTAATTTTTTTCATAGTAATGTTGAGTTTATTAATGAGAATAAGTTAAGGTGCCCTTGCAAAAATATCATAATGGTAAATTTTTACCATGAGAATATCTTTGTAGATTTGATTTTACTCTAAATTATTATAATTGGACATGTCATGGTGAATCATTCATATCCGATGAAGTGGATGAACAAAACATGCAAATGTCATTTAGTGGAGATCAGAGATATTACAATCAATTAAATTCATATCAGAGGATGATAGTTGATGCAACGGGTCAGAATTTCATTCCCGAATCGAGCACTACAAGTTCTAGTTTTCCTCAAGCACTTGAACAAATGTATAACAATTATGCATCACCATTGGAGGAGGTAGAAGTAACAGTCGTTGATGAAAATGCAAATAATGATTCATATAACCAATTTCAGGAAATATCGAGAGCTATAGATGAATCTGTCTAGTCTAGTTGTGATAGTCACACTAAATTATCTCTAACTGCAAGGTTACTGAATGTTAAAGCTGAGTATAATGTGTCTGGAGATGGTTTTAATGATTTTATTCAAGTTATTGAATAAGTATTGTTACGCGATCACATAATGCCCAATGATTTCTATAGTATGAAAAAACTTATAAAAGAATTAGACCTTCCGGAAGAAAAAATTGATGTTTACAGAGATGATTGTATGCTATATTTGGGAGATAATGCAAATACAAATATTTGTAAATTTTGTAATCAATGCAGGTATAAGAGTACTAGGAGGTTGGGTGGTAATAAGCAACGTAAATCATATAAACAAATATTTTATTTGCCTTTAACTCCTAGATTACAAAGGTTTTATGCATCAAAGGTGACTGATGAACACATGACTTGACATGCCATGCAAATCATGAAACAGAATAAGGATTAATGTGTAATCCATCAGATGCAGAGATGTGGTCAAATTTTGATAGAACATATCATGAGTTTGTGAAGGAGACTCGAAACATTAGATTAGGTCTTTATGCTGATGGATTTGCTTCATTTGGCAAATCATTAAAAACTTATTCTTGTTGAACAGTTATCTTAACTCTGTATAATCTTCCACTCGGTATGTATATGAAAACACCGTATATATTTTTAACATTGATTGTTCCTGACCCATAAAATCTGAATAAATTAGTAAATATTTACATGCAACCACTAATTGCGGAGCTGAAACAACTATGAGATGAGGGTGTTTCTACACATGATATTCATACTAATCAGATGTTTATAATGAAAGTTACGCTTCTTTGGACTGTAAATGATTTTTCATCTTATGACATGTTATCGGGATAGCGTACCATTGGGATTTTAGGATGTTCAATTTGTATGGAGAGATCAAAGTCATTCAGATTGAAATACGGAAAGAAGACGAGTTATTTTGACTGTCATAGATAATTTTTACCATCAAATTATAAATTCAGAAGAAATAAATAAAAATTCATTAAAAATAGAATTGAAAGAACACCTCCACCATTGAGATTAACCGGTGATTGCATATGACATAGAGTGCTTTACTTTTTATCTGTTATTGAAGAACTAAATGTTATAACATATGATTATGGAAGTATGCATAAATAGACTAAACGGAGTATATTTTGAGATTTACCATATTGACAAAGTCATTTGATTCATCATAATATCAATGTAATGCATATTGAGAAGAATGCTTTTAATAATCTAATAAATACAGTAATGGATACTACTGGAAAAACAAAAAACAATCTAAATGTAAGAAAAGATATGCATTTGATTTGAAAATGACCAACTCTTGATGTCGATGAAAGCAGTAGGGAACCAAAGCCAAAAGCAATTTATACATTGGATAAGAATCAAAAATGAATTGTTTGTGAATGATTGAAATTATTGAGATTTTCTGATGGTTATGTTTCTAATCTTGAAAGATGCTTTGATATAAAGGAATGCAAATTGATTGGTTTGAAAATTCATGATTATCATATATTCATGGAAAGACTAATTCCTATTGCTTTTAAGGAAATGTTACTAAATTTTGTGTGAGGTGTCATTACAGAGTTAAGTATTTTTCTTCATGATATTTGCTCGACAGTATTGAGGCATTCACATATGGAGACATTAGAGATAGACATTCCAATCATTTTGTGTAATTTAGAAAGAATATTTCCTGTGTCATTTTATGATTCCATGGAACATCTTTTGGTTCACTTGCCATATGAGCCCAAAGCTGGAGGACTTGTTCAATTTCGATGGATGTATCAATTTGAAAGGTGAACTTTTCATTTTCTTTTATCGTTGTTAGTGCATTATAAATTTACTAATTTAGTATATGTTATTTTCTAATACATTTTGTTTTATTACTAATCAAGTTATGCAATATCACGAGCGAGATTTTCCACTGTGATTTAAGGATAAAATTATAGCGCTAATTTTTTTTACAAATTCAGAGATCACAGATGAGTTGTATTATTTAGCAATGAGACATGATGTTGAAGTTCAACTATATGATACATGCATTGTAACTGAGATTCGATATCATACGAGGTTCCATGATTCACGCAGAATTACTCAGAATAGTGGGATCATCGTACCATCCTTTGACGATGGAGACAATTTGGATTTTTTTAGTGTGTTGAAGGATGTGGTTCAAATATTTTACTCTTTTAGGTATAAAGTTCAATTATTTTGGTGTAAATGGTTTCAATGTAATTAAAAAAATCGTTAGTGGAAGAGTATGATTTCTTGTGTATTGACACTTCAAAACATGGTATGATGATGACCCATTCATTTAGGCAATCTAAGCAAATCAAGTGTATTATTTGAATGATATCAAACGCAGAGGTTATTGGAAGGTCATGCAAAGGGTTGACCATCGAAAAATATACGAAGTAACTAAAGTTGATGAAGTATCTGAAGATTTTGAGGTTGGTAATATCTTGAATATAAAGCTAAACCAAGAGATTTCATCCAATAATTCAACTTCAGTAGTTGGTGAAGACTTAGCGATAACTCAACTATGTCAATTAGATATTGAGCATCAACAAATAAATATGACAAATGCACAAGTGGATTTGGATATGGGCGCTCAAAGTAGTCGTATTGATGAGGGTGAAGATAATGAAAATGACAGTGAAGCGGATGATTATTTATCCTTTTCAAATAATTAATGATAACGATTAGATGTATTTACATAGTATTTATATTGTTCTTCATTTACAATTTATGTATTTAATATAATCTTTCATTATATGTCAATCTGTATATAATGCTTATATCACAGTTATGCCGCCTAAGAGAATTGAGCGCCCCTAATTGTGCCAATAAGTAGACAATGCTCCTGCTCCTATTGGTTAGTTATGTGGTTTTAAATATGTTTATTTTGTTTGCTATTTATTTAACTTGTTAATTGCTAACACTTTTTGATTTACAGTTCGTCTGATACATAGAGAGACATGAGGCACACACTCCGATCGATTCTGATCGCAAATCGAGGAATGAGGTAAATTACTCATTACCTTTCGTAAGAGCGATGGTCATCCTATCGGGACAAATGAAACTACTTTTATGACAGAGTTAGGTTTGTCAATTAAGAAGTTCGCTTCCCTACAAGCTAAGAGTTAAAAGCATATCCCCGTGGACAATAAACAAATGATATATGATCGATTGTCAGTAAGCACGAGTAATTTGATATTTATATAATCAACCATCATTCGTTAATAAATTTCAATATTGGTATTTTTTTCAGGCTGCTTTCGATATCAGTTTTGTTGAGGAGGCAACGTCGGTAAGAAAGGAGACCGACAGATTAATGAGTGAAATGTACAAAGACAATCGAAATAAAATACACACTCATTATAAGAGCCTACTGCATCTTCCCCTACTGAGTGTCGACATCATATGCCGATCGAGTTTTGTGAGACACAGAAAGATTTGAACTATATGTGCGACGATCTGTTTGAATCAGAGAAATTTCAGGTAACTCAATCTATACTAATTATCTGAGTTATATATAAATTAAAATATTTGTTCTACAACTCATGTGTTTACGTTTTATCTTAACAAATTTTTATATTGTAGACACGATCGACAACAAATGCCCAAAATCGATCACAACTACTATTTACCCATCGAAGTGGCTCAAAATCATTCATTCAATGCATTTACGACGTTATAAGTACAAACTTTATAGTTATAGTATATTATTTGATATTTTTAATATTAACACATTATAATATTTTTCAGACTGATTAGTCTCAGAGAAAAGATTGGATTACTGTCTTTAATACAATCCATTATAGCTCGTCAAAAGGGTGGAGTGGGGAGAGAGTCGAGGCTCATACGTAAGATATAATCGATATAATTTAGTGAAGTTGTTTTTAAATCTTCATAATTCTTTGTAAACTTATTAATAATATGTTTATTATTCTTAGAGTGATATGACGAGACTGCGAAATGAGCACATTTAATCACAAGAAATCGGAGATGATATCGATGCAGTTCAGATTGCAAATTAGATTTGTGATCAAGTCCTCGATGTTCGTTCTGGATATATTAGAGGACTTAGAAGTGAGCCAAAACTAGCTAGATTCACTTCTTCGGATGTCAGCTCCTCCTCCAAATTAACTAATGCAATACTACGTGAAAAACTTGAGTCCACCCAGCAACAATTAGATGGGATAAAAGAGGAGTTAGCAAACACTTGAGTTCAATTAGCTAGCACACAAGATGAGTTGACATCAATGAGATCAAGACAAGATATATTTGAAGCAATTTTGAATCAGCTTGCACCTGGAGCTAGCTTTACAATCATTGATATATGAGTCATCTTCAACTCCACCTCCTCCTCCATCTTAGAGTTTGTGAACATTTCTATTTTGACCTAGTAAAATTGTGAACTTGAATGTGTTTGAATTTGGATAGTATGAATTTATGAAATTGGGTGTTTTAGACTTTAAATCGGATGTATTTGTGAAATTTGTGAAATTTGTGCAAAGGTTGGAACCGTCAACCTAGCGGCCCCTATCAGCCCGCCCCCGTGCCATCGTAAGGGAGGTAAATCACGGTGGATCTTTGGCCCTTGAGACTAGTAACCAGCGCATGGAGGGACGGAACTCGTTTTTGTGAGGAATTGACCCGTTGTCCATTTGTGCAACTTTCTACATGCGCTAGCCACTAGCCCCTTCCCGCGGGGGCGGATGTATTTGTGAAATTGGATGTTATGTTAGTTGTTATTAAATGTAATTGTTGTTAAATTGTTTGAGTTGTATGTTGTTAAGTTAAATTGTGTGATTGATATTGTATTACAGGATTTCGAATACAAATTAAATGAATTCAGGAAATCTATATTTTCATGGTTAGCGACGATTTTTTTTTTCAATTTCGTCGCTAACATCGATATGCGACATTAGGATTTTTAGGATTAGCGACAAAATATTTAATTTCGTCGCTAACTTTTTGCGTATCAGTCGACTGTCCAAATGACGCAGTCAGCTGTTGTAAGATATTAGCGACAAATTTTATAAAAATTCATCGCAAACGATTCAATTAAATAGAGACGAAATGAATTCGTTTCGTTGTTAACCCGTCAATCGAATCGTCAGTCGAAGCTCTTCCGATTCTGTGGCTGGCCAAAAAATAGATAGTCGACTGTTGTTTTGTGTCAGTCGATTGATATTTAGCGACGAATTTGATATATTTCATCGCCAATATCAGGGATTTTTCTTTTTTCGATATTTTAAATTTAGTGACGAAATATTTATTTTTCACGACATTTTTCCTTTCGTCGATAATATTACCGACGAAAAAGTTATAATTCGTTGCTAACTTCTCTTAGCGATAAGTTTATTACGACGAAACTAGCGATGAAATATTATCGTCGTTAATATTATTTAGAGACAAATTTTTGGTATTAACGACGAAAAAATTTCGTCACTGTTTCCTATTTTTCTTGTAGTGAGTTTTTCGATCTTGTTTTTTTTTATAATTCATGTCTTACGATTTGACTAAATCTCGAAGACGAACAATCCAACCCCATGAAAAATATAATTTTCACCTATGACTAAAGTAAATATAAGAAATATAGATGAGTCTTAATCGATAATCCAACATCATTAAACATATATCTAATTTGGAATCTTAAACCTTAATTATTTGGGAAATTAACCATTCGATCTTTCCTTACTTTATCCATGATCATACAATCGAACCATTAATTCGACTATTGGTCCATTGATCGAACGGATCACTACGATCCAAATTTGAAAACACTCCATGTGCATAGGAAAAGAGAGTTGCATTCATTTGATGCAAAACCCTCCCCTCCCTAGGAAAAAATCATGATTATATTCCTTTTCATAGAACACCATTAACAATAATAAATATAATAAAATCATCATCGATCGCATGTGTGTTAAGAACAAGCGATCCACCTCCACTCTTTATTTTTCGGTATTGTACTAAAAACATTAAAAAATAATAATCAAATTCAATGTGGATGTCGTTCTAGCCAGCTACAAATCGACCATTCATCTTTTTTAATTAAAAGAATGGAAAATTAATAATAATAATAATAATGCTCTCCACATCACATTGTCTACTGCTAAATTATACCTTAATTGTCCTAAAACTACAGTTTTTTCAGACGTTCGAGTCTTAACTGTAGTATATTTATAGATTTTTTTTTTTTCAAATTGAGCGTTGAGCCTAAAAAAATTGAATTGTTAGACCGTCTGCTATAAATACTTTTTAATTTACTTTGACGTCCGATGAAAATTTTTTATGAAATCGAATCGATCGTCTCTACGATTAAGCAAATCAAAGACTTAGATATACAATATATACCAATTAAAAATAATAAAAAATAAATAAACAAAAAATTGTAGCTCAATTAATATATATCAACTTTTGTCTTCAAAAGGGCAGGGAATCCAATCCTGTCCCTTGAGAGTTGATTAATTCTATTTCCTTTTCTCGTCGTTTATCATTAATTAGTCAATGACAAAAAAAAAACAAAGAAAAGAATAATAATATATATAGTTAATATATAATATAGCTAGAGCGACTAAACTTTACATGGGTCGTAATTGTCACTCGTTCTTTTCTCTTTCGACCACTCGACTTTTTATGATCTCCATGGGAGAACACGATGCGCGTGAATTATTGATGCATAAATTAAATGCCACTTTCTAGCGTATGTACCAGTTCAAAAGAATTGAAGATATTTTTGGTAGAACAAATTAATATAATTAATTAATTACTTAATAGTATGTTAAACCATAGCGATTTAATCTTAACTATCTTTGTTAATTTTATTTTTGGTCGATATTTTTTAAAATCAATACGATTCATTCAAACCGTCTAAGTTCAAAGATATTAGTTTTTTTATTTTTAATAATTTAACTATTCAGAACGATTTTTCATCCAGAGGGAGGACTTCTATTTCAATATCAACTCCGATTAATTTTGAAGATGGTCCGACTCCAAAAATACACACTAAACAAATCCAAAAATTAAATGCACACGGTTTCATCAAAATTCTTAGACTTCCAAAATTTCCTCCCATTGATATGGCAGAAATTGTAGTTGGAAATTAATTTATATTTCTTTGAAAAGTTCACTATTGATTTTACCATCGCATCGTGCTCTGAGGAGCAAGTTTAAAGATACTACTCGAAGTTAGTTATTGTGAAAATAAAGTTGTGAGTTATATGAATCTTTGGTCCGATTAATCTCTAGGAGTGACTGATCATGTCCCACGAATTTTCAGGACGTCTCGTCAACAGCTGAGCCGGATAAGATCGAAATTCAAGTAGTCTTCACCGACCACTAAGGGTAAATCAGAGAAGCACTCGCAGCTTTTTTACGGTTCAACCAGGACTCCGTAAGTATGTCATCCTTAAATGATGGTTCAAAGTCGAAATCGTATTTCATCCATCGAGTAAATTTCTGGATCCCAGAGTCGTTCGAATAGATTTTTTTTTTTAAATTCACCGTCGAACAATATCGCAACAGAAGATCGAATTACATTCTCTTATAAAATATTTCTCCGTTTTTATCACTGTATCTAGCTAGCGGCTATAATATATATATTTATCTTTGATATAGTTTGTTTAGCCTTCAAGGTGCAATCAATTTCAGGGCATAAAAATATTAAAGGAGAGACACAAAAGCACTACAACGATCCACATACCTTTCGAGCTGGATATGCCTTTCAATCGAACTAAAGTTTTCGGTCTTCTTTTTGGCCAATAAGTCTTCGATCTAAGATCTGGTCCAAGATATTCAAACTTAAATAAATAAATAAACCAAATTAATGATTAATTAAATAATACGTGAAACTAAAAAAGTTTGTGCTAGCTTGAGGTTTAATTAATTACTTTAATTTGTGAGCCTCGACCTTAGTCTTGGGTCGTCGTAAAGCTGAAATATGAAAGAAGAAAAAAAAATTAGCAAATTTTAAGTGCAAAATATCTCTAGGTAAATCCTGTACTTTGATAATAATATATGTATATTATGATTTAGTAGTATTCGCATGGAATATATATATATACACATACATAGAGGTTTTAAAAATGGGTTGAACAGGTCGATGAGTATGACACAAACGCGATTAATTAGTTCATTAACAAACTCAATTAGGTCAGACATAGTTTATGGTCAGTCATATTAATTAGAGTTAACACATGAGGTTAGCCAACGTTTGTTAGAGATAACATATATATGATGTTTTAGTAACGAGTATTTAAACCGACATTGATGTGTAAATGTAAAGTTTATTTTTTAAAAATAAAATAATAATAATAAAAATAAAATATATGAAATACAAAATAAATATGAAAAATAAAATAAAATCAACAATAACTAATAATAATATTTTTAAATTTCCAACTAAATAAATAAATTGAATTCTATATTGGAGGTCACGGGAATCATGCACGATTCAAATTAGATTGTTTTTTTATTTTATATCATGTAAAGTACAATATGGCTTAATTTATAAATTTTTATTATAAATTTTGTTTTACACCCACAAATATAATGTAACGACGATCGATAAAATTAAATGCTCAAAAGAACAATAATATGCTAATTTAATTAATATACCTATGATAACTCAAAAGGAATTTAAAAGGCGAGAAGCAGTTAAAGTCCTAATTAAGTAGATATTTTGAAATTCATTACTCTGGAGGATTCGATGATAAATAATATTTTAGAGGTGCTATCTCCAGACCTCTAGACTCTTGTATTTTTTTATCGCTAGTGCTGATGGGTGATGATAAAGATACTCAACGTGATGCTATGATAATTACGTGCGTTTTAAATTTTTCATTCGGATTTAAATTTTTTTTATTATTCTGATCAACGGATCAAAGGATATAATTCTATGTGATTTAAATCTTTTCATCATCATCGAGAAAACAATGATAAAAAATACTAAGGAAGCATAATCGTCTTTTGCTACCGTTGTTATAAATATGACTTAGTTTTTTTTTTTTTTACGGTCCGATTAATCATGAAAATGATCAATTTTATCCCATAGTTCTTTAATTGGGTGTTAAATAACTCCTAAATAAGGTATGCTCGATCGACTATCAAATAAATCAATGAGTGCATACGAGGACAGCCTCAGCAGTTCCACTTGTTATCGGGATAATTAAATCAGAAAATGTTCGGATAGTCTCAACGGTTTTTTTGATTTATCATTTCATTTGATTTTTTTTTTATAAATATATCATGATTAAAAATTAAATCGTGAATATATAAGATATGGTAATTACTTGGGCAAATTCTATTGGCCTTTTTCAATATCATTTTACTTAATCAAATATTGTCAAATCGAATTCTCCACCGTCCTAAATCTTTCATTGACAGAAATTATTATTAAAATCAAAGAGTGCAAAGATGTGAGCAATTATAAATATTTTAAAAATTAAATATGCACGTGCCTATTTACTTTATCGAATTCAATCATCAAACATAATATTAATAAAATTTTTTTTAAAAAAATGAACTAGTCAATAAAAGACGCCACGTAACTTAACCACAAACTTCAGCTAGCTAGATAATACAAGAAGCAACGAGCGATATGACAAGATATATTTTTTTAATTATGCCGACGAAAATTCAAAGCTCTTCGTAAATTAAATTTTATCCGTACGTAAGTTAATAATTAAATTTTACTATATAAAATATTAGAACCGTCAATTTAATTAGTGATTTTTATCAATCTGTCTCACGCTAACAGGGGATCTTTGGATTTTGATATATTGATCAAAGACAATTAAAAATCATCTGAATTCAAGAAGAAATTTTAGATCTTAATTACATAGACATCTTATATAATAGAGATGATCGAGACAAGTTATATATAATTTGATCAAATATATTATATATATAATATAATCTACACGTACGGGCCTAAATCATTTCTCATTCTCTTTCATTTAATTTCTCTATATATCACTTCGTTTTGCTCTTTTAATTTCAAATTCTTCCATTGAAATTTTACTTGGACATCAAAAAGGCATCGTCCAATTACGTGTATTAATCATTAGCATCGACTATAAATTTTGAAGATTAATATCATTATCATAATTAGTCATGGCCGGTTGTTCAACTAACTCTTTCTTAACTAAGTCAACGAAATAAATTGAAATTCCTATTGTACGGATGCTTCTGATTAGTTCATCTACTAAAAATGTATACCCAAATTAATTCATCGACAAAGACTACTAGTAATTAAATTACATTATTATTTTTACAAGAAAAAAAAAATCATTTCGCCCCAAGCTAATATATCCTTTATAGTTTTTTTTTTAAAAATGCCCTCTCCAGTTTTTATTTCGTTATTATTATTATTTTTGTATATTTGTATTGACAAATTTTACTCTCTTACGTACTTTTGTTTGGAATCATTGAAAAAAAAACACCTCTTTAGTTTCACTATTGCCATTTTAACCCCACATACACAAATATAATAGATTAAAAAGATTGAAAGATTTTTTTTTTTAAAAAAAAGGACAAAAATAAAATTATAGTTCCAGAGTGAAATGGTATTAATAGTAAAAATTTATTTTTAAAGATTTTTTATTTATTTATCTTAAGCTCTTAGACTTGTTGCCTTATCAAAATGCCCCATGTAGATTCATTATTATTGTTTTATGTACCCTATAATTAATTTGTAAATGTTGGCAAAACTCCTCCTCCGATTTCAAATATTATCGATCACTTTACTCCCACTCTAACGCCGAGATACTGACTCGAGCATATGATACTATCGATGATGAAGCTAAGGGTACATCATACATGTGAAGCAATAAAGGGAAAACTACGACGACGAGCAATTTGATCACATCGATAATAATAAAACTATGGAGGATATTTTTAAAAACAATTAAAAAAGGAAGGGGCAAAATGATTATTTAAAAAAAAAAAAAAAAAAAAAAAAGGTCGGCAAAGGTCAGCCTCCAAAAAGTGATATTTTAGCATTGGTCATATCCTTCAAAGGATCTTCGACTAGATTTTTATGAAATCTTGGGAAAAGATTCCAAATTCAAGTCGCTTTCTACTCCAATAAAATCAACTCGATCGTATGAATAAAATTAGAGGTCGAGGCAATTTTGCCGGCTCCTCGATAAAAAATTAAAAATTTTAAAAATTAAAAAAAAAACCAAAATAAGAATCTTATTTATTTATTTTATTTTCATATTTCAAATCGTGTTATAAAGAACTAAATATGTGGATTTGTTTGCTTAGTCATAGAATTGATGTTTTAATTATATAGATTCAAATGTTGTGATAATAAGAATATTGGAATCGGACTAGTTAAAATATTGATGAGCACGAACTACATTTTCTTCTTCTTTTTTTCATAAAAGAAAAATAGAAAAAGGGCTTTTAAAGAAGGACGATCCAAATTAAATAAAGGCCATGCGAAGCCCAATCCTAGCTAGGAAACAAGAATTAATCATGGATTTTGAGAGTAATGTCGTTTAATTTATTATTCAAATAGATGTAGTTATGACTCGTAAATTGTTGAAATTGTGGGCTTTCTATTTCTTCTTGTTGCGTCGTCCTTGTCAAAATTACTCTGATCGCGACTATAAATGTTTGGGAAAATCATATAATTTGGCTGTGTTTTTGGAGAGGAGAGGAAAAAAAATGTTTAATCCATTCTATATAGATTTCATTCACTGAAAATTGAATGAAAATTGATGCCGACGTAATTGACCGGCTATTGATAGATCCATATCTCGATATGTTCATATCTCGATAGACTCATATTTCGATATATCTATGTCTTGATAGGCTCATGTCTCGGTAGGTTCATGTTTTGATAGGTTCATATTTTTTCGATAGGTATCTTCACACGTTTCGACAGACAGATTTTGACTGACATGCTGACCCTAGCCGATGTGTGTCTCAGTCATCAAAGCCAAAACACTAAAAAAAGTACCACGTGGTAAGTGAACCACAGGACATATAGACATCTCCCCATGTCTAGGTCGAGAGGATATGTTCGCCACATTAATGGAGCGCTATCTTCTATCAATCACACGAATTGTATTAATTAAACCCCCATATGTCTGCCATATTTATTGAGGTAATGTCTCATATCATTTTTGAACATGACAGACCATCACTTTAAAGAGCCTATGTCTCCCGCACCTCCCGTACAACTCCGTAAAGATTGACGCGCCTATATAAAGATAACATGAGGAGATCCAAGAGGTTCGGATAACTCTCCACTCCATTTCTTGCATTCCTTTTTCCTTCACGAGTTCTGACTTAAGCATCGGAGAGGCGTGATCTAGATTCCTCTCGGCGCCTTCTTTAACTGTGTTTACTTCTCAGGTTTTCCTCTCTCATTGCTTTGGTGACCCTTCTCAGTAAGAGGTTCCGATCAACTAGCCTAAAAAACAGCAGGAGCACTTGTACCTCATCGGATTTCCATTCCAGGCGAGTTAGTAGTTCATTCGAGATGAGTCAACAGTTTTCATTCGAGACAAGTCAGTAGTTATCATCTGAGTTGAGTCAGCAGTTTTCATCTGAAATGAGTCATCAATCCATCCGAATCAGTGGACGTCAACCGATTCAGCGGACGTTGAATTATCTTCGCTATCGTGAAACTTCGTATCTCAATGTCTCTGCCGCAATAAAAACAAAGGAAGAAGGCCATAATATATCACAATCTCGTGCTCTGTTCGTGCTTTAAATCTATAAATCTCAATATCAAATTATCATTTATGGAGTCGCGACCTTTAATGATTGATGAACTTCTAAGCATGGGCAACGGAGTGGATATATATAATTGAGCGAAGAAATGATAAGCGACCAATTTCAGCCTAATTAAAGAAAATATGCTTCTATATAATCGTAGTTTAATTTAGTGACATGGGTAGATTTTAGAGAAGATCTAAAACTTTTTCTTAAATTCAGATGATTCTTATGTATCTTGATCATCACATCAAGACTCATAGAGTTCTCCATAATTTATCTCCCTCACAATGGTTGTGAAATAAACTGGTGGAGACCGCCAAATTGACGATTTTTACAGTAGAATCGTCTAAATAGTTCCCACGAAAATGACGTGACACGGTTCGAATATCATGCTATATTGACCCCATAACCCATGACTTGTCGAATGAGTTATTCTCAAATGGTTCCACTAAAATTGCCCCTTTATAGCACAATCGATCTAAAACTCGATTATTCCTTCTCAAGGATCATTCCACAATGAGTAAAATAATAGAGACTTTTAGGAACTTATTTGAGCAACTTCATTGGGCTAATTAAAAGTTTTCTAAGAACTCATACTAAATTAACTTCGACAATTATGTTATGTCTATCTTCATTCAACTCGATAATCAGTGTTACGGAGGAAGAGTTCATTATGAATTGATGGAGATTTTGCTAAGTCCACCCTTTTGCCTTTATATCGACCAATGTAATGTTTTTATAAAGAGTTTAATGAGCTCTCTTCCATTTTTTTCTTCTAAATTTCTAAAAATATTTTCAAAAACAATATTTACTTTGAAAAATCTAATAATATATTTCTAAACACCGAGAGATACTTTCACACGAGTACATATAGTTTTTTTTTTAGATGTCACAAAGATAATTTAAAACTAATAAAGTTAGAAGAAAATAAAATTTCCAACTTGTAATATATATAATATATAAGCTAAAAAAAACTAAGTGTGGTTTCTTTTCATCACCACTGTAAAAGATTAGAATCATCAATCTAACGGTCTCCATCAATCCGTCCCACGGTCATTATGAGGAAGATAAATCACGGAAGATTCTATGGGCCTTAACGTGACGGCTAAAATATGTGAGGGTTATCTGAATCCAGAAAAGGATTTTAGATCTCCTCCGAAATCGACTCATGCTACTTCTGTAAGCACTATCGTATCTTAGTCACCACGTCATTCCCGTAGAGACTCTTTTCACCACCACAACTCTCGCATCTTGGTATTAATTGATTGCTATAGACATCAATCGATTGATGTGATTAAAATCATGAATTTAAGATTTAAGGGAGTTTAGAGTAAGAGTAATTGATTATTGTGTTCCTTCAACTGTCTGATGCATCGAGTGATGAACACGATTAATGATGTTGCAGAACAAATAAATTTTTTTACAATCGATCTAAAAACTTGAGTGACGATATAATAGTCGACTGATAATAGAAGAGCAATCGATTGGTGCTAAGCTGGATAGAACCGCTGAACTAATAGAGCAAAACAATGTTTGAGTTTTGATAGAACAATCGATTGCTAAGAGTAATCAGTGGATTGTATAGTAGATTTCAATTATGAATTGTAACTTATAAAAGAAGATTTTATGAAAGATTTTAGAGATATATTCTTAATTTATTTTTGTCAATTTTTATAGACTTTAAAGGAAAGTATTATTGCATTTTAAACCTTTAGAAAGTAATCCAAAATAACAAAAAGCGATCAAAGATTTACTATTATAAATTTATTTCAGTTGCTTTATTCTTATTTGTTATTGTATCTTTGTATTCTTGCTTATATTATTTATAAGAGTAGAGATCCTAAGAAGTTTTTTTTTTTTTTTTTTTTTTTTTACCTTTGAAAGGTATCTAATATAGAAAAAGTATAGTAATGTTACCATTAAGATAGTAGATGTGGAATAGAAATTTAGAACATAAAATCGAAAAGTGTTTTTGTATTTACATTATTTTATATTTATTTATTTTATTTACCACCGTATATTAAATTTTTATAGACAAACATATGATTCACAAATAATCAACAAAGCAAATCACTATTTCCTTTTGCGACGTCACTGATCCCAACATTAATTACAAGATAGATTAGGAACTTGAATTGGAGACTTTAAACGGTGAGTCCAATAATAGAGACTTTTTGTAATATATCGGGAATTTGTTTTTTTTATAATAATAATAAATGAAATTAAAAATTTAATATAATGTAATATGATAATAATGTAATTTAAAACGTGATAAATAACATAAAATTTATTCATTTATTAAAAAGGAAATATAATTATTTATTAGTATTTTGGTTGTTAATTATGGGATAAGATTTTATTAGATTGGATGAGGCCAAATTAAGGTTAATCATTATGTTGATTAATTCGGTTAAGTTTAAGATTATATAACTTAAAACCTAGGTTAGGATTTTGAATAGATAACCCTAAGGTTGATTAAGTCAATTAGCTTAATTATATAATTAAGCCCTAGTTTGATTTTTCGTTCAATTTTGGGAAAAAACCTGTTCTTCCGCAGCATCTTCGTTCTCGCGTCGCATCCATCGCCGCATCGCCGCCGCCCGAGCTCGCCCCATCTCCGCCGATGCAACCATTTCTCCCTTTGCCCAGCCCACCGATCGCCGCTTCTTGATCGCGCCACCGCCTCCGAGCTAGCTGAAGAGCCATCGCGCGGCCAGCGCCGCCAACGCGCACAGCGACCTCCCGCTGTGACCTCAACGTCACCCACCGCGCTGCCGTCCTTTTCCTGCCAAGTTGCACCTCCGACCATTGTCGGGCTTTGATTCGTGTTCATAGACAAGTCGCGACCAAGGGATCAGCCGTGTGCACTGCTAGACGTGCGACCACCGCCACTGCTAGACACGCGACCACCGCCACCGCTGGCACGCGTCCACAACCTCCGGCGCGTCACCCTCGGCTCACCGGAGCCGCCCGAGTATGCCGTCGTCTCCCGCTCAGCTGGGATCGAAATCCGGCGATCACCGATGAAAATCGGCCAGCATCGACGACGTTGGATTTTCGGTAAGGTTACTGTAATTAAAAAAAAAAGAGTTTAATCCTTTAATTAATCTTAGGTTTTGATTAATTAAACTGTTTGCATTAGATTAATTAATTAAATTAACTTTAGGATAATTAATCTCGGGTAATGGATTTATTTTTAGACTAATTAAAACTGAGTTTAATTGGTTAAGATGAATTGATTTGGATTATAATTGGGTTTGACTAATCTGATAAATGAGGTTATTAAGTTAGTAATATGATTAATTAATTGATCCAATTAAATTGATTAAGTTAGGTAGGAAGACTTACACCAGAGTAGATAACCAATTTATAGATTTGTTGATGATTGAGTTAATAATAAATTAATTATAACAGTGTTGGGAGCTGAAGCACATCTTCGGACTAGTGATAGATGTCTATACGTGTGGATGGTTAGCACGAGCTATATACCAGGTGGGTGGATTTTATAATTTCAGAATTTAGTGCATATTTGTATTGGTTATATTGGTTATGCTATTTTCATAGATTGTATTATGTTTTCACTTGGGGATCTGACTAGTATTGCTTTAACCTTATAACTGTTGAACCTAGGTTCTAGGTTGTTTGATATTCGTTCGTGTATAGTTATTGATTGCTATTACGGTTATATGCGCCTAGTTTTCACTGTGATATAAATTGTTAGATGTTATTGGTAGATGTTTACCTATTATTGGTTGGATTAGTATTAGGATTGGACTAGTAGGATAATATGACTAAGATGAGATAAATGCTTAGAAGGTATATATTGGTTCTTTGACTCTCTAGATTTTAGTGCATGGTAATATGATTACGTTGCTTATATGGTTTATAGTGTATATGCACTGGATGCTCTTTTTAGTATTGTCTTGATTTCGTATTGAGATGACCCCTTTAGTTATAACTTAATTAACTTCTGTCGTTGATCTCCATTAATATGTTTTTGCTGTAATTATTGGACATCATGGTTAAATAAATTTGGTTATGTATTGTCGCGATTGATACCATGATTGAGATCAGTAGATAGTATAACTTAGGTGAGGTGATTCCGTAGGAGCAGATCCCAGGAATAAAACATCATTAGTAGAATCCTAGGTGTAATAACTCAGATGTGCTCGTTGGTATAGGGACATCCAATTGCCATAGAGATAGTATAATTTAGATGAGGTTATCTCTTAGGAGTGAATCTAAGGAATGAAACGATAATGATATAACCCTAGGTGTTGGAATCCTAGACATGATAATTCGGACATGCTTATTGGTAGATGTTGTTGGTATAGGTTTGATCTATTTATTGGTTCGGTGGATATTGTGATTGAACTATCAGAGGTGGTATGATCCTTAGAGGGTATATACCGTTTCTCATATTTCGGCTGTCAATTAAGGCTCTCATTCGTAGTTGAGAAAGTTTACAGTAGAGTTTCTCTATGGTTGCTTTGTATATCCGGGGTCGATCGTGTTTCCCAATCATGGATGAGATGACTTACCGTAAAGTCATACTCTGGTATTGTCCGTTCGGAGTTAGTGATAATTGGAATCGTATATCGGTTGTAGCTAAATGACTACCTTACATCTTAAGTACTCACGCGACCTGTTCGTGGTAGCATGTGGTAGCATGCAGGATTGAATTGGTAGAAATGGTATAATTTAGACTTGATCGTCTCGATGGGTTATGAGAAGGTTTATGATCTTATCGGTCGTGTTAGGTGTTCATGTTAGAAGGGTTGGAACCCTAGGTTTAACTATCTTGATGTACTTATTTTAGGAGTTGTGATATGCACTTGACTAGCTTTTAGATATACTTTCCCTGTATACCTAGGTCATCTATATGTACTCATTTACTTGTACATATTATTTGGAGATGTATATTAGTTGGTGTTACATGCTTTAGGGGCATGCACCATCTTGCATGATTGCATGCTGGCGAGCAGCGACTCCTTTGTAGTGAGCCTGCAGCTAGTTACATGGCTTGCACACATTGCCACTCATGGGTTAGTGGTACATCAGGAGGGTGTGTGCAGTTGCTCTGTCAGGCTCCGCTGGTCCGCTCATGGGTAGCTGTGATGCAGTGTGGTAGCGGGCAGGGATCCCTCCTCTGGTCTACGACACCGGGAGATGAGAGTTTTGCTCCCCCACTCTGTTTGGGGTAGAAGGATAGGTGTACTCCGACAGCATCCTGTCCACTCGGTCACTCAGGAGCAGTGATGGCAGAGTGCACAGTTGTCATAGCCCTACCCACTCGGCCTCACCATCGCGTGTGAGGCGGCTAACTGGCGTCAGGGGTGACCATGTCATTTGCATTGCATGCATATTGCATGGATTGCATTTGTTTGTGTTTGCTGCATTTTAGTTGTTATCTTGGTTGTTGCATATGATTGACATGCATATAAGATACATCTTGTATTTGGTCTGACGACCTTACTCCTGCTAGTATGGCCTACACTTCATAGACAAGATGCCGTATTTTGTTGCTCGACCCTAGTAGATAGTACCTATTTGCATTACCTCGAGAGCCGAGGCTTTGTCGCGGTTTCTTGATATTCATTACTTGTAGATTTGCAGTTGGTTATGTGTTATAGATGTAATTATTATATTGCTGTTCAGGTTAGTGGCGGACTGATACAGATACTCTGAGGTTTGAGTTACTCTAGTTGGTTTCTTTGACTTTCATTATGTTCGTTAGGTCCAGCTATCCATTATGTCCATTATGATTATGCATTTTATTCTATCCACCCACTGAGTGGTTGTACTCACCCCCTTTTTCTCATATTCTTCAGGTTAGCTGATAGAGGATGAGTCCAGTTGACTTACCATTGTGTCGCTCAGAGAGTCCCTGGCCGTGCTGGTCCCACAACATTCGATCGAGATGTCGTTCGATTTTTCTTTTGTTGTTATCGTAATTTGTTTACGCATTTTGGATTTTGTCGAAATTGGATTTAGTAGTAAAAATGTATTTTACTTTTAATTAAATTGATACTTAGTCGTGCATGCATGCGATCCATAAAATAATTATATTTTTATATTATTTCGGAGTTTAACCAGATCTGGTTCCAGTATTGTGTTTATGAATATTGTCACTAAGGGACTCTTCCATCATTTGGATGACGAATAGGCCCCCGGGGCGTGACACTTTTAGGACTTTTTTTTTTCTGAGCAATTTCACCTAGCTAAAAGTTTTCCAACTTATACTAAATTAACTCCAACAACTCTATTTTGTCTATCTTCATTCAAATGGACAACTAATTATCACTAGGGGGAATAACATTTCATCGTTTGATCATCTTGCATTTGCGTGCTCATCTACAAAACTATTATACGCAATGAAAATAAAATATAAACAAAACAATACAAAATAAATATACAACACCTCAATTTTTATGTGATTCAGAATCCTCAATTCCTATTCTACGGCTTAACTCCTAGTGGTATCATCACTACTCGTTCTCCTTCTCAGAAACCTTCTAGAGGTGGAGAAACCTCTTATATCTATTCTTTTATAACCAATACAACTAAAATGAAATATACAAGTGAAATAAAATGACTTTACATAATGAATTCTTGCTTGCTTGTAGTGTGGTTGTATTGGAAAGCCTTCTGAAAGTTTGGAATGTAGTAGCAACACTCCTTCAAAGTTTCTAAGAATCAACACCTTCAAATCTCCACGAAATCCTCTTTCATAGGGTGGTCGTCGAGTTGATTTCCACCGATCAATCGACTAGTCCCCTATAAATTCGACCGTTTCTCTAACCTGTTAGCTAAATGACTTAATCCACATCAAAGTCTGACATGCTATAGTGCATCAGTTGATTGCTAAACATTCGATGTGTTAGGTCCGATGAAATTTATATATCTCCATAATGATATAATATTATCTACTTTGAACCTAAACCCCCGTAGATTTTTTTTTTAACTTTACCCAAAAGGTCTCGGACCAATGAAGATATCTTTTTATCTTATAAGGTCATAATATTTTCTATGTTTTTTCAATGTGAGACTTTGATAGTACTCCCATAAATTCTCCCTCAAATGAAGGATAACATAGGCCCCTCCAAGCCCATCCATCCTCAGAGGTCTTCCTTTGTTTGATATTCGATTCTCAATCCACTAGGTTATCTTATCAATTGTTCGGTCCTCCTAATCCAACTGGGCTTCCTACATGGCATCTGACCCACCAGATCTTCCTCCCAGTTGTTCAATTCTTCTGACCTAACTAGACTTTCTGCTTGGTGTTTGGTTTTCTTGATCCAAACATGAGAGCCCCTACTTCCTTCGTTCAAGTTTACTCTTTCATCCATATTGCTCGATTTGGACCATGACTCTGATATCAATTGTTGAATATAATCAAATTCATATATCTCTATAATGATATGATATTGTCCATTTTATACTTAAATTGTCACGCCCCAAGGGTATATTTGTCTGTCGACTAGACAATACTCTCTTGTGATAATATAAGATACAATACGATACAAGACCCACATAGCCGCTAATACTCACAAACTATATATCATAATGAAATAACACTGTCAAATAATAAAATTACAAAGACACAAAGATGCGCACCAGTGCGACTCTAACACAATAACAAAATATAATCAAATACAACATCTAAACCAAACCCATAATAAATGGCAAATACAACCAATCACATACACAAAATATAAATCCAAAAACAACAACGGAACAAATATGAAATAAAATCCAAATGCTCGGTGTGAGATGGGATCAGCTGGCGGAGCTCCGAGCATCCAAGGAATCTTCTACTTGCTACTTAGGCGACAGGAAAACCCAGAGTCCGTGGTGGGGAGTATAAGACTCAGTAGTATAGGAAAGATAGTGTATGAACTAAATAAACATATGGAGATCAACAGGTATACAGTATTAAAGGTAATAACAAATAACCATCAGTATAAAAATAACAAAAATATATACTAGCCTGATCCATCAAATGTAATGTAATGTACTACTTACATGAAATCTGCAATGATAACCCATAACAACCTAAGCAAATATGCAACAACGTAACACGTATAAATAACATGCATGGATAATAACACACCTGTGATCAACTCATAATCATATGTATAATCAAATATAAAAACTGACCTAGTCCATCTAATGCGAAATCATAATGTTAATCAAATGCACATAACAACCTGATCTAACTCATACCCAAGTACTCCACATACCATAGTATAGAACATGCAAATGGTATGTATGATAATGTACAAACATATGCAATAATTATAGCTCAATCAAATACAACATATCACAAGCATATGCAATGTGCATTAAACATAAATATGCACCTCCATGGCGATGCATATGCATGGTCACTGCCTGCATACCTCGCTACCACGACCCCGTGTGGCCTGAGTGAACAAAATATGACAACTGTCCTAACTCTAGCTACCACTACTCTCAAGTGGCTGAATGGACAGTATGAGTAAGTAGCTATCTAGCCACACATAAGGGTCCTTGCTGCAAGCAACTTTAGCTATCACTATCCACGAGTGATCGAATGTTGCACGACAGAACAAGTTGCACGCAACTCCAACTACCACTATACCACAGTGGTCGAGTGTTGCAGATATCAACTGCCCATATCTCCCGCAACCACTATCCCACAGTGATCGGGTGGACAAGTATGACTGATGACTCTCTCAATCATAAGGGAGAGGGTCAACAATATGAATGCAATGTGATGATGACTCCAATGCACATAAGCCCTCTGACATGCACACAACCTCACAGGGAGTCATAAACAACATATATATACACATATTATGCTAGAACCTTCAGTCCATAAACAACACTCCATTGACGACCCACTCAACCATTCACGGTAATCATGGTCGACAGGAGATACTCAATGCAAGGTAATGCAATACGACAAGCAAGTTTACAGTTATAATCATTACCAACTTTAGTGGTATAACATGATGACCAATCAAAGACAACAACTATACTCATCTACATGTACTTATGCAATATTCATATATTAAACAAATTTAATATTTGTAATCAACAACAGTGATGAAACGAGACTGTATAGATATCGAATGGGTATCTCAAAGTTCAACGGCTAAGTATCAAGCACAAGAATAAGTAGAGTGGAGTCTAATTCTATCTATCATTAACAAAGTTCATGCACTAAGATCAAAATCTATAAGAGTCAAAGAGAAATCACCCACATAATAAGTAGATCGTGCTGATGGTCTTCGCGCCCGCGAATCTGTCTTGAATCAAGGTCCTGCAATTAACATACAAATATTAATAAGTTCTATCGTAAGTCCAATGATGGTATTAAATCCCAAACCAACCTTAAATCCTAATTAGCTAACCAACCAATACACCGATACAATTACCAATTAAATCAATTATATAGTCCACCAATTAATCCTGTTGCATATTCGTAGCACATTCAAATTGAAGCTTACCTAACCTCGATTCGATGACACCCATCTCCTAAATTCACATTGATAAATCTGATCTGTTCAACACAGATGAACTGGAGGCAAAACTCCAAATCCTATACACCTACAATGGCATGATATTCAATTTATCTCCAATATACTAACCTCTGTATCCCATCTAAAAAAATAGGACAATAAATAGAAATTTTACCGAACAATTGGATGTGTAGGCTATAGAGATCCATCGGCTGCTTACCGATCTGAAACCACAACCACCATCGGCTGTTGTGGTGGCTTTCGTCCCCGTCGCACAACAATGCAACTAGAAATCCCTACCTCACAGATCAATGAGAATAAGAAGGGTTGTACTCCGAATCAAAGCCACCCCTGAGATGAACATCATTGGCTCCTGGAGATCAGCTCGCAGAACAACTCCAATCCAACTCGAAATGGCGCGGAGGAAAAGATCACTGGCTTCTCCCTTCGGATTTAAGATTTGCTCCCTAGATGTCATGATTCCAGATGGAACCTCACCACGGAGAAGAGATCACGACGAAGAAATAGGGAGAAGGAACAGTTGCAAAAATGAAGATGGTGGTCGATCGAAAGATGGCAACGGGAAAGCCAGCGATCGGAAGGTTGGAGATACCGACGATGTCCGTCGAGCAGCAGAGATGAAGAGAAGAAGAGAAAGAACACGATTCAAAGAGGAGAGAGTGGCAGAGAGGCAATGGATCGACAATGGAGAAGGGAATCAGGAGAAAAGGAGAAGGATCAGGTTAAATCGCAGCTGGGAAGAAAAAAAAAATAAGGGAAAAGAAAACTTAGGTTTATATTTATAACTTGGACCAATTAAACCTATTAACCCTAAATATTTGATAATTCAAATAGGTTTCCTCAAAGTCTATTAAATTTTTTCCTTGAACTGTCATATAAATTTGATTTTAATCCAGAAAAATTCTTAAAATATTATATAGGATATTTGTTCCTAATTAACAAGTATTATTTTATTATTATTATTTTATTTTATTTTGTTATATATTACATAAATCCTCGTGGATTTATTTTTCGACTTTAACCAAAAGATCTTATACTAATAGATATATCTTTTCATCTTATAAATCCATGATCTTTTTCATGTCTTTCCAATATAAAACTTTGATTACATTTTCAATATTGTTCATTGCCACAATAGCACTAGTCGACTTCTCAGTCGATTGTCAAACATTTACTGACCAATAATATCAATCAATTAATTTCTATCAGTCGAGTTGACAGTTGAGTTCTAAACTCACTGCTTGCTCGAATAGTATTTTCAGTCGACTGGTAATACCTGAAACTCTCCAAAACTCCTAACCTTGAGATTTAGGGTTAATAATGTTGGTGCAGGGACACTAGATAATCGAACCTAAGTTTTGATTATGACAAATATCCAAAGTTAAGGTCATATTATTATCTCATGAGCTGAATTAAGTGTGCAGGAAATGATTAAGCTAAGCCAAAGGTCAGCGACATTCGGAGAATCCCGAGTCGGGAAACCGTGGTGGTTGGGCGACATCGGGAGAACTTCGTGGGAGTCGAAGAACCTAGGTGAAAGACCGAAAGCAAAATGACAGGTCATAAGGGATTGGAGGTAAGCTCGTGTGAGTGAGAGATGGTAAGGTTGTGTCCTCTGTACGGGGACGACCGTAGGCGACGATTTGACTAAGACTTCCTGTGGAAGGTCTAGGTCGAGATCGGACGGTAAGAAATCGTCCCATTTACCATTTTTCATGCTAATCTCTCACTGCGAAGTGGCGGTGTGATCATTCTTGGTCATTAGGCGATCGATTGATGCACATCGATTGGTGATGGAAGACATCGATCGTGATGGCGGCGAATCGACCTTTGCGCTAGGTCAAAACGGATAATGTTTGACGTGGTCACTTCGCGATAAAATATGGTACCACCTCATGATCAGTTCCAAAAGACGAGGAGACTTATTCCAAGGAAAAACTCTATAAAAGGAGGGGAGGACTCCACCCCAAACATCAATCAAGATTATTCTCAAGTGCTCCTGGCCTTAGCTCAGCGCAAGTCATGCTTGTGCCAGCGATCAAGCTTTCATTTTCTTCGTCGTGATGTAAGTATTTTTATTTACTGTATTTGATCGTGATTTTAATCATAACGAGGTGAGGTAGGCTTGTTGCCTCATCCTCGTACTTTCGGTTTTGTGATCATTGTCTCCTACCTCCAACGAGGAGGAGACTTGATAGTGGATTGCCCCTTCGTATGCGGTCAAGGATCGTGGGGCCTTGGATTAGCAGTCGGTAGGCTGTAAACCAAGTAAAAATAAATTGTGTTATTTATTTTTCCGCTACGCTTGCTATTATCGAACGAACGAAAAGAAAAATTTTATGCTCGCTATTTACCCCTCTTCCCCCTCTAGCGACGCTTCTCGATCCAACAAATAAGTCAATTGATACCTTGGTCTCAACCTATTCTTTAGTTAGCTCTTGCTTCATCTGGTATCCGATTGACCTCTATCTACCAGGACATTTTTTATCCAACATCTGACTACAATTGATCTGTCGATACTTCGTATGTCTAGCATCCAATCACTCTTAACATGTCAGGATTTTATCTGTCTAATATCCAGTCACCTTGATCTACTAAGACTTCACCTACACTAAGCCTTGGATTTCTCCACTTATCACTTAAGTATCTAGTCCTACCTAATCTACTTTGATTTCTTTAGTTGTCAAGTATTCAATCATCTTGACCTATTTGACTTCTCATTCAAATACTTTCCATCTAAACCTTAATTATATTATGGTTGACCTAACATGATGATGATTAATAAAACTCTTTCTTCATCATTCTTCATCGCACAATTTGAATGTCTCATACCATTCTTTATGTTTCATTTATATTATTAAACATCAAAATTCAATTCGATCATGATATTGTTGTAATAAGACTAAATATAAAGAAGTGTCAGGCCGAGTCAGAAGATGGTAGCTCGGGAAGATGAGCCAAGTTGAGAAGATTGTAGCTCGGGAAAATGAGCCAAGTTAGAAGGTAGTAGCTTGGAAAAATGAGCCGAGTTAGAAGGTAACAGCTCGGAAAGATGAGCCGAATCAGAAGGTAGCAACTCGGAAAGATGAGCCAAGTCGAGAAGGTATCATCTCAGGAGGGGGAGCTGAGTCAAGGAGGTAGCAGCTCAAGAAGATGAACCGAGTTGAGAAGATAGCAGTTCGAAAAAATGAGTCGGAGCAAGGACATGACAACTCGGGATCCAAGTTAGTTCGGGGAGATAAGCCGAGTCTAGAAGGAAACGGCTTGGGAAGAGAACAAAGTCGAGTCAGATGGACAATAACTCGGGAAGTTAGCGATAAGCCAAAAGAAATATTAATTCTGTTAAAGTGAGACCCCACAAAATATGCAAGCGACTGTTTATTATAATCCTAATATATACGTCATTATCTTTTATAACAAATTGAAGATGCCTCATAGACCCCACAAAATATTTCCGGTAGCGAGCATTCTCTAACGCCATAATGACATGATCACCTCAGCCCGCATGGTCTTCCACATGGAGGGTGAGGTTAGTAGTTTGTTACACGATAACTTGCTCTAACATCGAAGAAGAGATAAAAAGGCAGAAATAAAGGAAGGAGAAGATATCTGATCTCATTCTATATACACTTACTATTTTCTGAGATACTCAACTTCTTGACTACTATTACTATTTATTTTCTCTTCCTCAGACAAGCTCTAACTTAAGTATCGGAGGATCTCCATCGAGTAAGTCGACGACATGGTCTAATGTGTGTTAACTTTTATAGGAAGGGAACAAGAAAACTTTTACTGTTGTAGTCGGAGAAAACTCATCCTCGACAGTTCAATCTCAGAGAGAAAAATCTGTGCCGCATTAGATCCCAACTCGAACTCGGTCAATCTCGATACGAGGCAGATTACACTAATACTAATTTTACTGAGGAAGAGTTCATTGTTAATTGACAATTATTTTGCTAACCCCACTCTTTGGACTTGATGTAGACCAATTCACATCCTTTGGTTGATTGTGCCTCTTGGTCATTCTACTCGATTTTGATCCCAGGGCATTGGATGTTCCCATGAAGAGTTTAACGAGCTCTCTTCATTTATTTCTATATTTTTAAAAATATTTTCAAACCCAACATTTACTTTGAAAAATCTAATAATATATTTGCAAACACAAGTAGAGATCGACTTTCATACAAGTACATGTAGCTAGCTTTTTGAGATAGGGTCAACAAAATGATTTAAGGCTAATAAGGTTAGAAGGACAGAAAATTTCCAACTTATATAATAAATACATAAGCTGAAAAAAAAAATTGAAGTGTGATTTCTTTTCACTACCGTAATTCTCATATCTTGGTATGAATCAGCTACGTAGGGATGACAATATGCATTTAAAATTTAAGAGACTTAAAAGTATGAGCAATAGATTATTGTGTTCTATCAATTAATTAATTGATGCATTAAGTAATAAACTTGATTTATCATATTGCATAGTAAATAAAGTTTTTTGCAATCGATCTAACAACTTAAGTGATGATATAATAGTCGATTGATGTTAAGTTGGATAAAATCATTTAATATTTGAATTTTGATAAAGTAATCAATTGTTAAGAGTAAACAATAAACTATTAGATAAATTTCAACCATGAATTGCAATCTATATAAAAGAAGGTTTTATGAAGAATTTTGGAGATTTATTTGTTCTTGATTTACTTTTATCAATTTTTGAAGATTTCGAAAGGAAATGTTATTACATTCTAGACTTTTAAAAAGTAATTTAAAGCAACAAAAGGTAATCAAAGATTTATTAATATAAAATTATTTCATTTACTTTGTCTTTATTTTTATTTGTTATTGTATCTTTGTATTCTTGTTTATATGAATAGAGATCATAAGAAATTTATTCATCTCTGAAAAATTTAATAAAGAGAGAATATAGCAATACAACTGTTAAAATATTAGACTGTGAAGTAAGAACTTAGAATTTTGAACACATAAAATTGAGATGTTCTTCTATTTATGTTGTTTTATATTTATTTTTCCCCTAATGTGCATTAATCTTTTGTAGACAATCATACGAATGACAAACAAACTATTTACTTATCTAGTAATGTCATCGATTCCAAAATGAAGTGCAAATTTCATAGATTACCAAGGAGTTTTTAGCCCCTCCGCAAAAGGTTAGAATTCGCTAACTTAGTGATTCTTCACCGGTCTATCCCACGATCATTGTGAGGAAGATAAATCACGGAGGGTCTTATGAGCTTTGACGTGGTGACCAAGACACGTGGGGATCATCTGAATCCAAGAAAGAACTTTAGACCTATTCCGGAATCAACCCTTGCCTTATCCACAAGCTCCGCCGTATTCTAGCCACCATGTCATCCCCATAGGGACAGGGAGTTTTTAGCCCTTGAGCTATGATGCAGTGGTAGCACGTCCACATCAATAATCAGGAATTTCTAGATTGATTCTTAACTACGATGTATTTGTAAATTTTTCTTTAAATGAAGGTTGATCCCTTGAGACGCTCAAGTTCATTGAAGCATCCCATATTTACACTTGCTCAATTTACCTCCATCTTCGATTAGGAATAATTGAGGGGGCGTTAATATGACGATTCTGTATTTTTTGAATTTGAGACCTTTGAACAGGGAGGGAGTGCAATAATAAAGACTTTTAGGAACTTTGTGAGCAATTTTTCCGAGGACTTGTACTGAATTAAATCCAACCACTCTATTTTGTCTGTCTTCGTTCAAATGGACAACTAATTTTACTGAGGAAGAATTCACTGTAAATTAACGATAATTTTGTTAAGCCCACTCTTTGATCTAAAAATATTTTTCAAAATCAACATTTAGTTTGAAAAAAATCTAATAATATATTTTCAAACACAGACATATACTTTCACACGAGTACATATAGCTTTTCTAGATGTTGAAGTGTCACCAAGATGATTCAAGACTAATAAGATGAGAAGAAAAGAAAATTTTCAACTCGATAATAAATACATAAACTAAATAATAATAATAATAATAATAATAATAATAATAATAATAAAAGCGTGGTTTCTTTTCACCACCAAAACTCTCACATCCATTGACATTAGATTTCACACTTTGTATTTACATGCAGAACAACATGCATCCATTCCTACATTTGATCCAAACGCCCACACTTATTTGTCCTTGTCCGCTTCAAAGCTAACTACTTCCCTATTCAAACAAAGAACTCAACTCGATCGACCAATCAATTGCTCCCCGTGCCAAGGAGTCACCTTCGCGTGACCCATGTGCTCATCCATTCCATGGACCACATCTCCTCCCTCACGAGACCTTTTCGTGCCGAGCTAGGCAAGCTATTTAACAATATAATCGAGCTTCTAACATCGCATCCAATTCACAAAATAAAATGTACAACAAACATGTTGCGATGGAACACAACTCTTCTCGTTAGTTCTAGTTACGATATGATCAAACAACTTATACTCATTGCATTTGGGACTAAAACAATATCATGCATTACTGTGCTTAATGAAATAGATTTATATGCCATCATATATGTTCCATAAGCACATGCTTAGGCAGTCAATTAGAATATAAATCAGATGGAGCAGGGTTATCACATACAGCCATAGAGGGCTCCAGCTGCACCACAAATAATCCCCCTCAATCCAACTCGTTTATTAGTCTCCATCATTGGATCATCCGCCCCATTAATGGCTCCAATATCACACCCCCATCTATTATATATATTTTATTATTATTTATTTATTATTTTTATGCAATTTTATCATGGAAGGAATAAAATAATATATATATATATATATATATATATATATATATATATATATATATATATTTTT
This sequence comes from Wurfbainia villosa, assembly GCA_025175895.1. Taxonomy (NCBI): domain Eukaryota; kingdom Viridiplantae; phylum Streptophyta; class Magnoliopsida; order Zingiberales; family Zingiberaceae; genus Wurfbainia; species Wurfbainia villosa. The sequence goes on along the minus strand of CM045995.1, from coordinate 109,266,844 downwards.
TTTTTTTTTTTTTTTTTTTCCGATGAGGAATCTTTTTGATGAAGAAGAATCACAGCTGACGGCGGCACGGCCGGGCGCTCACAGCAAGGCTTCGTCGTACGTTGCGCCACGTGTTGGCCAATTGAGGATCGTCTCCATGTTGCGAAGTACCCGCTAATGTACCTGAGTGGAGGATCCGCAGGGACCCTTTTAGGTTTTACACGTGTCGGGTGAAAGGGAATGGGATGCGGTCGTTTGGTGTTGGGTTCGGTGCAGCGGATCTTTTTCTTGGATTTGCCGACCTTAACCTTTGTCGGGGAGCGGAGAGGGAGAGACGCAAGGAACGGAAGGATCGGACGGGGTATGGTTTGTCCACGTCGACTTATGGAGAGACGGAAGCCGTTGATTTGAATTTGTTCCTTGTTCTTCCTCAGCTGTATGTTAAAAAGGTTCTCCGATCGCGTCGCTTTGGTTTGTTCCATTTTGCTTGCGTTGCCGAGTTCAAAAGTCTCTCTTTTTGTGCCCTTTTCATCTCCCGGTACACTATTTCGGCTTCGGTCGCAGGTGGTGCTCCGCCGCCGTCTAGTGGAAGCGGCATTGATTGGGGGAAGCGGCATCGGGCTGGTGGAGCGTCGATGATGATGAGGCGGGTGGCGGCGTCGCTGGTGCCGCCGTGGCTGGAGCCCCTGCTCTCTACGCATTTCTTCGCCGCTTGTGATTTCCACCCGGAGGCGTCCCGCAACGAGTGCAACATGTTCTGCCTTGACTGCGGCGGTTCCGCTTCCTCCTTCTGCTTCTATTGCCGCTCGGATAGCCACTCCGGTCACCGCGTCATTCAGGTAGGTCGGCTGCATTACCCCATCCTTGTCGTAGCCATAGATTTGATTCTTCGCCCTTCTGTTTTTTTTTTTTCTCTTTTCTTTTTTTTTCGTTTTGAACAATGTCGGTGTTAATGAAGAGGTTTTCTGTTGCCGCCGGCAGATACGGCGGTCGTCTTACCACGACGTGGTACGGGTCGTAGAGATCCAGGAGGTATTGGACATCAGCGGAGTCCAGACCTACGTCATCAACAGCGCGAGGGTGCTGTTTCTTAATGAGCGGCCGCAGCCGCGCGGCGGCGGGCGGGGCGGCGGCGGCGCATCCTCCTCCTCCACCTCCCCTCACATATGCGAGATCTGCGCCCGCTCCCTCCTCGACCCCTTCCGCTTCTGCTCCCTCGGTTGCAAGGTTAGTTCTACCACCCACATTCCTTCTTCCCTCTTCGCATCGCATCGTCATCGATTCGCCCCTGCGACCTAATCCATCCAAATCAACCACCCGGCGAAACCTAATGTAGTTGGTGGGAATAAAGACGAACGGAGACGCAACCTTCTTGCTCACCCCCGGCGACGACAAGGCGGCCGAAGGCAGCAGCGGCGGCGGAGGCGGGGAGTCATCAACAACGACGGCGGCGGCGGCGGAAGAGAGCAAGGGCGGGCGGAGAGGGAGGTGGGCCGGCGGATCGCGAGAAGGAGCAGGGCACGACACCCGCTGTCCTGCGCCCCCTCCGCCGCCAGCGGCCGCCTCGAGGAGGCGGAAGGGCATCCCGCACCGCGCCCCTTTTGCCTCCTGATTAACCCGCTTCCTGTTGCAAAGAGGAGGTAACATTATATTTGTTTGATTGTTCCCAGAGAAATGGCGAAAAAAATAAATATTAATTTTCAACGATTATAAATTTTTTATTGTCGTTAAAACACATTTTAAAAAAAAATATATATATATATTTTTAATGTTTCCAAGCCAAGAATAACACCGCACACCAAGAACTACAGAGAGAGAAGAGAATACGATGAAGTAGAATTTAATCTGGCTATAAAATTTGATTCCACCATTATTCCTCGCAATATAGAAAGGGAGTTTTGATGTAATTCGAAGGTCATCAATTTGAATTACTAAAATAACTTCAAGTAAAATAAACTGTCTTCTCCTTTTTTTTTATTCTTCAAAATGTAATAAATGCATTGTTAAAAATTCATATACGCCTGAATTGATGAGGCATCGTTCCAAATCCCTTTCCTCCTCCAAACGACCATATTAAACCCAAGAAACCAAAAAAAGGTAAATCTTACTAGATTAATCTGTAATTTTTGATCAGTGGCTTTTATCTTCGATTGCAATTGCTTCGTTACCATTACATATATAGGCACAATGCTAGGCATTCCTCATCTTCAATCCTGTTTGCTAGCTAGCTGTTGATCAGTGCTGGTTTTGCTTTATTATGATGCCTGTCAGATGTTAATTAATATCATTCCTTATAATTTTGTGCTTTGTGAGATTTTATGCCACATTGTTTGCGTTTCCAGATTATTTAGCTTTGTTTTTTTTTCCTTTATTCTCCTTTCGATGTTATGGCGCTGAAACAGTTCGGCCTTAGTTTGATAGTTGTGAACACATGTAATTGGCTATGCGGAAGATCAGTGCATTTTGTGTCGTGGACTAGAATTAATTGGTCCCATCACACATGCACTTCCATTGCTCAAAATGCAAACTCGGTTCTATGGTACGCCAAACACGACGCATATAGGTGATAATTGAGATTAGGAGTGAAAAGAGATTTGCCCTTGATCATAATGTTTGGATAACCTTTAATTGCATATTTTATTCGTAGGAAAGAAAAAGAGGCTGGGGAAAAAACAAATGAAACCCAATAGATAGTTACATTGACAACGAATATAATATTTATTGTCGACCCGTGGATCTTCCATTTTTGAAGGAAAGGAATAGCCTTTCAGTTATGAACTGGCTTTGTGGAAGAATGGTGCACTCTGGCTAGTTCAGTCAATGTGATTGAGTGGATGGTTGTCACACACCGTCTGCCATGGATTAGGAATTGAATATGAATTGAACTATCGTCGTTTATCTTCCTTACGATAGTCCGAAAGTGGATTGGTAGAGGCCGCTAGGTTGATGAATTCCAATCTTTTGCATCAGAGGAATATGAATTGAAGATGTCTTTGATAATTTTTAATTATATATATATAAATATTAACCTATATAATTCATCCATGAACATCTATAAATCTCTCTATTATCCATTAGGATTCAAAGATTAGACTATAGTATATACTCGATCAGACGGTGAATAATAGATGTGCTCATGCATGGATACTCATGGATGAGTTGTATAGGAGATATATGACAAGAATATTATCCTATACAACTCATCCATTAGCATTCATGAACATTTCTATTATTCATCGTCCGATCTCTTAGAGTTCAAGGATTGAATTATAATACTCATCCGATCGGACGACAAATAATAAAGGTGTTTGCGGGTGCTCATGGATGAGTTGAATAGGAGATCATTCCTTTCAGTGTATATGTATATAAAAGAATGTTATTATACCCAACTCATCCATGAGTACCTCTATTATCCATCGTCCGATCCTCTAGGTCCAAGGAATGTGCTATACTGCTCACCCGATCGGACTATTGATAATGGAAGTACTCACGAGTGTTCACGAATGAATTATATAGGGGATCATTTCTCTCTCTATATATAAGAATGTTATCCTACACAACTCATCCGTGAGCACATCCATTATTCATTGTCCGATCTACTAAGGTTCAAGGATTAGACTATAGTGTTCACTCAATTGAACGATGAATGATAGAGGTATTCACGGATGTTTACGAATGAGTTGAATATGAAATTATATATATATATATATATATATATATATATATATATATATATATATATATATCCGACTGCCCATGCATGAGCAATCACAGTGACAAGGAATGCATAGTAACTTCGTCTAAACACCTCTCCCTGCTTCGCTCGGCATTACCGTCGAGTGACGGGATTGCAGTCGCATCCGATCAAAATTCGACTGTGGTCCGATCAAATTTTGATCGAATCACGGTCGAAATTCGATTGTATTCCGATCGGACTTCGACTCCGGTTAGATTTTGATAGAACCGTCACATCTATGACCTTTCTACGATGAAAAAGAGAGATAGATTAAAAAATATTAATACGGATAGTCTTAATAATTTTAATTTTCTTTCCTGATTTGTCATTTCATTTGAATTATTTTAAAATTAAAATTATCATTGTAATTAAAGATGGAATGTGAATACAAACAAACTGAACTCTCCGTTTGTCTGTTGGCATGGATGCGATGGTTCATTTGATGGTTCATCTGATCAAGTAAACACAGTCGTTTGGAGTTTTGATTTGGAATGTTCTAAAATAGTGGCCGACAGAAGAAAGTTTCTGTGTGTTTCTCAGAGTCAGAGGCCTGTTGTTAGGGGCCCACGGATGAGGTTAGCTTCGCCTCAGATACTGGGGACCCCACTTTCCCACTGAAAGAGAGGGACGGCAGATCAACCTACGCCCTTTCTTTACGGGAGGGCGGTAAGATTCATGTAACGGAATAAACTTTACCTTCTTTTTCGGGATGTCCTTGATAAAAAATAAAAAAAAAATAATAATAAAAGTCATCGCTTCTTTTATCGATTTTGGTGATTTTGATTTGCCCCTGCAATTTCTTTTCCTTTTTTTTTTTGCCCCATAGTTCTGCGATCGGTCCAAATGTGTGCCTTTTTGGTTCATTGGATGTGCAAATTAAAATTAACATTTGATTATTTTTTTATTTTTATAATTTAGCTATCTAGATCATGCAAAAGTTGAGAATCTATCTAACTAGTAGTCATTTGTCATCCGTTTCAAGACACTGACGAGAAAGAGGTAAATCACGGAAGGCAATTTCTTGACACAGTAGTAAGACAGGGAGGAGTCCATATGAAACCAAGAAGAATTTTAGATCCTTCATCCGACATCGAATCCAGTCCATTCTACAAACAACACTATGTCTTACCATTGCATCGTCTCCGTGGAGACAACTATCTAGATCCAATTAATATTAGAGGTGGAAGATTCTCTTCTAATTCATTCATCAAGCAAATTTAGAAAAAGTTTGTGGTCGTGCACTTAAATAATCGACTTTCATAGCTGACTTCCATTGTGAGCGCGATCGAATTGAAATTAGAATTATGATAGTTTGAATATTTATCCAGGATCTTTTCATTATTTTTTGATAATTCAAATATTCAAAATAATTTTCCATTTGGAGGAGGGACATTGACTTTAACGATAGCTCCGACTTGTCATAAAAGTGAGTGTTCGATCCTAAAAATACACATCAGACAAATTCAAAAAGTACATATGACTACAACACTCTCAAGATCTTTTCATTGCACCTTGTTAAGGGCGTGTTTCAATACTTTTTAAAAAAATATTAAATTGTCACATTAGTGGTTTTCTTCAGTTGCCCCTAATCGAAGAGGGAGGTAAATCGAGTGGGTGCGAACGTGAACTATCTTAGCAGACTCGAGGGACTGACCTTTATTTGAGAAAAAAAAATCCATAAATACATCGTAGCTAGAGATCGATTCAAAGGTTCTTGATTATTTACATGGACGCTCGATCTACCACTACATTATAGCTCAGGACTATTTCAATGCTTTTATTTTATTTTATTTATTGGCATTAAGATATTCGAATTTTTGGTCTGACTAATCTCTGAGAATGACCGATCCTATCTCACAGACCTTTAGGATGCCTCGTCAATAACTGAGCCGAGTAAGGTCGGGTAAATCAGAAAAGCGCTCACAGCTTTTTTACGGTTTAACTCAGACTCTGCAGTCATACCATCTCTTAACGACGGTCCAACGTCAAAGTTGTACTCCATCTATCGACCAAATTCTTAGCCCTAGAACCGTTCGAATGAATTTTTCCTAAATTCATCGACGAACAATATTACAGTAGAGAATTGAATTATATTCTCCCATAAAATACCTCTTCTTTTTTATCGGTGCACCGTGCCTTGGGGCTATTTCAATGCTTTTAGATTCGATGACTTCTAGTCAATTAAATTTCACATGTATGCTTTTTTTAAGGATAGAGAGTAATGAGACATAGAGAAGGAGGTAATAATAATAATAATATAAAAATTTTAAAGAGATATTTTGGTAAAACCTAAGGTGAAGAGGTAATTAAAGAGTCAACTTTAAATTATTTTTTAAAAAAATTTAGTCAAATTGGACGCAAGATAATTTAGTCGGTGTAAAGAACTAGGGCTCGGCGATGTTGGGAGAAAGAAATAAGAAGGGGGCATGATGGAGGTTGTGACATTGAAAAAGATTTCGATTGAGCTTAGAAGAGAGGGGAAGGCTTCGTTATGCACGGTGAGGGAAGAGATAGAGAAGGGTTTATTCACAAGGGTGGAACAATTAAGAAAGAGGAGAAATTGGGAGGGCTCATGAATGTGTGGAGAAGAGACATGGAACTAGACTCAATCCTGAGCCGAGTTTAAATCGGACTTAGCCTAGATTCATAACCGGGTCAATCACCCATTGATTCGGTTACAAGGGTTGGAACCGTAATTTGACCGTCATCGAATGGCCCAATTATAGTTAAGGTTTAAAATAATTGTGAAACAAACATTCACATTTTTTTTTTTTTTTTGTTGTTGGAAGTATGTAGTTTTTTTTGAATGACGTAGATGATTTGATTTTTTTTTAATCAATAGCTATGATTTAGTAATTGTTATTTTCAAAGTCTATGTATAAGATATTTTATTTTATTGTTTTCATATCATCTTCTATACTTAATACTTAATAGTTTGAATTTTAAAATCTTTCGACTTCAATTCTTCAATTCTAATGGAAATAAGTTTATCTCGTTCTCGAAAGGATAAGGAAATAACCATTTTGAATGTGGATCCTCATGGCGTTCAATTTATCAATGATGAATAGAGCAACTTTTGACATCCAACACACATGGAAATATTGAAATTTCTACGGTAATTTACCAAACAATCCACGTGAAATTTAGAATTGCCCAAATAACGTCCCATACTTTTATATTTATCAAATAACGCACTTAATTCCCTTTTTATCCCTCCCGCCAAACAGACCTACAATACAGTGAAATTCTCGAACGTGATGCTAGACATTTAAATCCCAGCACCACAGTTGTATTGCAATCCCAGCACCACCACCGTGGTACTGGAATTTGCAATTTCGGCACCACTGTGGTGCTGAGAATTCAAATCCCAGCATCACAATGATACTGGAATTGCAACTTCTATCACCATTGTGGTATTGTAAATTTCAGCACCACGGTGGTGGTGCTGGGATTGCACCATTACTGTGGTGTTGAAAATTTAAATCCCAGCGCCACAGTGGTGCCGAAATTGTAACTTTCAGTACCACTGTGGTGCTGGAATTACACCACCACTATGATGTTGGAAATTCAAATCCCAGCACCACAGTGGTGCTAATTTTTTTTGGCGGGAGGGGTAAAAAGAGAATTAAGTACGCTATTTGGTAAATATGAAAGTATGAGGTGCTGTTTGGACATTTCTAAACTTCACATGCATTGTTTGGTAAATTGTCGAAATTTCTAAGATTTGGAAATCTCTATCTTTAAAATCATCTATTTTTACTAAAAACTTTAAGAAAATCACTCTTCCATTCGAAAAAATCACTCTTCAATGATCTTACCACTCTACATAAGGTTCTTACTTTATTTACCTTTGCCAAATCCTTAGTCCTCTGACTTATTTAGCCTTTGATCCTTTGACTCATACAATTTCTTTCTGATATCTAAACTCCGCTGATCCATCGTGAATCCTTCACTTGGTGTCCTCGATCTAGCATGGTCTAGACCTACTAAGACTTTTACCTTTTAACTTATGTAAACTTAACACAATATCATATCACAATATAATTCAACTTTGACCATTTGTCATTATTAAAATTCAGATTCGATTATCTGGTGTCTTTGCATCAATAATGTTCTCTTTTTGATATATGATAGCATTGGTCAAAGCTAAGAAAATTAACAGATAAATAAAAGTATGTTTTTAAAGTTGAAAGTCTCCCCCTTAATGGATACCTCTCCCTTAATGGCTTAATATTACACATTTTGGAATTTTTTTTGAAATTTAAAACAAAATAATTGTTAATTTTTCTTAACGGTAACTTTTCTTCCACTTTTTCATTTATCAAAAAGACCCAAAGAAAAAAGTAATTGGCAAAAATATATAAGTATTTGCTAACAAGAAATCATATTTTTTAAAAAATTTCAACTTGTTCTTAAAAAAATAAAAAATAATAATTTAAGAAAAAGTTTTCAATGAAATTTTAATACTTGAAATTAAATGTGAATGTTTTAATACATTTTACAACAAATGTTTTTTCAAATATTTAACAAATATATTTTCAAAATCTTTTTTAAATCTCATTAATTTTCAAAAGTCGAAAGAAAGGATTTTTAAGGATAATGATTTTAAATAATTTTCAATTTGAATTTTCAAAGATAACTAATAAAAATGACCTTGAAACAAAGTTGAAAATTTTAGATTTTTTTCAATGCAATATTTTCAAGTATATTTTAAAATCTCTTATAAATAATAATCATTCAATCAGGAACTCTCTCTTAATCTGATACACTCATAGGGCATCCTTGTTAACCATAAGAAAAATTTATCCAAGTGTCCAAAGGATCTAGGAGTCTAAAGTTAACTTAAGAATCTAGAAGTTCAGTATTGGTCAACCAATCATCAAAATATAGATTTTCAAAAATTATGTATAATTAAACACAATAATCGTGAATAAGAAATTATTTTAAGAAAATATTTATTTATAGATTTTGAGATCATTAGGAAATGTATTTTTAATTTAGTTATCCTTATCATCTCACCCATTCTATGCATCTCAATACAGACAATACATATTAAGTTTTGTGAGATGATTTTCAAATTAAGAAGATTGTTTAACCTTAGGTTAGATTTGAGTTTAACCTTTAGTCAATTAAGTGAACATATCTAAAGTTAGCTTTCAGGTAGTAGTGAGGCATAAGAGACTTTTTACTCGGATCAACGATCACTTCCTTAGACAAAGCTAGCTTAAGAAATTATACACTTAATTAACTTAATGAGAAATCCCGGTCTAACTAGTTTAGGATGTGATGAGGTAACTTTAGTTAGTTCCACTTAGCTAAGTGCACTAAACCAGATACTCCTTATCCAATCCAAATACACTTGACTGAATTTCTCTAATGTATTATCATCTCACCGCATCCTGATACTATATTGTCAAGTGTCAATCAATCCTTGATCGTAGCTAACCATTCTATGTCAATCACTTAAATTAAACATGCAATAAAAAATAAACTAAGACAATCATATCATTCAATAAATTAAATATACAAGTTTAGTATTAGCTCCCCTGGATCATGATATGATTTACACAAATAATAAACTTGATCCTTGTTATACATAGCTCTTTGATACATAAGCATCATATTTGGACACTTGGAGCTCAATATGAACTTTTCTAATGTTCCCTTGAGTCATTGAACTTGCCCTTTTAACAAAGAATTCTCTTCCTCAAGTTTTTGGATTTGAGTTGAGTTTCCTTCTTGAACTTGACTAGTTGAAGAAGTTAGACTAACTTTTTCATTAATGGTTTCAACCTCCTTAAGTAAAGACTTGACCTTTGAATTGGGCTTAGCTAATTTTTTAGTTAAGTATATAATCATTACATATAATTTCTTAATTAGTGAATGACGTACCTTATAAGAACCTTTTGAATCAGATATGGATATGTGGCTTCAATCAGTATCAGATTCGGACTTAGGTTTGGACTCGGACTCGAATTCGTACTTGGACTCGAATTTTGCCATTAGCGCTAAATTAGTAGTTTGATCTTGCTTCGCCTCATCTGATGATTAATCCCATGTGGCTTTTAGCACCTTCTTGAATCATTGCCGCTTGGACGTTAGATTAGGGCAATCGGTTTTTAAATGCCCCTTTTTGTTGCACTCGTACAAACATCATTTGACTTAGTGGTTCGACTTGAACTCGTTTGCTTGTCCTTCATTTCTTCTTGAGTAACTTCCAAACTAGGTTTACTATCTCGGAAGCCATATCATCGTTTAGTTCAGATTCAAACTCGTCAGACTTGGATTTGAATTTGCCCTTCTCCTGACTTGTGATCAAAGCAATACCTTTCTTGACCTAGACTGAGTTAGTCTACTTATATAATTCAAACTCAAAAAATAATTCATCTAACCTAATTTTTGCCAAGTCTTGGGATACTTTGTACGCATTAACCATAGATGCCCATAAGGTGATTCTTAGGAAAGCTTTAAGTGCATACCTGATCACACCCCAATTTTCTACCTTTTGACCGATAGAGTGTAGTTTGTTTAGGATGTCTTGGATTCTCATGTGAAGTTGGCTAGCCGTCTCACCATCTTGCATTTTCATATTAAATAAAGTATTTAATAATAGGTCTCTCTTACATATCTTTGTATCTGAGGTTCCCTCGTGAAGTTCCATGAGTTTATCCCAAAGATCCTTAATGCCTATGAATAGATTCACCCGGTTACATTCTTCTTTGGATAGCTCACATTGTAGAATTTGAATGGCTTTGACATCTGCTTCAATTTGATGCTTCATTTCGTTCGTCCATTTATCACACTCAAGCGACTCTTCGAGATCATTGGTGGGAAGAGTGAATTCCGATCTGGATGATGATCCACATCTCTACATGAGTCTTCAAGAATCATTCCATCCGACCCTTCCAATATCCGAAATCATCTCTACAAAAGAAAGAAGGTCAGACGATACTGTAGCCTTCTTGATGGGTCATTTAAAAATCTTGCAAAAATACACAAACTAAAAAAAAATGTACCAGGACTTGATCTTGAATTAGTACTACGGAAGAAAACTTATAATATCGAAAAGAAAACAAAAACAAATGATTGCTCAATCGGTGGTTGCACAGGATTTGAGCGTCCCCGCTCTAATACCAATTATTGGGTTGAATAGTGAGCTAGAGAGAGGAGGGGTGAATAACGCTAAACACTTTTTCGTTAAAACATGTAAGAGTACACAACGAAAATATAAATGACAAAACACAAAGTTACTTTTTACTTGGTTCACAGCCAAAGGTTGCTAGTTCAATGCCCGCGATCCGAGACTATTGAAGGGCAATCACTAATATTCTTTTCTCGTTGGAGATATGAGATTCGTTTCTTAAAAAGAATAAGGAACGATAACAACCTTACCTCCCTTTAGAAGTTAATTACACAAGAAACGAAAATAAATTAACTATACTAACGTTGAGATGATGAAGATGGAGCCCACAGTTGGAGTTGTAGCACAATGACACTCAGGTTGTTCGCCGAACATAAGAGATGAGGGCACACATACTTGGAATTGATTATTGGGCAATTTATTCGAGAGTTCTTTTATAGAATCTTCTAGGTGCCAAGACCCTATCTAGATGCCTCTAACTTAGTCCATATCTGATATGACGTGGTTGGACTTTATTGGGTTCTAGGTGCTTGGACTCGGTCTAGTCATCTGGAATGTTGACATGACCTTCTCTGGTTCAACTCTAATCCCACTTCGGCCGATGAAAATTATCCTTGTTCCAATTGTGTAGACATGGTTTAGTCGCCTAGAATGCTAATGCTACCTCTTCTTGTCCAATTTAAATCCCATTTTAGCCGATGAAAACTTTCCTTATTCCAGTCAACTGGACCTGGTCCAATCGCCTGGACCGTCAGTCGACTGGAGTCCATCTAGTTGTTGGGACCTTTGGATGCACTAAAAGTGAATAGTGTCTCACGATTTCTTTAATTCATTCGTTATCGTGCTTATTTATAATCGTTAGTAATATGCAGCGGAAATAAAATAAAGTATAAATAAGATACAACACAAGCATAACATAATTTTTTATGTGGTTCAGAACCTACGATTCCTACTCATTGGCCCAGCTAGTGATATACACCCACTATACTCTTTCTCCTTCTCGGCAACACACTGAAGGTGGAGAAATCCCTTACAAGATCTTACAACAGTAAACGATAACACAAACAAGCAAATACAATATACGAATGAAATACAAAAAAACTATTTTACAAGTGCGCTTTTGGTTTGAGTGTTTGTTGGTTGCATTGGACAAGCTTGGAAGGTCTGGAATGCAGCAATAAATCCCCTCCCAAATCACCAAGAATCGACTTGCGAAATCCTCCATGAGCTCCTCCTTTTATAAGCTGCATCGGGCTAGATTTCCATCTCCCAGTCGACTGACCTTGTCCACTAGTCGATTGGGCACAGTGTCGTTGTCTCACAACGGACTAATCCACATCAAATTATTGTCGATCAGTTGACTGTCTTGACCTAGCAGTCGACAATCAGTAGTCGACTGTCAAACCTTCTATGCCCATATCCACTGAAACCAGTTGACTACTCAACCCTAGCAGTCGACTGCCAGAGGCACAGTCAGCAGTCGAACCTTAGTTGACTACATGACCAGTTAATTGGGTTATAATCCCAGTCGATTGCTCGAGTCAACTAGGCCTCTCGAGTGTCCTGCATTTGACCAGTCGACTGGTCAGTACCACCAGTGGACTAGTAAATCTCAAACATGAGGTTTAACCTAAGTATGATCTCCTCATATTTGATGTAGGAACGTCGGTGAGCGCTAGAGGGGGGGGGGTGAATGACGCGTTCGTTTGCTTGACATAATTCGATCGTGCTTGCAACAAAACTTGTTATGCACAATAGAAATAAAGATAATAAAACACTAACAAAAACACAAGCACACAATTACACAATCGATATAATGTGGTTCGGAACCTTAAGATTCATACGCCACGGATTGAGCTCGAATGAGCTCTAGTGATGTATACATCACCACTAATCAAAAACACTCATTCTCGGTGACATACCGGAGGTGGAGAAATCTCTTACAATGATTACACAAGTAATACAAGCAATTACAAATGGAATACATAAAATAACGTAAAGAAAACTTTACAACTATTACTTTAGATGCTTGCTTGTTTGATTGCTTGAACTACACTTGAAGACTCTGATTTGCACTAGCAAATCGCTCCAAATTGCCCAAGAAATCACTACCAAAATTCTTCTCCTCGAGCTCTCTTTAGAGCTGCAACTTGGGTTGGATTCCGCCTATCAGTCGACTGATCACGACAATCAGTTGACTGCTCCTGTAATCGTTGTGAGACAATGACTTAATCCATGTTGGATAAGTTCCAACGGATAGACCATCAGTCGACTGATCATATCCACCAGTCAATTGATCATGCCTCCACTCGATTGCCAAACCCTAGTAGTCGACTCGGAAATATTTTGTGCATATATCCTCGACTATCAGTCGACTGCCCAATGTTGGTAGTCGACTGTCAAGGTCACGCGGCCGCAGTCGAATGCCAGTTGACTCCCGACCAGTCGACTGGTCATAATCCCAGTCGACTGCTCAGAGTTAACTCGGTTGCCAAGTGTCAAAACACTTGACCAATCGGCTGGTCCATAACCTTAGTCGATTGATACACCTCAAACATGAGGTTTACCCCAAGTATGATGCCCTTATACTTGCTAGACCACCCTTAGTCTAGACCTAAGCCTTCTAGCCACCTCCATTAGCCTTACGCCTATTGGATCCCTCCAAGTCATCCATGACTTGTTCATCCATACGCTAGCCTTCAGGTGCTTCCATCGGCTATTGTCATGCTAAGCTGGTTTACACCGCCAAGGCACATTGAGTTTACACTGCCAAGATATACGCTTGGACTTTAAGCCGCCAATATCAACCCTTGGACTTCCCTCGCCAACCCATGTTGGACTTTCCATTTGCCAAGACTCAAGCTTGGACTTTCCCTTGCCAAGACCCATGCTTGGACTTTCCATGTCAACCTATGTTGGACTTCTAATTGCCAAGTGTCCCACTTCGACTTCTCCATTATGGTCAACCCCAAGTCAACCATCTAGTCAACCCATTGTCAAACAACGGTCAACTCCTTTGTCAAACATCAAGATACTACTCGAGTTAAACTCAAGTCTGGTCAATCGTGACCTTGGTCGATTGCACCAACACTTGATATTCACCCTAGGCCTAGACCTAAGACTTCTAGCTACCTCTATTAGCCTCACGCCCTTAGGGTCCATCCGAGTCATCCATGACTTCTTCACCATTCGCACTAGCCTTCAGATGTTTCCATTAGCTTCGTCATGCCATCGGGTACCCTTAGCGTAAAACTCAGCCTTCAAGCTACTTCCATCAGCCTTAAGCCCTTGGTTTGAGTCCAGGACTCCTCACCCTTGGCCTTAGCCTTCAAGTACTTCCGTCGGCCTTGTAATGCTAACGAATCTCCTTTGCCAAGTCTCTAAACTTGGACTTTCGTCACCAAGACTATACCTTTGGACTTACACAACCAAAACTATACCCTTGGACTTTTCCTTTGCTAAATATTCATATTTGGACTTTCGCCGTCAAGACTACACACTTGGACTTACATAACCAAGACTACATCCTTGGACTTTTCCTTTACCAAGTATCCATACTTAGACTTTCCTTGCCAAGAATCTATTCTTAGACTTCTCCATTGTCAAATATCCATAGTTAAACTTTTCCTTGCAAAGTCTCCAAATTTGGACTTCCACTCGAGTCTCACTCGAGCTTGGCCAACCTTTGACCTGAGGTCGATTGCTCCAACAATCTCCTCATAATGATCTCCCTCATATGACCTTGGATGTCTTACACCGTCCACTTGTCATATGATCATACGTATGTCAAAGGTATTGCCAAGTGTATTAGAAAACATCAAAATACTATTCGAGTCTCACTCGAGTCTGGTCAATCGTGACCTGGGCTGATGCACCAATAATCTCTCTCTTTTTGATGTTTGACAACACTTTTAAGTTAGGCTATCCCATAAATCCAACTATGCATTTTCTTATGCCAAAGCATAACGAAGATTTACCTAATTTAAACCCTCATTTCTCCCCTTTAGCATACATCAAAAAGGCTACCAAGGTTTTTAATGTCTCATCTTCCAATGAGATCCTTCATTCTCCCCCTTGGTCCAAAATCATCTAGAATGGCTTCATTCTCCTTAGTGATACTCCTTTATCATTAAATGCAAGGCATTCTTCCATTTTCATCATTTTTAACATCCATCATCTCTTGATGGATAACTCCCCCTAAATGCTTACTCCCCCTTGACCATTGCACTAACAATGTCCTTGGAGAGTTCCTAAGCCCATATGAAATTTAAACTATAAAAAATAAGGATAAAAGTTCAAACTTAAACTTTAACCTCCCTTAAAATTTGATTCTCCAACCTAACTAACTTTCAAATTCATTTTCAATAAATATTTCATCCTTCCAATGATTTTCTAAGCATGTCATAGGGTTACAAGTAGTTGGGGTATTTAGGGGTGCTGATAAATAACTAAAAAAAACTTATTCAGCCAATATCAGACACGATAGTCAATTGAAATAAGAAACCAGTCGATTGCCACTACCACCAGTCGACTGCTCCAAGAGCCAGTCGATTGGTTTCTACAATTGCAGAAAATAATTTTTCAAATTAATTTTGAAAATGCATAAGTAATTCTGTAGTTTTTGAAAAATCATAAAATTTCATGCACATATTACTTATGCTACATACAATGGGTAAAAAATAATTTTATATTAAAATACCCATTAATTTCAAAGAAAGATACAAAGTTCAAAAGCATTGAAACCTTAAATGTTTTACCTAATTTTGTGTCAATCTTATCAATAATGATTGCTATCAAAAGATAGACTTTACTAAGGTTTTTCAAAATAATTTTAAAATGATTTTCAAATCTTAATTTCTATCATGGTCTATGGGCTAGATGTATATGACTTGTACATTAACTTTCCTCATGATTTCTTTATGTTATATTATGAGTTTGAGTTCATATAAATGTATTATATAAGCACATGAACTCAACTCAATTTTCAAATATCTCACATGTATCTAGAGTGTATTAATACACACACATGTCATCCAATGAGTTTTGTGAGATGTGGCTTTGTTCTTCCTTAAATCTAAGGGTTCATGCATTATATCTAGACATATCCATTTGATTCCTTTATATAGGGCATCAAATAATACCATTTGTCTTTAAATTCAATTTGATTGACCTAAATGTGTGAATTATGATTATGACATAAATGATTTGCATAATTTAAGCATTTGCTCATGATTTATGATGTCAAGACATAATAAAATATAATCCTAAGTATAATCATGACATTAATCAATCTAAGTATTATTATAATATTTTAAATGCTTATATTAAGCATGATGCTATGACATGACATATGACAAACAAGACATGACAAATATATAAAGTAAAGATATAGAAATACCTAAGTCTTAAACCAAATTGCTATTTTCTAGAATTATATCAATTTGCCATAATGACTCAATCTCCCTCAAGTGTGCCAAAACCCAAAATGACACACTATTGACCTTTAACCTAATTGTGCCAAATATAATCAATTTTTATCTTCTATGAAATCCATCAGCACATCCTAAAATCTTTGAGGATAAATTACTTACCTTATTTCCAAGGTATCACATAACCTTAAAAATATCCTAAAGTGTCAACTCTACCATGGTTAGGTTAATAATCCATTCATTCAAGGTTGACACACTCTAAACCCATCTAGCATGAAGAGACCACACTCTTAGGAATCCAATACCTATTGGAGCTCCTTGGATTTATTAGGTACTCACTAGGGATAACCTCCCTTTGTACCTTTCTAATGCCCCTCCTAGGTTTGATAGCATTAGTCATTTTGGCCTTATCTAGGTCAACTCTAGGGATACCTTTCCTGCTGACCTTGACACTCCTAGACCTATGGTTAGTTCCTAGTTAAATGGAACATTGTGGTAGGTTTGCATGGACTTCCTGCTAGTTGTTTGGTTCTTCTAATTCAACTGGACTTCCTGGAAGTTAGTCGATCCTCCTTAACCCAACTAGACTTCCTACATGGTGTCTAGTTTTCTTTGTCTAGATGTGGGAGCCCTACTTCCTTCATTCGAGGTCATGACTTGACATGAACCATGACTCTGATACTACTTGTTGAGGACCATTTGGTGCACTAGAGGGGGGCGGGGGAGGGGGGAATAGCAATTTTCGATTCCTTGTTTGATCGTGTTCATGATTGCTTATCTACAAGATGGTTAACACAACAGAATACAAGATACAAAGTAGAAACAAATAAACAAGACAATTACACATACACAATGCCGAATTTTATGTGGTTCATAACCCTAGTTCCTACTCCACGGTCGAGCTCTAATGTCCACACCAGTAAAACTTGTCTCCTTCTCAGAATATAATTTGGAGATGGAGAAACCTCTTATAATGGAGTTACAACAAGATACAAACAACCAAATACAAGAATATGAAAGAAATGTAAAAACAAAGAACAAATACTTTACACAAGTGAGCTTTTGATTACTTGATTGTTTGGTTGCTTTGAACGTTTTTGAAGGTCTGGAAAGCAGTAGTATTTTCCCCCCAAGAACTCCAAGAACTGACCGCTAAAATCCTTCATGAGCTCCTCCTTTTAAATCATCCGCCAGACTAGATTTTGCTTCATAGTCGACTGACCTTACCCACCAATTGACTGTCTAGTTATCCATTGTCTCACAATGAATTAATCCATATCGAATTCTGCCCGACCAGTCGACTGCCATAGCCACTAATTGACTATCATGAGCCAACAGTCGACTGCGACTCTTCTGTGCCCTGTACACTTAAGGTCAATCGACTACCCATCTATGACAGTCGACTGTTAGTGGCCAATCGATTATTGCAAACCACCAGTCGACTACCATAGCCACAGGTCAACAGTCGAATCTCAGTTGACTACTCTATCAATCGATTGAGTCATAACCCTAGTCAACTGTCCGAGTCAACTAGACCTCCCAAGTGTCAAACACTCGACCAGTTGACTAGTCAATACCACTAGTCGACTAGTAAACCTCAAAACTGAGGTTTACCCAAGTATAATCCTCTTATACTTGATACTCACCCTAGGCTTAAATCTAATCCTTCAAGCCACTTTCATCAGTCTCAGACCCTCAGGGTCCATCCGAGTCGTCCTCCACGACTCCTTCACACTTCGCGCTAGCCTTTAGGTGCTTCCTTCGGCTTCGTCATACCATCAGGTACCCTTTGCCAAGTCTTCAAACTTAGATTTTCATCACCAAAACTACACCCTTGGATTACATAGCCAAGACTACATCCTTGGACTTTTTCCTTTTCCAAATGTCCATGTTTGGACTTTCCCTTACCAAGACTCCACCCTTGGACTTTTCCTTGCCAAATATTCATACTTGGACTTATCCATTGCCAAGAATCCATTCTTAGACTTCTCCTTGCCAAGTATCCATGCTTGGGCTTCTCCATGCCAAGACTCCAATGGACTTCCACTTGAGTCTCACTCGAGTTTGGTTAACCTTTGACCTGAGGCCGATTTCTTCAATAATCTCCTCATAACAATTCCCTTTATATGACTCTGGATATTCCAATAATCCACTAGTTATATGATTAATATATGGTCAAACCCATTATTAAACATCCAAACTCTACTCAAGTCCCACTCGAATCTGGTCAATCGTGACTTGGGTCGATTGCTCTAACACCTCAATAGTTTGAGGTTCCTCATCGTCAACTAAAAGTATCATCAATGCCTCGTTCTCAATATTAAACCTTTTCCAAGATTTAATCTTACGAATACTTCTTCGTAAATTGGGCTATTGAGAAGTCAACTCATGACTCGGTAAAATACTCCCACTTGGTTGACTAAATTCAAGTATTTCTAATGACACCTCTTTTGTTGATAATATTAAATCCTCCTCAAATAAAGAAACAATTTTATTAACATCACCTCTTGTTGAGAACTCAGTTTCGAGAAAAGTTACATCTCTCAACTTTATTTCGGAGATGGTTCCATCTTGTTGCTCACCGATGAAAATATATGCCATGGAGGTCTTAAAATATATTACAAAGATACACTTCTTACCCCTAGGTCATAGTTGTCACGCCCTAAGAGTATACCGAGCTGAAAATAATCAGACAACATCTCCCTTGTACGTGATACAATTCCCTGATATACATAAAGTCTTTCGGCCACAATCACATAACAAATATATGGACATAATCCATAAAACACAGCAAAAGATACTAACAAATAATAAAGATACAAACGACTCAACTATACACTCCGGAGTGACTTTGACACAACAAGAATCATAATAGAAATCACATCAAAGGCCAAATACATACAACACATCCGTATACCATAAATATAGAAACGATACAGTGTAAAATCCCAAAACATCAATCCACAAGAATACAACAATATGGACATAGTATCCAACCATTCGGTGTGAGATAGGATCAGCTGGCGGAGCTCCGAACATCCAAGGAATCTTCTACCTGTTACCTGGGCGACAGGAAACCCAGGGTCCGTGGTGGTGAGTATAAACTCAGGGGTAATATATAGAAAGTGCATGAACAACATATAGGATAAAGAGATCTACAAGTATACATGTGAAGATCTACAGGTATACAGAATGAGTCCAATAGACATACAATCCTATATATAATAATCAGAAACTACCAGTATAGTCATACTCAATACATATACTAAACTGATCAACTGAACATGAAATAATGTACTAACGTACCTGATGATCTAAACACCATGAGCTATATTATTATGAACATGTATACAATAACATAACCCATATAACATACAAGATCAATCCCATATCCGACCAAAACTCAGACATATGAACAATATATAATCATATGTAATAATAACCCGGTCCATACTGCACTATGACATGACGCTAATCAAATGCATACAACAGTCTGGACCAACACATATATCATGTTCAACACACAACAGTATATAATATGCAAATGACATGTAACATGATGTACAAACATGTGCAGCAAATAAATGCAGTATCTCATAGACATATGTAAAATATATATCGAATACATGCATATATATATATACCAGCATTGCATATGCATGGCCATGTCTGCAGACCCATCTAACCACGACCCTAGAATGGCCAGGGTGGCACAACATGACAACTATCCCGACTCCAGCTACCACTACTCTCGAGTGGCCGAGTTGGGTAGTATGAATGAGTAGCATATAAGCGTAAAGAGCTAACTACTCCAAGGGGTCCCTGCTGCTAGCCACGCCGTCCCTACCCATGAGTAGATGAGCTCCGCACATAGGACAACTGCACATCACACAACCACCGTCTATAGAGGCCGAGTGCGCTAACTACCACTCTGCACAGTGGCCAAGTGCGCATCTCTAGCTACCATCGTATATAGTGGCCGAGCGCGACACATCTAATGCTCTGCACTCAACCCTGCTACTACTACCCCGAGTGGCCGGGGAGACAGGATGACTGACGACCCATCTCAACTACAAGGGAGACCCCAGTCGACAGCATGCATGTAATGTAATGATGCATAGCTCCACATACGTATCCTCACAACACTCCCTATCCCACGGAGAGTCCTGGTCAACTAAAAGTCAACTATGCAAGGACTACTAATCCATAAGACACTCTCTCTACCACACAGAGAGTCATACACAACTGACAGTCAGCCACGCTAAGACCTCCAGTCCGTAGCGATTACTATTAATAATTCATATAACCATACATAAATACATGATCCATAATGGATATACAATTACGCTAGGACCTCCAGTCCATAGCCACATACTGACAACCACACACTTATCTATGTACAGACAACTAGATCCACCATAGATGCACCACTGATATGTGTATGATATAACAATCGACTCCATAATCTAATCCATCACCTAACCCTAGTGATGTAACACAGTAACCCAATATGAGGTCACAAAGATAACCCTAACTACATGTACTTAACTGAACATCTATCAGCTAACACACAATAGGGTTTGTAGTTCATATCCGTGATAGATAAACGATGAAGTAACAATAATATATCTCAAAGGTCAAGGCTAAGTACAAGCACATGATTAAATAAGAGTGGAGTCAAGGTAAAAGAATTCATCATAAATCCAAATTCATGCATCGAAATTAGTCAAAACTACCTGACCAGGGTAGATATTACCCACCTGATACGAATTCCGTAATAATGATCCTCAAGCCTGGGGACCTGCCTCGAATCCTAAACCTGCACATAACAGCAAACTATGATTAAGTACAAGTATCCAACAATACATCACTTAACTACTACGTCGTTTCTATATTCGCATCCTTCCCTCGTCTACGAGTTAAAAACTCGAGTATCCCAATCTGATACATCATAACCCAACTCATAATAGATCACCGACATCCACAGGATCAATTAAGGTAAATAAATCTAAACAACACTCAAAACAGCCTCACCTGATTGCACCAACTCACTTATTACAGATTTGGAACCACCATGAACATAACAGGTAAAGGGAAAAATAGGGATTATACTCAATTTACACTTCACAGCTGCATCAACCCACTCAAATCAACCGAGACACTATCCATGATCTCACCACATACATCACAACAATTAACAGATGGAAACAATAGGTTGAATCAACCTTACCAATCAGATCTCCTCCTGTAGTACCCCCTGTTCACCGGAGCAATCCAAACTCCAACCTCACTAGATCGATGACAGCAACCCTACATCAATCAGATACCATTCCATCGCAACTTCAATTCCATAACCCAACGATCGAAAAGCATCAGACTCTATAGGTATAAACACATCACGAATATACAGGGGTTTACAGACAACATAAAAGAGGGAAATCAAACTTACCGAGCTCAATTCTCCACTGGGAACACCCCCTGTTCACCAGCGAAGTTTGCTCCAATCACTGCCTACCACAGATCTGAGCTGACAAAACATCCACAGCTAGATCTAAAAAAAATCAACGATGAAACCTATCCCTGGACAACCGAAGTACCTCGATCGGCAGCTCACTGCCGCGGCGACAACACCGCCAGTCCACCGAGAGTATCGTCAAGATTCCCCAGGCGAGAAACCCCATGATCTTCGGCCGGAGATCAACCAAGTGGTGGCGCCGTCGAGCTGCTCTCACCGGGACGCCGACGGGTTGAGATCGAGCGGCAAGATCGCTCGGAGAAGAAGACAGTGTGGAGATTGTGATGAAGAAACGGAGGAAAGAGGAAAATGCGATTCAGAAATCGCGATAGTTTCGGCCTTATAAAGGTCGTTTCGAAATTTAGCTCTAGTGAACCGGTTCAAACCCAACCCCTATTTAAACCCAACTGGATTTGAGCCCAAACCTAATCTAAGTTGAGTCTAGCCCTATTTTTTTTTCTCGGTATCTTACATTCTCCCCTACTTATAAAAATTTGGTCCCCAAATTTTCAACTCATGTACGAGTATAAGATGTCACAATAACCATCTCAAGTATCTTGAGAAAAGTCATACACCTCAAGTGACTAAATGACGTACTGATAGTCTCTAAAATCTATCACGCATGTTTCCAATAACCCTTCTAAGGTATGAACAATACGTTCATATTGACCCTCT
This sequence comes from Wurfbainia villosa, assembly GCA_025175895.1. Lineage (NCBI taxonomy): Eukaryota > Viridiplantae > Streptophyta > Magnoliopsida > Zingiberales > Zingiberaceae > Wurfbainia > Wurfbainia villosa. Next base: position 109,244,369 of record CM045995.1, on the reverse strand, counting down.
ACCAAAAGGTAAATATTTGTACCAGAGTGGAGCTCTATATCCGTGACCTATTAGAGACTTTGCTAGAATCATAAGGTAAATCATGAATCACTATCAGAAATGATACTCAAGGATACTCCATGGATATAATTCCATCAAACGATCCAACGAAATCCACCTTACAGCTCGGTAGAAAATGAGCGGACTTAGTTAATCGATCATCGATTACCCTAATCGCATCAAATCATTTCCGAATTCTAGATAATCTCCCAACACAGTCCATTGTACTAGGCTACCACTTCTACCTCGGTACATAACCCTACTGGTCACTAATATTCCACTTTTACATGTTGGCACACCAACATTAAGCTACGAACTCAACCATGTCCTACATGTATCGTTCCACCAACAAGAACATTTCAACCCTTGAGTATACATAAGTGTCCTTTAAGCTGATCCAAATAGATCATCTATCCACAACGAAGGATATCCATTCTCAACAACTACTGCATTTCATCATCGATAATCGATGTATAACCCCAAAGGTTCATCCCTCTTTTAACCAAGAGTTCCGGATCTTCTCCATAAGGAATACTGGGATAGATAAATATCCCATCCAACACCTCCTATAACCGCAACTACATTCTTCTAATTCTCATAGTGTTTAGCAACACTGATACCAATAAAATCATCTCCCGGCATGAGGTCTTTAATATCGAAACTATTTCCGAAATCACTATAATCGCTTACTCCACTTGCCCATGCAGTGGCAAGCCCGGGAGTTCATCCGAAACTATATCCGAATACTCTCGAATTATATGCACATTCGAGATACATGCTATACCCTCATTTCAACAATTTAACTATCCGTAAGGATATGTCTATAGTAGAGGTATGTCTAGCAAAGGCTAAGGGTATTCCTTGACTTCTTGGTTGTTGATCAATATCTCACCTGACGGTAGAGAAAAATCACCAACCCACAAGTCGATAGGAACCCTTCTAATCTTATCTAAGAATGTTCTAGACAAAAATACCTAAAACTACCCGTATCTCTCTATACACCAGCAAATAGGGTAACCAAAAGTAATACCCCGAATGATCACTTCATTGGTCTTCTATACCTCTTCTCGAGTAACCATGTAAACTCGCCCAACATCTTTTCTTGATGGTTGAGCTCATGTAGGTGCAAAGGACTACCATGGAGGAACTGAAATCAACTGCTGAACTGAGATACAATACCCAAAATGTCTACAATAGTCATGGTAAACATTGTTGTACTGACAGAGAGTATACAATCGACTGTAAGGTATTGAAGAACTGCCAACATCGTAGCACGCTCCAACTCTGTGAAAGGTATAGCTGTAACTGGAGAATACTGCATAGATACGACCATCGTCGTATACACTCTCCTCTGTACAAAGCATAACCACGCCTGGGGAGGTAATCGTTGTCGTCTGAACATCTAAGTCTTCCGAGATGTCTTCTGCTGATGCTGCTGAGTGTATCGCTTCCTCTGGATAGAAGTATCTAGGAACTCCACTAGATCTGAGGTAATAGATCGATGCAAATATGATAATCCAATCTTCTGTGATGATTTCGACTTTCAAGATTGTGGATCATCCTCTCGAAAACATCATCCATAGTCTTCAACTAAGTCTTCAAAGTACATACTCTCCTCGTAGATACTGGTTGCTTATAGTAGAAGCAGATAAAATAATCCATCAGATAATCTGACTTTGTGTGTCGTCATGACCCACACTGCACGCACACACTCCTTTTGGAGTCATTCTTCTGAGTTCGCTGATAAACATGAGAAGATGCTGATAATCTGCAGTCAGTCTTCTATAATCGAAAAACTCTCCAATAGTAGTTCATGACTCATGACTCCAATCTCGCTCCTTTTATCCAATATTTGGAGACTTCGGATTCCAATAATTTGACTTGCAATGTCTACTTATCAAATCTCCAACTCTTAAAACACTTGCTACGGAGTCATTTCTATACACATGACTCGGTCTAAGGACTTCCGGTTGGATCGGGTAGAAAATCAAAACATCCTGATCAAGATGTCAGCCAATAAACCATGGGTGGCCGAAATCAACCCAATCACATTCTTGAGCTATTAGGTGGTCGTAATCTTCGCAAGTCTAACGACTCTGCATCGTACCTTCGTTACCAAACGATCACGCTACTTGAAGCTCAAGAATTCCCTGACAATGAGTCAAAGAAGATGACGTGGGAAAAATACTCTCTTACAATATCACTAAACTGTGACCAAGTGATACATTATTTCCCGTATGTTATTTCCTATATATTCCACCAAGTAACGGCTAGATTCGGATAATGGTATTCAACTAACACTATTTTCTTTGTATAACATGAGTTAAGTACTCAAAAGTACTCTCAAAGTTATACAACCTAGAACGACCAACCCAGGGATCAAAATCCCTATGATACACCGCAAACTAATCCTCTACTATCTGCATCAGCAATAATATACTCGCTTGTACATTACCCCACATGTAATGATCTGACTAGCATAGTTAGTGAAAATTCTTAGGATTATAATCTTTGATCTCCATAAGAAATGTGACTACCTAACCCCTGCTTTCCGACTCGGTATTAGTCGACTCTTAAAGGTAATTCACATTTTCGATAGCAGGTACATGTCTAATGAACTCAATATGTCGTTCCCGTAGTCAACTCAAACCACAGTTACGAATAGTGACTAACACACTACATGTCATTCCCTGTTTATAAGCAACTAAATGCATGCCCCACATAAGGATATATGTTAACAGTTAACATACCTTAACCCTTATAGCTCGGAGATGTCTCGCAACAGCCAGATCCCGGAACTCACAAAACCAAAACCGAGTAAAGCAAAACTCGATGTCCGAATGAAATAAAATCTGAAAGTGGACTTCACAACCTAGGGCTCTGATATCAATAAAAATTGTCATGCCCCAAGAGTATGTCGAGCCGAAAATAATTGAACAACATCTCCCCTGTACGTGATACAATTCCCTGATATACATAAAGCCTTTCGGCCACAATCACATAACAAATATATGGACATAATCCATAAAACACAGCGGAAGATACTGACAAATAATAAATATACAAACGACTCAACTATGCACTCTAGAGTGACTTTGACACAACAAGAATCATAATAGAAATCACATCAAAGGCCAAATACATACAACACATCTATATACCATAAATACGGAAACGATATAGGGTAAAATCCCAAAACATCAATCCACAAGAATACAACAATATGAGCATAGTATCCAACCATTCGGTGTGAGATGTGATCAGTTGACGGAGCTCCGAACATCCAAGGAATCTTCTACTTGTTACTTGGGCGACATGACACCCAAGGTCCACGGTGGTGAGTATAAACTCAGGGGTAATATGTAGAAAGTATATGAACAACATATAGGATAAAGAGATCTACAAGTATACATGTGAGGATCTACAGGTATACAGAATGAGTCCAATAGATATATAGTCCTATATGTAATAATCAGTAATCACCACTATAGTCATACTCAATGCATATACTAAACTGATTAACTGAACATGAAATAATGTACTAACATACTTGACGATCTGCAACACCATGAGCTATATCATCCTGAACAAGTATACAATAATATAACCTATATAACATACAAGATCAATCCCATATCCGACCAATACTCAGACATATGAACAGTATATAATCATATGTAATAACAATCCAGTCCATACTACACTATGACATGATGCTAATCAAATGCATACAATAGTCTGGACCAACACATATATCATGCTCAACACACAACAATATATAATATGCAAATGACATGTAACATGATGTACAAACATGTGCAACAAACAAATACAGTATCTCACAGGCATATGTAAAACATATATTGAATACATGCATACATATATATATCAGCATTGCATATACATGGCCATGTCTGCGGACCCGTCCAACCACGACCCCAGAATGGCCAGGGTGGTACAACATGACAACTATCCCGACTCCAGCTACCACTGTTCTCGAGTGGCCGAGTTGGGTAGTATGAATGAGTAGCATATAAGTGTAAATAGATAACTACTCCAAGGGGTATTTGCTGCTAGCCACGCCGTCCCTACCCATGAGTAGACGAGCGCCGCACACAGGACAACTGCACATCATGCAATCACCGTCTATAGTGGGCGAGTGCGCTAACTACCACTCTGAACAGTGGCCAAGTGCGTATCTCTAGCTACCATCGTCTATAGTGGTCGAGCATGGCACATCCAATGCTCTGCACTCAACCCTGCTACCACTACCCCGAGTGGCCGGGGAGACAGGATGACTGACGATCCATCTCAACCACAAGGGAGACCCCAATCGACAGCACACATGCAATGTAATGATGCATAGCTCCACATACGTATCCTCGCAACACTCCCTATCTCACGGGGAGTCCTAGTCAACTAAAAGTCAACTATGCAAGGACTATTAATTCACAAGACACTCTCTTTACCACACAGAGAGTCATACACAACTGATAGTCAACCACGCTAAAACCTCCAGTCCGTAGCGATATACTATCGACAATCTATATAACCATACATAGATACACGATCCATAATGGATATACAATCACGCTAGGACCTCTAGTCCATAGCCACATACTGACAACCACACACTTATCTATGCATAGACAACTAGATCCACCATAGATGCACCACTGATATATGTATGATATAACAATCGACTCTATAATCTAATCTATCACCTAACCCTAGTGATGTAACACAGTAACCCAATCTGAGGTCACAAAGATAACCCTAACCACATGTACTTAACTGAACATCCATCAGCTAACACACAATAGGATTTGTAGTTTATATCCGTGATAGATAAATGATGAAGTAACAACAACATATCTCAAAGGTCAAGGCTAAGTACAAGCACATGATTAAATAAGAGTGGAGTCAAGGTAAAAGAATTCAACATAAATCCAAATTCATGCACCAGAATTAGTCAAAACTACCTAACCAGGGTAGATATTACCCACCTGATACGAATCCCGTAATAATGATCCTCAAGCCCGAGGACCTACCTCGAATCCCAAACCTGAACATAACAGCAAACTATGATTAAGTACAAGTATCCAACAATACATCACTTAACTACTACGTCGTTTCTATATTCACATCCTTCCCTCGTCTACGAGTTAGAAACTCGAGTATCCCAATCTGATACATCATAACCCAACTCATAATAGATCACCGACATCCATAGGATCAATTAAAGTAAATAGATCTAAACAACACTCAAAACAACCTCACCTGATTGCACCAACTCACTTATTACAGATCTGGAGCCACCATGAACAGAACAGGTAAAGGGAAAAATAGGGATTATACACAATTTACACTTCACAACTGCATCAACCCACTCAAATCAACCGAGACACTATCCATGATCTCACCACATACATTACAACAATTAATAGATGGCAACAATAGGTTGAATCAACCTTACCAATTAGATCTCCTCCGGCAGCAACCCCTGTTCACCGGAGCAATCCAAACTCCAACCTGACTGAATCGATGACAACAACCCTACATCAATCAGATACCATTCCATCGCAACTTCAATTCCACAACCCAACGACCGAAAACCATCGGACTCCATAGGTATAAACACATCACGAATATACAGGGGTTTACAGACAACACAAAAGAGGGAAATCAAACTTACCGAGCTCAACTCTCCACCGGCAACACCCCCTATTCACCAGCGAAGTGTGCTCCAATCACTGCCAACCATAGATCTGAGCTAAGACAAAACATCCACAGCTAGATCTAAAGGAAATCATCAATGAAACCTATCCTTGGACAACCGAAGTACCTCGATTGGCAGATCGCTACCGTAGCGACAGCACCGCCAATCCACCGGGAGTATCACCGAGATTCCCCAGGCGAGAAACCCTCTGATCTTCGATCGGAGATCAGCCAAGTGGTGGCGCCGTCGAGCTGCTCTCACCGGGACACCGACGGGCTGAGATCGGGTGACAGGATCGCTTAGAGAAGAAGACAATATGGAGATCGCGATGAAGAAACAGAGGAAAGAGGAAATTGCGATTCAGAAATCGCGATGGTTTTGGCCTTATAAAGGTCGTTCCAAAATTTGGCTCGAGTGAACTGGTTTAAACCCAACCGGTTCACCTCCAACCCCTATTTAAACCCAACCGGATTTGAGCCCAAACCTAATCTAAGTTGAGCCTATCCCTAATTTTTTTTCCGGTATCTTACAATAGTTTTCCATAAATATGAGAACTATCATGAATATAGGCAGCTGACTCCTAGGGTCTCAAATTACTCAAACATAATTTTCTATCTGTCCAACATTCGTATGGGGTAGATGAAACTGATTTAGAATATACTTTGTTAAGTATATAGACTGCTGCTAATAATGCATCTTTCTAATAGGAAATTGACAAATTAGCCTAAGCTAACATAAACCTAACTATTTTAAGAAGAGTCCTATTTTTTTCAGCAATCCCATTTTACTGTAGAGTTTTTGAGATTTTGAGCTATCTAATAATCTCTTTATCATTATAAATTATCTTAAACTAATTAGAAAAGAATTCACCTCCATGGTCAGTGCATAAGGTTTTAATCTTACAATCCAATTGATTTTCAATTTTATTCATATAATGGATGAAGTAATCCAATGTTTTATATTTATGAGAAATCAAGTACACATAATAAAAACGAGTAAAATCATTAGTGAATGAAATGAAATAGGAAGCTTCATTTTTTTCCCAGTCTTCTTTCCTTTCTTCTTGTTTGAGCCCAGTCTCGCAACAACACTTGCTTCTTTTCCCTGTTCCTTTTTCCTTCTTTATCCATTTTTCTTCTTAGATCTTGATGCTCCAATATAACCTACAACTACAAAATCTTGTCCTGAAATACTTGCAGGTTCGACTCTCTCCGCCTCCAGTTCAACATGGCGTGAGACATCAACAAAAGTCTTGATACTTTCACTGTGAGTTAGGTTTTGTTTCATCGTCTCCCAAGAATTAGGAAGAGAACAGATAACTTCTTGAACTTGTTATTCATTGGTCAACTCATGACCAATAGTCTTTGTAGAGGATCGAAGTGTTTGTTGGCCGGCTAGAGGGGGGGGGTGAATAACACTCTTTCGTTCAATGATGGAATTCGTTCGTTCTCGTTACGTGCTCGTCTACAATTGTCGTTAGCACAACGGAATACTAATATAAATATAAATACTAACAACAAATACAATCACACGCAAACACACACGATATATATGGTTTGGAACCGAATGATTCCTACTCCACGGGCGAGCTCACCGAGCTCTAGTTATGCGCACGACACTAACTATAACACTCCTTCTCGACAACACGTCGGAGGTGGAGAAACTTCTCACAAGAAATTAAAATGTAATATAGAAATACAAGCAAATACACAAATACAATACACAAAAAAACTTTCACCGATTGCTTTGATCGCTTTGCTTGTTGCTTGCTTTAGATGACTCTTGAAGGTCTGGAATACAGTAGCAATTCCCCTCCAATAGCTTCACAAAAGTCTTGGCAAAAACCTCCATCTCGAGCTCCATTTATAACCTATATCGAGCTATTTTCGCGTCTAGCAGTCGACTGCCATAAGGCCCCAGTCGACTGCCCCTGTAGCCGTTGTCTCACAACGGCCAGATCCACGTCGGATAAGTTCCAACGGATCACCTACCAGTCGACTGCCAATCCATGACAGTCGACTAGTGACCTAGTAGTCGACTGCCTAGTCGGCTACGAAGCGTTCTATGCTCACGACACTCCCATCAGTCGACTGCCATCCCTCAGCAGTCGACTGCCAATCCATGACAGTCGACTGCCAAGCACAACATCGCAGCCTTACACCAGTCGAACCCTAGTCGACTTGGATCAGTCGAACCGGCACCTGTGCCAGTCGACTGCTATCGGGCAAAACCTCAAACACCAAGTTGTTTGAGCATCCGATCGTCGGGTAAACCCTCAAACACCAGTTTGAGCCTCTAACACTCAGTCTTAGCCACTTGGCCAAGTCCACCTTATCCCTCATGGAGTTCCCCACCGAAGCTCTCTTCCCTCGTCCTACGTCCCTCGGATGCGCCAAGCGCACGGCTTCGCAACGCCATCCTTCGCGTCTCATGCCCTAGAAGTATGCTTCCCTTTGGGCTCACTCCATTCGCTCCCCGTCCGGCGGTCCCTCGGATGCACCAAGCGCACGACTTCGCAATGTCATCCTTCACCGACTCAAGGACCCCGAGCATAGTGAACTTACCAAGTCCTCAAGACTTCCCACATTTACCAAGCGCACGACTTCGCAATGTATTTCTCACCAAGCACCAAGCGCACGACTTCGCAATGCTTTGGATTTCCCATGCCAAGCACCAAGCGCACGGCTTCGCAATGCTTTGGACTTTCCCATGCCAAGGCTTCCCCCTTGGACTTCCACACCAAGCTCCATTCTTGGATTTTCCATGCCAACCCCATGTTGGACTTTCCCATGACAATCCCATGTCATGAGTTTTATCTATCATCAAAATACTATCAAGGTACGACTCGAGTCAAACTTGAGTTAACCTGGGCCGATTGCACCAACAATCTCCCCCTTTTTGATGATTGACAAAACTACCATCTCAAGTCTACCAATTCTCCCATATTGGCAATTCTCATATCCCAATGAGAATTCCAACAAACCCTAATTGGTAACTTGGTAACTTCTTCCCCTTTTTGACATTACATCAAAAGGGTCCTCAAGGGTTTCAATGTCTTATATCCCAATGAGATCTTACAATCTTCCCCTTGGCATGCCCTCAATCTTCTAGTGATCCCATATCACTTAAGAGAGGCAACCCAATTTTCCTCCCATGAGGAAATACACATCCATCTTCCCATGATGGATACCTCCTCCTAGAGGCTTGCTCCCCCTTGACCATTGCACCAACAATGTCCTTGGAGAGTCCCTAAGCCAATAGGAACATTAATCAAATCAAAATTAAGGCAAAGTTCAACAATGAACTCTCTTTCACCTTAAAATTGATACTCACCCTAAACACTTCTCCTAATCCATGTCTAATGGATTTCCACCTTTTCTTATGCTCTCCCAAGCATTTCCTAGGGTTAGGAGTGGTTAGAGGACCTTAACCTAGCTGAACATGGGCCTAACCAACAAGATTTACCCAAAATCATCTTAGCTGATCAAATCAGAAATCACTACATTTCATCAATCGACCGCCACCATGGCAATCGATTGATAATCAGATTTATAGTCAATTTCGTAAATGAATTTCCGAAATTCATAAGTAAATATACATAAAATGATAAATCTTGAAATTTGGTATGTATATTACTTATCATAAACACTATGGGTGATAAATATTTGAAAATTATTTTACCTAGTAAATTAGGAGATTGATACAAAGTCTAAAAGTTTAGAAAAGCTTCAATAATAAGCCCTCTTTGTATCATCCCATTCAATGGTGATAGCTATCAAAAGATAGACTTCACCAAGGTTTTTCAAAATGTTTTCAAGATGTTTTCAAAACCTTTAATTTCTTTTCCTAAAGCATCTCACTTATATCTAGATGTGTAAAACACATTCAAGGCAATTAATCTAGTGAGATGTGAGTTTTTGTTCTTTAATAGTCTCATGCATATTTCTACGCAATATTATTTGATTCCCATCAAATCATGTCATAGTCCTTAATTTCATTTTATTTTATGTATGATAATGATTATGACATAAATATGATTTAGATAAAAGCATATGCCAATATCATGATGTCATGACATGTGAATAATATTTTAGCATACATGACATATAAAAATAAGTCTAAACATGATCATGATATCTTTAGAGATAAAAATGAAAATGATGTCATGACATGGCAAGGCAAATAAATCATGACAAGTAAAATATACTAAGGTATAAAATACCTAAGTGTTAAACCTAAATTTGTCATTTCTATGAGTTAATTCAATTTTGCCTTAATGCCATTTAGCTCCCAAGTGTGCCAAAAACCCAAAATGACACACCAATACCTCTAAGACCTAATTGTGCCAATTTAAATCATTTTAAACTTCTCAAACACATTGGCACATCCTAATGTGTCAACTCATCATGGCTAGGTTAACTACCCATCCACTTAGGGTTGACACACCCTAACCCATCTAGCATGAATCAATCACGCTTCTAGGAACCCAATACCTATTGGAGCTTCTTGGGTTAACAAGGTATTCACTAGGGACAACTTCCCTAGATACTTTCTTAATGACCCTTTTAGGCTTTGAAGTCTTAGTCAAATGGGTCTTTCCTAGGTCAACTCTAGAGGTGACTCCTCCATTGACCTTCTTAGTGGTTTTCTTGGTTTTCCTTAAGTCCTTAGCCACTAAGCACACACAATGGCTAGTCTTAGGGATGACTTCCCTATTATCCTTGGTTTGTCTAGACCTAGATGGTGTTCCATAATTAAATGGAACATTATGGTAGAACATAGGTTTGTGACTCAAACCCTTCTTGCCCTTAGATATTTCTTGTTTCCTAGGTCTTGACTTTTATACATTAGACTCTTTAACCGAATTTGAGATGATTGCTAGTGTCTTCTCCAATTTTTCAAGCCTTGACCTCAAGGCTTGGTTTTCTAGCTCTAATTTTCCCAATTTTGAAATTTCATTTATCTTTTGGGAAAGATTCTTCTTCTTAGGCATGTGTCTACCCTTCTTAGGGTTAATGCCTAGATGGTTTTCAACTCTCCTAATGGACTCTTTAGGTAAAATAGGTCTAGTGTTTTGAGTCCTAGGTTTGTCCTTAGAGAAACTAACATGCTTAGCACCTAAACAATAAACCTTATTGTTTCTCCTAGCATGCTTTTCATTGATAATAGCAAGAGAACTAAAATAATTTTTAGCATGCTTTTTGACTTTAGGAAATGAAAATGCATTAAATGAATTTACCTTAGGGTTAGCTTTAGAAGCTACCCCTACATGAATTACACCTTCTTTCCCTTTCTTCCTCCCCCTAGGGCATTGACTTCGGTAGTGTCCCCGTTAGTTGTATTTGAAACACACAATGTGCTCCTTGCTTCTAGTTGTGGGAACTCCGACATCCTTTGACTTATGGTTGACTTTTGGTGTCGATGCCTTTTCCTTAGCCAATTTAGGTCATTTGCTCTTGTAATGCCCTTTCTCCCTACACTCAAAGCACATTATGTGATTTTTATTTAAAATAACAACACTTGAGTTACCTAGGGATGTGGTGGAGGCCTCTTCACTTCTTCCGGAGGTAGAAGCTTCATTTTGATCTTGCTCCGGAATGGAAACCCTTTCCTCCCCCTCAATGCTAGAGGTGGAGGTCTCCACCAAGTCATCCACATCTTCAAAAGTGGATGGTGCTTCTTCTACGACATTCTTCTCTACTTGTGCCGGTTGGGTGTTTTCTTGGAACTTCATTATCTTATTCCATAATTCCTTTGCATCCCTAAAAGTTCCTAATCTAGACCAAATATGGTTAGGTAACAAATCACTAAGCAACTTGATTACCTCGAGATTTGTCTTGAAATCTTTGATTTGGTCTTGGGTCCATTTTGATTTTTCAATGGGCTTGTTCTCTTTGTTCCTAGGCATCTCAAAACCATTTTCTATAATAATCATAACATCAAAATCGGTTTCGAGATATACCTCCATCTTTCTTCTCCACCATAGAAAATCTCCTTCGAATTTTGGTGGATGGATGAAGCCGACCATTTTGTAGTGCTCTCGCAGTGGTTAGTCCTTGAAGAGCGACCTTGGCTCTGATACCACTTGTAGAGGATCGAAGTGTTTGTTGGCCGGCTAGAGGGGGGGGGGTGAATAGCACTCTTTCGTTCGATGACGAAATTTGTTCGTTCTCGTTGCGTGCTCATCTACAATTGTCGTTAGCACAGCGGAATACTAATACAAATATGAATACTAACAACAAATACAATCACACGCAAACACACACGATATACATGGTTCGGAACCGAATGGTTCCTACTCCACGGGCGAGCTCACCGAGCTCTAGTTATGCGCACGACACTAACTATAACACTCCTTCTCGACAACACGTCGGAGGTGGAGAAATCTCTCACAAGCAATTACAATGTAATATAGAAATACAAATAAATACACAAATACAATACACAAAAAAACTTTCACTGATTGCTTTGATCGCTTTGCTTGTTGCTTGCTTTAGATGACTCTTGAAGGTCTGGAATGCAGCAGCAATTCCCCTCCAATAGCTTCACAAAAGGCTTGACAAAAACCTCCATCTCGAGCTCCATTTATAACCCGTGAGTCAGCGCTAGCGATCGGGTCTTATGGCGGATGCGCCGTAGCCATTGTCTCATAACGGTCATATCCACGTCAGATAAGTTCCAACGGATCACCTACCAGTCGACTGCCAGTCCATGGCAGTCGACTGGTGACCTAGTAGTCGACTACCCAATTGGCTACGGAGCGTTCTATGCTAACGACACTCCCATCAGTCGACTGCCATCCTTCGGCAGTCGACATCAGTCGACTGGCAGTCCATGGCAGTCGATTGGCAAGCACAACATCGCAGCCTTACACCAGTCGAACCCTAGTCGACTTGGATCAGTCGAACCAGCACCTGTGCCAGTCGACTGCTGTTGGGCAAAACCTCAAATACCAAGTTGTTTGAGCATCCGACCGTCGGGTAAACCCTCAAACACCAGTTTGAGCCTCCGACATTCAGTCTTAGCCACTTGGCCAAGTCCACCTTATCCTTCATGGAGTTCCCCACCGAAGCTCTCTTCCCTCGGCCTACGTCCCTCGGATGCGCCAAGCGCACGACTTCGCAACGCCATCCTTCGCGTCTCATGCCCTAGAAGTATGCTTCCCTTTGGGCTCACTCCATTCGCTCCCCGTCCGGCGGTCCCTCGGATGCACTAAGCGCACGACTTCACAATGCCATCCTTCACCGACTCAAGGACCCCGAGCCTAGTGAACTTACCAAGTCCTCAAGACCTCCCACATGCACCAAGCGCACGGCTTCGCAATGCATTTATCACCAAGCACCAAGCGCACGGCTTCACAATGCTTTGGATTTCCCATGCCAAGCACCAAGCGCACGGCTTCGCAATGCTTTGGACTTTCCCATGCCAAGGCTTCCCCCTTGGACTTCCACACCAAGCTCCATGCTTGGATTTTCCATGCCAACTCCATGTTGGACTTTCCCATGACAATCCCATGTCATGAGTTTTGTCTATCATCAAAATACTATCAAGGTACTGCTCGAGTCAAACTCGAGTCAACCTGGGTCGATTGCACCAACAGTCTTTAGCTCCCTAGTCATATTGGGCATCTCCCTCTGGTGATGAACCATAGAGACATTCAGACTCTTTTTGTAATTGTCAAACTTAATTGTCAATTGTCAAAATTTGCTCAGACTTACTCTACTTTACCTCTTCCTAAGGGCTACCCAAATAGGCTAAGCCAATGGAAATGACTCATATTAAAAAATAGATCATCCACCATTGAACTAATCAATATTCCCTTAGTAGTAGAGTCCTTTTTCTTTCATGTCTTATAGACATCATGGTCTCATCTGTGTTATGTTTTTGGATCATCAATAAGTTTCTCCATAACCTGATGAACAACCTTTAGAATTTCTTATTCCTTAAGAACATATTATATCTTGCGATGCCAAATTTTATAGTTATCTCCATTCAATTTCTCACCCTTATTGAGTTCAACTATAATATTTTTAGTTGTCATAATCTATCATAAATAAATATAGTATTTACTTATTCAGTGTAATTCATATGTATATAATTTCTGATTGACTAAAGGTAAATCTGAGTTGTTTTATAAAATCAAGTGACAATTATATTTTCACTCATCATTTGTATGTTTCTATCTAATCGACATTGATCAACTATATATATATTACATACATCCCATTTAATAAACTAGTCATGATATAATCAAAAAATAAACTAATCATTTCACCAAACATAAAATGAACTAATCATTTCATGTAGTAGTTTGTTAACACATAACAAATTCTTTACTCATAACATAAACAATTATGATAAATTAGTTAGGTTATTACTACTCCCATTAGACAAACACTAGTGCAGTAGTAATAATTACTAGTCCTATCTTCCTTGGCTTAACTAAGTCACTCTCAGGCCGATCGACTTCAGGATTTTCTATAGAACCAACATTCAGATCCTCTTTAATCTCAGCAGGATCCTCTTGATTCATATGGTGAAGTAGCTCTATACACAACTTTGCATATGTGATGTGCCCTTCGTAGTGATCACATACGTAGTGTGCTACTACATTAAGATTTGCTGCCATCAAATTCACCAAGGCCCAAATCCAATAGCTGTCCAGGATTGAAAACTCCTCGATCTCGACTCTCCCAATATGTCATCTGATTCCATAAACATGGTCACATACTATCTATTGGATATCCTCCCTCATCTTATTTTGTAACAAATCACAACTAGTCATAGTACAAATTATTCATGCCATCTGAAATCCAGATTAACAAAGTCAGTATAAAAATGACTTAATTTAATTTATACATACATAGAACTAACATAAATAATCAAAAAAAAATATTCTTGATTTTAGCAGTTTTCAATCAATTGGTACCTTGGACTAGTCGACCAGACTGACAATTGTTAACTACGGCAAAAATTCCTAGTGTTCTAATTGGGTTTCTCCTTGGTGCTTACTTGGCCTTTATCCCGAACACTAATGTGCTACATCGTGAGCACATCCCGAGCACCATGAATAGAAATGTGCTCTGTCCAAGCACATGAGCACATTCCCAAGCACCCCTATACTCGGTCCCATATACCCGATGCAACATTCCGAGCACCTCGAGCATCGACTCAAGCACCATGAATAAAATGTGCTATGTCCAAGCACACTGTGTGTCATCTCTGTTGGGGATCGATTGGACGCTAGAGGGGGGAGGGTGAATAGCGGCGTGCTATGAGTCGATGGAATTCATTCGTGTTTTCTTGCTACAATTCTTGTTAGTACGCAGCGGAATAAACAATAATGAAAATACAACAAGAACACAAGCACTACACAATCATATAACGTAGTTCGGAACCGAATGGTTCCTACTCCACGGATCGAGCTCTAAAGAGCTCTAGCGATGCCACAAACACCACTAAGCAATAAACTCCTTCTCGACAACAAGTCGGAGGCGGAGAAACCTCGTACAATGAATTACAACAAGTAATACAAAGTAAACAAGCAAATACAAGTGAAAATGTAAAGAACACTTTACAAACTAGGGTTTTGAGCACTTGCTTGTCGGTTGCTTGGATGAGCTTGAAGGGCCCTGAAATGCACCTACAAATCGTCTTCAAATCGCCTCACTAAAGATCCCAAAGAACCAATACCGAAATCCTCCATGAGCTCCTCTTTTTAACCTGCATCGGGCTGGATTTCCGTCGATCAGTCGACTGATGCCACTATTGTTGTGAGACAACGACTCAATCCATGTTGGAAAAGTTCCAACGGGACTCTCACCAGTCGACTGCCAACATTGGCATTAGTGGACTGCTCCAATGAGCAGTCGACTGCCAGAGCCTTTTCAGCCCCTAACCGGCAGTCGAACTCAAGTCGACTCACGACAGTCGAACCGACCATAATGCCAGTCGACTGCCAACCTCAAACATGAGGTTTTAACCCAAGTATGGTGCCCCCATACTTGCTAGACCACCCTTAGCCTAGACCTAAGCCTTCTAGCCACTTCCACAGCCTCACGTCTCTCGGATCTCTCCAAGTCATCCATGACTTGTTCATCCATCGCGCTAGCCTTCAGGTGCTTCCATCGGCTATGTCATGCTAACGGTGTCTACACCGCCAAGGCACATTGGACTTACGCCGCCAAGACTCCGCTTGGACTTTACGCCGCCAACCATTGGACTTATGCTGCCAAGACTCCACCCTTGGATTTTACGCCGCCAATATCAAACCCCTTGGACTTCTCAAATGCCAAGACTCAAGCTTGGACTTTCCCTTGCCAACCCATGTTGGACTTTCCATGCCAAGACCCATGCTTGGACTTCCCTTGTGCCAAGTACTCAAGACTTGGACTTTTCCAAATGCCAAGTGTCCCACTTGGACTTTCCATGTCAAGTACCCATGACTTGGACTTTACCTTGCCAAGACCCATGCTTGAACTTCCCTTGTGCCAAGTACTCAAGACTTGGACTTTCCCAAATGCCAAGTGTCCCACTTGGACTTTCCATGCCAAGTACCCATGACTTAGACTTTACCTTGCCAAGACCCATGCTTGGACTTTCCCATAATCACATGGTCAACCCTAGTCAACCATCAAAGTCTCCCTCGAGTCAAACTCGAGTCTGGTCAATTATAACCTGGGTCGATTGTATAAACAATCTCCCCAAAATATTAACCGACATCAATGTCAAACATACTATGTCAAACATCAAAATATCACTCGAGTCAAACTCGAGTTTGGTCAATCGTGACCTGGGCCGATTGCACCAACAATCTCCCTCTTTTTGATGTTTGACAAAACAAACCTTGAGTTAGGCCCCTAACTCAAACTCCCTTACCAATTTCCCAAATTGGTAATTTCACTTTCTCCCCCTTTTTGACATACATCAAAAAGGTTATTTCACCAAGGAGGTCAATGTCTCATGTCCCAATGAGATCTTACAATCTCCCCCTTGGCCCAAAAATACCTAGGATGTCTACCATCTTCCTAGTGATAAGTCCCATATCACTCAAGAGAGGCAATCCTATACTCTCTCCCAATTTCCAAATTGGGTTTCTCAAGATCCCATCAATTTTCTCAATTGATAACATTCTTCCCATAACTTCTCCCCTTCAAGAAGAAAAACACATCCATCATCCCAAGATGGATAACTCCCCCTAAAGGCTTGCTCCCCCTTGACCATTGCACCAACAATGTCCTTAGGAAGTCCCTAAGTCAATAAGAATTCTAAACCATCAAAATTAAGGCTCAAAGTTCAAACATGAACTCTTCCACCCTTAAATTTGATACTTTGATCTAACACCTCTCCAAATCCATATCCAATAGATTTTTACCCTTTATAATGCTTTCCAAAGCATATCCTAGGGTTAGAAGTAGTTAGGAAACTTTACTATGGCTGAAAATGAGCTAAACAACCTTGTTTTTCCGAAAATCGCAGCGAATGACTACTTATAGTAATCGATCATTGCCACCCTATCATCGATCGTCACTAAGAGCGTGATCGATAATAATCTCAATTTTCAGTTATCAGAAATGAGATTTGAAAAATAATAAATAATTATACGTAATTCGAAAAATCATGAAATTTGATACGTATAATACCTATGACCAATACAATGGGTGAAAAATGATAGAAAAATATTTTGCCTATAAAATATCGAAATCGATACAAAATTCAAAAGTGAATAACAACTTTAAAATTTTAGCTCACTTTGTATCAATCTCATCAATGGTGATTGCTATCAAAAGATAGGCTTCATCAAGGTTTTTCAAAATGATTTTAAAATGTTTTTAAAACCTTATTTTGGATCATATTCCTTGGGCTCAATGTACATGACTTGTACACAAGCTTTCCCAATGATCCACTAATAAAATTAGATGAGTCTTAGTTCATCTAGATGCAAAAACAATGCACCTTGAACGCAACTCATATCCTAGCATCTCACATGTATCTAGGGTGTATAAATACACATACATGTCAATTTAATGTGAGATGTGTGTTTTGGTTCATTTAATCTAGGGTTTCATGCATTTTTCTAAGGCAACCCTACTTGATTCCCTTATAAGTGGGACTTCAAGTCATGCCAATTGTCCTTAACTTAATTTTAATCAAATGCATGAATGATTATGACATTAATGATGATATAAATAAGCATATGCTCATAATCATGATGTCATGACATAATATGAAATCTAAAAACACATGACATTTAATTCTTAATCCTAAACATGATCATGACATAATAAATAATAAAAATAGACATGATGTCATGACGTTATATGACAAACAAAGCATGACATATAAAAAGTATAGGTATAATAATACCTAAATTTTGATATTAATTGTCATTTGATATGATTAAGTATATTTTGTCATATTGTTACTTTTCTCCCTAGTGTGCCAAAAACCCAAAATGACACACTATAACTTCTAATTCTAAATTGTGCCAATTCAATTGATTTTTCATAATCCAAAAAATACATTGGCACATCCTAAAATCTTTTAGGATTATAATATCAACTCTATTTTCAAGGTACTCATAACCTTGAAAATTACCTAAAGTGCCACCTTTATCATGGTTGAGTTAACTACCCATCCAATCAAGGTTAGCATACTCTAAACTCATCTAGCATGAATCAATCACGCTCTTAGGAACCCAAAACCTATTTGAGCTCCTAGGGTTAATTAGGTATTCCTTAGGGATAACCTCCCTAGATACCTTCCTAATAACCCTCCTAGGATTGGTAGCCTTGGTCATTTGGGTCTTACCTAGGTTGACTCTAGGGGTAACTCCCCTTGCAACCTTCTTAGTGGTCACCCTAGGTTTCCTAGAAACCCTAGCCACTAGGCACAAACCTTGGTTACTCTTAGGGATAACTTCCCTAGTAACCTTGGTTTTCCTAGGTTTAGTTCCATAATCAAATGGAACATTGTGATAGGTTTCCTTGGGCTTAGGTTTGCCCTTGGATGAATCTAGTTTCCTATGTCTTGATTTTTGACCATTTGACCCTAGACTTTGACTTTTAGACCCCAAATGTTGACCTATTGACCCTTGAAATTGATTTTGCATTTTTGCAAGGGTCTTCTCCATCTTTTCAAGCATTGACCTCAAGACTTGATTTTCCTTTTCTAATTGCCCAATTTTTGAATTTTGATCTAATCTTTGGGCATTGTTTTTCCTAGGCATATGCCTAGTCCACTTAGGGTTGAGACCTAGATGTTCTCCTATTTTCCTAATAGACTCCCTAGGAAGGACGTTTCTAGGGACATTAGTCTCAAATTTCTCCTTCTTTGAAAGGTAGACATTTTTAGCTCCTAAACAAAATTCCCTATGTCTAGCATGCTCTTTGTGATAAATAGCAAGATTACTAAAATTATTTCTAGCATGCTTTTTACTATAATTTAAAGAACGAGCATTGTTTAAATATACCTTAGGGTTTGCCCTAGAGGCTCCCCCTACTTGTGATGCTCCCCTTTGCTCCTTCTTTTCCCCCTTTGGGCATTGACTATGGTAATGTCCAGAGCAAGTGATTTGCTCCTTACTTTTCTTGGTGGGAATACCGGCTTCATTTGAATTTGTGTTGACTTTTAGTGCCGGAGGAGTCTTCTTGACTTTCTTTGGGCACTTACTCTTATAGTGCCCAAGTTCCCTACACTCAAAACACATAATATTATCTTTATTTTGAATTATGGTGTTTGAGTTACCTAAGTCAATAGAGTCTGGAATTGGATTTTGAGCTTCTTCATCTTGACCGGATGTCGAAGCTTCTTCTTGGTGTTGCTCCGGTGATCTAATCTCCTCCCCCTCAATCCTAGAGGTGGAGGTCTCCTCCGATTCTACTTCCTCTTCCTCCTTGGATGTTGATGATCTCTCAACCTCCAAGTCCTCACTTCCTTGTGAGGAAGATGTGCTTGCCTCTTCGGTCCCTTCCTCTTGGACCGGTGATGGACCTTCATGGAGCTTGACCAAGTTGCTCCAAAGCTCTTTAGCATCCAAGCACTCACCTAGGCTACACAAGAAGTCATTAGGAATTAAATCAAAAATGAATTTGATTACCTTCTTATTTTTCTTGAATCTTTGGAGTTGATCTTCACTCCATCTCTTCTTCTTGAGGAAACCACCTTTTGGTCCTCTTGGTTACTCAAATCCTTCCATTAATAAAGACCATTCCTCAAGGTCTCTCATCATCAAAAAATCTTCAATTCTTCTCCTCCAAGAATTGAAGCCTTCTCGTCCGTATAGGGTATAGGGCACCGGTGTGTTGATGTTCCATCCTAATTGTTCTTGGACTTCCATTTTCACCCTCTAGCGTGCTCCCTTTGTTGTTAAACTTGAAGAGCGGTCTCGCTCTGATACCACTTGTTGGGGATCGATTGGACGCTAGAGGGGGTGAATAGAGGCGTGCTATGCGTCGATGGAATTCGTTCGTGTTTGCTTGCTACAATTCTTGTTAGTACACAGTGGAATAAACAATAATGAAAATACAACAAGAACACAAGCACTACACAATCATATAACGTGGTTTGAAACCGAATGGTTCATACTCCACGGATCGAGCTCTAAAGAGCTCTAGCGATGCCACAAACACCACTAAGCAATAAAATCATTCTCGACAACAAGTCAGAGGTGGAGAAACCTCGTACAATGAATTACAACAAGTAATACAAAGTAAACAAGCAAATACAAGTGAAAATGTAAAGAACACTTTACAAACTAGAGTTTTGAGAGCTTGCTTGTCGGTTGCTTGGATGAGCTTGAAGGACCCTGAAATGCACATGCAAATCGCCTCACCAAAGCTCCCAAAGAACCAATACCGAAATCCTCCACGAGCTCCTCTTTTTAACCTGCATCGGGCTGGATTTCTGCTGATCAGTCGACTGCCATAAGTCACTAGTCGACTGATGCCACTGTTGTTGTGAGACAACGACTCAATCCACGCTGGAAAAGTTCCAACAGGACTCTCACCGATTGATCGCCAACATTACCGATCAACCTTCAGAGTCGATCGCCTAGTCGGCCACGAAGCATTCTCGCGCTCGCGACTCAATTGGGCCGATCACGATCGGCAATGAGCAAGTCGATCGTCGAGCCTTTTCATTTCTAACCGTGAACTCAAGTCGACCACGGCGGGCCATAATGCCCGATCAACCTCAAACATGAGATTTTAACCCGTATGGTGCCCCATACTTGCTAGATAACTATTAGCCTAGACCTAAGCCTTCTAGCCACCTCCATCAGCCTCACGCCTCTCGGATCCCTCCAAGTCATCCATGACTTGTTCATCCATTGCGCTAGCCTTCAGGTGCTTCCATCGACTATGTCATGCTAACAGTGTCTACACCGCCAAGGCACATTGGACTACATTGACTTACGCCACCAACCATTGAACTTATCGCCAAGACTCCATCCTTGGACTTTACGCCAATATCAAACCCCTTGGACTTCTCAAATGCCAAGACTCAAGCTTGGACTTTCCCTTGCCAACCCATGTTGGACTTTCCATGCCAAGACCCATGCTTGGACTTCCCTTGTGCCAAGTACTCAAGACTTGGACTTTCCCAAATGCCAAGTGTCCCACTTGGACTTTCCATGCCAAGTACCCATGACTTGGACTTTCCATGCCAAGACCCATGCTTGGACTTCCCTTGTGCCAAGTACTCAAGACTTGGACTTTCCCAAATGCCAAGTGTCCCACTTGGACTTTCCATGCCAAGTACCCATGACTTGGACTTTACCTTGCCAAGACCCATGCTTGGACTTTCCCATAATCACATGGTCAACCCTAATCAACCATCAAAGTCTCCTGAGTCAAACTCAAGTCTGGTCAATTATAACCTGGGTCGATTGTATAAACAATCTCCCCAAAACATTAACCGACATCAATGTCAAACATCAATGTCAAACATCAAAACATCACTCGAGTCAAACTCGAGTCTGGTCAATCGTGACCTGGGTCGATGCACCAACAATCTCGAGCACCAACTGAGCACCTTGACCGCACGAGCACTCCACACACTAGAGCACCTCATGAACTTGAGTACTGCAAGAACCTGAACATCGCGCATGATATCCCAACTTCTCGACATGGTGTCCCGAGCACCCAGAATGTCGACCCGAGCACCGCTACTCGACATATGATAGTATAAGTGCGTGCTCACGACTACCATTTTATTACCAAACTCTCTTTACACTAATATAGCATAGAGAACGATCGAGATCGTCTCACAAGAAAGGTAATGATAAATGTTAAATCTAGAGTAAAGGTTTTCCTTAATAAGTCAGGGTTTGGATTTCAGGATTATACAACTACATAAGATAACATGAATTATGAAAATAAACTATGACAATGAAAGAAAATTCTGCAACAAACTCTCCTAACTGACCCACTATTAATAAAGTGCATATAAGTAAAGGTTGACCTAAGAAGCAATTCATCAAACACAATAAATGCAAGATAACTAAATAACTACACAACTAAAAATTCATCCAAATTCAAATGTAAAGGAATTAACAACTCTAAACTGTGTGTAACAAGCAATCAAATGAAATAAATGATCTTCACACTAAAATATGCCCGAATAATGGACAAAATTATTCGATTGAGTTCAACAGAGCTCAATCGAGTCTCCAGAGTGAATTGATGGGCGTAGATGGTGCAAACTCCTAAATCTAGATGCTTGATGGCGGCTCCTTGCTCTCTCGAATCCGGTGAAGCTTGGAGGATGTCGTCGAGGTGGAACTCCTCTGTGAATCCATAAGAGGAGATGACGATTGGTTGGAATGTGAGGAATGTCGTCGGATTCTTTCGATGGAGTGATTCTTCGTCAAATCCGATGAAGAAATGGCGGCTGAGGTTGTTGTTCCTATCAGTTTGTTCCACTAACCTAGTGGTTCCTATCAGTTTGTTCCACTAACCTAGTGCTATTGAATGGGTTGGTTATCCGCAAAGGTTGAAATCCACTAACCTAGTGGTTCCTATCAGTTTGTTCCACGGTCATTAGGAAAGAGGTAAATCACGGAGAGTCCTATGAGTCTTGACATGGTGGTCAAAACACGTGGAGGTCATCTAAATTCAAAAAAAAAAAAAAAAGAAATGGCAGAAGATGCCCTAGAAAACCCTTAAACCCCCATTCAATAGCTGTCCAAATCAAGCTACAGTACCACACCACAGCTGTGCTAAAATGGCATGGTCGGTCATGGTGTGTTCTGAGAAAGTCTTCCACATGGTATAGTACCACTACAATATTACTACAGTACCGCACATGGTCGTGCCACAAAGGCACGACCCGCTCATGGTGTTCTCTATGGACATCCTTCGCTTGCTACAGTAATTGCTATTCTTGCTCTTCCACTATGCATTCCTTGATTAAATCCTTGATTTGCTCTTGAAATCTCCTAATAAAGTATACAATAAATTAGTGCTAAGGATATCAAATTAGCATGTGTTTACATTGAGGCACTAAATTATTTCAATACTCGTAAAACATGATAAATACGACAAATTAAGTATACGAGTGGATTAAGATATCGAAGAATAAATCAAAATAAAGCATAAAAATATGAGTTATCAGCATCCCAAGCCCGACTCGATGATCCGAGCAGAAGAGTACAAAACCCGAGTGTTGGTGCAATCGACCCAGGTCACAATTGACCAGAGCTCGAGTTTGGCTCGAGTGATGTTTTGATGTGTTTTGATGTTTCGACAAAAACATATGACAATATAATTGTAATGGAAAGTCCAAGTTGGACACTTGGCATTTGGGAAAGTCCAAGTCCTGAGTACTTGGCAAATGGAAAGTCCAACATGTGTTGGCAAGGAAAGTCCAAGCATGGGTCTTGGCAAATGGAAAGTCCAACATGAGTTGGCAAGGAAAGTCCAAGCATGGTCTTGGCATGGAAAGTCCAACATGGGTTGGCATTTGAAGTCCAAAGAGTTTGATATTGACGGCGTAAAGTCCAAGCGGAGTCTTGGCGGTGTAAGTCCAATGTGCCTTGGCGGTGTAGACACCGTTAGCATGACATAGCCGATGGAAGCACCTGAAGGCTAGCGCGATGGATGAACAAGTCATGGATGACTTGGAGGGATCCGAGAGGCGTGAGGCTGATGGAGGTGGCTAGAAGGCTTAGGTCTAGGCTAAGGGTGGTCTAGCAAGTATGGGGCACCATACTTGGGTTAAAACCTCATGTTTGAGGTGTGCCACCGACCGGTACAATGTGGCGATCGCCCGAGTCAACTAGGGTTGATCGGGAAGTGGCCCGCGATGATCGCCGTGAGGGCGGTGATCGATGGTTCGAGCGATCGGCCCGATCGATCGTGTGATCGGTCGGTGCTCGGAATTCGCCACGTGAATCGGAGTCGAGACTCGACCGTCGAGTGAGGACTCCATCACCGATCGATGGTCACAATCGGTCGGGATGGTAGATCCGCTGGACTTATCCAAATCATGGATCTAGCCGTTGTCTCACGACAACAGTGGCATCAGTCGACTGATGGTCCCGATCAGTCGACTGATCGACTTTTTCCAGCACAGGTTGAAGCTTTATAAGGAGCTCGTGATGGAGGATTTGGGCATGGTTCTTTGAGGCGATTTGGGGCGAGTTGCTACTGCAATTCAGGGTCTCCAAGTGCTACTTGATCAACCTAGCGATCAAGCATTCAAGAGCATTTGTAAAGTGTTTTCCTTTACTAGTTTTGCTTTGTATTTCATTGTAATTGCTTGTTGTACTTGGTTTATTATTGTAAACTGTTGTACGAGGTTTCTCCACCTCCGACTTGTGTCGAGAAGGAGTATTATTGATTAGTGAGTGCGTGTGCATCACTAGAGCTCGTAGAGCTCGATCCGTGGAGTAGGAACCGTGCGGTTCCGAACCACGTTATATCATCGTGTTCGTGTGTGATTATATATTTCGTTATTGCTTTCATTATCTATATTCCGCTGCGCTAACGAAACTTGTAAACACGCGAACGAATTCCATCCAAGTACGAGTATGATGCTATTCACCCCCCTCTAGCCGTTCCAAGGGTCTTAACAAGTGGTATCAGAGCCCGGGGCTCTTCTACGGATTAACAACCGGGAGCTAAGGCAAAAGGCTAGAGGGTGAAGATGGAATTCCAAGACAAGCTTGGATGGGAAATCAACACTCCACCTCCATATGATCCAGAAGATTTTCCGGCATGGAGAGCAAGAATGGAAACATTCTTGATGATGAACATAGAGGATTGGTTCATCCTCATTGAAAGTCTTGAACCCCCTAGGGATAAGAAGGGGAATGTCCTAAAATTGAAAAAGTGGACCCAAGAGCAACGCCAAAAGCTCAAGACCGAAGTTAAGGTAACGAAACTTTTGGAAGATTTAATCCCTAATGATGTGTTGTGCAAACTAGGGGATTACATGTATGCTAAGGAGCTATGAAGAAAATTGGCAAGATACCATGAGGAGAGTTCATCCTCAAGTGAAAGTGAGGAATCGAAAGTTGAGATGGAGTCAACTTCCGAATCGGAGAAAGAAGAAGTAGAAGAGGAGGAGGAGAGACCATCCTCTACACCGGAGCAACCTCAAGAAGAGCTCTCAACATCCGATCAAGATGAGGAAGCTCAAAATTCAACTCCGGCACCTACCACCACCCTAGGTAACTCAAACACCTTATTTTCAAATAAAAATCATATTATGTGCTTTGAGTGTAGGGAGTATGGGCATTACAAGAGCAAATGTCCAAAGAGGATCAAGAAACCTCCTCCGGCGCCTAAAAGTCAACAAAAGTCAACGGACGCCGGTTCTCCAAGACAAAAGAGCAAGGAGCATGTCATTTGCTTCAAATGCCGACTACCGGGTCATTACCGGAGTCAATGCCCAAAGAAGAAGAAGAAGGGGCAAAGGGGAGCATCACAAGTAGGGGGAGCCACTAAGGCAAACCCTAAGGTATATTTAAATAATGTTCCGTCTAATTTAAATATTAAAAAGCATGCTAGAACTAATTTTAGCAATTTTGTTATGTATCATAAAGAGCATGCTAGAAATAACAAACATATTTGTTTAGGAGCTAAGGATGTTCACCTTAAGAATAAGGAGAAATTTGGGACTAATGTCTCTAGAAAAACAATACCTAAGAAATCTATTAAGAAAATCCAAGAACATCTAGGTTTTAATCCAAAATGGACTAGACATTCGCCAAGAAAGTCCAATGCCCAAGATTTAAATAAAAATTCTAAAATTGGGCAATTAGAATTAGAGAACCAAGCCTTGAGGTCAAGACTTGAGAAATTGGAAAAGACCCTAAACAAAATACAAAATCAATCTCAAGGGTCAAATTGTCAAACTCTTAGGTCAAGAAGTCAAAATCAACATCTAGGACCTAAAAGTCAAAAGTCAACCGAGGGCAAGAATGGTTTGGGTCACAAACCTAAGTCCAAGGTGACTTACCATAGTGTTCCATTTGACTATAGAACACTAACTAGGTCTAGAAAGACCAAGGTCAATGGGAAAGTCATTCCTAGAGTTGACCAAGGTTTGTGCCTAATGGCCAAGGTTTCGAAGAAACCTAGGATGACCACTAATAAGGTTGTTAGGGAGGCAATCCCTAAGGTTAACCTAGGCAAGACCAAAATGACCAAGGCTAATAAGCCTAGGAGGGGCATTAGGAAGGTATCTAGGGAGGTTATCCCTAAGGAATATCTAATTAACCCTAGGAGCTCAAATCGATTTTGGGTTCCTAAGAGCGTGATTGACTCACGCTAAGATGGGTCTAGGATGTGCCAACCTTGATTGGATGGGTAGTTAACTCAACCATGATAAAGGTGGCACTTTAGGTTACTTTCAAGGTTATGGTTACCTTGGAAATATCCTTGAGCCTTAATTTTAAAGAAGTTTAGGTTGTGTCAATATATATCTTGAAAACATAAAAATCAATAAAATTGACACGATCTAGATTTAGAGGTCATAGTGTGTACCTTTGATTATTGGCACACTTTGGAAGGTCATGTATCAAGAAATGTGTGGTTAAGATGTAAAAGTAACATCTAGAGTGATACTCAAGTGCCACACAACTTGATGTCTTGTATTCACCATGCTTCATATGTTTTACCATATGTTTGCATGGAAGGAATGTCTAGGATAGATTACATCTCACAAAACAAGTCTTTTACCTTGATTGTGTATTTCAACACTTAGAAAGGGTGAGATGTTAGGTTTTGGAAATCATTGAATGTTAATGTTTGCAAAAATGAAATAAAACATTAAAATACATTAACAAATACATGAATAAAAGTATAACATCAATACATTCGATATACAAGATCTAAGCGTGATAAAATGAAATAATTAAGATGACGAAATCGAGATTTTTCGATTTTGAGCGAAATCGACATCGATCGGCGATCTGATTATCGATCGATAACTAGCGATACGATACGGCCATCGATCAGTGCTAGCTCCATGACTCGATCGATCGAACATCGATCGTGATGAGGTCCATCGATCGCGTGATGGTACTGTCACCGAGGTCGAAGGCCATCGATCGAGTGCTCGGCGAACAATCGAGTGATGTGCACATCGATCGTGATGGGAAACATCGATCGTGATGCTCTTGCATGTACGTTCTGAAGGTTCGGATCGATTGCGAGCCGGATCGATCGGCTCTCGGTAAACCCGGTAATAAACCGCCATCAATCGACTGATGCTCCACATCAGTCGACTGAATCACGTTTTTATAACGCGAACCGCTAGGGTTCGGCGTCTTCACGCGACGAACTCTTTCTTCTTCCTTCAGTCTCCGATCGCCGTCTCCCTCTCCGACCAACTTTTCGGCCGTGCCAACCTTCCAAAGTCCTAGGTTTGATAAACAAGCCTCTCCTCTTCCATCTTTGACCTATCTTGGAGCCCTAGTTCGCGCGATTTAGGGTTTATTTCTCTTGTTCCGTTTAGGGTTCCGACGTCTGAAGCTTTTCGACTTTTCCAATGATCCTCAAGAACATTTGAGTCTTCCCTCCGGCACACACATTCAAATGGCGCCTAAGTAACGATGTTTCTTTCCGAGCCCTAATTTTCATTTCCATTACAATTAAGGTTTATCTAATCGTGTATTGTTGTCATTGCATGTCATATCATCACATTGCATTCATAATAGGAGAGCCCGTAGGAATGATCCATCCGAGAGTGAATCTCGATTGTACCAACCTATGTTGGTTAGGTACATCGATAGGAACTTTTTCAATAGGCATTGTAGTGACGTTATGGAATTAATTGCATACTACAATCTGATGAAAATCGTCTTGTGCACGCATCCAATTAATGATGACCTTATTAAGGAATTCTATCAAAACCTTAAAAAGGTGGACGACGGCCCTTACATACACTACTCGCGTTGCAAAACGCGAGTTAGAGTTCACTCGCGATCATCGCAGAGTTTCGAGTGTAGGCCTTCAGATAACACCTTTATCTTTTACCCTACCATGGACTTTCCTCTACCTGAGCCTTTTGATCATATTTCTATGGAGTCCATGCA
Organism: Wurfbainia villosa; assembly: GCA_025175895.1. Taxonomy (NCBI): domain Eukaryota; kingdom Viridiplantae; phylum Streptophyta; class Magnoliopsida; order Zingiberales; family Zingiberaceae; genus Wurfbainia; species Wurfbainia villosa. The sequence goes on along the minus strand of CM045995.1, from coordinate 109,216,068 downwards.
TGAGCATATCTTTGGGTATCCTCGTCCACTGGCCCAGAATCTATTTCCTATCACCGAAGACCAGACTGACAATGTCCTCTACAAGGTCATTGTTGGGTTTTTCCATTGTCACTGGTCCGCCAAGATTCGGCCTCCCATCTCTTTTCTTTTATATGTCATGCGCATCGGGCTAGACATAAACTTTGCATTGAATATTTTGCATTGTGCACTTCTTCCACATGGGAAAGTGCATATGCCATTTGGTCATATCATCACGCATGGCTCGACTCGTAGGCGTCAACATCCATAGGGCTCTCTGCGGCCTACTCGGAGGTGTACGATCAGTATATCGATTCGTAACTTCATTAGCGAAAAGCTACGGATGGCAGGCCGAGATGGAGTTAGTGCCATGACCACCACCCAGAAGCGACAGAGCCCTCCTCCGCCACGTAGAGGGCGACAGAGGACCACGAGGATGCAGAGACCATCGATGAGGATGACGGATGCGGCGAACATCCCGATCGTCCATCGATCGTCGTGGCCGAGTCCGTGATTTCAGGACTATCGGTGGTCGGTGGACTCTAGGTCGCCGAGATATCGGCAGCCGCATCCTTGCGACGCGTCTCGATAGGATGGAGGAGTCCTGTGGCCGCAGAGCAAAGATCACTCGATATGCTAGAGATGATGCGGGCCTGGACTCTGAGTCAGCAGCCTCCTCCACCGCCACCTCCTGCGGACGATTAGAGGATATTAGATTTTTTGTTGTTGTCAATTTTTGTAGTGAGATTGAGCATAGCCAATCTCCATTTTGAATGTAAAAGACAAATTTTAAGTTAAATGAAATCTTGGTTCTGAAAAATCTTGTGTGTATGAATGAATATTTGTATAATTGTATTGCTATCATATACCATGTCATGACATTGTTTAGGGTTACCTTAGATGTCATGTGTTCTTAGATTTCATATTATGTCATGACATCATGATTATGAGCATGTGTTTATCTCTATCATCTCTAATGCCATAATCGCTCATGCATTTAAGATATTTTGATTAAAATTGATTTAAGGACTATGACATGACTTGGAGTCCCATTTATAAGGGAATCAAGTAGGGTTGTCTTAGAAAAATATATAAAACCCTAGTTTAGGGAGAACAAAACCCACATCTCACATCTAATCGACATGTATGTGTATTTATACACCATAGACACATGTGAGATGCTAGGATATGAGTTAAGTTCAAGGTGCATAGTTTTTGCATCTAGATGAACTAAAACTCATCCAATTCCATTGTGGATCATTGGGAGAGCTTGTGTACAAGTCACGTACATAGAGCCCAAGGAATATGATCCAAGATAAGGTTTTGAAAACATTTTAAAATAATTTTGAAAAACCTTGGTGAAGTCTATCTTTTGATAGCAATCACCATTGATGAAGTTGATACAAAGTAAGGCCAAAACATTGAAAATTTCAATGTTTTTGAACTTTGTACCAATTTCACTATTTAATGGGTAAAATAATTTTCAAACATTTTTCACCCATTGTATTAGTCATAAGTATTATACGTATCAAATTTCGTGATTTTTCGATATACGTATAATTAGTTATGATTTTTCAAAACTCATTTCTGATAACTGAAAATTGGGATTTTGATTATCGATCGCCTACTGGGTGGCGATCGATGGAGGTTCGATCGTGATTTCTGAATCACTCGACTGGTAGCCTGATTTCGGGGTAAACAAGATTGTTTAACCCAATTTCAGCTACGGTTATGGTCCCTAATCACTCCTAACCCTAGGATATGCTTTGGGAAGCATTATAAAGGGTGTAAATCCATTGGATATGGATTAGGAGAAGTATTTGGGGTTTGTATCAATTTTAAGGTGTTGGAAAGTTCAATGTTGAATTTCTAACCTTAATTTTGATGGTTTAGAGTTCCTATTGGCTTAGGGACTTCCCAAGGACATTGTTGGTGCAATGGTCAAGGGGGAGCAAGCCTTTAGGGGAAAGAATTCATCATGGGATGATGAATGGTTTTTTTATGGAAAGGAAAAATGAGTTTTTGTGATACCCAATTTGGAAATTGGGAGAGTGAATAGGATTGCCTCTCTTGAGTGATATGGGACTTATCACTAGGAAGATGGTAGACATCCTAGATATTTTTAGACCAAGGGGGAGATTGTAAGATCTCATTGGGACATGAGACATTGACCTCCTTGGAGAGAAGACCTTTTTGATGTTAGTCAAAAAGGGGGAGAATGTTTGAGGGAAAACATTTGGAGAGTATTTACCAATTTGGGATAATTGGTAAAGAATTGAAGTTAGTATTCTAACTCAATCATTTGTTTGGTTTTTGTCAAACATCAAAAAGGGGGAGATTGTTGGTGCAATCGGCCCAGGTCACAATTGACCAGAGCTCGAGTTTGGCTCGAGTGATGTTTTGATGTGTTTTGATGTTTCGACAAAAACATATGACAATATAATTGTCATGGAAAGTCCAAGTTGGACACTTGGCATTTGGGAAAGTCCAAGTCCTGAGTACTTGGCAAATGGAAAGTCCAACATGTGTTGGCAAGGAAAGTCCAAGCATGGGTCTTGGCAAATGGAAAGTCCAACATGAGTTGGCAAGGAAAGTCCAAGCATGGTCTTGGCATGGAAAGTCCAATATGGGTTGGCATTTGAAGTCCAAAGGGTTTGATATTGGCGGCGTAAAGTCCAAGCGGAGTCTTGGCGGCGTAAGTCCAATGTGCCTTGGCGGTGTAGACACCGTTAGCATGACATAGCCGATGGAAGCACCTGAAGGCTAGCGCGATGGATGAACAAGTCATGGATGACTTGGAGGATCCGAGAGGCGTGAGGCTGATGGAGGTGGCTAGAAGGCTTAGGTCTAGGCTAAGGGCGGTCTAGCAAGTATTGGGACACCATACTTGGGTTAAAACCTCATGGGTACAATGTAGTCAACTAGGGTTTGAGCGAAGTGGCCCATGATCGCCGTGAGGTCGGCGGATCGATTGATGGCCCGAGCAGTCGACTGATCGTGTGATCAGTCGACTGGTGCTCGGGAATTCGGCCACAGAATGGAGTCGAGACTCGACTGGTCGAGTGAGGACTCCATCAGTCGACTGATGGTCACAATCAGTCGACTGATGGTAGATCCGTTGGACTTATCCAGCGTGGATCTAGCCGTTGTCTCACGACAACAATGGCATCAGTCGACTGATGGTCTCGATCAGTCGACTGATCGACTTTTTCCAGCACAGGTTGAAGCTTTATAAGGAGCTTGTGATGGAGGATTTGGGCATGGTTCTTTGAGGTGATTTGGGGCGAGTTGTTGCTGCAATTCAGGGTCTCCAAGTGCTACTCGATCAACCTAGCGATCAAGCATTCAAGAGCATTTGTAAAGTGTTTTCCTTTACTAGTTTTGCTTTGTATTTCATTGTAATTGCTTGTTGTACTTGGTTTATTGTTGTAAACTGTTGTACGAGGTTTCTCCACCTTCGACTTGTGTCGAGAAGGAGTATTATTGATTAGTGAGTGCGTGTGCATCACTAGAGCTCGTAGAGCTCGATCCGTGGAGTAGGAACCGTGCGGTTCCGAACCACGTTATATCATCGTGTTCGTGTGTGATTATATATTTCATTATTGCTTTCATTATCTATATTCCGCTGCGCTAACGAAACTTGTGGACACGCGAACGAATTCCATCCAAGTATGAGTACGACGCTATTCACCCCCCCTCTAGCCGTTCCAAGGGTCTTAACACCGAGTACTCGAGCGCCTATGTGCTCTATCCCAAGCACCCGCACTCCATTGCACTTAATCCCGAGCACTTGAACATCGCTATGATCTTTCCTGAGCATTAGAAAACACATTCATGAGCACTTCGAGCACCTAATTTCTTGTGTGCTCAGTCTTGAACGCCCAATCACGATCCTGAGTACCCAATTTGCTCAAGAATCAACTGACGCCGACTCAAACAGGACCGAGTTGGCCAGTGCAGACTTTGTTGAGTACTAGTTCGATTGGGGTCTCTTTCATTCATTTGGATGCCAACGTCTCTAATACCACTCGGCAGTCCGAGTTGGTTCTCACCTAAGTCCCCTAAGCCAAGTCTGAGTTGTTTGCACCAAGTCCAAGTTGTTCTACCTAACAACTAATCAACACTATAGTTATGAGATCGACCACTTGACTCGAGCACTCGGCTTCTGTGTCGAGTGCTTGCTCAACCACTTGACACGAGTAGTCGGCCTCTCAACCTGAGCGAAGTTGGCTTCTATGTCGAGCACCTGAAGTGCTCGGCCAGGCAAGGCTTGCCGGTCAAGTTCCTCGCAACTACATCGTTCTCACTCAGAAGTGCCGATCTCATGCCGGAATCACTCGATTTTGAGGTTTCTAACATTGTTCCACATGTTATTCACAAAGAACTCAAGAATGACAACATATAAGCAGCATATTCATGCAACCTATTGATACTCTGATACCAATGTAGGAATATAAAATTTGCATGAATTATTCATAACTGTAAACACTTACAAATTCTTATCGATCTAAGTTCCTCAATCTATTTCTGTGATTGTCGTCTCAAGGACAATTATGCAATCGAACCACTCTTGCAATTCCACAAATCAAATTCCTCACCTACCTTGGATGTTCTTCGCAAGACACATAGTTTTGGTAAAATTTTGTAGCACTTCCGCAGCATCACCTCTCAACCTCTTACTTGGACACACATGCCTAAATGGGCACTTGTGCAATTACAAAAACTGTTCGTGCAGTCATATCATGCACAAAGTACCCTACGTGTTACTACCCACATTGGAACTACATTTAACTACCAATAGATGCATGTTATTTGCACATGTATTATTTTGATAGATGAGACACATGAAAAAGTAAAAGTTAAACTTGAATATTAGAGGGAAATATTAAAAATAAAAGGTTTTATACTTAGTAGAGTAAAAATAAAATATATGAAATTTAAATTTAACAATGTTAGATAAAATGAGATAATTGTTAAGTTTTATGAGATAATGAATTATCTGTAACTGAAATTTTAAATATTTAAATCATTTTTGCAAAAGAATAGAGAGATTAAGAGACGTCTTACATAAACTACGAGCATGATAGTTAAAATGAAAGAGAACATTGGGTATTTTTTATGATCGTAAAATACCTTTAAAATTTAAAGAGAAGTTTTAGAATGACAATTATACTTATTATATTATATAAAGTTGAATGTTAGGCTATGACTCAAATACATGAGTAGAAAATGAGAGTTACAATGATGTTAAAATGGATGTGTTGACATACAAAAATGAATAAAATAAGAAATGAGAATATTAGAGAAAAATTAAGATTACATCTATCGAGAAAAAAATTCTAGAAGACATATTTAAAATAGTACAAATATATACTAAGAGGACCACTAAATGTTCGAGTTAGTCGATATAATACTATTAAAATAACTAAATCAAATGAGTAAGATAAAGATCTAAAAAGACTTGATTAATAATAATAAAATAAGATAAAATTTATTTAAATATTAATAATAATATAGTTGAAGATAGAATCCAATGATATAGGATAATCCATATAATCAATTCCATTTAGTGGAATAATATTAAGTTATTATTGTTGTTATAATGTATAATTTAAAGGTTACTGTTTAACCTAAGTAGAGATCATTCTGCCAAAAGAGTTATTATTATTAGTAGATTAAATAATGACATTAAATACTTTGATTAATTCTTATCAAACATCTATTTGCATTCTTAGCACCAATGAACTAATCTTAATTACGAGGCAAAATATTATGCGAATGCTTAGAATAATATAAGAAAATTTGAGATGGTAGGATTTATGGGTTTTAAATATAATTTGTAAACCTAGTTCTTGCTGGATAATTTTGGATATAATTATGTAAACAAGAAAAGTTATATGCTAAATGGATTATGGAATGCACAATTAGAGGAAAAATTCAAGGGGAAAGATCATGAACTTACACTATCTATAAAGTTATTGTTAACAATCATCTCGTCTTCTCGGAACGATTCGTTGGTTAGAGCAGTGAATCTTATTATAAATGAATGATCAAATCTCGATGTGAGATCTAAAATCCTCACTCAGACTCAAAAGTTCTCTGTTATTTTTAATCAACAGGTGAAAGGACATAACCCCCTTTCTGTGATTTACCTTTCTTTATCATTACCAAAAGATAGATAGTGAAGAATACTGAAGACGAACGTAATCATTTTTTACTGTTATAAGTTAACAATCATTTCCCCTCGAGATAATTTGGATATAAAATTGATAACTATCTAGTACAAATATGCTTTAGCCGGCCACAGGGAATGTATAGTTGTTTTTGGGTGTAAGAGCCATTTGCGTTACGAGAGCAAGAGATCCTTTTGCAAATTGACGCTCTAAAATTGCTCTAAAATTATTTTAAAAGTCTATTTATTTATTTGGCCTAGTCGAAGAAGTTACGAGATCTTTCAGTATTTCAGATGCATCTAATAGGGGGCAGATAGTGATGTCTTTAATATTATAAAACCAGTAGATCAAATTAAACCAATTGAGAAATTAAATGTTTCATTTATCAAGAATTATAATTTGTTATGTGCTAGTGTCCTAAGGTTCACGGGGAGATTTATGATCGCCCTAGATCCAATTTAGTCATCATTCATATCGATTAAATAGCGTGCTATTCAATCTCATCGTGAAAATGAAATGAGTTATGACAAGTACTTTCGATATCGACTTGTATGGGCCATACACACAGTGGATCGATCGAAACATTCACCACACCAACCTATGTTATAGCTTACCTTCATCTTCTTCCGCTCTTATATATTATACTCTTTTGTTGATGGAGGAAGAAGAAGGGCACTTATCGATAGCGATACATCAACCATCATATGGGCATACTCCTAGCTATACATGCACACCACACTCACGTGCGTGAGTGCGTGGATAGTGATACATCACCAAGTCCCATATGGTCATATTTATAAGATATGCACAATATTTTTAGATATACCAAAGGTCCTCATGATCAATCGAGGTCAAGGGGCGAGGAAGGTCACTTTTCAATAGCGATGTGCCACCAACCATGATACGGCCCTTATACTCCTACAATTTTCACATGCATGCAGTACACACGCACGTGCGGACGCATACCGCGACACACAGGCACGTGGACGCGCACACGTGCACCAACTGATCTCATACGGTCATATTCATACAATACTTGCAATATATATCTAAAGCTCTATTTCCTTCTCTACGTACATTTGATTAACAAAAGTGTTATACATTAATTATCCATGAATGATGGGAGATTTCTAAGCTCTAGTCCTCTCTGTTGTGCCCAAATTCAGTTTGATTAGACGAGGAATTGTGAAGATATATAGACCATAATAACTAGACATAATCCTTGCGAATATAGATCATTATTAGACATGATCCTTGCAAGTATGGGACCATAATTGGATAAATGGGTCATTGTATAGGTATGGGTTGGTTATCCGTAAAGGTTGAAATCCACTAACCTAGTGGTTCACTGTCGGTTGTTCGCGGTCGTTAGGAAAGAGTAAATCACTGAGAGTCACATGAGTCTTGGCGTGGTGGTGAAATACGTGGAAGTCATCCAGATTGAAAAAAAAAAAAATTAGACCTCCTCTAGAATCGATCCTTGCCTTATCTACAAGCTCCACCGTACCTTAATCACCACGTCATCCCGTGGGGATAAGTATGGGTTGGTCCTGACCCTTACAAGTGTATGAGCTATAATTGGACATGGTCTTTATAGTATCGATCATAATGGATGTAACTACTCTACCGTCCATATTTCTACAACCCATGACCCTTAGGTTCAAGGTACCAATGATATGTTCCCATGGGATAACGTGGTAGCTAAGATATGATAGAGCTTACAGATAAGATAAAGATCGATTTCGGAAGAGGTCTAAAAGACTTATAGAGCCTTTCGTGATTTGTCTCTCGCTCATAATGACGGTAAAATAGATCGATAGAGACTACTAAATTGACATATTCCAACTTGCAGAAGGTACCAATGATACATAAATATTAAAGTCGGTGACAATATGGATATAGAAAAACCTTAAAGATCTTTTCATTCTCCATTATTGTTCCATTAGCTATATATCATAACACTACAACAATTTAAGCAATAGAGGGGCTGTATAATTACTACGTGCAGAGATCCCTACTTCATCAGCTAGTGCAGCAGCGGTAGATTTTCAACGTATCAATTACCAAACACTTTGCCTTGATAATCTAATCTAAGAAGTTTGACCCAGACTTTGTTGGAGGCTTTGTGTCCTTCGCCAACCTCTTTCTCTAGACAACCACCTACCTTATTATATCTAAGAGTATTCCCAACAACGAGTTCTTCATTTCTTTATGGGATGTTGCCCAGATTCTAAAGCTTTTCATCATCTCACACTGAACTACAACGACCTGACAAAAGTAATACTAATACTGCAAGTAGACAACGTCTTAAGTTTGCAAATTACTCACTTTGAAAAAGATATCATACAAAATCTTCTGTGTAAGTTCCATCACTAATGATAAACTCCTTGTTCATAATTGTGAGGATGTCTAGCGGCAGGGGTTGATCGAGAAAGAGGTAGAGTACTGGTGCGTCGAACCATGCTTCATTCCAGGACTTCCTTTGTTTCCTGTGTAGAAAACTTCATAGAACAAAGGCATCCAAGACAACAATAACATTTATCCAACACTCGGTGGCATTGAACACCTAGAGTTAGAGTTAGACAATTAGAATTAGAATGCATATCCAATTTTTTTTCTCCACAGTTCGTTACATGCACAACCAAACTTAGCTCGAGCCGAGCTAACTAAACCTATGCCTGAGCTAGGTCAGAGTCTGACTGTCCTCAACTGTATGCAGTCTACATGATTCATTGTTATGTCTATCATTGAAGCTCGACCACAAGTATGCAAGTTCTAAAACCAAGTTATGAAATGAAGACTATGTTCGTAAAATCATGTCATGAAAAACTCCTGTGTTATAGTATCATTCTTTAGCAGAGACTCATGGCAATAATTGACAAACAGGCATTTGCTAGGAACATTGTCAATGAGATTGCTAGCTTTCATTACGCAATCTGATGCTAAACCCAAGTGGGGGAAAAAGATTTCACTATATCAACTAGAATTGTGGCTTTTTGATTGTCTTGAAAACATACAAATCGAGAAATGAAACAGATCAATTTGGAACTCTGAATAACAACCAGAATTACATACACTTTGCACTCGATCTACAAGATGTGTGGTTTTATTTTATTTTTGTTTTCTTAATCAAAATATCGGGTGAAAATAATGGATAAAAGAACGTTAGGAGTGGGAACCAAGCAGGGGAAAAAAGTGAAATTTCTCACCGTGCAATTATCTATCCGCGACCCGACTGCAAAATTGGAGTGACCAACAACAGGATATGCTTGCTCACTCCAACTTCAAACCATCGAATTCAGTATATCGAATGCCTTGACACACATTGTGGAAAGCCATAATTTTGATAGATTTTTATTTCACCCCTTCTTCCAGCAGTCACAATCACCATTCCCCTGGCTGACCTGCTTTGCGGCTGGAAAGTTCCATTGCAAAGTTCACTGCTGTTGTTTTGAGGGAAAGGGTCATTGTTGGATGAGTTCTCCTCAGGCCAAGTATCCAGATAACGGAAGCTACTGGAGTTTGGGAGGACAAGATGGTGAACTAGACTCTGATAGATTTGTGGATTGCTGTGGCCTATAGACGATCCTGATGAAGCTCTACTGGGGTCTGGTAATGCAACAGCTACAGTCACATCCTGACAGTGGAAGTGCTCATAAGACATGGTAGAATCTACGACACCTTTTCTCTTGCATGGTTGAGATTGAGAATGAGCATCGTATCTCCACATGTAAACGTGGGAGTCCTCACTAGCACAGATAACATACTTCCCATTTGCAGCCATGGAGGCTGAGATTTGGCTGCTTGTGTTACGAAAACCTGGAAGAGAACGAGTATCAATCGAATCATACTTGAAATTGGCACTTCTTGAAAACAAAACACTGACTATGTTTTAACTTAATTATAGAATTTACTTTGCTATGCTAGTCAACAGCTTAACCAAAACAATTGTTAAAGGAAAAAATAGTGCAGTCAATTGACTTATCTACTTTAGTATATTATTGATGAATAAAAGATATTATAAAAAACCCCTTAATTATACTTATCTCCCGAACAACAACAAATAGTGCAGTCAATCGGGACTTCATTTTGACTCTGCACTCTAAAAAACGCAATCAAGCATGGAAGGCTTCTGCCAATGACAGTGCCGGAGGGGTCAAACACATGCAAATTTCCAAATCTAACAACTAAAGAAAAGAAATGCCATTTTGATAGTAGAATATTGAAGCCAAAATAGCCTATAAAGTCTGAACAGGAAAATAATTTTTTTTTTAAAAAAGAAAAAACAATAACCAAGTCCAGGCCCAGAAAGCAAAACTACCTACTCTTCTTCCCTACACAAATCTATTATATCCAAACTCCGGTTGAAATATTATTATCTTAATAAAATAGTTATTTCATTCTTTGTCATTGCAAGGTTGGTTTTGGTGGTTCTTGCACACACTCTCCTAGGTCCCAGATTCTTTCTTGACAGAAATTTGTCTATTAGATGGGCCTATGTAAGAATTCTTGAAACATGGAATATATTATTTTTCACAACACAATATGCAGATTATTTCCTATTCGTTTTCAACATAGCAGTGATAATGAAGGGCTCATTTTATTATTATTAGTTTTATTTTCAGTAAGATTGATTTTTAAAAAAGGAACATATCCAAAAATGAAAGTGTAATTGATTCAAGGCTAGGTCAAAAAGGAGCCAAACATAAGCAAGAGTCAAGAGAATAAAAAATTTATCCTGAAAACCAATGTAAACACATAGTCTATTTGGACGTTAATTTGGGATTTTCTTAGTTTAAGAAATAAGAAAAATGTGGCAAAATCAATTTTTATATGAAATTTAGATAAGCTTTGCTAGGACTAGAATGGTTTTGTTGATCTTGATTTAGAATCACCTTTTTACAATTTCTTAATGTATTTCCTTGGGACAAAAAAGTGATGCACTCATCCCAGACACCTTTCATTGTCGGTCCCACAGCTAGATGAAGGGAGGTAAATCACGAGGGGCATTTTTGTCTAACCAAGAACTAGCATGGCGAGAGGGTAAGCACCCCGAAATGCTTTGTAGCTCCCAGGGATTGACCCTTGCTCCTTGGGATAATTCTACCGTCCGTGCTAGCCACTTGGTCCTCTTGTGGGGACTTCTTAATGTATTTCCTAATCTATATAAAGTGGCGATGTAATACTATAATTTTAATAATTACGAAGAAGAGTCAATAGACTTGGATTCTGATCATTCTGTCAAACACGTCCAGGTATGCTTGAAACCATCAAAATAGTCTAATTACTTTAAGAAATTTCTAGAAAGAGAAGAGCAATGTCTTTGATATACAAACAATAAATCTCACTATTTTGGAGAGCAAGAAATTACTGTCATCTCCTTCCCCTAATGGAGCCTTTTCTTCTCAAGTTCAAACAAGTCACTGATTGTATATTTAGCCTGATCGAAGATGACATGGTAGAAGTCCAAATATAAACTCCATGCAAGGTTTTATTACTAGTAATATTCATAATCTCTTAAGTAGCTTATCAGGCACAGAAGTTATAATTTAGATAGTATTTAGATACAAAAGTTAGAAACCCAGTGTAACATTCTGAAAACACCCTAAACTCAAGCTTGAAGTTTGTACCATATTCTAGTCTCTACGCAAGGGAGCTTAAGTTTAGATACTCATCATCAGAAAGTAGAACAGATTATTCGATCACATTGCTAAAATTCATCATGTCAAGAAGGCATATTAAAATCCTTGTCGATGAAGTAAACACCTGCAACAAGCATTTTAAATGCAAACTTTTTACCATTTTGCAATGGTTCATAACTAATGTAGTCCTCTTTGTTCCACTAGCCAATTTTCCTTTATTCATAATTTTTTCAGTCAATTTTCTTACTGATATACTCCTTTTCCAACAACTTTGAGGTTGTCGAGTCAATTAATATAATTTATTTTGCTAGCTTTGCAGTAATGGTTATCCACAGAAACAAGAAACAGCAATAAAATAACTTATTAATCACTGCCAAGATTACCTTTAAACTTGTGAATTAGATCAACCCCATTAACTGCACGAATTCTTGAGTCTGCTGATGTGATAAGAACCTCTGAAGAACTTCCTGGAACAAACTGTTCAGTAATCTTATCAGAATAAAGGGAATATTGTAATAATCGATAAATTTTTTATCCATAAATAAAAAGCATGAAGTGAAAAAATTTCTGCGCTGAACTTTATATATAATGTACAAGTACCTCAAAGCCAGTAATTTTTTTTTGGCTGGACCTCCTTTTCTTTGCTTGTAAGAAAATCTGGCTCTTGATGTTCAGCTTATTCTCTAGATAGTATTTAAAAGAACATAGTGAAAAGAATGACAAGGAGAATCGTGCAAACGTTCAGCAGCTAATAAAAGTTAAAATGCTCATGAAGATCTTCAGTAAGGATCGCACCTGATGTGTCAAACAGGTGGCAACGACCCTTATGAGTACCCACTATTGCAGTCTACAATCCCGAGAGCCAATTAATTTTGATTAATTTAATCCATGAGAATTTTAATATTCTTCTAAATTCATACCTGCCCATTGGGTGTAAAGCAGGCAGCAGTGACCATTTCATGGAGATCATTCCAAGCAACTATTTGCCTGTCTGGAATGTGCCAAATGCGGGCTTTCTTATCTAGGGATCCACTGATGAAATATCGGTCATCTATGGGATTAAACTGAATGCAGGTCACTGAACCAGAGTAGGTTCCAAATAATTGTCACTAATTAGTAATACATCATAAATGAAGAATAATTCAAGAAAAGCAGAGCAAGCATTTTCTCACCATAGTCAGTGTGGGTAAATATTTTCAAACAAGAACTATCTGACACGTGCCACAGTCTGACTGTTTTATCCATTGAAGATGATATCAGGTACTGCATGCATAAGTAGCTATATATTATATATTTCATGTAAAACCTCTAGTACAACTTCAGCAGTGAGATGATATATACTTAGATACACACTTTTCATAAAGCAAAATATTTTTGAAGCTGGATCTAAGAAAGATGAAAATATGGGCTATCTCTGTGTTATATTTCCAAAACAAACAAGAGAATTGCTAATAGCACAGTACTCTATCAAGTTAGCCATCCAACAATTGTAAGTCAAGTAGAACAAGTAATAGAGAATTCCCTTGTTCAATCAACAGAACTTTTGGGCCAAAGTTTTTAATTGTAACTATGATGGATCTTTCCAAACACATGGCTTTTCAAACAAGTGCATAATCAAATCTTAACATAAGACAAGCATATGCTGAAAATTCATATAATAGCTCATCCCCTATTATTCATACGTAAAGTGTACCTATTTTCAACAATTGTATTATGTCCTGACGACTAGAGCCTGCACACAATTAATTATCCAGACTTGTGACTCGATCACTTGGTCTAAGTGTAGGATATTAAAGCATAAATACACAGTTGAGGATGTTCTTTAACAGAAGTGAAGCATGATTTCTAGGTTTCATTACTATTGCGTATCTCAAACAACAAAGCTTCACACATCAGTTCTACTCCTAGAATTATGTGTGTTTCATTACTTCATTTTTTGAAAAAGAAAAAATAGTGCAGCAAGTTAGTAGATAAGGCTTAGCAGGGAACTCACACCAAAATCTGGATGGCAAATGAAGACCCGTTACAATTACCACAAAACTAAATAAACCTGTTTTAGATAGATCAAAGAAAAAGAAGATCACCTGAGATTTGGACCAGGAAACGTCGAGGACATCTGCTGTGTGGCCTCTGAAGGTGCAAGTAGGCTTCTCTGATAGAGTAAATACATGCTCTGGCATCATCAAGTGTTCTGAACTCATAGATTTTCCTCTGCCAAGGGCCCTTAACCTTCTCTTCCTGATCCGGTGACTGCCTTCTTCGCAGTTCACTGTCTCTGCAGGTTCTAGGGATCTATTACCAATTAGAGCCACAAAGGGATAGCAATTGTCATTCTCCCTCATCCTTTCCTCTGCCAACTCCTCATTCCTATTCAACTCAGCCACTTCCCAAACATGAACGACACAGTCCTCACCTCCACTCGCAAGGTATCGTGCATCCAAGCTAAATTTGATGCTCCAGATTGAGCCATTATGGGCCTTGACCTCTTGATTGATGTACAGACCAGATAGCTCCTTGCAGGCTTTTCCATGCTGCCGGACCTTGATCCGCTCTGGGACATGATGGAGCGAAGGTGGCGCATCCAAACTATCATCAGTTGCGGAGCTCGATCTCCTTCCTACCTTTTCGGGCGACGTGTCTTTCTCATCGCTACCCCGTCTTTCCCGCTGGTGGTGGCGTACTCCGCCGATCACAGTGCTCGCCATGTTTTTGACGGTATTTAGCCAGCCGACCTTCTTCTTAGACTTCGCGCCATCCGAATTGCTTGTGCCTGACTTTGACCCACTATTGACGAACCCAGAGCCACAATCCTCATCGTTGCTGCCGCCGCTTCCGCGATCCTCTACTGTTTGTCTCCGCATTAACTCCTGTACGATTGGGGACTGGCCGACCCGCACCTCGAATTCCTCCATCGTGAACTGCTGCCCGGTCCGTATCTCCTTCAGCTTGTTCCACATCCCATCCTCCGTCACCTCTTTCACCACGAACTCCGTCCCGTCGTCAAGATTCCTGATCGTGCATAGCTGCTGATCTCCGCCATCGAATTTCTGGTGCTTTCCGCCTTCCAGCAACCAAGACCTTTTAGCTTTGGCCGCCGTCGCGGATCCAAATGAAATCGCACGCCGCTTCGACGGCTCCATCTCCGCACGATTGGGGCCAGCGGAGCCATCTGATTTGGATCTGAATATTACAACACCGGTGGGGGAGGACGGTTTGGCGATCCCATCATGCGCGTCGTGGGGTGGATTAACCTCCACGACCGTTTCTGTAGGGCCGGTGTCGGCGGGGGGATGAGTCCGGGTGAGGGAAAGGTGTCCGGATAGTCCCAGCCGGTGGAAGAGCCGGCGGCGGCGCTCCTCGACGGAGGACAGGTCGGAAATCCAAACATCATATGAGCTGGGCGCAAACGGGGGGCCGCGGCGGCGGCGGCGGCGATCGGCGTCGTCGTCGGAGGCGGAGGTGGAAGAGCACGAAGACGATAGGATACGATCCAACGACTCGTAAAACTCTTCCTCTTCCGCCGGCTCCGCTGCCACCGCGGAGGTCCTCATACTGCTGCCGCCATATTCCGGTGGCCGATACGAGACCGCCTAAAACGAACAGCCGATACCAAGTCGATGTTGGAAGCAAGAGGACCGCATCGTTCGCAGGCGATGTCGTCACCGCCCTGCTCTCACGCTAAATATGGCGGAGGCACTAGGCAGGCGTCCCCAAGAGTAAAAAGTGGGTACCATGACGCGACGGTGAGCTTAAGCTTGCCTGTCAAGCAAATTTCTAAGCTAATGGAGCTTACGGTCGCCATCCGCTGTGGACAAAACGCCCTTAATTATTTAAAATATTAAAATGCCATCCCTTATGTTATTTTTTTTCAAAAGTATTCTATTATATTTTTCTTATTTTAATATTATTATAAAATCACTATAATATATAAAAATAAATTAATTCAGCTCAATTAAAAAAATCTATATAAAATTATTATAATAGTCAATTAAGCACTGTTACAATAACATTAATAGCTAATCACTAATTGTTATAATATAATAGCTAGTTATAACTATTATAGTAGCCATTCTTAAGGATTTTGATATTTTAAAAATAATTTTAATTAAAATTAAATAATATCGATCCGGTTGATAAAGAATTTTTTATTATAAAAGTACATAATATATATATAATATTTTTTATCAAATTAAAATTTTTAAAAATAATTTAATTTTACATATTGTAACATTTGCTATTATTACAATAACATTAAAAATAAAGATATTTTTAATACCGAGATGTCCTTTTGATTTAAAAAAAAAAGAAAAAGAAAAAAGAGAGAACATCTTCTCGAACGATTGAGATAATTAGAGACGTTATATATATTGAAATTTTCCTTATTTTATACGCGCATGTGTATATACATAAAGAAAATTAATATTAAAGGATGCTATTTTTGCCATTTGGCTCTTCTTATACGAATAAAGAAAATAATTAATTAATTAATATATATATTTAATTAGTCAAATTGATCGTACATTACTCTTTTTTAGTAAATGTAAATGAAGCACAGTTTACGCTCTAGTTAAATAGAAATACTTATTTTATAAAGTTGCACGGCTTAATATTCTATTTTGTATAGAACAGCACGTATCACGTTGAAAAGATCCCCTTGGATATAGGCGATGAATATAGATAGATTTTATAAAAAATATTCAACCGTCACATCTCGTCTTTATCGGTAAAAAAGATAAATCACAAATTTAATTGATAAATATAAAAAAAAAATATCAATAGCTCATAAAATTTTTAAAAATTAATTTTTGTTCATTTAAAAATTATTCTTGTTACTATGGCTGTATTTGGTATGACGTAATCTGCCTTATAATGTAATCCAGATAGATTCTTTTGTTTGTTAATATCTTAAAATTATAATGTAATGTAATCTAGATTATAAAAGACACTAAAATTTTATAATCTGGATTAAAAAGTAAAATTTATGTAATCCAGATTACATTACAAGTCGTAATTTGAAAAATGTTGAATACTCAATAATCGAAGTTGATCGTTGTTGTCCGTTGTCGCCACCGATCAGTCGGCTATCGGTCGTCGCCCGTCGTCGCTCGTCGGTCGCCCACCACCGACGACCGACGATCAACGGCCGACGACCGACGACGACCAGCGGGCGACCGTCGGTGACCGACGATGACTGGCCGTCGGCAATCGATGATGACTGGCCGTCGATGATCGACGGTGACCGACCGACGGCCGACTGCCGACGACGACCGACAACGATCAGCCACCGGTGATCGGCCGCCGACGACCGATCGGTGATCAGCCGTCGGTCGGTCACCGGTCGATCGCCGTCGGCCGCCGATCGCCGATCGCCGATCATCAATCTATCGGTCGCCGATCGACCGTCGTCGTCATCTCGTCGTTGTCTTTATCATCGCCGTTAATCCATTCCTTTCGTTTTTGTAATGAACATCAAACAAAAGAATATAATGATTTTTATAATCTAAGATTACATATAATTTTTATCCAAATATAATAATATAATCAAGATTATATTACATTCTATTACGACTTGAATTATATTACATCCTACAAATGCAGCCTATATAAATATAGATTTCGAGTAGAACGGAGAGAAAACAGTTCGAAAAGGTGTTTGTCCTTGTGGCTTCGTAGTGCACATTAATTAGCTAGCTATGCATCCACCTTGCTTTCTCATTGATTCTTTCCTTCTTTCAACGCCAACAAACAGCTTGCTATCCGAATTTCAACATACGTTTAACATGCGTGGTAATTATTGATAATTTATTTAGTTATATGATTTAATTTTATTTAATTTAAATATCGAGTGATTTTTAGAATATAATATATGTCCAATGCGACGTCAACAAATGAGATATGATTTTTTTTTTTATTCTGAGATTATATATAATAACTTGATAATCATATAATCAAAATTATATATATGAAAATTTGAACCAAATACACTCCTAAAATTATCCGTAGGTTATGAATAAGTTCATACATTTTGTTTAACATTATACGTACGTATACACACTCAAAAATTGTTTCTAGTTGCTCGAGAAGAAATAAAGCGAGTTATGCCACAGGATTCATGTGTCTCCTCGCTTCTATGAAACATTTAAAACGCTAGCTTATTCAGCGCCAACTAAATTGCTAAAATGATATTATTCTGGATTTTCTTCTATTGAACTTTAGGTTAGTTAGTTCTTGTATGACTCGAGTTTGGTTTGTAAATTTCTTTGTTTATTTATAATATTATTTGTGAGTTCGATAATAATTTTGTCGAGGAAGGAATATGTGATTTTATAAGTTTCATTCATAGATATTGTCCTTCGACATTGTTCGCAAATAACCCTTCGTGTTAATTGTGTTTAAATTTATTCATTTGATTCCATATATTTATTCAATTTTATTTATTTAATTGATATTGTACATGTTAAATGGATATAAATAAATTTTTATTGTCCGTGAATATTTTATTTTAAATTTTCTTTATCATCCTTGAGTTAAATTTATTATTCTCAATTTTATATCAATGGATGCAATCGAAGTTCACAAGATTTGTCTGAATCAGCATTTGGGCTTGAACACTCGGCCCATGGAATGATTTATTTCGTGTTAAATTTAAGATGGTACTTAATTAAAATGTGTTATAAATGAGTTGGCATACTAACATATATAGTATGTTCAATAGTTAGCTTATGAAAAAAAAAAGGGTGTATTTAGTTGCTCATGTCAATCTTGACTATCACCTTCTTCTATCTAGGTTGACTTCTACTTCCATTCTTCATTGATATAGGTCACTTAAATGTCGTGGTTCGTCAAAAATTTATTATTTTTAATTTGATCTCGCTTGGAAGTTTTCTTCATGTGCTCTAGACATCTCTTTTGTGTATCATCTTTTATATATTTGTCTTTAAAATATGCTTCCCTTAACTCATTCTTATTATATCAATGCTCGTCATCTTAACGATTTCTTGATCTATCTCAAATAACTTTCTTTGATTTCAATGGACTTTGACTATGCTAGGCCAATGTTCTAAAGTTACTCTTACACCACCGGAGTGCAAACATTATGCTTGCAGTTGCAACTACTTGGCAAAACATATGCCACCATGGGTCGTTTAAGCAGAGTTGTACCTAAATTTTTGATAGCTTGAATCGAACTTTAAAAAAATAATAATAAATTAATTTTTGGATCTTTTATATTAATTTTTGAATCTTTTATATTAAAAGTGACCCCAGCTTACAAATATGTTTCCATTCATAGCTTTACTAGTTGTTCTATAAGCAATGATCTTATCTTTATTTATACTTAACAAATAGAGATGATTGTCTATATGAGAGGATCAATTTCAATCTGCCAACATACTCACCGAGACTATCTAAATGTAACAAGGACATATACATTGAACAAATCATGTCATTT
The DNA here is from genome assembly GCA_025175895.1 of Wurfbainia villosa. Classification (NCBI taxonomy): domain Eukaryota; kingdom Viridiplantae; phylum Streptophyta; class Magnoliopsida; order Zingiberales; family Zingiberaceae; genus Wurfbainia; species Wurfbainia villosa. Next base: position 109,196,785 of record CM045995.1, on the reverse strand, counting down.
CACAAAAATATCTTATAGTATCAAATTTTCATTACAATATGTTACATTCTTCGAAATTCTAAAGACTTCATATGTCCTTGAAATGACTCTTTAGTCAATGACTTAGTAAAAGGATCTACAAGCATAGCTCGTGTAGGGTATACTCAAGAACTATCTATTTTCTTGTCGACAATATCCCTTACAAAATTATACTTAATAGTTATGTACTTGTCATTGTTGTGATATTTGAGATCTTTTAAAACTATAACAGCTTGATTGTCATAGAACACTGTAATCGGACTCCCACTGTCTTCAATAATTTTTAGATGCTTCAGGAACCTTCTTAACTAAACAACTTCTTGCACAATCGTTGAACAAGTCACATACTCATCTTCAATTGTCGATAGAGCTACACAAGCCTATTTCTTACTGTTTTATGGGAAGATGCCATCATTCAGCAAGAAAGTATAGCCAGATGTGAATTTTTTATCATCAAAATCTCCTGCCTAATTTGCATCTATGTAGTCCTTCGGACTTATATTAGATCCTTAAAAACAAAGACAGTTGATACCAGGGCATGTACACAATATAGTATACATCAAACTACTAATGATACTATCATATGGTCTTTTCTTCATTTCGATTATTTTTTCAAGAGTCTTGGGACATATATTCTTGCTCAAAATAATACCTTTCACTACATGTGTCCGTTAGTTTCTCCTATATTTGTTATGTCAAATTGTGATGAAAGTCACACTTTGAATTCTATCACAAATTCTATGTCATTTCTAGCTATTAACATATCATCAACATATAATAATAAAATGATAAACTTTCTTTTTTTTTCTTTTCTCAGAAAAATACAATGATCCTTATTGATCATTTCAAAACCATAAGATAAAATAACTTCATTAAACCTTATGTTCCATTATCTCGACATTTACTTTAGACAATAAATGGAATTTTTAAGTCTACACACTTTATTCTCTTAGCCTTTAGCAATGTAACATTCTGATTGTTTCATATAAATTACTTCGTTAAGCTCACCATTCAAGAAAGTTATTTTTATATCCATCTGATATAATTCTGAGTCAAAATTTACTAGTATAGCTAAAATAACATGAATTAGCATAAATTTCATAACAGGAGAAAATGTCTCTTCGAAATCAATACTCTCTTATTGAGTATATCCTTTGCAACAAGATGAACTTTGTATCAATTAAACGATCAATCCATTTCCTTTTAATTTTGAGAATTCATTTATTCCCAATAGTCCTTCATCCTGGAGGAAGATTGACTAATTTCCAAACTTGATTCTTTTTCATTGACTTCATTTTTTTCATCCATTGTAATTTTTCACTTTTCCCTAACAAAGCATCTTAATGCTTCCTCAACCGTTTGAGGTTCTTCATCGTCAACTGAAAGTATCATTAATGCATCACCCTCAATGTCAAACCTTTTTCGAGGTTTAATCTTAAGACTAGTTGGATTGTTGTGAAGTCAACTCATGACTTAGTAAATTACTCCTAGATTGACTTGATTCAGATATTCCTTGTGATACATTATTGTTGATAAAGTATCATCCTTCTCAAATAGTAGAATAATTTTATCTATGTCACCTCTTATTGGAAACTCAGTTTCGAGAAAAGTTACATCTCTTGACTTTATTTTAGAGGTCTTAGAATACCTTACAAAGATACACTTCTTATCCTAGGTCCTAGTTTTCCATATTTGTGAGTATTATCACGAGCATAGATAGCTGACCCCTAAGGTACACTATAAGAAAACAGTAAATAGCGACGAATTTTTTTCGTCGCTAATACATAATATTCGCTACTAAATGACATTAACGACGATAATATATTTCATCGCTAATTTCATCTCAATAAGCTTATCGCTAACAGACTTTAACGACGCATTATTATAATTTCGTCGTTAATATTAAAGAAAAATAATATCGTCGCTAAACAATTAAAAATCACCACAAAAAAAACATAGTAGAGATGAATAAAATAATTTCATCGCTAACACTGAAATTTCAACAAATTCATGGCCTACTTTGTTAGCGACAAAATTAATTAACTTCGTCGCAAATCGCAGTCGACTAATACATAGAAATTTGACTAGACATGCCACGGAATATTTTTTAGTCGACTAGTCAGTCGACTATCAATAATTAGCGATGACTTCCCATAAATTTATAACTTTCGTCGCAAATATTAGAATGTTAGTGCGACTTAAGTAATTTCTTCATAAAAATCAATCGGTTGCTATGTTTTGGCAATCGACTAATACGCAGAAATTGGACCTGACATGAACCAATAGTCGACTAAACATGTAACAGAATATTTTTAGTCGGTGACCGATTATTGCCAAAGATTAGCGATGACTTTTCATAGATTCATCGCTAACCATAGATTATCTTGGGAATCGGGTATCAAAGCTTAGCGACGAATTATAAAAAATTCATCCCTAACCTTTGAAACATGCTTTTCCAGCATCCCATTTGTTTATATTCGATATCTTATAATACAAAAACCATCACACACTTTTTTCAACGACTACCTTAACAACATACATATCAAACAATTTAACAACAACTAGATTTAACAACAACTAAGCACATGACATAATTGAAATATATCATAAAAAACCTAACTTCAAGTTCAAAATATCCAATTTCACAAGTTCAACATATGCAAGTTCAAAACATTCAAGTTTACAATTTTATGAGTTCAAGACATAGAAGTTCACAAAATCTAAGATGGAGGAGGAGGTGGAGCTGAAGGTGACTCCTGTATCAAGGATTGTAATGCTCCAGGTGTAAGTCGATTCAGAATTACTTCAAACATATTTTGTTTTAATCTCATTGATGTCAACTCATCTTGGGTGCTTGCTAATTGAATTCAAGTGTTTGTTAGCTCCTCTTAGGTGGACTCAAGCTTTTCACGCAATGTCGCGACAACAACTAGATTTAACAACAACTAATCACATAACATAATTGAAATATATCATAAAAAACCTAACTTCAAGTTCAAAACATCCAATTTCACAAGTTCAACATATGCAAGTTCAAAACATTCAAGTTTACAATTTTGCGAGTTCAAGACATATAAGTTCACAAAATCTAAGATGGAGGAGGAGGAGGAGGTGGAGTTGAAGATGACTCCTGTATCAAGGATTGTAATGCTCCAAGTGCAAGTCAATTCAGAATTGCTTCAAACATATTTTGTTTTGATCTCATTGATGTCAACTCATCTTGGGTGCTTGCTAATTGAACTCGAGTGTTTGTTAACTCCTCTTATGTGGACTCAAGCTTTTCACGCAATGTCACGTTAGTTACTCTGGAGGAGGAGGTGGCATCTGAAGAAGTGGATCTAACTAATTTTGACTCACTTCCAAGTCCTCTAATGTATCCAGAACGAACACCGAGAACCTGATCACAGACTTGATCTTCAACTTGTACTGTATCGATGTCATCTCCTAGTTTCTTGTAATTGAATGTACTCATCTCGCAGTCTAACCATATCATCCTACGAATATCAAACATTTTAATAATATTTTTAAAAAGAATTATATAAATTTAAAAACAAATTAACTAAAATATATCAATCATATCATACGTATACAGCCTCGGCCCTCTCCCTAATCAACCCTTTTAATGAGCTACAATGAGTTGTATTAAAGACAAGATGTCGATCTTTTACGATCGATCGGTCTAAAAAATATTATAATGTGTTAATATTATAATCAATAAAAAATATACTATGACTATAAAATTTATACTTACACTATCATAACTATATTGAATGAATGATTTGGAACCTCCACGATGGTTATATAGGAGTTGTGATCGAGTTTGGACATTTATTGCAGAGCATGTCTACAATAAAAAAAAAGTAGACCACAAAGATTGAGACAGTTAGTAATTGGAGTCGGTCGCAGAATGCCAGGGAGATCAGAAGCTTTATGGGATTAGCAGGATATTACAGGAAATTTGTTGTGGACTTCTCCCGGATAGCTTCGCCACTAACAACACTCACCAGGAAAAATAAGAAATTTGAATGGACCGAAGATTGTGAACAGATTTTCTTGAGCTAAAAAGGAGATTGACAAGTGTCCCAATCCTTACTCTTCCATAAGGTGAAGAATGATATATATAGTGATGCATCCAAGATAGGACTTGGAGTTGTACTCATGCAAAAGGGTAAAGTTATTGCCTATGCCTCTAGGCAACTTAAAGACTACGAAAAGACTTATCCTACTCATGATCTGGAGTTGGCAGCAGTACTCTTTTCTCTCAAAATTTAGAGGCATTATATGTATGGAGTACAGTGTAAAAACTATACAGATCATCAGAGCTTGAAATACTTCTTTACCCAGAAGGACTTGAACATGAGACAGCGAAGATGGTTGGAGTTAGTGAAGGATTATGACTGTGAGGTCCTCTACCACCCTGGAAAAGCAAATAAGGTAGTTGACGCACTAAGCCAAAAATCTTACGCAATGTTGATGTCTTTATCTTCATTGTCACAACCCCTCCAGAAGGAAGTGTTAGGTTTTGGGCTTGAAATTATTTCCGGGCAACTCTTTGCCTTGACACTAACACCGACTCTACTGGAGGATATACAAAGGAAACAGGAGGAAGATTTGGATGTCCAAAAGATCAAGCGGGAGATACAGGAAGGAAGAAGTGGGGATTTCAATCTCGGGAGTACTTTATCTTGGGATCGTTTATGTGTTCCCAATGATGACGAATCGAGAAAGGGAATTCTATAAGAAGCTCATCTACTCAATGCATCATGGATCTACCAAGATGTATCAAGATTTGAAGGAAAGATTTTGGTGGTCTAAAATGAAGAGAGATGTGGCTAAAAATGTCATCACTTGTCTGACATGTCAAAGAGTTAAAGCATAACACCAGAGGCCAGGGGGAGTCCTACAACCCATTTAGATTCCAGAATGGAAGTGAGAAGACATAGCCATGAATTTCATAGTTGGTTTACCAAAAACGACTAATGGCTATGACTCCATTTGGGTGATTGTGGATAGATTAACCAAGTCTGTACACTTTTTGGCAATTAAGTATCCTATTCAATAGAACAGTTAGCTCAGCTATATGTTAAGGAAGTGATCAGACTTCATGGAGTCCCAAAGACAATCATCTTAGATAGAAATGGTCGGTTCACTTCATATTTCTGGGAGTATGTCCAGACAGCACTGGGCACCAAATTGAGATTTAGCACAGCTTTCCATCCTCAAACAGATGGGCAGACAGAGAGAGTGAACCAAGTATTAGAAGATATGCTGCGAACGTGTGCGCTGGATTTTAAAGGTAGTTGGTGCAAATACTTATGCTTAGCAGAATTTGCCTACAATAATAGCTACCAAGCCACAATTAGAATGACACCTTATGAAGCCCTATATGGAAGGAAATGCAGATCCCCATATGTTGGCACGAGGTTGGGGAGAAAAGGGAAATGGAGGTAGAACTAGGGCTGAAGACGAATTTTATAGATGAAACAACTCAAGCAATAAAGAAGATCCGTTAAAGAATCGAGACTGCGAAAAGCCGACATAAGAGTTATGTTGATATACGACATAGGCCCCTTGAGTTTGAAGTTGGGGACTCAGTATTTATTAAAGTGGCCCCAATGAAGGGGGTAATGAGATTTGGCAAGAAAGGCAAACTAAGTCCCCGCTATGTAGGACCCTATGTGATCACCAAGAGGGTTGGCAAAGTAGCGTATGGGTCGGACCTACCTCCAGAAATGTCGGCTATTCATAATGTCCTCCATGTCTCAATGCTAAAGAAATGTATTCATGACCCCAGTCAGGTAATTCAGCCACAGATAGTACAAGTACAAGAGGATCTAAGCTATGAAAGTAAACCTATCAAAATAGTAGATCGAGAACTTAAGAGGCTGAGATATAAAGAAGTGCCCCTAGTCAAGGTTATTTGGCAGAGTCAGCGTTTCGAAGAAGCAATGTGGGAACGCAAAGATGATATGAAGCAAAAGTACCCAGAACTGTTCTAAGTTTCGAGGACGAAACTTTTATAAGGTATGGATGATTGTAACGCCCGAAAAATAATAATAATAGAAAAATGTGATAGCTTGGGGTTTGAACCTTAGACCTCTAGGATACAAAGGAGGCGTGATACCATCACAACAATTGGACATTCTATCGGCTTTAATAAATACTGAGTCCCCAACTTCAAACTCAAGGGGCCTACGTCGTATATCAGCATAACTCTTCTATCGGCTTTGCGCAGTCTCGATTCTTTGACGGATCTTCTTTATTGCTTGAGTTGTTTCATCTATAAAATCCATCTTCAATCCTAGTTCTACCTCCATTTCCCTTTTCTCCCCAACCTCGTGCCAACATATGGGGGATCTGCATTTCCTTCCATATAGGGCTTCATAAGGTGTCATTCCAATTGTGGCTTGGTAGCTATTATTGTAGGAAAATTCTGCTAAGCATAAATATTTGCACCAAATACCTTTAAAATCCAACGCACACATGTGCAATATATCTTCTAAGACTTGGTCCACTCTCTCTGTCTGAGGATGGAAAGTTGTGATAAATCTCAATTTGGTGTCCAGTGCTGTCTGGACACACTCGCAGAAATATGAAGTGAATCGACCATCTCTATCTAAGATGATTGTCTTTGGAACTCCATGAAGTCTGATCACTTCCTTAACATATAGCTGAGCTAACTGTTCTTTTGAATAGGACACTTTAATTGCCAAAAAGTGTGCAGACTTGGTTAATCTATCCACAATCACCCAAATGGAGTCATAGCCATTAGTCATTTTTGGTAAACCAACTATGAAATCCATGGCTATGTCTTCTCACTTCCATTCTGGAATCTGAATGGGTTGTAGGACTCCCCCTGACCTCTGGTGTTCTGCTTTAACTCTTTGACATGTTAGACAAGTGTTGACATATTTAGCCACATCTCTCTTCATTTTAGACCACCAAAGTCTTTCCTTCAAATCTTGATACATCTTGGTAGATCCAAGATGCATTGAGTAGGGGGTCCCATGGGTTTCTTCTAGAATTCCCTTTCTCAGTTCGTTATCATTGGGAACACATAAACGGTCCCCAAGATAAAGTACTCCATTGTTGGAGATTCAAAATCCCCCACTTCTTCCTTCCTGTATCTCCTGCTTGATCTTTTGGACATTCGGATCTTCCTCTTGTTTCCTTTGTATATCCTCCAGTAGAGTCGATGCTAGTGTCAAGGCAAAGAGTTGTTCAGAAATAATTTCAAACCCAAAATATAACACTTTCTTTTGGAGGGGTTGTGACAGTGAAGATAAAGACATCAATATTGCGCAAGATTTTCGGCTTAGTGCGTCAGCTACCTTATTTTCTTTTCCTGGGTGGTAGAGGATCTCACAGTCATAATCCTTCACTAACTCCAACCATATTCGTTGTCTCATGTTCAAGTCCTTCTGGGTAAAGAATTATTTCAAGCTCTGATGATCTGTATAGTTTTTACACTGTACTTCATACAGATAATGCCTCTAAATTTTAAAAGCAAACACTACTGCTGCTATCTCCATATCATGAGTAGGATAAGTCTTTTCGTAGTCTTTAAGTTGCCTAGAGGCATAGGCAATAACTTTACCCTTTTGCATGAGTACAGCTCCAAGTCTCATCTTGGATGCATCACTATATATATCAAAGGCTTCTTCACCTTCTGGAAGAGTAAGGACTGGGGCACTTATCAATCTCCTTTTTAGCTCAAGAAAACTCTGTTCACAATCTTCGGTCCATTTGAATTTTTTATTTTTCCTGGTGAGCACTGTTAGTGGCGAAGCGGCTTATCCGAGAAGTCCTCAACAAATTTCTGTAATATCCTCGCTAATCCTGTAAATCTTGATCTCCTCGGCATTCTCGTCAACTCCAATTACTAACTGCCTCAATCTTTGCAGGGTCTACCATGATCCCTTCCTTTGAAATGACATGGCCCAAGAAGGCCACCTGGTTAAGCCAAAATTCACATTTTGAGAATTTAGCATATAACTGTCTCTCTTGAAGGGTCTTTAATACTATTCTCAGATGTTTGTCATGTTCTTCCTAAGACTTGGAATAGATCAAGATGTCATCAATGAAGACAATGACAAACTTGTCAAGAAATTCCTTGAATATCCGATTCATCAAATCCATAAATGTTGCAGGGGCATTTGTCACTTTGAAGGGCATGACAACGAACTCATAGTGTACATACCTTGTTCGGAAGGCCGTTCTGGGCACATCACTCTCTTTGACTTTCAGTTGATGATATCCAGACCGCAAATCAATTTTTGAGAAAATTGTTGCCCCTCTCAACTGATCAAGCAAATCGTCTATCCTTGGCAAAGGATATATGTTCTTGATTGTCACCTTATTCAATGTTCGGTAGTCTATGCACATTCTCATAGACACATCTCTCTTCTTTATGAATAATATTGGAGCTCCCCACGGTGAATGACTAGGACGGATGAATCCTTTGTCAAGCAGCTCCTGTAATTGCTCTTGCAGCTCTTTCAATTCTGCTGACGCCATACGATAAGATGCTTTTGAAATCGGTTTGGTGTCGGTGACTAGTTCAATTTCAAACTCAATCTCTCTGCTAGGAGGTAGTCCTGGTAACTATTCAGGAAATACCTCTAGGTAGTCACAAACTGCCCTTACATTTTCTATCTTTGCTCCTTCCTCTTGCTTTGCATCTACTACATGTGCCAAATAACCATAACATCCACTTGCTAACATCCTTTAAGCATTCAAGGCCGATAAGAACTTCTTAGTCTTTCTCTTTGACTCTCCAACAAATTCAAATTGAGATTCTTCTTTAGGCTTGAATACTACTCTTCTTTTGCGACATTCAATAGAGGCACTATACTTACTTAGTAAATCTATACCCAAAATGACATCGTAGTCCTACATAGCAAGTACTACTAAATCATTGTAGAGGTCTCTGTTGGAAATCCTGATTAGCACAACTCATAGTCAATGGGTGGATGTCATTATCTCCCCCGAAGGTAGTGTTGTTAAGAATTCTAAATTCAGAACATCCAGAGGTATGTCTAACTTCTTGGCAAAAGACACTGATATAAAGGAATGTGTTGCCCCAGTATCAAATAATACAGTGGCATAATGTCTAAGGATGAGTATATGACCTGTGATCATGGTAGAGGCACTAGCTACTTCCTCCTTTGTTAGGGTGAAGGCTCGGGTAGTAATCGTGGAGCCTCCGATGTGGGGTCCCTCGGCTATTGCCATCTGATGTGCTTGCATATGATGTAACTGGGCAGATTTACCCCCATATTGCACAGGTTGCTGCTGCATTATATGAGTTTTGTTAAGGCAAAATCTAGCCATATGCCCTTCTAACCCGCAGATGTAGCACCCACTCGTGCCCTGGCGACAGACTCCCAAGTGCATCTTCCCACACTGTGAACAAGGAGGATACTTAAATTGCCTGTTGGTTGACACTCCCTTTGGGTTGCTTCCTAAGGTTCTCTGCTCCCAATGCTTTCTTTTGTTACCTTTACCCTTCCAATTCTGCGAGTTATCCTGAGACCTTTTTCCTCCAGAACTTCCAACATTCCTTTGATCACCTGTGACTTGCTTCGGCTGCGTGTTACTGGTCCTCATACTATTCAGGTAGTGCTCAATGATCAACGCACTACTAATTAATTCCTCTAAGGTCTGGGGTCGATTAAATCCGTCATCTCAGGTCATAGCATCTTGAGCATTAGTCTGACCCATTCTCTTTCCGTACTAACCAGCTCTGGGCATAGTCTAGCAAGCCTATTGAATTTCTTTACTGCCTCTTCAACCGGTAAATCTCCTTGCCAGAATTCTGTGATTTCGTCATAGTGCCTATTAGTAACTCTCATGTGAAAGAATTCCTCGTAAAACTTCATTTCGAAGTCGCCCCAAGTCATCTTATTGACATTTCTCTTTGCCTTCACTCTCTCCCACCACATTCTTGCATCACCAGCAAGGCAGAATGAGACACACTTAATCTTTTCTATCTCAGGCCAATCCAGTAGCTTCAAAGTGCTTTCTAGAGTTTTGAACCATGCCTAAGCATCCCATGGTTCACCAGCGCCAGAAAAACCTTCTGGTTTCAATCTCTGCGACTAGATTAGGAACGCCTCTGGCCTTACCACTACTGCTGGGGCTACTGGTACAGTTGGTGGGACCTCCGCTACATCGGGTGCCACCACGTTAGCAACTGGTGGAGCAGCAGGATTGGCTTGTTGGTTAGCCATTAGAGTGTTGATAGTCTGCTGCTGGGTTGCAACTTGTTGTTGAAGTTGAGCGATTTCTTCCAACAGATTGGGTGGTGGTGCTTCTGCATTTTCCCTCTGTCCTCTACCTCTTCTGACTTGGTTTTGGATCTCACTAAGGTTGAGGTTGTCATCCCGTCGAGTATTGGCATGTCTTCTAGCCATTCCTTTCTCGTCATAAATGACAAACGAAGTCAATATAAGACTACCCTTCTATTAACACATCACGCATATATAAGTATATTTAATTGGCATTTCTCTTATACTAATAACAAAAGAAGAAAATATATACATTCTTTCTTACTTGGGAGGCGGTCGGACTGATGCTTGATGTGAGTGTGGCGGAAGGGCGGGAACTTGGCTCTGATATCATATTGTAACACCCCCCCTCAAGGGATGTCACGGATATTCATTCTACTAGTTTAAATCAATGACTCTTTAACATGTTGGCAGGATATAAAATCTTCATAGAATTTAAACATTCAATAATTGAATAGACATTAAAACCCTGAAGTCAAACATCATAACCTAAATTACTAGCTAAGTCTCCATTCCAGCACCATCAATTTAATAACTCAAGATAATATCATAAAACTCAACCCACACTTTGGTTCTCTATCTTGCCTAACTTCAACCATTGTTTCTAAAACCAAGCATTAACAATATAAAATCTAACTTGCAGGCATAAAAATATAATTCAACTCGTTTATCAAAGAAGCATGAATGATAAACTACCACACAACTATTGATCGATATTCCCTTGTTCCGCCGCCACACACATCAAACTTTCTTCCAGTCGCCTCCTTGCATCATATCTTTTCCTTCCCCTTATCTGCAGTAAGAGCTAAATAAAACTCATAAGCAAAAGACTTAGTAAGTATATCATAATCTCATAGAATCGTCGTAAGAACCAATATAAATGTTTCATGATAAAACATGCTCAACCTTTCTCAATACTTTGCACTTGAAATCACTTGCAATTATGATCTAAATGCATATACTTGAAAACGTGTGGTATGACTTGAAAATTTAAAACATTTATATTACTTATACTTCAAAATAATAATCCTTCTCCTTTGGGCTGAAAGATGGCAAATGTGCGCTTCTCTAATATGTTTGGGATGATACCAAATCCTATTAGAGCTTCTCACTAAGCGATCTATGGGCCTAGGGGCATTCTCGGAGCCCAGGTATATGCCTCTTAAAAGTAACATAGTTTTGTAACTTAAATACTCATACTCATAATAGCTTGGCATTTTCTCAAACACCTTATATGTCTTACTCAAATTGGGAACCGCCTCAAAGCCTAAATCTTGTTTCTTCTATCACATACATATCCTTTAGCAAAACAAAAAAAAACATATAAAAACAACTCTTACTGCAGGTGAGAGGCATATACTTACCGTTTCTTATCGAACTCATTAGGTGATGTTGTTAAACCAAGGTCCTTGCGCATGTGTACACGTCCTCGCGGAAAAACCCTTGTCGCCAAATCCCCTTGAATAGCCTCGAACCTACCACCTTTTAATACCAAGGGTGGGACTCTTTTATAGCATTACTACTCCTCTTTGTCTTCTAAACTTTAGATGTGGGACTAATACTTGTTTAGGCTTGAACCACTTGTGCTTCGTATGCTTATCGAAGACATGTCCTTAAAGTTTTTATGTTTCGCATAAGAAATGTCCAATTGGTGTGATGGTATCACACCTCCTTTATATCCTAGAGGTCTAAGGTTCAAACCCCAAGCTATCGTATTTTTCTATTATTATTATTATTATGATTTTTAAGCTATAAGCTTGGGGTTTGAACCTTAGACCTCTAGGATATAAAGGAGGCGTGATACCATCACACCAATTGACATTTCTGTGTGAAACATAAAAACTGTAAGGAAATATCTTCAATAAGTATACAAATCACTCGTGGTTCAAGCCTCAACATCTATAAGGCTCACATCTCATATTTAGAAGACCAAGAGGAGTAAAGCTTATAAAGGGTCCCACCAAAGGGTGGTAGGTGGCTGCTCAAGGGATTTGGCGACAAGGGTTTGAGGACGTGTACACATACGTAAAGGACCTTGGTTTTCACAACATCGCCTAGTGAGTTCGATAAGAAACTATAAGTATATGTCTCTCACTGCGGGTTGCTTTTATATGTTTTGTTTTTTTTGTTTTGCTAAAGGATATGTATGTGATAGAAACAAGATTTAGGCTTTGAGGTGATTCTAATGTGAGTAAGACATATATGGTGTTTGAGAAAATGCCATTATGAGTATAAGCATTTAAGTTACAAAACTATGTTACTTTTAAGTGGCATGTACAGGCTCGAAAAGCTCCTAGGCCCCTAGATCGCTAGTGAAAGCTCTAATAGGATTTGGTGCTACCAAACCTATTAGAGATGCGCTACCATTTAGAGGCCCAAAGGAGGATAATTATTATTTTAAAGTATAAGTAATATAAGTGTTTTAAATTTCCAAGTCATACTACACGTTAGTCATACTACACGTTTTCCAGTATATGCATTTAGATCATAATTGCAAGTGATTTCAAGTGTAAAGTATTGAGAAAGGTTGAGCATGTCTTATCATGAAACACTTATATTGGTTCTTACGACGATTCTCTGAGATTATGATTTACTTACTAAGTCTTTTGCTTATGAGTTTTATTTACCTCTTACTGCAGATAAGGAGAAGGAAAAGATATGATGCAAGGGAAGGAAGCAAGGGAATATCGATCAATAGTATTCATGGAATTATATTTTTATGCTGCAAGTTAGATTTTACATTGTTAATGCTTGGTTTTAGAAACAATGGTGGAGATTAGGCAAGATAGAGAACCAAAGCGTGGTTTGAGTTTTATGGTATTATCTTGGGTTATTAAATTGATGGTGCTGGAATGGAGACTTAGCTAGTAATTTAGGTTCTGATGTTTGGCTTACGGTTTTAATGTCCCAATTCAGTATTGAATATTTAAATTCTATGAAGGTTTTATATCCTTCCAACATGTTAAAGAGTCATTGATTTAAACTAGTAGAATGAACGTCCGTGACATCCCTTGAGGGGGGTGTTACACAATATATGCAAGTTCAAAACATTCAAGTTTAAAATTTTACGAGTTCAAGACATAGAAGTTCACAAAATCTAAGATGTAGGAGGAGGTGGAGCTGAAGATGACTCATGTATCAAGATTGTAATGCTCCAGGTGCAAGTCGATTCAGAATTGCTTCAAACATATTTTGTTTTGATCTCATTGATGTCAACTCATCTTGGGTGCTTGCTAATTGAACTTGACTGTTTGTTAGCTCCTCTTATATGGACTCAAACTTTTCACGCAATGTCGCGTTAGTTACTCTGGAGGAGAAGGTGGGATCTGAAGAAGTGAATCTAACTGATTTTGGCTCACTTCCAAGTCCTCTAATGTATCCAGAACGAACACCAAGAACCTGATCACAAACTTGATCTGCAACTTGGACTGTATCGATGTCATCTCCTAGTTTCTTGTGATTGAATGTACTCATCTCGCAATCTAACCATATCATCCTACGAATATCAAATATTTTAATAATATTTTTAAAAAGAATTATATAAATTTAAAACAAATTAACTAAAATATATCAATCATATCATACGTATACAACCTCGGCCCTCTCCCCAATCAAACCTTTTGATGAGCTACAATGAGTTGTATTAAAGACAGTAATCTGATCTTTTCTCTGTGATTGATCGGTCTAAAAAATATTATAATGTGTTAATATTATAATCAATAAAAAATATACTATAACTATAAAATTTATACTTACACTGTCGTAACTATATTGAATGAATGATTTGGAACCTCCACGATGGTTATATAGGAGTTGTGATCGAGTTTGGACATTTATTGCAGAGCATGTCTACAATTAAAAAAATTGTTAAAGGCAACATTCAAGCATTAGGTCTAGAACAAACAAGTAAATTTTTTATATAACAATGAGATTTGGTATAGATTAAGTCACTTGAAATTTTTCTAATTCAAACAAATCACACATATAATTCCAATCTTCTTGTGTCTTACAAAACTCAATCGGCATATACTACTGACGCTCAGTAGGAGGAAGATGAAATAGACTCTTATAATGAGTGTGCATCTTATTTTGATTGTCTCGATACCTCACACTCATTAACCGATCGATCTCCTTTCTTAGCGATGTTGCCTCCTCCTCAAAACTGATATCAAAAGCAACATAAAAAATATCAATATTTAAATTTATTAATGAAGGAGTGGCGATTATAAAAATATCAAATTAATTGTATTTACTAATAATCGATCATATATCATCTTTTTATTGTTTGTGAGGACATGCTTTCAACTCTTAGCTTATAGGGGAGCGAACATCTTAATTGACAGACTTAACTCTGTCATAAAATAAATTGCATTTGACCCAATTGGATTACCATCACTCTTACAGAAGGTAATGGGTAATTTACCCCGTTCCTCGAGTTGCCGACGGAGTCGATCCGAGTGTGTGTCACGTGTCTCCCTACGTATCAAACGAATTGTAAATGCAAAAGTGTTAACAATTAATAAGTCAAATAAATAACAAACTAAATAAACATTTTAATTATCAAAACTCTAACTAGTAGGAGCACTATCGTCATCAGGTGTAGGCACAATTAGGGGACGCTCAATTCTCTCATGCGGCATAGTTGTGACATAAGCATCATATATAGATCGACAAATAATGAAATATTATCTTATATACATGAATTATAAATGAAGAACAATATAAATATCATATAAATAAATCTAATTGCTATCATCATTTGAAAAGGATAAATGATCATCCGCCTCACTGTCAATTTCAGTATCTGCACCCTAATCATTAAGATTACTTTGAGCACCCCTATCCAGCTCCACTTATGCATTTGACATATTTATTTGTTGATGCTCAATATCTAATCGACATAGTTGAGTTATCTCTAAGTCTTTACCAACTACTGAAGTTGAATCATTGGATGAAATCTCTTGGTTTGACTATATATTCGAAATATTAGTAACTTCAAATTCTTCAGATACTTCATCAACTTCAGTTATTTCATATATTTCTCGGTAGTGAACCTTTTGCACTACATTTCATTGACCTCCATGCTTTATATCATTCAAATAATACACCTGATTAGTTAGGTTTGCCAAAATGACTGGGTCATCATCGTACCATTTTTTAGAAGCGTTAATACACAAGAGATCATACTCTTCCACCAAAGATTTTTTTTTCGGATTACATTGGAACCATTCACACCAGAATAATTGGAATTTATACCTAAAAGAGTAAAATATTTGAACAACATCCTTCAACACTCCAAAAAAATTTAAATTGTTCCCATCGTCAAAGGATGGTACGTTGACCCCACTATTCTGAGTAGTTCTGCATGAATCACGGAACCTCGTATGATATCGAATACCATTTACAATGCATGCATCGTACAGTTAAATTTCAGCATCAGATCTCATTGCTAAATAGTACAACTCGTTTGTGATCTCTGAATTTGTACTATTTTTTAGTGTTATCATTTTATCCCTAAACTACAATGGAAAATCCTGTTCATGATATTGCATAAGTTGATTTGAATGAACTTTTTGTGACAGAATTTGAAGATAATTACTGCATAAAAACTTAATCAATTTACAATTTTTTAGTGAAATAGAATTAAAATAACCACATAATGTAAAAACTTACTTTCGATATCGATCGACTTCTTTACAATTGTTGAGAATATACCAAAGTTCTTTCTTAAACAAAGTTAATGGCAATTTCAAACTTTGTTGGTTACCAAAGACTCTTGTTTGCTGTGAGAAAACACTTAAATTGTATATTATTGGTTGAACATATTTATTTTGTTTCGACTTTGAAAATCTTGTCTCAATTTGACTCATATATAATGAACTGTAAGTCGATGCCTCATTTATAATATACCCCTCCGCAATAGATCCTGCAAATCTTACTTTATTATGAACATATTTTTTTAGTCTTCCCAAATATGGTTCAAAGGGATACATCCATCGTGACGATACTAGTCCAGCTAATATGGTTTCACGAGGTAAATGAACTGTCAAATGAACCAGTGTCAAAAAATACAGGGGAAAATATTCGTTCTAGCTTACATAATATCATGACTATTTACTCCTCTATTTTACATAAGTCCGCTGTGTGTAAAGATCTTGCAGTAATATTTTTAAAGAAACCACATAACTCAATTAGTATGTCACATATGTCTTTCGTGAAAAATTTACATACAATGACTGGAAGCATTCCTTGCAACAATACATGACAATCATGTGATTTTAGTCCATATAACTTTCCTTTATTTGCATTCTCATTTCTAGATATGTTAGCAGCATATCCATCTGAAAACTTCATAGATTTTAAAAATTGACAAAATTCACGTCTTTCTTCTAATGTCAATGTGTAACTTTCATATGGTTTCCTGAATTTGTCTCCTACTTTTTGTAAATGCAATTCACTCATTATCCCCATGTCATGCAAGTATAATCTTGCTTTAAAAGTATCTTTTGACTTTCCACATCACACATGTTATTTTCCATATACATCACATCTAAATTGTATCTCAAATTTAAATCTGACCAATAATCTAACTCAAAAAATATAGACTTCTTTACCCAATTTATATCATTCAAAGGTCACTGTCGCTTTTTACTGAATGAAGGATGCTTACTGAAAGTTACTTGGGGTAATATATCTAACTGAGCTAAAATCTAATAACCATTAAATTTTGTGGTGGTTCTTCTTTTTCAACCTTTCCATTGAAATCTTTATTTCTATGTCATGGGTGTTGAACGTTCAAGAATCGACGGTGACATGTGTAACATATTTTACTCCTTAATCCTTGAGATATGGTTTCATGCAGATATACTGGATATGCTTTATAACTCTTTATGCTCCATCCAGATATTGTTCTATATGTTGGAAAGTCATGAGTGGTCCATGTTGGTGCAACAATGCTCCAAGCATTTATATATGTTTTGATGTTTGGATAATCATCTAAGTTAGGCAATATCTTGTGATCTAATTGCGAAAATGTTTAAGTGACAGGGAAGTCCAAGTGTGATCTTGGCAAAAGAAGTCCAAGTATGATCTTGGCAAAGGAAGTACAAGGGATGGACTTGGCAGCGTAAGACCAAGCTTGTAGTCTTGGCAGCGTAAAGTCCAAGTGAACCTTGACAAAGGAAGTCCAAAATAAAGTCTTGGCAGCATAAGTCTAAGCTTGTAGTCTTGGCGGCGTAAAGTCCAAGCATTTGGCAACCCAAGACATGACGAAACCGAAGGAAGCTCTTGGAAGCAAAGCGCAAAGGATGAACAAGTCGCGGACTCGGAGGGATCCTGAAGGCGCAAGGCTTATTGAGGAGCTAGAAGGTTGAGTCTAGGTCTAGGGTATAAAATCAAGTATGAATTACTCATACTTGATGAGTATCGATCCGATACGATGTATTAGTCGGCAGTCGCGTTCGAGTCAGTGAAACCACGACCATCGATCGCTTGCCGAGCAAGCGATCGATCTGCGATCGATCGCCAAGCATCGATCGGTGATCAAGGAAATATCACCACGAATCGGTCTCACTCATCGCGCCTTGATCACTCGACTGATCACCCCATCAGTCGACTGATGGAGGTATTAGTCGACTGATCGCCTGGCCGTTGGAGATTGCGGCTATGAATCTCCGTGGAGATCGCGTTTCAGAAGCCGTTGGCCGGCGATCGATGGTATGCATCGTCGATCGATCGACGCCAAGCAGGAAAACAGCCTCTCTTCTATAAAAAGGGGTCATAGGGAGCTTGGTGAAGCTAGTGTTCTTGCTCTTAACTATACTCTCGTGCTCACCAAGCCTTCCAAGTGTTTTTAGTGATTTAAATCCTCCTCTTCTCTTGTTCTTGATCATCCATCATTGTAAAGAAGAGGAGAGTATTGTAAGAAAGGTTTCTCCACCTTGGTTCATCCAAAGGAGGTTCTAGTGAAGGTTGATTAGGGCTAATCCACCTTACGGATTACCGTGGAGTAGGAGCGTCATCTCCGAACCACGTACATCGGGTGTTAGCTTCGTTCTTGCTTTGATTTGTATTTATATTTTGTATTGCTTCCGCTAACAATTTTTGTAGAAAAGAAGAAAGGCTAATCACCCCCCCCCCCCCTCTAGCCATTCCAAGGGTCCTAACAGTCCACATCATAGTAACATGTAATTGAAATACTTGTTCAGTTGATGCATCATATCTTCCACCCCCCCCCCTCCATCCCAAAGCTCCTTCAGTTCGTTGATCAAAGGTCGTAGGTATATGTCTATCTCTTTGTCAAGTGATTTAGGCTCAAGAATTAAAAGAGACATAATCAAGTATAGTGGCTTTATCATTTTCCATTGTGACAAATTATAATTCACAAGTATAATTGATCACATACTATAAGCATTTGACATATTTCCAAATGGATTAAAATCGTCAGTAGTCAATCCTAAACAAATATTTCGTAGATCACCTGTAAATATTTTATGTGCATTGTCAAATTCTTTCCATAACTCACTATCAACTGGGTGTCTTAATACACTATCTGTTTCTACTCGCTTTTCTTTATGTCATCTCATATCTTTTGTTGTATGCTTCAAAATAAATAATCGCTTAAGTCTCGGTTTCAGAGGAAAATATCAAAGAATTTTCTGAGCATTCTTTTTCTTATTCATTTCATCATACTTGTATCTAGGCTCCTTACATACTAGACACATCATTATTCTTGTGCTCATCCCAAAATAATATACAATCATTCTTACATAAATATATCTTCTCATATGTCAATCCTAAATCTTTTAATAATTTTTTTGCTTCATAATGAGAGTTTATAATCGCATTCGATTTGGGAAATGCCTCTTGTAATAACTGAAGTAACATATCAAAAGATTTATTGCTCCAACTATTTAACACCTTCACATGAATCAACTTCACCAAAAAATTGAATATCAAAAAATTTGTACAATTGTGATACAGCTCTTTTTGTGCTTCTTCAAACATTGAAGTATAACTTCGTCTAATATCATTTGCATTCGTGTTTTCATTGGTATCATCTAAGTGAGGCTCATTGGTGTTGATATTTTCTACATTTCGTAAATCAGTAAACATGTCTTCAAAAGCATCTTCTTTAACATCACAATCATGTCCATCTTCATTGATAATATTTATATTAATAGATGATGTAGAAGTTTCTCTATGAAAGTTTCAGACTTTATATAATTTATCAAATCCCCCCCCCCCTATAAAGATGTCCTCGTGCATAATCCAATTCATATTTAAACAAATTGGCACATTGGCGACATGGACATCGGATTTTGGATAAATTAAAACTGATCATGTAATTCTCTGCCACTTAACCCATTTATATATTCAAGACTAATCCGACTCTGAATCGTTATCCAACTTTTACCCATATTTTCAAAACCTAGTTAAACATATATAAAACGTCAACTTATTTAATAAATTATTCTATGATGGTAAATTTCAATAAAAGTAATTTAACAACTTAAATTTATTGATCACATAAAACATAATCAAAAAATTATGATTTAAATATCAAAATAACCATAAGATTATCATTTAAGCATCAGAATATCCCTAAAATTAGCATCTAAGCATCACTTTCACCCTAAATTTCCAACCCATAGCATTTTCACTCATGCATAAAGAATTTTAAAATAAAAAATTCACTACATGACACGAGACAATGGAGTAATAAAAAAATCACTAACTTTGATTGAAAACTAGATAACTAAATTTCAACCAGAGAACTTTGAATCTAAATAACTATATACTAAATTGAAAGAAGATCATTAATTACAAAATCAGAGCCAGAACAATTGTACAACAAAGTTTAACCTAGGTGATTATTTGTAAAAGAACCTTATTTCATTCATGTGATTAATTGCAGTCAAATAAGATTGGACCTAGCATCCCATGACGAAAGTTTCACACTATTAGTACAAATTTATTGAGTCTCATGTATCAAAAGGACTAAGTTAGTCGAATGAATTTGGCATGTTAGATGACTAATAGATCAACCAAATTGATTGAATTAGGCAAGACATATGACTTTGTGAACTAAATAGAGTAATCCAAACTATACCTTGAGATAACAAACTGTTAGTACTTATAATATCCACATATCTCCACAATGACATGATATTGTCCACTTTGGGCCTAGACCCTCATGGTTTTATTTTTGGGCTTTACCCAAAAGGCCTCATACCAATGGAGATATCTTTTTTCTTATAAGCACATGATCTTTTCCATGTCTTACCAATGTGGGACTTTTGATTGTATTCCTCATACTCCCAACAATCCCCCCATCAAACGAAGGACCACATTGGGCCCCCCCTCAAGCCTATCCCTCCTCGAAGGATTTTCTCTGCTTGATGTCCGATCTTCAACCCACCAGGACTTCCTGCCAGTTGTTCGGTCCCCCCGACCCAACTAGACTTCCTTCCTAATGTCTGGTTCTCTTGATCCGGACGTGGGAGCTCAACTTCCTTCGTTCGAGGTTCATGGCTTGACATGGACCATGGCTCTGATACCAATTGTTAGTGCTTATAAGCTCCACATATCTCCACAATGACATGATATTGTCCACTTTGATGCCACATCACCCTTTGTACCAAAACACGAGTCAAGTCCAAATTCACCCCCTTGAAATTCGAGCTCTTCTCGAGGCTGGAACTTGACTAGCTTTTTTCTGTATTCAAAGTGTTTTGGACTGCAGTACAAGTTAGCTTAAAATATAAAGTACGATGGTTCTAACCATCTGATCTCGACCTAGACCTTCCATTGGAGGTATTGGGTCGGATCTACGCTTAACGACCTTGCTTCGCTTTCTCACGAGCTTACCTTGTAGCCTCGCTTCCGGTCTTCACCCGAGTACCTCGGCTTCCTCCGAAGTCCCTCTGGCGTTGCCCGACCACCTCGGTTCCCACCGGGTGTCGCAGACCTTCCGCTCAACTTTAGCATTTCTGCACACTTAATTGAGCTCGTAAGATAACAAATATACCCTTAACTATTGAGCCTTTTGCCATAATCAAAATACCGATTCGACTTTGGTGCCCACTGCACCAACAATCTCCCCCTTTTTGATTCATGGCAAACCGACACAAAAGTTAAGGAAAAATTAAGCATAACAGTAAGCTAGCATAATGATTAAGCATGAATGAGCTAGCATAAAGATTAAGCATGAATGAGCTAGCATAAAGATTAAATATGAATGAGCTAGCATAAAGATTAAATATGAATGAGCTAGCATAATGATTAAATATGAATGAGCTAGCATAATGATTAAGTATGAATGAGAAATATTATTGTTTCAAGTTCTCCCCTTTGAGGTAACCTCCCCCTTGACCGAAGGTGAGTTCTTGAAAAATAATTTTTACTCCCCCTTAATAGTTGCTTAATTAAACGGAATTACTTAATATAAAAGGTAATAATTTTGATTACTTTCTTCCTTACTTTAGAGACTTACACCCCCTTTTGCCTAAACTCAAAAAGTTTGTAAATATAAATTAGGGTTTGTAAGTCCAAGCAAGTTCCCAATATAAATATATTTTTTTTTTTTTAAATAATAATAAGCTTGAAAATATGTTCATCTAAAATGTACAACTCCGGTTGGACTTGATTGATATAGAATGATCAATAAGTCTTGAAGGAGTTGATTAATTTTAAATAATTATACTCCATGGTTCATGTCGATGCGAATCTACATCGGAACCGGGAGTAAGGTCCTAACATCTCACGCCCGTCTCACGTGGCTAAGTACACAAACACATTAGTCCTATGTGTTGTGAGATGTGTTAGGCTCCTTAAATCTATAGGTATATGATTTCTAAGGTAAGACTTAGGCTAATTTCATAAAAAGAAGCAAAGTAGAGTACATATATAGAAAAATTTAAATCCTACTCTATTACGCACATACCTAACTTTCGTCTTAATAAACTAAATTCGGCTTCGGGTAGTGGTTTGGTGAAGATGTCCGCTAGGTTTGATTTGGACTCAACATACTCTAGTTGTATAGTTCCATTAGTTACATGTTCCCTAATGAAGTGGTGTTTAACTTCTATATGTTTTGTCCTAGAATGACATATTGGATTTTTAGTTAAGTTAATTGAACTAATGTTATCTATGTAGGTTTTAATGTTGTTAAAGATTAAGCTAAAGTCTTGGAGAGTGTGCTTCATCCACAGGAGAGAGACACACTCACCCATCGCAACGTATTCGGCGGTGGTAGATAAGGCAGCATATCGCTTCCTCGCACCAACTTACTAGACTCGAGTAGGATTTGACAACAACCACTCGTGCTCTTTCTATCGAGTTTACTACCGGCATAGTCGGAGTAGCCGATTAGATTAAACTTCGGTAGATCTAGGGTACCAAATACCTACGTTTAGCGTGCCCTTTAGATATCTAAGGATACTTGACTAGGGTTAGGTGAGACTCCTTAGCACAGAGTTTGTAACCTTGCGCACATACTTACCGAATAAAATGTCGGCTCGCGGTTAAGTATAGGAGACTTCCTATTGCGCTCTATAGTATTTTAGGTCTACGGGTTTTCCTTCTACATCTTCGTTTATATTAACATTAGTTGCCATAGGTGTATTGATTATTTTAGAATCTTGCATTCCAAATCGATTTATTAAGTCCTTAGTATATTTTTGTTGATGTAAATATATTCCATCTTTAGTTTGTTTAATTTGTAAACCTAAGAAGAAACGTAACTCTCCCACTAAATGCTGTTCCAATTCACTTTCCATAAGTGAGATGAATTCGTTAGCGAGATCGAGTTGGTAGTTCCAAAAATTATATCATCTACATAGATTTGGGCTATAAAGATTTCTTTTCCTATGGTTTTAACGAATAAGGTTGGGTCGACTAAACCTTGGTTGAATCCTTTGGACTTAAGATAGATCGAAAGCCTTTCGTACAAACTCTTGGGGCTTGTTTGAGTCCATATAGGGCTTTCTTAAGTCTAAGGACATGGTCGTTTATCTAGATTTTCAATCCGGAGGTTGGTAGCGTAAACTTCTTCCTTAATGTATCCATTCAAAAATGCCGACTTGACATCCATTTGAAACAATTTAAAACCTCGATACTTCGTTCAGTTTACGTATTGCTCAAGCGCGATAGGAAGTCTCCTATACTTAACGCGATGCGACCCAGGCATATTTACTTGGCGGTAAAAAATACTATAGTGAGACTTAATACACCATGCCAAGGAAGTCTCCTATATACAACCCTAATCAATGACCGACCTATAGCAGCTAATGTTAATATTAGGTGGTGGTACTAATTCCCAGACTTCATTTCTAGTGAATTGAGCTAGCTCTTCTTGCATAGCAATAATCCAGTCGGGATCAAGAAGTGCTTGTTCAATAGTTTTGGGTTCGATTTTGGAAATTAACGAGATTTGACTAAGGTTTCGATATGAAGCTCTAGTTCAAACCCCTAAATTTGGATCACCTATAACTTGATTGATAGGATGAAGTAGTTAGAAATAAAGCTAGGTTAGTCGCAAAAGGGTTTCGACATGAGCTAGTATGATTTGAGCTAGTTGGTGCAGTAGGAAGCAGCATTGCGTTGCCTTATCTACCACCGAAGCCGAATACGTTGCGATGGGTGAGTGTGTCTCTCAGCTCCTGTGGATGAAGCACACTCTCCAAGACTTTAGCTTAATCTTTAACAACATTAAAACCTACATAGATAACATTAGTTCAATTAACTTAACTAAAAATCCAATATGTCATTCTAGGACAAAACATATAGAAGTTAAACACCACTTCATTAGGGAACATGTAACTAATGGAACTATACAACTAGAGTATGTTGAGTCCAAATCAAACCTAGCGGACATCTTCACCAAACCACTACCCGAAGCCGAATTTAGTTTATTAAGACGAAAGTTAGGTATGTGCGTAATAGAGTAGGATTTAAATTTTTCTATATATGTACTCTACTTTTGCTTCTTTTTATGAAATTAGCCTAAGTCTTACCTTAGAAATCATATACCTATAGATTTAAGGAGCCAACACATCTCACAACACATAGGACTAATGTGTTTGTGTACTTAGCCACGTAGACGGGCGTGAGATGTTAGGACCTTACTCCTGGTTCCAGACGTAGATTCAGTGCATCGAAATGAACCATGGAGTATAATTATTTAAAATTAATCAACTCCTTCAAGACTTATTGATCATTCTATATCAATCAAGTCCAACCGGAGTTGTACATTTTAGATGAACATATTTTCAAGCTTATTATTATTTAAAAAAAATATATATATATTTATATTGGGAACTTGCTTGGACTTACAAACCCTAAAATATATTTACAAACTTTTTGAGTTAAGGCAAAAGGTGGAGAAAGTCACAAAAGTAAGGAAGAAAGTAAACAAAATTATTACCTTTTATATTAAGTAATTCCGTTTACTTAAGCAACTATTAAGGGGGAGTAAAAATTATTTTTCAAGAACTCACCTTCGGTCAAGGGGGAGGTTACCTCAAAGGGGAGAACTTGAAACAATAATATTTCTCATTCATACTTAATCATTATGCTAGCTCATTCATATTTAATCTTTATGCTAGCTCATTCATGCTTAATCTTTATGCTAGCTCATTCATATTTAATCTTTATGCTAGCTCATTCATATTTAATCTTTATGCTAGCTCATTCATGCTTAATCATTATGCTAGCTTACTGTTATGCTTAATTTTTCCTTAACTTTTGTGTCGGTTTGCCATGAATCAAAAAGGGGGAGATTGTTGGTGCAGTGGGCACCAAAGTCGAACCGGTATTTTGATTATGGCAAAAGGCTCAATAGTTAGGGGTATATTTGTTATCTTACGAGCTCAATTAAGTGTGCAGAAATGCTAAAGTTGAGCGGAAGGTCTGCGACACCCGGTGGGAACCGAGGTGGTCGGGCAACGCCAGAGGACTTGAGTAAGCCGAGGTACTCGGGTGAAGACCGGAAGCGAGGCTACAAGGTAAGCTCGTGTGAAAGCGAAGCAAGGTCGTTAAGCGTAGATCCGACCCAATACCTCCAATGGAAGGTCTAGGTCGAGATCAGATGGTTAGAACCATCGTACTTTATATTTTAAGCTAACTTGTACTGCAGTCCAAAACCCTTTGACTACAGTCAACTGCTAGTCAAGTTCCAGCCTCGAGAAGAGCTCGAATTTCAAAGGGGTGAATTTGGACTTGACTCGTGTTTTGGTACAAAGGGTGATGTGGCATCAAGGTGGACATCCAAACCATCACCAAGCTTCCTTGTGGTGGACGCCCAAAATAAGGTGAGTTGGCACAAGATGGTTGGCTCCCATGATGTGGCACAAGTTGAATGGCTCCAACAAGTTGGCGCCCAAGGAGGTTGGAGGTGGCACAAGGTGGTTGGATGTAACACCTCATCCTCAAGTTGGCGCCCAAGGAGGTTGGAGGTGGCACAAGGTGGTTGGATGAAACACCTCATCCTTGAGTTGGCGCACAAGGAGGTTGGAGGTGGCACAAGGTGGTTGGATGAAACACCTCATCCTGGAGTTGGCGCACAAGGAGGTTGGAGGTGGCACAAGGTGGTTGGATGAAACACCTCATCCTTGAGTTGGCGCAACGGATGTGGATGAACAAGTCTTGGGGGATAAGAACCTCACCTTGGACACTACCTATGTCTAAATTCATAGATCAATATCCATAAATAGACATGTTCAAGCCAAGCAAATTACAAGAAATCAAGAGCTCTCAACACGTCGTCGTAACGCCGCTACTACTACTCACATTTGCTACGACGAAGTGCCGCCGACAACGAAAGCTACATCTTCTACTTATAAGAGTTGTCGGTATATTTATTTAAGTTCTACTTCTTTAAATTGTCTTTGTGCTTTAATCGTAACAAGGAAAGGGGGCGTGTCCCTTTGCCTTGATTTCTGTTTGGAGTCGTTGCTCCTACCTCCAACGAGGAGGTGTGGTTGTAGTGACGTGCCCTCCGGACGTGCTCAAGGATCACTAGGGCCGTGGATTAGCAATCGAAAGATTGTGAACCACGTAAAAATATCTTGTCTACTTTATATTTCCGCTGTGCATTCTCTACTTGCTTTTTACTTATTGCAAAAGTTTTTAACGACACCGTATCGCTATTCACCCCCCCCCCCTCTAGCGACACTTTCGATCCAACAATTGGTATCGAGCCATGGTCCATGTCAAGCCATGAACCTCGAGCGAAGGAAGTTGAGCTCACGCGTCAGGATCAAGAGAACCGGACATCGAAGGAAGTCTAGTTGGGTCGGGGGACCGAACAACCGCAGTGAAGTCCTCGTGGGTCAAGATCGACATCAAGCGCAGAAAATCCTTCGAGGAGGGATAGGCTTGAGGGGGGGCCCAATGTGGTCCTTCGTTTGAGGGGGGGATTGTTGGGAGTATGGGGAATACAATCAAAGTCCCACATTGGTAAGACATGGAAAAGATCATGTGCTTATAAGAAAAAAGATATCTCCATTGGTATGAGGCCTTTTGGGTAAAGCCCAAAAATAAAACCATGAGGGCTTAGACCCAAAGTGGACAATATCATGCCATTGTGGAGATATGTGGAGCTTATAAGCACTAACATTTTTTTTTACAGATTTTTTATTTATTTATTTCTGTTTTCGTATAATTATTTCACTTGCTTATCTTCTCCTACATATAGAATTGCATTAGAGGCTTTAGGATCCGGATAAGGTTGTCCTTCGGGTTAGATCCCGAGTAAGGTTGTCCTCCGGAACTTCAACGACATTCGCATTTGATTGATTATTTCTTTTTGCAAGTTACATTTTATATATCTTTTTTTACTTCCCGCACTACTAATCCAAGACGAAAGTCTTGGAATATTCTTTCCGTGTGTGTTTTGCAAGATTTTCTTCGTCGTTCTTCTTCTTGTTTTTAAATGGCCCATCTCGAAGGGTTTAGCACCGCCCGACCCCCGTTTTACAACGGTAATGACTTTCGTTATTGGAAGGGTCGGATGGAATGCTTTCTTAAAACCCAAATCGAGATGTGGATCGTAATCCAAACCGGTTTCACACTTCCTATTAATGAAGATGGTGAATCTTTGGGTTACGATCAATGGTCAAATTCCATGAAAAAACAAGTAGAAGCCGATGCCAAGGCAAAGGGACACTCCCCCTTTCCTTGTTACGATTAAAGCACAAAGACAATTTAAAGAAGTAGAACTTAAATAAATATACCGACAACTCTTATAAGTAGAAGATGTAGCTTTCGTTGTCGGCGGCACTTCGTCGTAGCAAATGTGAGTAGTAGTAGCGGCGTTACGACGGCGTGTTGAGAGCTCTTGATTTCTTGTAATTTGCTTGACTTGAACATGTCTATTTATGGATATTGATCTATGAATTTAGACATAGGTAGTGTCCAAGGTGAGGTTCTTATCCCCCAAGACTTGTTCATCCACATCCTTTGCGCCAACTCAAGGATGAGGTGTTTCATCCAACCACCTTGTGCCACCTCCAACCTCCTTGTGCGCCAACTCAAGGATGAGGTGTTTCATCCAACCACCTTGTGCCACCTCCAACCTCCTTGGCGCTAACTCAAGGATGAGGTGTTTCATCCAACCACCTTGTGCCACCTCCAACCTCCTTGGGCGCCAACTTGAGGATGAGGTGTTTCATCCAACCACCTTGTGCCACCTCCAACCTCCTTGGGCGCCAACTTGTTTGAGCCATTCAACTTGTGCCACATCATGGGAGCCAACCATCTTGTGCCAACTCACCTTATTTTGGGCGTCCACCACAAGGAAGCTTGGTGATGGTTTGGATGTCCACCTTGATGCCACATCACCCTTTGTACCAAAACACGAGTCAAGTCCAAATTCACCCCTTTGAAATTCGAGCTCTTCTCGAGGCTGGAACTTGACTAGCAGTTGACTGTAGTCAAAGGGTTTTGGACTGCAGTACAAGTTAGCTTAAAATATAAAGTACGATGGTTCTAACCATCTGATCTCGACCTAGACCTTCCATTGGAGGTATTGGGTCGGATCTACGCTAACGACCTTGCTTCGC
Organism: Wurfbainia villosa; assembly: GCA_025175895.1. Classification (NCBI taxonomy): domain Eukaryota; kingdom Viridiplantae; phylum Streptophyta; class Magnoliopsida; order Zingiberales; family Zingiberaceae; genus Wurfbainia; species Wurfbainia villosa. The sequence goes on along the minus strand of CM045995.1, from coordinate 109,168,416 downwards.
TTTCACACGAGCTTACCTTGTAGCCTCGCTCAGGTCTTCACCCGAGTACCTCGGCTTCCTCCAAGTCCTCTGGGCGTTGCGACCACCTCGGTTCCCACCGGTGTCGCAGACCTTCCGCTCAACTTTAGCATTTCTGCACACTTAATTGAGCTCGTAAGATAACAAATATACCCTTAACTATTGAGCCTTTTGCCATAATCAAAATACCGGTTCGACTTTGGTGCCCACTGCACCAACAATCTCCCCCTTTTTGATTCATGGCAAACCGACACAAAAGTTAAGGAAAAATTAAGCATAACAGTAAGCTAGCATAATGATTAAGCATGAATGAGCTAGCATAAAGATTAAATATGAATGAGCTAGCATAAAGATTAAATATGAATGAGCTAGCATAAAGATTAAGCATGAATGAGCTAGCATAAAGATTAAATATGAATGAGCTAGCATAATGATTAAGTATGAATGAGAAATATTATTGTTTCAAGTTCTCCCCTTTGAGGTAACCTCCTAATGTCGGTTTGCCATGAATCAAAAAGGGGGAGGTTACCTCAAAGGGGAGAACTTGAAAAATAATATTTCTCATTCATATTGTTGGTGCAGTGGGCACCAAAGTCGAACCGGTATTTTGATTATGGCAAAAGGCTCAATAGTTAAGGGTATATTTGTTATCTTACGAGCTCAATTAAGTGTGCAGAAATGCTAAAGTTGAGCGGAAGGTTCGCGACACTGGGAACCGAGGTGGTCGGGCAACGCCAGAGGGATTCTGAGGAAGCCGAGGTACTGGGTGAAGACCTAAGCGAGGCTACAAGGTAAGCTCGTGTGAAAGCGGTAAGGTCGTTAGCGTAGATCCGACCCAATACCTCCAATGGAAGGTCTAGGTCGAGATCGATGGTTAGAACCATCGCATTTTTATATTTTAAGCTAACTTGTATCATGCAGCCCAAAACCCTTTGACTACCAACTGCTAGTCAAGTTCCAAATCGAGAAGAGCTCGAATTTCAAGGGGTGAATTTGGACTTGACTCGTGTTTTGGTACAAAGGGTGATGTGGCATCAAGGTGGACATCCAAACCATCACCAAGCTTCCTTGTGGTGGACGCCAAAATAAGGTGAGTTGGCACAAGATGGTTGGCTCCCATGATGTGGCACAAGTTGAATGGCTCCAACAAGTTGGCGCCAAGGAGGTTGGAGGTGGCACAAGGTGGTTGGATGAAACACCTCATCCTTGAGTCGGCACAAGAAGGTTGGAGGTGGCACAAGGTGGTTGGATGAAACACCTCATCCTCAAGGCGCCAAGGAGGTTGGAGGTGGCACAAGGTGGTTGGATGAAACACCTCATCCTTGAGTTACGACAAGAAGGTTGGAGGTGGCACAAGGTGGTTGGATGAAACACCTCATCCTTGAGTTGGGATAAGAACCTCACCTTGGACACTACCTATGTCTAAATTCATAGATCAATATCCATAAATAGACATGTTCACTCCAAGCAAATAACAAGAAATCAAGAGCTCTCAACACGCCGTCGTAACGCCGCTACTACTACTCACATTTGCTACGACGAAGTGCCGCCGACAACGAAAGCTACATCTTCTACTTATAAGAGTTGTCGGTATATTTATTTAAGTTCTACTTCTTTAAATTGTCTTTGTGCTTTAATCGTAACAAGGAAAGGGGGAGTGTCCCTTTGCCTTGATTTCTTTTTGTAATCGTCTCTACCTCCAACGAGGAGGAGTGGTTTTAGTGAATTGCCCTCCAGACGTGATCAAGGATCACTAGGGCCGTGGATTAGCAATCGAAAGATTGTGAACCACGTAAAAATATCTTGTCTACTTTATATTTCAGTGCATTCTCTACTTGCTTTTTACTTATTGCAAAAGTTTTTAACGACACCGTATCGCTATTCACCCCCCCCCCCCTCTAGCGACACTTTCGATCCAACAATGGTATGATATGTGGAGCTTATCTCCCCCTTTTTGATTCATGGCAAACCGACACAAAAGTTAAGGAAAAATTAAGCATAACAGTAAGCTAGCATAATGATTAAGCATGAATGAGCTAGCATAAAGATTAAATATGAATGAGCTAGCATAATGATTAAGCATGAATGAGCTAGCATAAAGATTAAATATGAATGAGCTAGCATAAAGATTAAATATGAATGAGCTAGCATAATGATTAAATATGAATGAGCTAGCATAAAGATTAAGTATGAATGAGAAATATTATTTTTCAAGTTCTCCCCTTTGAGGTAACCTCCCCCTTGACCGAAGGTGAGTTCTTGAAAAATAATTTTTACTCCCCCTTAATAGTTGCTTAAGTAAACGGAATTACTTAATATAAAAGGTAATAATTTTGTTTACTTTCTTCCTTACTTTTGTGACTTTCTCCCCCTTTTGCCTTAACTCAAAAAGTTTGTAAATATATTTTAGGGTTTGTAAGTCCAAGCAAGTTCCCAATATAAATATATATTTTTTTTTTAAATAATAATAAGCTTGAAAATATGTTCATCTAAAATGTACAACTCCGGTTGGACTTGATTGATATAGAATGATCAATAAGTCTTGAAGGAGTTGATTAATTTTAAATAATTATACTCCATGGTTCATGTCGATACACTGAATCTACATCTGGAACCAGGAGTAAGGTCCTAACATCTCACGCCCGTCTACGTGGCTAAGTACACAAACACATTAGTCCTATGTGTTGTGAGATGTGTTGGCTCCTTAAATCTATAGGTATATGATTTCTAAGGTAAGACTTAGGCTAATTTCATAAAAAGAAGCAAAAGTAGAGTACATATATAGAAAAATTTAAATCCTACTCTATTACGCACATACCTAACTTTCGTCTTAATAAACTAAATTCGGCTTCGGGTAGTGGTTTGGTGAAGATGTCCGCTAGGTTTGATTTGGACTCAACATACTTGGATCCTACACATAAGGTAGTTGGATCGGATATTGGAATTACTAAAGGGTTGTTTGTAAGTTTTTAAACCTAAATCATCTCACCAATATCTACATGATCAAAACATGTTATTCCTATGTGTTATTGTGAGATGACTTTCAATTTTACTTGATTAATTTTAATGAATTTAAATTAACCAACATTAGGTTAGATTCGGATTTAGTCTAAGCTCATCAAGTAATCTTTTCAAGAGATTAGCTTCCAGGTCGTGGCGAGGCACAGAGGCCTTCTTTGATCGGAACAACGACCACTTCCTTAGACAAAGCTAATTTCAAGAAATTGATAACTCGACTTACTTGAGACTACGTCTTGGTCTAACTAGTTATTTTTTGAAAAGAGGCTCCCCGAGGCTCAATCTTTTCGTAGGATTTTAGTTGGTTTATTTTTGAAAAGAGGCTCCCCGAGGCTCAATCTTTTCGCAGGATTTTAGTTGGTTATGAGTCCTATCTAACCATTCTAAAAATAAAGGAAAAACTAAGCATGCAATTTCTAAGACTTAACAAAAATACATTTTGTATTGGCTCCCCCTGGACCATTGAATCGAGTGGGTCTATTCACATAGTGAATTTGGTCCTTGGGAACCCAATACATGTTAGATCCTAAAGTTGAAATCAAAGTGGTCTTAGGGACCCATGCTTGGACATTTTTCTTATGTTGGTTTACTATAGACATATATGACTTATTGGTTGTATTTGAGTTAAACCCGAGTCCGACCTTGTTGTACACGGCCCTTTGTGATCCAAGTAAGAGGTCAAGTCCCTTGGATCCCAAAGTGAACCTTTCCAATGTGTTCCTAAGGTCTTCGACTTGTGTTTTCAAAAGCGAGTTCTCAACTTCAAGCTTTTCAACTTGAGTTGAGTCCTCCTCTTGAATACGAGTAGTCGAAGAGGTTAGGGAGACCTCATGTTTGAGAAGGTTAACCTCCTCAATTAGGGTCTCGACCTTGGACTCGGACTTAGCTAGTTTCTTATTTAAAAATTTAATTGCACCATACAAAGTATTAAGTAACGACCGACTTACCCTTAATGATTCTTTTGAACCGGATCACTGATCCGTGGCTTGTCTTGAATGGAAGCTCATCATCGGATTCGACTCGACTCTTCTTCTGGTTTCGAGTCGCGCTCTCGGCTTGGCCATTAGAGCTTGGATATCGCCTTCTTCCTCCGATAACTCCTCCCAAGTAGCGCTTAGCGCTTTCTGGTCTTTGATGCGTTATTCTTTAGCTTTGGGCACTCGGACTTGATGTGACCAACCCGCTGCACTCATAGCATCTAAAATTAGAAGTATTTGAATTAGGTTTAGGCTTACCTTGAGTTGTTGGTCGTTGCCTCTTGATCATCTTCCTAACTAGATTGACTAGTTCGGATTCTATTTCGAGTCTACTTCCGATTCGACTCGCCTTCTTCCTTCGGGGTGGCTTGCTTGCGGGCTTCTTCTTCTTGAACCCGCAACTAACGCAATACTTTCTCTACCGACCACGCTTAGTTTGCTCATGTAATTCAAGTTCAAAACAATTCGTCTAACCTAATTTTAGAAAGGTCCTTGGAGACCTTGTAGGCATCGACCATGGATGCCCACAAGGTGGTCCTAGGAAACGAGTTAAGAGAATACCTGATAAGGTCGCGATTCTCGACCTTGTGTCCGATGGCATGGAGTTGGTTGACGATGTTTTGGATACGAGCATGTAGTTGAGTTGCGGTCTCGTTTTCCTGCATTTTCAAGTTATACAATTTATTTAAAAGTAAATCTCTTTTACATACCTTCGTGTCGTCGGTGCCTTCGTGTAGTTCCACTAGCTTGGTCCATAAGTCCTTTGCACTAATGAAGGGGCCGACGCGGTTGAGCTCTTCCTTGGACAACCCACATTACAAGATTTGAGTTGCCTTGGCATCGGCTTCTACTTGTTTTTTCATGGAATTTGACCATTGATCGTAACCCAAAGATTCACCATCTTCATTAATAGGAAGTGTGAAACCGGTTTGGATTACGATCCACATCTCGATTTGGGTTTTAAGAAAGCATTCCATCCGACCCTTCCAATAACGAAAGTCATTACCGTTGTAAAACGGGCTCAAGAAGTGCTAAACCCTTCGAGATGGGCCATTTAAAAAAGAAGAAGAACGACTTAAGAAAATCTTGCAAAACACACAAAAGAATATTCCAAGACTTTCGCCTTGGATTAGTAGTGCGGAAGTAAAAAGATATATAAAATGTAACTTGCAAAAAGAAATAAACAATCAAATGCGAATGTCGCTGAAGTTCCGGAGGACAACCTTACTCGGATCTAACCCGAAGGACAACCTTATCCTGATCCTAAAGCCTCTAATGCAATTCTATATGTAGGAGAAGATAAGCAAGTGAAAAAAAATAAATAAATAAAAAATCTGTAAAAAAAAAGAAAAACAAAGCTAGATTGGTGGTTTCACCGAATCTTAGCGCCCCCGGCTCTGATACCAATTGTTGGTGCTTATAAGCTCCACATATCTCCACAATGGTATGATATTGTCCACTTTGGGTCTAAGCCCTCATGGTTTTATTTTTGGGCTTTACCCAAAAGGCCTCATACCAATGGAGATATCTTTTTTCTTATAAGCACATGATCTTTTCCATGTCTTACCAATGTGGGACTTTGATTGTATTCCTCATACTCCCAACAATCCCCCCCTCAAACGAAGGACCACATTGGGCCCCCCCTCAAGCCTATCCCTCCTCGAAGGATTTTCTCTGCTTGATGTCCGATCTTCAACCCACCAGGACTTCCTGCCAGTTGTTCGGTCCCCCTGACCCAACTAGACTTCCTTCCTAATGTCTGGTTCTCTTGATCCGGATGTGGGTATTTTAGCACCAAAGGGGAGAACTTGCTTGGACTTACAAACCCTAAAATATATTTACAAACTTTTTGAGTTAAGGCAAAAGGGGGAGAAAGTCACAAAAGTAAGGAAGAAAGTAAACAAAATTATTACCTTTTATATTAAGTAATTCCGTTTACTTAAGCAACTATTAAGGGGGAGTAAAAATTATTTTTCAAGAACTCACCTTCGGTCAAGGGGGAGGTTACCTCAAAGGGGAGAACTTGAAAAATAATATTTCTCATTCATACTTAATCATTATGCTAGCTCATTCATATTTAATCATTATGCTAGCTCATTCATATTTAATCTTTATGCTAGCTCATTCATATTTAATCTTTATGCTAGCTCATTCATGCTTAATCATTATGCTAGCTTACTGTTATGCTTAATTTTTCCTTAACTTTTGTGTCGGTTTGCCATGAATCAAAAAGGGGGAGATTGTTGGTGCAGTGGGCACCAAAGTCGAACCGGTATTTTGATTATGGCAAAAGGCTCAATAGTTAAGGGTATATTTGTTATCTTACGAGCTCAATTAAGTGTGCAGAAATGCTAAAGTTGAGCGGAAGGTCTGCGACCCGGTGGGAACCGAGGGTGGTCGAACGCCAGAGGGACCGGAGGAAGCCGAGGTACTCGGGTGAAGACCGGAGCGAGGCTACAAGGTAAGCTCGTGTGAAAGCAAGGTCGTTAAGCGTAGATCCGACCCAATACCTCCAATGGAAGGTCTAGGTCGAGATCAGATGGTTAGAACCATCGTACTCTATATTTTAAGCTAACTTGTACTGCAGTCCAAAACCCTTTGACTACAGTCAACTGCTAGTCAAGTTCCAGCCTCGAGAAGAGCTCGAATTTCAAGGGGGTGAATTTGGACTTGACTCGTGTTTTTGGTACAAAGGGTGATGTGGCATCAAGGTGGACATCCAAACCATCACCAAGCTTCCTTGTGGTGGACGCCCAAAATAAGGTGAGTTGGCACAAGATGGTTGGCTCCCATGATGTGGCACAAGTTGAATGGCTCCAACAAGTTGGCGCCCAAGGAGGTTGGAGGTGGCACAAGGTGGTTGGATGAAACACCTCATCCTTGAGTTGGCGCACAAGGAGGTTGGAGGTGGCACAAGGTGGTTGGATGAAACACCTCATCCTTGAGTTGGCGCACAAGGAGGTTGGAGGTGGCACAAGGTGGTTGGATGAAACACCTCATCCTTGAGTTGGCGCAAAGGATGTGGATGAACAAGTCTTGGGGGATAAGAACCTCACCTTGGACACTACCTATGTCTAAATTCATAGATCAATATCCATAAATAGACATGTTCAAGCCAAGCAAATAACAAGAATTCAAGAGGTAAACGTAACGCCGCTACTACTACTCACATTTGCTACGACGAAGTGCCGCCGACAACGAAAGCTACATCTTCTACTTATAAGAGTTGTCGGTATATTTATTTAAGTTCTACTTCTTTAAATTGTCTTTGTGCTTTAATCGTAACAAGGAAAGGGGGAGTGTCCCTTTGCCTTGATTTCTTTTTGTAATCGTTGCTCCTACTTCCAACGAAGAGGAGTGGTTTTAGTGAATTGCCCTCCGTACGTGATCAAGGATCACTAGGGCCGTGGATTAGCAATCGAAAGATTGTGAACCACGTAAAAATATCTTGTCTACTTTATATTTCCGCTGTGCATTCTCTACTTGCTTTTTACTTATTGCAAAAGTTTTTAACGACACTGTATCGCTATTCACCCCCCCCCCCCCCCCTCTAGCGACACTTTCGATCCAACACAAACTTCCTAATATATAGAGTAATCCAATCTTGGTATCCAAAATCGTGAAAAAATAATTGTACAATTGAGTTTATTATTCACATATAATTTTGCATTGTGAGCAATTCAGGTTGAAGCATTAATAACCCTTTTATCTTAAGCATACAAATAAAGTTAAAATTATCATGAAATATATTATAATTCCTACTTAAACTATGATGAGATACCCAGAAAAAATACGTACTTAAATCGGGAGAAATCTGTCCAAAAGAACAAATGGAGGAGGCGGAGCTGGAGGAGGCGGATCAGGGGTCGGAGCTGGAGAGATGGTTGGGGCCGGAGCCGGAGGAGGCGGAGCAGGAGAATGACCAAGCTCAAGCTGGAGGCAGAGAGGAGAAGAGGTTGTGAAGGGGGTGCTGAAGGAGGCGGGAGATGATCGGAGCCGAAGACTAGAAGGGGACACCGCGAGCCTGAGCCGAGGCAAGGAGAAGAAAGGGTGCTGATGGAGTCGGCGTCGGAGGCGAAGAGGAGAAGGGGGGTCGCCGATGGAGTCGGAGCCAGAGAAAATAATCCAGGTGAGCGGGTGCGGGAAGGGTTTTTTGACGGAAGTTACCAACGAATTTAGTCATTTTCGTCGCTAATAATTATATATCTATTAAAAATATATTTTGTTAAAATGAGTTAGCGTCGTCAAATATCATTATCTTAGCGATGAATTATCCAAATTCATCGCTAAGATTTACTGTTAGCGACAAATAGTATAAGTCATCGCTAAGTGTCAAAATAGTAGTGACAAATATTTTACTTCGTCACTAAGTGTCAACATATTAGCAACAAATCTATACTTATTCGTCGCAAATAATGTATTTTTTTATGAAAAATATTTTTAATATGATTATTTCCAATGATATATAATTTCGTCTCTATTATTACTATTTAGCTACGAATTATTAATTCGTCGCTAAATATTCGTCGTTATTTTCTCAATTTCTTATAGTGGTATCTGATTACTCAAATCTATTTGTCTACCTATCCAACGTTCATATGAGGTATATAGAACATATTTTAAAGACGCTTTGTTAAGTATATAGGTTGCAGCTAATAATGCATCTCTTCAATAGGAAATCAGTAAATTAACTTGAGTTATTATAGACTTAATCACATCTAGAAGAGTTTTATTTCTTCTTTCAACAACAGATCCATTTTACTGTAGAGTTTCTGAGATTATTAATTGTCTAATAATCTCTTTATCATTACATATTGTCAAATATTCCCCTCCACGGTTAATACATAAGACTTTAACCTTACAATTCAATTGATTCTCAACATTGCTCAAATAACATTTAAAGCAATCTAATGTTTCATATTTATGAGAAATCAAGTACACATGATCAAAATGTGTGACGTTACCAATAAATATAATAAAATTGAAAGTTTTATATTTAGTCTTCATATCCATTGGACCACAAATATCTGAATGAATTAAATGCAATGATGTTTCTGCTCTCGTAGTCTTTCTAAATAGTTTTATGGTTACTTTTCCAGTAAGACAATGTTTATATATAGACTAGTTAATCTTAGCACGAGTATCCAGCAGGCAGAGCCGACCCTGGGGGATGGCTACTGAGGCCCTTGCCTAAGGCTCCAAAAATTTTTAACACTAAATAGGGTCCAATTTTTAAATTTCGCAATGAAAATAGGATTCAATTTTTAAATTTCACTTAGGATCTTAGGATCCAATTTTAAAATCAGGACCGACTCTGCCAGTAGACCCTCTTTGCATTAGATATTCATCATGGTTTTACTGCTGATTTTTCCATTAGATTGACACACAATTGTATTAGAATCCTAAAATAATGCACGGCCATTGTTCTTGAAATAAAATAGTCATCTTTAAGCAAAAAATTTTATATACAGATCCAATATCTATTCTTATGTGTCTTATGTAGGGCTAAAAGGTATCCCATAAAAATGGAGCACAGAGTTACTTGTACTTTGACACTTCTTGGGAGAAAGAATCCTGGTGCAGAGCTCTCCGTCTTGCTCCTTCTTCTGATGAGGGGCAAAAGGAACTGGTATGGTATGCCCTGATAAGTGAAGATTTCCTAGCTTATCTCTCATCCTTCAGTAACGGATATCCTTCCTTTCTGAAGCCATCAGTGTTTTTTTTTTTAGACTACAGACAGATCAAATAAGATTAATGGGTCTTTAAGAGTTCGTCTATTTTGGGAAAAAAAACTTGCGGAAAAGGCATCAAAGAATGGCATAGAGTATAGAGCAAGCTCACTTTCATCATCAAACTATGTCCAAAAGAATATTTTTGAGAAGTTGCATTCCATAGCTGATATATCAATAAAAAAATTCATCTGGAGACAGAAGTTTAGGCAATTCCTTTCAAAATAATACAGGGCAGCATATTCCACCAACTTCCACTCATTTTGGCAACAAAGGTTTACGGTCTAGCAATTCAGATTCAACTGTCGTTGAAAATTTTGTTAATTATGAGGGTACACTTTGTTGTAATCTGTCGATCTCATGGCTATTTTTTAATGCTAAAAGAAGTATCAACATAAATAATATCATAAAAGCACAAATCCAGGTCATTTCTCTCTTTTCTTGATACATTCAAGTTGTTTACTCTTTGATCTTTATGCATGATTTCTGAATTTTCTGATTATTTGAACAGAAGAGTGTGGTCTATGGAACTGGATCTTTATTCTAGACTTGAAGTTTGGGAACCAGAATTGCACAAGAACATAAAAGAAACAAGTTTAGGACCAAATTCTGCTGCTGAGGTTAACTCATATTTGCTTGATGGTAACAAGCATTATGGGAACCAGTTGAAACCATCAAACTCAATCAGTGTAATCGGTAACAGAAAGGACCTGGAGATAGCAGGTGAGTATTAAATGTTGGATATTGTTATGCTTGGTTTGCACTGTTCATATATTGAAGTATTGAAGTTTATATATATATATTCTCTAGTATGAAAAAAAATGATGAAGACATGAATCATACGTCCATATCATCTTTCTTTCTCATGATACATAGCTAGCCTTTTTGTCTATTTTAAGTTGATATTTGTTCCTTGGCCTATTATTATGGCATGAGAACAATCATCAAACGAAATTTCTAACTTCTTGAATATAATTTCTTATCATATTCATTTGAATTGTCGATTAGAAATCTAAGCTTAAGAATTATGATTAGTTGTCTACAACTATCCAGTCATTACCAAATGTAGTTTGCCGAAGAAGATCACGAATCACAGTAGTCAATTGCTTCATTTTGAAGCTTTGTAATCTGCTATTAAGACATCCATAACAGGAGAAGTTTTTTTGTGAATGACCTTGTGGTTTTAGGGCAGTCTGGGAAGAGATGTAATCGTTACAAGCTAAAATAATCATTGAAGACTACGATGACATACCACGATGATCATCAATAGATTTGTATCAAAGGAATAAAAATTAATTTCCAACAGATATATAGACACAGAAACAACTCCCACCTGAATGGTCATATTGTAATCGACCATAAACTAACTCCGTAATTTACCTCCTTTTGGGCACTGGACACTGGACACTGGACGATATCAAATCTTTTGCATCAAAGGTTGATCATTGAATTGCTGTAGCTATCTAAATAGCATAAGGTAGGAATCTCTCTGAAAAATGTCGAAAACCACTTTAAAACAAATAGGTCGGATTATATCCACTTGTGTGTCGCTTCGACCTTTGGCATTTTGCGAAACCACATTCAGAAGAAAAAAAAACCAAAGAAAGGAAACGAGAGATGTTTCTCCCAACACAGTAATTGATTTCAATAGTTCGTTGAAATGACTTCCAAAAAATTGCCAATGAACCATCAAATCTTTAAATACAATGATTATTTTTAATATATCATCAGAAGCAAGGACCAAAGAAAGCTCCCTCAATCATTAATCAGGCAGTCAATATTCATACTGATTCATAACACAGACTGGAAAAAGAGAGAGAGAGAGAGATTCATATTTCCGAATCACGTCTGCGTTGGTCGGATCATGTCCAAGGTCTTAAGCATGAAAGCATACGTAAAAGCGTCCTCCTCCAGTTTCTCAAACCTGCACTCCGAACAAATAGAAGAAAACACAATACCAGTACAGTACTAGGTTTCATCATCTGGAAATACAAAAATTGAATGATTGCTGGATAAGTCAACTGTAAAAATGCCAGTGTCGAATCTTAAGCATGTTTAACAACAGTTGGGACCAATCAATACCAGTTGACACTTGTTCATCTCATCTCTATTCCACGCGTTTGCTTTTCGGCTCACTCGATTATATAATATATACTATATTTGTATAGTACAAGTTTCTTTACGCTCAAACATTCAGATGCATAGAATATGACAAGTATGACAGTCAAATTTTCCCCTTAGGTTGCCTAAGGGGCACATGATGATTGCATAAGATTTTAGAGCTCCTCTCCATCACAATCACTCAAACCTCTATTTCTTTCTACCGACTGCCAGTATTTTTAAAACCACACTGGCACTTGGACTAGTGAACCATCAGGACCATAGATCAGTAATTTTTCTAGTTGAATTAACACAAAATACAGTTCAATTAGAATTCCTTAAATTTTCTAAACCAGCCAGATTGACCAACGATTCCTAGTTATTAATTAAACTGGATGATCCAATCTAGTTGAATCTCAAAAAACACTGCCCATTGCAACATCATCCTCTTTTTTTTTTTTCTCTTCCTTCACTCCTATGATCCTCCCCTCTCCGCATCATTTTCTTCACCATGCTAAGACAAACCAAACAGCGCTTTGTTTAGAACAAATGTAGTACCAATTGAAGTCCTTTGGTTCCGACATTAGGAGAGTTATGTTAAGATTCCTTCTCCGCAGTTATCAGAAACTGTTCTTTTCAAAACCATCAACACGAGAACAACAAATTTCACAATGGACAGAGTTTCTTGGCCTTCTTTGTATTCAGGCTTTCTACACAGAATAATCAGGCTGTATGGATCAATTGGGACAAAGAAGCAACTTATGACTAAACTTATTCTTCCCCATTTTAACAGAAGAGTTGATACATACAAACTCCATTAAGAAAATTCCGTTGATATCTATAAATTTTAGTTTTAACTGACTTATCAGGCTGCATCTAAGCTGATGAGTTTCATCTATATGCATAAAATAGAAAAAAGTCCCAATTGAAGAAACATGAAGATGTATATAAAAATAATAAGATCTGCATGCCCTTCTAAATCTTATGCGATAGAATATAGAAATAACTGAGATTAGAGAATATATTTACTGGCTCTCATCCTTTCTGTTTTGTTTTGCCCATGATAGTCCTACACAAAAATTCTTAATTGAATGAAATTCAGTTCAAATAGGCTTCGCCATCTATCCCCATTAATTACGCATCAATCCCATATTTGAAGTTTCAAAACTAGTCTAATAGACTAATTACAACAAGAATAATCTGCATCTCCTTATTCGTGTCAGCTACATATAAACATTATGCTACCATCTTTATGTGTGGCCATACTAACACTAGCAATCCGTAAGTCTAGGGGTGTAAACAAGCTGAGTCAGGCTGTGCTTAATTGTGTTCAAGCTTGTTTCTTTTATTATCAAGCTTGATTTTCTTATCTGCAAGAAGGTTGGAACCGCCAACCTAGTATCCTCCACCGGCCTGTCCCACGGCCATTGTGAGGGAGATAAATCACAGAGGGCTCTATGGGCCTTGACCTGGTGGCCAAGACACGTGGGGGTCATCTGAATCCAGAAAAGGACTTTAGACCTTCTCCGGAATTGATCCATGTCACTTCTGCAAGCACCACCGTGCCTTAGCCACCACGCCATCCCCATGGGGACAACTTGATTTTCTTATCAAGCTTGTTCAAGGTTGTTTATTAAAAAAATCAAATTGAACTCAAGTCGAGCTCAACTAACATTGTTGGCCTTAGAATTTAGGTAAAAACATTGATCTTATTTTTTATTTTTAATATATTATGAAGAATTTATGATTGTATAATTTTATAAATTCCATTTTATGTGTTTGAATAAAGAATTTAAAATTAAATTTTATACAAGTTAATGAGTTTATATTCATAAATTGTTCACGAGTTTTGTTCAAGTATGTTAAGGAACCAAGCTTCTAGTGCTCAAGCTTATTTGTTTTATATACGTTTTTATCATTAAACAAACTTAAAACAAGCTATCAATCTGAACACCAAGCTTATTCACATACATCAGATTCATTTACAATCCTGCCCAAGTCATTTAGATTAATCATATTTAGGAGTTTCTTTTCTCACTGGTCTAACTGTGGAATCTATATTATTTGAAGATGCCTATCATTTGAACATATTGTGCTCTCCTTCAATAACCAATTTACACTCAATATGTTTTTACATCCATCTCAACATTCACATCTCCGCCACTTTAACTTTCTACACGTGTTAGTTTTCTTCCCCACCACACTCCACAACTAATTCAGAAAAGTATGATGATTGTATCATAGCTATGCAGTTTTCATAGACTTAAATATGCAACAGTTGATAAAACTCCATTTCAATCCCCTCTCCTTTTTTATATGGATGATGACTCAATAGATGTAATTTTGACCATGATGACATTATGATACTTCTTAACCAAGATTTTCCAGCAGCATCTGGATAATTTTGAAAGGAATGAGAATATTAATAAATCAAGTAATTACCAAGTAATGTCGATGCTTCCTTATATAGTTACAACTATTAGTTATTTCATTAATCTACTAGAAGATCCTTGAGGTGGTATTATCTATAAGCGGGGTTGTACAATCCGTTTTGATTAAGTAGAATAAAAATTTAGCTCTAATTTCCCCATAGTATTTGATTAGCCAAAAATCTTAGGGCTAAAATTGTGCTTATACATCGTCTCCCTGTAGTTGGTTGTAGATGTTCATACATGATTTTCCACATGTTAACCGTATGACACCTTCCAACCACTATCCATACCACCCATACAGTATATTTCAATTGTTGTTCGTGCATGTCCATGCATGACTTTCCACCTGTTGTCGTATGGTATCTTCTGGTTGTCGCCTGTGCCTTCATACAAGTCTGTACATGGAGAAATTTGAAATGGCCATGAAAGACTATTCATCCTCCACAACAAAATTCGTCACCTCTCATCAAAATTCCACCGTCTCCAACTCTATTGAAATTGTTATTTCGTAACTCTAGATATCTTATTACATGAAAAGAGACCCTATTTATATACAAGATTAGGGCTTATTCAAAAGAATAAATCAAACTCTATCCTAGGAATAAATCAAAATTCTATCCTAAGAAATAATTATTCCTAATGATATTTAGGGATAACAATTATCCCTAATCATATCTACAATATTCTAACACTCCCCCTCAAGCTGAAGAATATAAATTATATGCACCCAGCTTGTTACATATGTAGTCAATTCGGGGACCTCTCAGTGACTTAGTAAATATATCTGCTAGCTGATCATGTGAGTTAACAAAACTAGTAGATATTTCTCCAGATATGACTTTCTCTCTGACAAAGTGACAGTCGACTTCAATATGCTTTGTCCTCTCATGAAAAACTGGATTTGAGGCGATATGCATGGCGGCCTGGTTATCACATATAAGTGACATTTGTGTAACGTCTCCAAACTTTAGCTCCTGAAGCAACTGTTTGAGCCATATAAGTTCTTGACTGGCTATGGCCATAGCTCGATACTCTGCCTCTGCACTGGATCTTGCCACAACATTCTGCTTTTTGCTTTTCCAAGAAACAAGATTATCTCCGACAAATATACAAAAACCAGAAGTAGATCTCCTATCAATAGGAGATCCTGCCCAGTCTGCATCAGAATATCCTATGACTCGAGTATGTCCTTTGTCTTTATACAAAAGACTCTTTCCTGGAGCGCCTCTGATATATCGAACAATGCAAATCACAGCATCCCAATATTCTTTACACGGAGAGTTGAGAAACTGACTTACTACACTTACTGCAAATGAGATATTTGGACGAGTAACAATAAGGTAACTTAGTCTTCCTACTAATCGCCTGTATCGTTCAGGATCTAGTAGAGGCTCCCCTTGATTTGGTAGGAGCTTAACATTAGGATCCATAGGGTTGTCAACTGTCTTTGAGTTTAACATTCCTGTTTCTTCTAGAATATCATCGTACTTCCTTTGAGATATAATGATCCATTTACGATCTTTACTTATCCCCAAGTATTTAAGTCTGCCGAGATCCTTTGTCGGAAATGTTTGAAAGATTTTGTTTCACCTGTGAGATCCCGAGATGATCACTACCCGTGATGACAATATCATCAACATAAACCACTAGGTAGATCTGACGATCGATGAGTGGCGATAAAAGAGAATGGTCACCTCGCTCAGTCATGCCGAATGAATTACAATACTAAATCTACCAACCATGCTGAGGTATCGCTTTGAGACCGTATAAAAATTTTTCGCAAGCGACACAAGACCGTAAGACTCTAGCAACAAAACACGGAGGTTGCTCCGTACGAGACTTCTTCGGTACGCCACCATGTAAGAATGCATTTTTGATGTCCAACTGATAAAGAGACCAGTGTTGAATCGCAGCAATGGACATGAGTAAGCGTATAGAGGACATTTTGGCAACAAGAGAAAATGTGTCCCCATAATCCAATCCAAGATCCGAGTATAACCTTTAGCAAGGCAGACGAGCCTTAAGTCGATCAACTGCCTGGTTCGACTGACCTTCATCAGATATACCCATCGACAACCAACAACGACTTTCCTGGTGGTAGAGGCGAGATCCCAAGTCCCTGACAACTCAGAAGGCACTCATTTAAATTGCGAGCATAGCTTTGTTTCACTGGATCGGCAAATGCATCTATTGCACTCTTTGGAAGAAAAACAGACGACAAAGAGGAAAGACAAGAATAATAGAAAGGAGAAATACGATGGTAACTCAAAGAAACATAATGTGGAGAAAGATTACGAGTGGAACGATACATTTTGAAGCGATAGGAATATCAAATTCAAGATCGACGGAGGAGGGAGCGGAAGGACTGCTCGAGAGATGATTCCACGGCAGAGTCAGTGTTGGGCGACGGCAAAACAGACTGAGAACGACGCTGATAAACCTGTAACGGAGGAGAAATTGAAGCTGGGGTGATAGAGAATCCTCCGGAGGATAAAAGATCAAACAGAAGGATGATGAAATTGACGAGACTCAAAGAAAAGAACTGAATCAAAGAACGTGACATCGGCAGAGATGAAATACCGACGAAGAGTAGGGGAATAGCACGTATACCCTTTCTGAGACCGTGGGTATCCAAGAAAAATACATTTATGCGACCGAGGAGAGAGTTTATCAATGTCAGGATCAAGAGCATGAGCAAAACATGTAGAACCAAAGACCCTAGGTGGTAAAGGATGAAGAGACTGCTTCGGATAAAGTACATGATGAGATATTTGATCCTGTAAAGAAGAGGAAGGCATGCGATTGACGAGATAACATGCGATAAGTACGGCGTCACCCCAAAAACGAAGAGGAATGTGAGAGTAGAGGAGAAGAGTCCGGGTGATATCGAGAAGATGGCGATTCTTGCATTATGCAACTCCATTATGTTGGGGGGTATGAGGACAAGACTTCCGATGTAATATGCCGTGAAATACCAAAAAGGTTTGAAATGGAGTAGATAGATATTCATGTGCATTATCACTCTGCAAGGATCGAAGAGAGATACCAAATTGTGTTTTGACTTCATTAAAAAAAGATTGAAAAATAGAAAATAATTTCGAGCGATCCTTCATCAGATATAACCAAGTACAACGGGAAAAATCGTCTATAAAAGTAACAAAATATCGTGACCCCAATGTAGAGGCAACACGACTCGGACCCCAAATATCCGAATGAACTAAAGCAAAGGGAGACGTAGCCCGACTTATAATGCGAGGAGAAACGAATCCATGTATCGCTTAATGAAATAGACTCACAAGACAAAGACTGGCAAGATGATCATGTAATTGTTTTAACTTATCAAGACCGGGATGTCCAACCGAGTACGGATAACAAGTGGAGATCTTGCCGCACCAACAAGAGAGTTTTGGTGAAGTTGATATAAACCGTGAGACTACATCCGAGCTAATCATCCTCCCATCTCGGTCTCCGTGAACGAAACAAGTAGATTTATTAAATGATGTACAATCAAGAGACTGAGTGAGCTGGCTTATTGATAATAAATTAAAGGGAGTTCCGAGAACATAAAGAACATTCTAAATGGGAAGAGATGGAGAAGAATGAACAATACCAACACCTTGGGACTAAGTTTGAGAACCATTTGCCATGGTGACAAAGGGTAAGTAACCAGAAGTAGATAGTGAGGAAAAAAGAGATCTATTACCAGTGATATGATCGGTGGCCCCAGAGTCAAGTACCCAAGGACCCGAAGAGCGAGATATGTCAGCAAAGGAATTACCAACTTGTGTAATGGCAACAAGGGAATTAGACTCCCGTCGATCCTCATACCACTTCAGGAAGTCATCATAGGAAGGCGGTAGAGTGTCAGTGTCAATCGAGGCGGTTGGGGTCGAGCCGATGTCAACGCGAACCGTCAAGACGCCATAACTCGAGCGATCCGAAAGCGGTATGAGGAGGTCGACCATGGAGACTCCAACATTTATCAATCGTGTGTCCTGGTCGGTGACAATGATTACACCAAGGACGTCCTTTGTCATTCTTACGCGGTGGAGGTTTGTTGTTGTTTCCAGAGACCAATGTTGAAGAGTCAACCAGAATGGAAGATGGTAATATCAATACTTTGGTAGGGACACGGAGGAGAGTGCCTGCGTAGAGTCCATGGTGGCTGTACGCCAGATCCGATCACGACATGAGTGTAATCTCAGTGGCACCGTATAATGCCGAGACATAAAAATTTCTTCCGATTTTCAAGCTCTACAATAGAGTGGCCGCAGCGGTGGGAGCAGTCATGAACTCACACGTAGGCTGAGACCGATCCCAAATAAGTTAACATATCCTTGATCTAATGGGCATTAAGGATGGTCGTGAAGTGCATCCGTGTGAGCAAACGATAAATTCGCCAGAAGTGTTAAAAAGTTGTTAAGCTTGTATCGAACATCCTTGCGAGTCTTATGAGTCGGAAGACATCTGGAGAGATGGATGGATGGTGGCTCGGATAATGCAACCTGTTGAGCATCGACCTTTCTCCGTAAGGGCGATCGGTCGTTTGAATATCCTCTTGATTTGTGTGAGATGTGTTTCATAACCTGTCAATACAAGGGCTTCAATGTAAGAGGCCCAAGAAGAGTAAATCTTACCATCCAAGAGCTCAGATGAAAGCGGTGTCGTGACGTGGTTGGTAAAGATTGAAAAATCTGGTTTTGAAGTGTCGGAGGTAGCCATGACGAGTTAAGCAAGTGCTGATCAAGTTCCTGGGCAGCTTCTTGCGGAGAAGAGGGAAAGTCTTTTCCCGTGAAGGTTGCCGGCGGCGGAGAAGAGGTTGAGGTCGGAGGCGAGCGTCGCCTTAAACTACCGGGCGGCGTGAAAAGGCCGGCAGCTCAGCGGCGGATGGGACAGCTACCGCGCCTTCGTCGATGGCGGATGGAATGACAGCGCTTCTTTGCGAGGATGAAGCGAGTGGCGGCGAGCGACGCGATGGTGGAGAAGGCAGCGAGTGGCCGTGGGCGAGCCGCGCGATAGTGGAAACATTCTTTGGTCTCGATCCGACAGCGCGCAGGAGAAGGCGCCGCGAGACCAAGTAGGCAGGGAAGCGGCAGCGGTGAATGAGGAGATGAGAGCGCGGCGCGGCGGCGATGGAGGATCTGTGAGGAAAGAGGAGACCGTAGAAGGTTCTTGACCTCGTCGAGGAGGGCGATGGGCGGCCGGAAGAAAGTCAGTCTTTGCGTAGGCGGAGAGTGCGATGGCGTGCGCGAGGCCGGAGAAAGCGGTGTCAGCGTCTTGTAGCGAGAAGATCTTTCAGCGTGAGAAAGTGGAGGCTGCGTCAGCGGAGGAAAGGAACAAGTGAAAACCTAAAGCTCCGATACCATGTTATTTCGTAACTCTAGATATCCTATTACATGAAAGATGTCCTATTTATATACAAGATTAAGGCTTATTCAAAAGAATAAATCAAACCCTATCCTAGGAATAAATCAAAATTCTATCCTAAGAAATAATTATTCCTAATGATATTTAGGGATAACAATTATCCCTAATCATATCTACAATATTCTAACAGAAATGTTGATGACAATCAAATCCTCATTACAGGTTACAAACTCATTGGGAAGAATTATCACTAATAGTCCCAATTGATGATAGCGTCAGAAAGGATGATTATTTATTTTGTTAATTAATTCAATGGATAATGAAGAAGGGAGCCTTGGCACAACGGTAAGGTTGCTGCCTTGTGACCAAGAGGTCACGAGTTCAAATCCTGGAAGTAGCCTCTTGCAAAAAAAGCAAGGTAAGACTACGTACAATGGATTCCTTCTCCGGTACCCCGCGTGGCGGGAGCTTCATGCACCGGGTTGTAGTTTAATTCAATGGATAATGAAATATGAGAAAATTTTCTTATCTATGGGACAATGAGAGAAATCTAGGAAGTAGTGAGGGAGAGTTATCAAAATAAGGAGAATACTTTAGAGGTGTTCAAGTAAGAAACTATTCTACATGATTTGTGGTAAGGAGATGTGATGGTGACCTAATATTTCAACACTCTCCGCATTATTGGCAATAGGTTGATATGAACAAAGAACACTCATGGAATTGCCCTAAAGACACATTTAAGTATAGACAAATTCTTGAAAAAAAAAAAAGAATGTACTAATTTCTATTGAAGCTCAAAAAAAAAAAAACTTGATGAAGTTCAAGGAAGAATTTAGGGAATGAGGTCACAACTCAACCTTCAAGAAGCCTTTCCATAGGTTTGAAGAGAAGAAAGCAAAAAAAAAATAATGTTGGAGGCTCCAACCATAACACCTCAGGTGGAAAATTTGCTCTAACTACTTGTGAACCTCAGAATCAAGGCATTGAGAATTGACGGAGTATGCAATAGTCATATTGTGAACATTGCTGCAAGCCTAGTCACACCAAGCGTGCTAGAAGATTCACAAGAAACAAAGTCATGGGCAAACTCATATACTTATCCCATACAAGACCCAATATTGGTTACTTGATTAGCATGATAAATCAATTTATGGACAATCCAAATGAAAAACATATGGAGGTTGTGTACGAGATCCTCAGGTATTTAAAACTACCACCAAGGAATGGCTTATATTATGAGAAATCAACAAATAAGATCATTAAGATATATAGTGATGCTAAGTAGACAAGATCAGTAGTACACCAAAAATTTAACTTCCGACCATTGCACATATGCATGAGGAAATTTAGTTACATGGTGTAGCAATAAAGAGTGTTGTGCTAAGAAACAGTATTGAAGCTGAATTTAAAGCAATGGCACATGATATTGAAGAGATGTGCCTACAAAGAATCTTGAAGAACTTATGAAGAATATGAAGATGTTCTGTAATAATTAGCCACATATCACTATCAGTAATGCAAAGAACCCAATGTATCATGATTGAATGAAGCACGTGGAGATTGATTGTCGCTTCATAAAGGAAAAGATAGATGAGAGAATAATCAAGATACTACATCTGCCGATTTAGTCTTCACACAAACATCATTGAGGCTCTGCCAAAGAACTTTAAAGAGTTACTCTAAGCTAGCCTTAATCAACAACTACAACCCACCTTAAGGGAGAGAGTAGGACATTAAAGAGTATTCGTGCTGCCTTGTATAGTTGCTGTTATAAATTAGCTAATTAATCTCCTAAAAGATCCTTGAGTATATATGGTAGTTATTACCCGATCCTTATGTCATTTTAGTTGTTACTATTTTTAGGATATTTGATAAGTTGCCTTGTGTTTTTTTTTCTCAATGTGGTATCTATGGTTTGAAATGTCGAGTTGTGTCGTCCGAAATAGATGGTTTTTACTATTTCAACATGGGGCCGACACCACCACGCACAGCGGCAAGTCAGTGGGGCAATCACAATGGCTGCAGATTTGCAATCACGATCATGTAGCGGATTTGCGATTGCGATCATGCGGTGGATTCACGATCGTGATTGCAATCGTGTGGCGGATTCGCAATCATGATCAACGGATTCACAACCGCAATTGGCGACGGAATCACGATCGAACAAATACAAAATGTATCGAACCCATAATAGCACGATACGGTATTGAAACCGTATCGTTTCGATCACCGATCGAAACCTCGGCACAGGTCAAAATTTTCAACATAGGCGATATCATCTATAAGTAAAAGGTTGTACAATACATTTTAATTAAGTTGAATAAAAAATTAACTTTAATTTTGGCACAAGACATTTATAAAAGAGTAGAACACCACTAAAAAAATAGGATCACAAACACTTACCTCCCAGATTTAGAGAAATGACCGGCACCAAGTTCACATTTAAACAATAGAGTATTGTTGTCGGTCTTTAATTCCCTGAGCTTGGCAACAAATTTTGCAGGTTCTGAGTACATTACGCGTGGATCTGTAAAAGTAGAAATGTTTAGAAGTCATGATAGATGCAAGAACACTTGAGAATTAACACACATCACATTACCATTTAAACCAGCAGTAATAAGAATGTGTGGATAGTGTTGTGTTTTTATCTGTAAAGATTGCATCAATGTTAGTATAAACTCAAAAGAAAACAGAAAGGCAATGCAAATTATAGTTTCCTGGAAACATACACATTAGTAGTTACAACTGGATTCAGGTCTAGAGTTTAATAAGATGCACACATGCTGTTTAATGAAAGATTGGAACTTGGGAGGAGTTCTTCAAAAGATAAATAGTTGGACACCACAGCTCAAGTAAAAGCTTCTGTATTCAATTCTATCAAACATGATTTAACAAGGACACATGTTCACAGTCACCACTCACCATTTACATTTTATATGAAAAAGCCAACCACTAAATTAGCTTCATACTCTTTAGGCAACCACTTGAACAACAATTAGCATGCATCTTGCTCACTAGCTCACTGGGGGCTCAGGCAAGGTAACGCAAACCACCGCCTAGTTAGTCAAGACAATAAGATTTCATGTTTTCAATCTACAATGTAATGCGCATTAGGGGCGAGCTAACTCAAGCATGTGGCTTAAAAGCTAAAAGGTCTTGGTTGACCCAGCAAATCAATTCAAAAAGCAATAAGTCAGAACCTTCAGGGTTCCCTTAGGAAGAGGGAGAAGGCTGTGGCTCATTGATAGCTAGAGAGACATATAGAATCTACCAATTTTTCCTCTCAATTCTCCTGCATTTTATTTGTTTAAACTTTGATCAAAACTTCTTTTGGTGGCAGCTATTACTCTCTTCACTTTGCTAATGACAGCAGCAGCTAAGGTTGTCCATGGCCAGATTGCAACTTCAGAAACTCTTGGTCTACTAGTTTCAACAACTTGAAAATTCTTCACTTATTCTTTAGCGTATTCTTTCATTTTCTATAGCAATTTGTTTGCAGCCAATTTGATTGGAAAAGTGGAATTCCATAATAGAAAAGAATTCTTATCAATCTTAGTTCCAATCCTTAACAATGAATTCAGTTGAGAAATGAGAACTGAAATTCCATTTCTTATGCTTGGAATGATAGAATTGGCTTGGTATTGTACTATAAAAAATTTTTGGTGTCATGATTTGTAGAGAAATCTTAAACATCCCAAATTTTTGGGTGAATTGTATTAATTTCCATCTTTTATTCTTCAAACATCTGATACAATATTAGAAACGGTAATAATTTCATAAACGTAATGGTACAAAAAGGCTGTGAGGATTTACATGTTTACTTCACATGTGGTACTAGTTTCGAATATCTCAAACTCATAACAGACGTTTAAAGACAAAAGTCTCAATATGATAAATTAACAAAATCGTGATGATGATGTAACATCTCTCGATACATGGGAAAAGAGCCAACAATGGTGAAAATTACCAAATGAAGTGCAAAATGCTCCGCACTTACATTATCAACTGGAGAATATGATTTCATATAGAAGTAGAATTCTTCCTTTCGCGGATCACCCCATTCCTACACCAAGCATCAAAAATTCTTAGGTAATTGGTGGATAAAAACAATATCACTAATGCTAAGCATTAAAGTTAGACAAACACAATATTTGTTTACACCAAGGAGAAGGTATACACAAAACACTCAACTGAGAGAAGGATCACAGCATCTAAAATAAACAAAAAAAGAGAGAAAATAAAACAAACAAAAAAGAGAACATGTTAACTATATCAAAATTAGTAGGCACCAATAATTATAGTTCGCCGTGGGTAGAGACACTATTTCTAATATAATAACTTCTAAAAGAAATGTTGACATGGATAAAGGAACGGTTTGTGTAGCATCTACTAATATTACCAAAAACATTGTGAAAATACTTCTATGAGAAGGTTTTTCTCTGCATTTAGTGACCCTTTTCTAATGATCCGTGCAAATGAACAAGTTTATAATAGAAGTATGATCAAAGAGCAAATTTGTCAAAAACTAGATGGCAGAAACAAAGAGAAGATGAATCAGAAGCAAATTATCAAATGGCCTAAGCATTGAAAAATAAGAAATAACAGTACCTCCCATTCAGATGTAGTCAATGGGATTGTTGGGTCAAGCATAGTAGTCAACACGTCAACAAAGGGCACTCCACCTATGGCTACCTTGAATAAATCAGGCCGCATGTTCACGACAGCTCCAATCAGCAAGCCACCTGCACTTCTACCATTGATGCATAGTTTTTCTTTTGAACAATAGTTATTCTCTATCAAGTACTCCGCACAAGCGATGAAATCAGTGAAGGTATTTTTCTTCTTTAATAACTTCCCATTTTCATACCACTGTCTTCCCATTTCACCACCTCCACGTACGTGAGCTATTGCAAATACAATACCCCTGTCCACCAAAGACAACCTTGATGCCTTGAAGTAGGGATCTACACATACCTGAAAATTCACAAGACATTCAACAATCTAAACACAAAAATGCCTCACTTGACAACTAGAATAACCACAAACAGTCATATTAAATAATTGAATCATATAAAAGTGATCATCAGCCAATAAATTGACATAATTTAAACCAACAGTAAGAATAACGGTCCAGCATGAAAATTATATACTCGTTTCAAATATAATCTAAAAAACATACAACAAAGTTGTTATCAGTGCTACCTTCCACAGATAGTGAAATTGCCCACACTTCTAACATTCTTAAAGGAGATAAAACAATCGCGCATAGAACATATCCTCAGCAATCTCTGAAAGTATTTTTTGTAATGGATGAGAGAAATATCTAGTAACAGGATATCGAGTAGGTGAACATAATGAATATAGCAAGGATAGCAAATAACATAGTTAATGAATAAAATAACTAGCTGTACTACACAAGTACTACTGTGAAATGGCGACCAAAGCATAAAACAGAATTATGTAAATCTATAATAGCAGTGAGAAGTCATCATTATCATTCAAAGATCATTTCATAAACTGTGAACAAAAACCTAGAGATTTATAGGATTTCCTTGTAGAAAGCAGGTAGCTACCTCATATGAACCATATCCATAAAGCAGCATTGGGTCACTTCCGTCAAGCTTTACACAATCTTTTCTATATAAAAGTGAAATAGGTATACGGGAACCATCCGAAGCGACTGCCCATTTCCTTTCGGTCACATAATTTGATGAATCAAAGCCACCTAACACCTGCAGATAGTAGATGAAAGGCTCTTTTTTATAAGTAGGGAACACGGAGCATAAATAGAATCAGAAAAACAATGAAAACATGTTCCCGTTTGCACAAGTATGACTAGAAAGGTTCAACTAGAAACTACGCTACAAGTAGTGACTCTATATGAGCCTAAAAATACACAAACTTCAATATCTTTGTGATTAAAGAAAAACAATGAAAAACCACAACCCACAATACAAGCATTCAGTTTATTCAGAAAAATATAAAAGGAAGCCACAGAAAAGGCACAAGGGTGCTTCTGCAGAAATATTCCTTTAAGTTTTAATACCATTATTTGTTTTAGCAGAGATAAAAGGAGATTGCTACTTTGTCCATTTCATCTAGGTTTTATCAAAAGTTCTTTTGTTTTTAATTTCAGTAGTAGCCTGATTTCCATAGTACTAAAAAGTATAGCTACAATTTTCATCAAAGAAAAGACAAGTAATCAAACCCTTGCAACATATAAGTTTTTCATAAATTTACTATTTGTTTGGTAATCTTAATTAATAATCCAATTTTAATTATCTGCATTGTTGGTACAGATCAAGGTTAAAAGTATCATTCCTTGGCAGAGTATTGATCATTGGCAAAAAAATTTCAATATAATGCAGTGCTGCCGACACTCAACATCCTTCAAAGCATGCAAAAAACTTACTCAGATGAATTTTAATTAGAATTCCCTTCCAACTTAGCTAGTTTACCTCCAAATACATGCCAATAAAAATTAGAAAATCAATAGAATTAAACAATAAGATACAAAAATATAAGTAACTCAACTAATAATTATATCTTACAAATACCAAAATAATTGTGGTTCATCAATCAGAAGCACTGGTTCTTGTAGCATTTTAGTGAGATCAATCACATAATTTTGCAAATTTTATATTAAATGGTGCTAACATCTGGTATAGAAATTGATTTCTCCATCTCTCTAAATATATCTCAGTTAAAGAATGCATCTCTATTTCTCTGACTCATTCCTTCTGTATACTACTGTTGGTGCTCCAATTGGTATTTGGTACTTCCCCTTTGCTTTTTTTTATACTGTTTCAGCTCCTCACTATGACCAGTGGAATCAAAGGATGGTCTTAAGAAAGAGGATCTTCCTATCTCAATCAATGCTGCATGAGACAGCACAATGACCTTTACCTATGCGGACTCAATATTAGTTGGCAGCAGAACACTAAGTTTTGGCTGTGTTGATCCATACCAAAGACACTTGAAACCATGGTATAGATAGCTCTTGCTCATTTCCATATTATTAAATTAGTTTAGTATTAAATAACAAATCATTGATCCAATTCAATTGAAATACTCGAGCATTTCCAAGTACTATTCTAACTTAAGCAATACCAGAAGTCAGGTACTTCTTTAGAGCTCCAATTCTACACCTTGATGATGATATATTCCGTTAGAAGTGCAATCATGAGAACCTGAATCAAATTACTTCAAAAAGGTTTTATCTTGCTAAAATATTAATGTTTCTCAACTTTCGCTAATTTAGTTGTCATTAATAGTTGCTTCTACTTTTGTTTTCTTCTGTAATAAAGAAAAATTGAGAAATAAGAAAGAAACGCATTTCATAACTACTTATTCTGTTGTTTCAAGCAAGGTTTAAAATTTCGACTCGTATCGGTTTTGGTTTCATGCAGGAACGATACGGTTTTGGTACCGTGTCGTCCATTTTGATATTATTTTAATATTTTTTTATCTTTTAAATATTAATATTTAATTATTTAAATATTTATTATTAATTTGATTCTAAATGTTTATTATTCGTGCATTTTCACAGTGATCGGAACGCGATCGCTCATTTTCGCAAGCAATCGTGCTCCCAGAGCGCGAGCGCGCTTTCCGGCGCCGATCGCGATCGCTCGTGATCGGGCGCTTTCGGCGGATCGATCGCGACTCGCGATCGAGCGCTTTCTCGGCGCTTCGATTGCGCTCGTGATCGAGCGCTTTCCGGCGATCGGCCCAACGCGACGCGATCGCCTGAACGCGATCACGTTCGCGCTTCGCGATCGCGATCGCAATCGTTCAGGCCCGAATCCCTCTGCTTCCACCGCCTTCACTGCGCTTCACGGAATCTCGCGTCATGCGGTGTCGGTTCCTCGTCGGAACGAAACAAATCGGATGTTTCACCCGAAACGGGTCGAAATTTAATACTATGGTTTCAAGTATGAAGTTATACCACTTCTCAAGAGCTTGAAGGTTGGAAATCAACGATCTCATTCTCGTTGTCTCAGCCCTTTTCAAGGGCAACAGAAAGAAAAGTTCTGTAGGACCTACGAATATCAGTCTATCCAATCAAAGATGCCCTACAGTCTCTTTGCTCATTTGATCCTAAGATGAAATATGTGATGATCAAATATGTTTCTACTTGTCTAAAAATATGAAAAAAAAACAAAAAGCAATCACAATTCTTCTTGAACAATTTCTAAAGCACCACTCTTAAGCCACATTTGTAATGGCTAAATATGTGCATGGCTTGCCATAACAAAATAATGAAAAAAATAATATTTCCATAAAAGAATCCTAGTTTATCCAATACGAAACAATCATCTAGAAACAGACATTATTGTTTGAACTACATAAAAAAAGTGCACTACCTTTTCAATCTTCTTTAGAACAGAAACACCCGTCTTCATGTCAAAGTCATAGATTGACGGCGGAGTTCTTAGAGAACTATATGAAAAACGTAAAATGCTGGAGGAAAATTGTGATTCTTCAGCATCTGCTGAGTATATTGGATCAATGAAATCAATTTTTCTACCATCTTGGAGTGCTCCAATTGCTTCCCCAATGGATGGAAGATTGTATACAGTTATTGCAGGTAGACCATTTTCACGCTCATAAACGACTATATGATTAATAAAAAGTTGAAAATCCTGTAATTTCACACTGAAATAAATATAAGAAAGAAACTGAAGTTAAGCAATTTGTCTTGATAAAGAAATCAAAAAGTAGAAAAGGAATACAAAAAGTGTGCCACGGTAAAAGATTAATTTTATATATAAACTTTAAGCACATTGCCAGAACCCAGCAGCACCATAAAGAGGCAATAATGTAATATCATATACAGGACAACAATGTCAAGTAACATAGGTTGCATAAAATTTTGTATTGCAAAATTAGCCAACCTTAATATCAGCATAACTACAGAGTCTTGTTAATGCAACTGTTTCAGCAATAGCATTAGGTCATCTCTAGTTGGATCAGGATGTTAGTAATCTTCCAGAAGAACAAGTGTAGCAATTCCAAAAGCAACCAAATAATAGAATATGCTCTTTAGCTGCATCAACTTAAATAAGAAATGTTTATCGGGGATCAATTAAATGGAAACCATATTAGCCTTCATACACGTGTGGAAGAGCAAACATGCATATAGTAGAACTCGAATGCTATTTGGCTTTAGAAGGTAAATGATGCACTTTTTCACTATAAAGCATTTGTTAATATCCTATTTGACATCCAGATAAGGAGCAACAACAAATCATTGACAAGTTGACTATTTTATGTTAGAACAGTTGAATGCAACTTGACATACAAATGAAGAAATATATGAAATGATGATTTCACATATGTGATTATTAAGAAGTGTTTGAACATCCACAAAGAGTTGATTACACAAAATATCTATATTTCAAGATTTTAACAAATCACATTCAATTATTTGACAAGGATATGACAATCAATAAATATAGTAAGCTTACAATTCTAACAAATAATCCAATCTTGTTCCATTTTTTAACAAATCCATTGTATGTTAACTCTTCATCCACTCTTTGTTAAATAGATAACATGAAATCCCAATATGGAAAAAATATAAATCATATGGCATGTCACTGCAATAGACACAGTTGGTAGTTATACCTTATAAGGGTAATATTATATAAGTTTAGTTTCACATGGTATTATAAGATTAGGTCTTATATCAGAGTTCTTTAAATACGGGTATATTGTTCCCCTTTTAATATGAATATGATATAATTTTATTCCTCTTTAACTCAATGTCAAAGCTAATAAGACCCTAGGATTTTATCATGGTTTCCTATTTGAGAGGTAGAATGTGAATTTAGTGTAGTGGCGACCTCGCTTCCTTTTCTAGCTTCTTCACTTCCCTCAGTGCTCCTCTCCTCCCTTTACATAGCAAGCTTCTCACTATATTAAAGACGTTCTTTGCTGCCAATCCTATCCTGATTCTTGCTCTTAATGGAGGCAAGGCACCCTTCTACAATCTTCGTCCCTACCTCAAGTTAAAGCGGTGATTACTCTACAAAGAGCAATACCCATAAAGACATGAGACTGAAGGTGGCAATGAGGTCATGAGGCTCAACTATGTTGTTGTTGCATGACTGCCCCTTCTGTGGCATTCTTATAATGTCGTGCTACGCAACACCACTACTTTCTTCCTATCCTTCGTTCTCAAGGTAGCCTTTTTGTTTTTTATAATCTAGGTGTCCAATTTATACACAATCAAAGGCCAACCTCCAGAATATTCGTCTATAGTGGGATTCGAACTTTAGTACTCTTACTTGTTCCCTGAGTGCTTTACCACTGCACCACACACGCGGGGCAAGGTTGCCTTTTCCCTTGCTACTATTATTGACTTCAACCATTATTTCCCCAGCCAATCAATCGTGAAACTGTGAAACCCATCCTCAACCTCATGAAACAGCAAACTTATTACCTCCAGGAAGGTCATCTCTACCCTGCCGCTGCCATTTGGCAAAAATCAAACCCCTTTTTAGCACCCTCAATTGGGAAATCTCTACATCACCACGGTATTAAAACAGTCATCTAGATGGATTTGGAAGGAAACCACAAAGTCGCTACATGTGTGGGTTGCATATGCAATGGGAAAAGAACTTATTTGGTTCATTAAATCTGTTAGAATTTAGATATAAACAAATTGAGTTAAGACCCTAAGTTAATGTTGGGTAGGATCACCATGGTGGAACAACACTACTTGTTGGCACTTGAGATCCTACACTTTGGTGAAATCATCATCCTTTGCAACTAGAACATGAATGTCAAGGAGACTTGTGCCTCATACCTCTCCCACACCTAGGTCTTACACAATGTCACAAGTCCAAGCAAGGCTCACACCATAAAAGATCAAGTAGTATATAAAATAATAGAGAAAGAGAGATAAATTTCAGTGGTTAAGAAGGCTGTTTTAACAATAAATAAAAAAGCAAATGCAAATCTTGAAATATAAATATACATGTGTTTGTGTGTGTGAGAGAGAAAAAAGAGAGGTATTCAGGTAATATTTATTTGCTGATTAATTAAGCTTTTATTCATGATCATTGTTTTTCACAAATTTAATCATTAACTTACGACTTATTTTATATTTAGTAAAAAAACTACATGGTTAGGTATACAAGGTACTGATTTATCCAGGTACTTGTTTCCTGATTAACCCAGTTTATCAGGTTTAGTTTCCAGACTGATTAAATTAATGATATGTAAATATAGCTGGGTTTGATCAGATCAGTTACTATATAGTTAAACAGGTGACGTTAGTGAACTGCAGGACTAGATTTACCGATCCTGGATCAGATTATGAATTAAATATCCCTTAGAACATTTTTCTTCTTGAAAAGTTGCTTTTAAACTTTTAGACTTTAGTTCTCCATTCGGGGTAAAATACTAAACATTCAATATCCTCTAGGCACTTCTCCAAATCTCAGAGTAGATATTAAATCCCAATATGACTTTTACCTACCAATACTTTTCCAGTCTCTATGTTCAATTTCAAAAATAGATTAGTCATTACTTTTCTTTCAGTATCCTCTTTCTCTCAAATAAACATAGACATGAAGTACTTTTCCTTATAGCTCCAAGTCTGAGACCTTTTCCTTATAGCTTGAAGTACTTTCAGACTTTATTCAGTCTCTATCTTGAGATTGACTTCCCATCACAAGAATAGAGTAGATACTAAAACACTAATTTTCATAATTGCAATGCATTTTTCATCAGAATACAATAAATTTTTATTCCTCTAAGCTCCAAGTCTAAAACAGAAAATTAAGATATCGCTAAATCTCACATCCCTTTTTTCACCCTTCATTCTCTACTTTTCTTCCTTTTGCAAATAACATATACTACAATAGCTAATATACAAAGATATAAACTTAAAGTTGACAATTCATCAAACATACAGCTACAAAAAATCATTAGTCACACTCACCAATTATAAATCTAGTGACAATTTCATCATACATATCCTTTAACACATTGTTGCAAGACTTGATATTCCTTTCTTTTCTATAACACATCATAATAACTTCTAGGACTCAATGATAAACTTACTCTATGCAAAAAAAATCATGTGAATATTTTTCTCCTATATGCTTCTTAAATAGTTGTCATATTAAATAAATCACTAGTTGATATTAGCATAAATCTAAACTGATCTTTAGAAGATTTTATACATCTCTTATCCTTCTCTCAATCACCACTTCCCAAAATTTCATGGTACAACTCATCAAATTAATCCCTTTACAATGAACACTTATTATACATCACCTTCACTCATATAAGTTACTATCAAACAATTGTCCTCTATTCAATGGCCATCTTCTTGGTTCTCAATGTCTTTTGAATAATTCAGCTAACCAAACTATACATTAAGTCTTAAACTCTTCTAGACCTAAACACAAACAGCATCCGAACCTACAAGTCCAATAACCTTCATTTTCTTTTATTTCTTTAATCTCACTTTAACCGATGTTTTGGGGGGAAAAAAACTATGATTCTAAACTTAACATAATTATGCGCAAAGGATATTTTTTATAGTTACTACATAATTTGTAATAAATATCTTTTTCATATTTTCTCAACTACATTATTAAAAAAAATCATTTTCACCTTTACACATCTAAGATTTTGATTTTTTTTATATTTATTCAAGTTATTCTCATTTTATTAAGTTTGTAAATTTTATATATGTATTCTTTATAACATTCTTATACTACCCAATTCACATCATGACTAACTCTATATGTTACATTTGACCATTAAATTCTTCAAAATTCTTGTTCACATTCCAAAATCTTATTTTCACCAAAATACAAATGACAGTAATTTTGTCAATCTTTCCCGTCCATGCTTGTTTTTCATTCTATCTTTGATAAATATTATAAATAATACTATGAGAATATGGGGAAAATATTATATACTAAATATACCATCATTAAATATTTTTTAAGAAATATTATTTATAAAATTAATGAGAATATATTATATTTATTCAATAAAAAAACTAAATAGTCTGATTGTATATTAACATTAGTATATAAATATGTAAATTATATATAACAGCACACATAATTAAACACAAAAAATGAAATTGTATTAGAAGTATTATTATATGAACACTAAAATAGTTTATTGTGAACTATGCGCATTTAAAAATATGAAAAAGAAAGTTCTACCAAGTGGATCTATGCTACAATTACATTTATTAGAATTCAAGTAAAGAAACATGGATCATCAAAAGAAACTAAGATAAGTGCAACAACAACAACAACAACAACAAAGTCTTATCCCACTAGGTGGGGTTGGCTATATGGATCCTTCTACGCCATTGGACTCTATCCTCTACTATATCATCATCTATATTTAAATAAATTTTATCTTATTTTATTGTTATTAACAAAGTCTATTTTGGTCTTCCTCTTCCTCGTTTGATGTATATATTTGGCATCGTTTCACATCGCTTAACTGGAGTATTTATTGATCGTCTAAGTACATGTTCGTACCACCTTAAACATGTCTCTCGGAGCTTTCCTTCAATAGATGCAACACCAACTTTTCCTTAAACTAAGATAAGTGCATGGAACACAACAAAAATCAGCAATTAGTCTTAACAATACCTTTCTCTGTGAGGAAGCAGAATTGTCGTTTCATTTACATTGTCTACTGGACAAACAAGTAGCTCGGAGTTGTAAAACTCATTACTTCTCCTCTTGATAAAGAAATGATTTCCTCGATGGCTAGCTGATGTATCAACCCCAGAAACACAAGGTGTTAAAGACACAAGGCCATTTTCTAGTTTTAAGATATTGAGATAGAAGAGGAACCGTGTAGTTTTGCTTTCAGAAGCTATAAACAAATATTGCTTGCTTTCAGAGGCTTGGAGATCAAGAGAAAAAGTGTCGTCCTTTTCGTGATAGAGGCAGACATCATTAGACTGATCACTTTCAAGTTTGTGAAGCCAAGCCTGATAAAATACTAGAATATGACAATCAAGAAATTTAAAAGCATTTGTAAATCTAAATTTCCTGCAAAAACATCTAACCATAGTTCACAAGAGCATAAATTTACACCCTAGTTTAGTCTGTATGGAAAAGGTAAGAATTAGCATATGATGGCAACGCCACATCCCCTGAACAAGTTGTAATTTAACTTCTTGCAGGAAAAATATAATGCTAGAGACCACTAAATTGGAAAGGAAAAAACAAAGTTTGTCATAGAGAAAACTATATAGAAGGCTTAATAGAGAAAACCAAACAAAAGACTAAACAGAGAAACAAAATAGAGATATCATCATTATCGACCATTGTATTTGTTCCAAATATTTAGGGTCAGCGTCAGTCTTATCCCCCAATTAAAATGCAAGACTATATAACTAATAATATTCCCTGTTTTTTTAATTCATTGGCTAAAATTTTCTTTGATCCTCCTCTACCCCTTCACTTTAATCTATTCAACTCTTTTAACTAAAGAATCTACTAGTTGCCTTTGAATATGGTTATACCATCTTAATGTACTTTATTTCGTTTTATTGAGAGTTAAAGCTACAACCAATTGCACCAAATACTAATATTGTTTTATTTTATCTTCTCTAGTCCCAAGATATTCATCTTGAAATTTTCATATCTGCTACATCAATTTAGTCAGGTAAAGTGATTGTTCATACTAATCAAGGCAAACACTTTTGCCAATTCAAGTTGGTGCAAGTATTTGCATGTATTGTGTTTTTTGGTTAACGCTAAGGGTGTCAACTAGACGTGTCTAAGCCGAACATAGCAGGACCAAGCATAGCGAGACACATGATGGCCAGTAAAAAGTCGGGTCAAAAAAATTAGACAGGATCTTGCACAACAGTCTCACCCAGCACGAACCCACACTTGGTGTCATGCCCAACCCAACTCATTTGCATCTGTGCCGAGCACAGCCTAAGTGAGTCAGTCGAACCATGGGCAACTAGCCCAATTGACATCTTTGTCAATGTGAATTATTTATTTGGTGTAAAAAATTTCGAATTTTCTTTTGTTTTTAATATATAGTTAACGTAACTGTTAAATAAGTTGATCATAAGATTTATTTAATTGAGAGTTGTTTATGCTTTAATTGTGTTTTATATTTATCATTAGTATACATACCTGTTTAATCCAAACTTAAACCCAATTTGTTTAACACAATGGGTCAAAATCTCCAACCTACAATTGATTTGTTTATAAACAAGTTAACGCATTTAATTAAATTAATTACACAAGTCAAAAAGGAATCATGTGACGTGATTGATTTGACTAAATGAGACTTACAAGGTTTGTATGACATGAACTGTTAAAACCCAACAAATTTAAAATAGGACCGGCCATAACAGAGTAAGGACCGGCCATAACAGAGTTAATGCACCATGGGTGGAATTACAAACTACATACTAAATTATTTTTTTATTATACAAAATCATAAAATAGAAGGGAGCCTTGGCACAACGGTAAAGTTGCTGCCTTGTGACCAAGAGGTCACAGGTTCAAATCCTGGAAACAACTTCTTGCAAAAAAAAGCAAGGTAAGGTCACAGACAATGATTCCTTCTCCTGCAGTTGAAAATCATAAAATATAATTTATATGATCTTATGTTATAATTAATAGGATATTATACTATATATTTGTAACTTATGTATTAGATTATATATTTATAACATATAGATTAACTAATATAAATAATTAAATATGTATATATTTATAAACAAGTCATAAATAGGTTGACCCATTTATAACCCAATTCATTTATTGTGATCATAAATAGGAACTCATTTATAACCCAAACATGTTTAGCTTAGACCCAAATCCACAAAAATGTGGGCCATGTCATGTCATGTCACTAGATCATATTAACTTTTACCACCCATGCATATAAATACACAATACTCCACCGATTTTGTGTCAAGTTTAGATATTTGACAAGTATACCCATCTAACTAAACATGTGAGTTCCACATAGTTAAATGGGTTTGAATTCATGCAGTAGGTAAAGCTACAAGTACCCAACTAACTAACCTTATCTTCATGTAACTATAGAAGCTGTCAAACCACAAAAATGTCCCGCACTTGATCATGTTTCTTTTTATTTTTGTGCCCTTATGTTCTTCATGATTTGTGTGTTTCTCACATTCCTAGTGTCTTAGCAAGGGTGGAGTTCCTAATAACCAGTTAAATAGAAGTATCACATCCCTAACAATTAATATCTGAGAGGTTATCACTTTCTAATTTCATGTTAGTTTGAATAGAAACGAGATGATGATAAAGATACAAAATAATGTCAAGATATACGAGTTTCAACCAATGGCTTAAAGCATAAGAACCTAGTAACACCATGCGCACATACATAGGTTCAAGCATTCGCACATATAAAAGGGTGTGCTCAAGTAGGCAAAAATTGACTTGATGTCCAATTGGATATGCAATTTTTTTCTTAATATAATAACCATCTACATTGATGATTGTGCCAACTCTTTGGTTATTTAAAAAGATAAGTTGACTCTTGTAAATTTTGACTATGAATAACATGAGTTTTTATTATGAATTTGGTAGTTAATAGAAGCTTCCATATCATTCAATCCTTTTTATGCTTAACTACCACTCTTGGTATTCATATAGACACTTTCTCTCTTCTTTATTTTCCATCGCTCTAATCATTCTCCACTATAAAACTAGCCACTGGAATTATAATACTTGATATTGAACAGCACCAAACAAGACCAATTTCAGTGGAAACGATTGATTTACTCTCATACCTATCCTCAGCAATACGGTATGACATTAAACCATGAGTTGAACTTCCATTAAAAATATTTGAGTACAGCAAATTGCAAGTGTAACAAACAAATATTTACAGTAAAATAAAAAGGGCACTAACACCAAGTAGTAAAAACCTTGTCAGGTCGAAGGATCTCATCCATCGTTATATAAACCAGGTTATCATCGCCAGCCCACTCAATGTAAGATGTTATGCCCATTAAAGGCTTCCCTAAAAGAGTCCCTTTCTCAATATCCATGATATAGACAGTATATATCTCGTCGCCTTTAGTGTCTTCTGCATAGGCTACTAGGTTGTTATTTGGGCTGACCTGAAAAGGAAGCAAAAGTCCACAACAATTAGGAAAACCAGAGTGCAGCATAGTTTTATCGGATATTTATAGATCAATGAATATGCATACTTTAAAAGCACCGATACTGTAGTAATCTTTTCCTTCGGACTTAATATTCTCATCCAAGATTACATGCTCTTCAGGAGCTTCAGATCCCACGGACATGATGTCAGTCACAGAAGGAGCAGCACTATCTCTTATAGGCCGCCGGCAATGCTGAACATATTCCTTCCCTTCTAATGTTCTCTCATAGTAATAATATTCACCTCTCCTAATTGGGACTGTAATGTCATCCTCCTTGATCCTTCCTCTTATCTCAGAGTATAATAAATTTTGATACTCTTTCACATCTGAAAGTGATAGTCAGTATAACAGCAGTTCAAAGTATGAAACAAGGAGTATCATGTTCAGCATTTATCTTCGTGATAATTATCACAGAAATATGACGAGACAGAGAAGACAAATTTCAGGAGGATTTGAAGATTGTGCCTAGATTTAATTGGGCGGCTCATATCCTACAAGATTGTGCTCATGCCAGCCTAGGCGTGCAAACGAATTGAGCATGTTCACAAGCTTTATGAGCCGGCTCGAAAAATATTTGATTCTCATTCAAAATTATCGAATTCAAGCCAAGCTCGAACATGTTCGATAAATTTTTTGAGCCGAATTTGAACTCATAATATTTTGTTTGATTGTTCATGAACTACTCGCAAGCCAAACTCAAATTAAACTCTTTATTTTTTTTCCATATTTTTGTGCAAATATGCTCAAATTAAGATTTGAATAATTTGAACTGAACTCGAATTTAAGTCATTTTGAGCTATAGTTCAATTCTACTCAAATCAATGTTTGAATAAATCGAGCTGAACTTGAGCTCAAATTTCATTTCGAACCGAGATCGAGTCATAATGATTTATATTTTCGAGTTTTGAAGCGAATTCGAATATCACATATATATTTCAAGCTCGAACTTGAATATCAATATTTTCATACTATTCGACTCGATTCGATTCGCTTGCACCCCTATGCCAGCCTAGTAAACAACTAGCCCAAGCCCAGCCTGGGCCTCATCTTGTTAGAATCCAATCATTCCAAGCACAACACAAGCCCACTAAACTAAATAACTAAATATTGTTTTATTTAAAGACATTATTTAATTATTCAATATTTAAAAAGTATATTAAAAATAACAAAGTTGTAAGTTGTATGAGATACGGGGAGTGATCACCTCATCTACAACACTTCTCCTATATCCCCAATGCATTTGTGTTGTCATTATCATACAATTGATTTCATCACCACTTATGATCAATTTATAGTATTTATACAATCTGGATTACACAACACATTAATGGGCCATGAGGTGAGGTCTGTGAATGAGATATCTCTCACTCGCCTTGGTCCAAGCAAGTCAACATCGAGTTGAGGAGGTGAGGTGACAATCAGTAGAGATGGACCCGGAACACTTATGATCACAGTCATGAATCAGATTCTCTGTGTTGAACATGAATCACGATGAGGGCATGAATCTCAGCTGAGATTCTAAAGAGTAGACCAATTTTGAATGAGCATGAGGGAGGGATGCTGTGAAAGAGACGGTGAGAGTGGACATTTATAGGCATTTTGTAGCGTTTAAAGGCATCTCGGGGCCAATGGGTTGAGTCTAACATGAAAATCATGAATGGCACGAGCTCATCTCAGGTAGCGCATGATCTGAGTTCAGGTGGTACCTTACCCGACCCATGGGTCATAAATCCTCCGCTCGGCCGGCCAGAACTCGCCATTTGCTCAGACAGGAGGGGCCAAGCTAGACACGGCGGATTTCATGCCGGCCAGGATTGAGCAGTGGGGACACCATTGCCATCTTTAATCTTGCACGAAGAGAAATCTAAACTTTTTATTAGAAAGTATTTTTCTGCTTTTTAAGATCTGGAGAGAAAAAAAACACTTTTTGTTTGTTTTTCTAGCCCCATCGCAATTTGCTCTGCTCCTGCCATGATTTGCCTAAGACTACATTGCATGTTCCACGAATGTTAAAAAATACAAGATTTTCAATTTCTCTAACTCCCAGATCAAGACCAGTGCGATAAAAAAAAATGGATACGCATCAGCACCGGGAGCGAGACCCTAAATACTCACCTGACATTGAAAATTCGGTGTATGCATTCTCCTCTTTCAGGTAAGCAAGAACCTCCGGATCAGATCGGGAGTCATCGCGAAGCCAGTAGTAGTTATCCACTCGGACGTCGCCAAACATCTCCATCTCGTGCCTCACCTTCTTCGCCACCGGTGGGTTCACCATGGATGGATTGGGAGCAGAGGAAGAGGAGGAGAAAGCCCTTTGGTTTTCGCGCGAACAGTGAAGGTAACGGACAGGGGAGGGAGCGAGGGCGGCGAAGAACAGAAGTAGGGCGCAGCGGGGGGTGAGGAGAGGGCAAGGACTGGAGAATGATCGCAGGCGGAGCATTCAAATGTGTTTCTTATGGTACTGGTACAACGCACATTCGAGCAGGGTCAGGTCAAGGCACTCCCAGTCATACTCATACGAATGATTCTTATAATAATTTTATATAAATTATAAAATTAAATTAATTAAATAAAAGAACTTGCACGACAAGAGTCAAACATTATGTAATGGGCACTTTTTTCTGCGACGATGGTTACGTGACGCCTATTTGATTCACGAAATTGCAATATCATCTTCTCCGTTGATATTATAATTCAATCTTTGAATTTATCGAGATCATTATTATTGTATGACTGATCAAATTTCGATTAAATTATGGCCACCGACACTCTGCCCATTGGGATCACAATCACAACAGATTTCGATATCAATTCCATCAAAATTCGATCATACTTCGATATCGATCAAATCACAGTTAAATTTCGATCGAATTTCAATTGAAATTGCTCAACTATGATACCAGATATTGAGCACCTTCTTTTCATTAAAAAATATTATATATTTCTCGTTCGCTTTCCAAGACGAAGTTAGTATGCCTCTTCCTTTTGGTTGCATACTTGCATGCCATGATCGATCATTTTTTTATTTTTGCCCTGTACTAATTGATTTTTATTACAGTACATATTTTATTGTGATTAAACTCAATATTTATTATAGTAAATTATCTCTACAATTTTGTTTTTTTTTTTCATGCACAACCAACGTATTTCTTATAACTCAGCAAAAGTAATTTCTAAAAAAACACATTATAATTAAACAAATGGACTTTATTCTAACAATTTTTTTATTAAAACCAAATCATCTCGATAACTAAAAGAGAAAAATATTATTCTACACAATTCATTCGTGAATATCTCTATTATTCATCATCCGATTGAATACGTACTATATTTTAATCTTTAAATTCTAAATGCTCGAACGGTAGATAATAAAGATGTTCACTATACTAAAGATAAATTGTATGAAATAATATTTCTAAACTAAAAAAAACTACTTTATATAACTAAATAAAAAGATAATTGCATTCTAGTTTAAGTTTTTTTTTTTCTTTCAAAATGAAAACTCCTAAAGCACTTGTTATGACTAAGTGAAAACATCTATTAAATCTAAATGAAGACACATTTTTATAATAAAATTCAAAACCCACCCACCTTATAAAAAAAATCAATAAGATGTTTTAAGTTCAGTGTTGTTAAATTAATTTTCTAGCAAGCAATTTAAGTTAATTATGTTCATTAATTATGTGCTTTTAATGTATATGCTTTGAGTGTAAAGGGATTTGGCGTAGTGCTCATGGCACTTATGGAGTGCGTTGACTCCACGGAATTAAGTCAACTTGATGCGATTGTGATATCTTTTGCCTCCATAACTCTGAGGTTTATAATAGGTGAATTCAAAGATGAGACAAGTATGACTTGTTTTGGGGGATTGGGACGATCATTAGATTGATAATTTCAATTTTGTATAAGTATAATTTAGAGTAAGTTCAAAGAGCTTCGTGTTTTCAAGGAATCAAGGGCGCGACAAGATAAACTCTAGGATAAGAAGGACGGAGCAAATTGTTAATTCAATTGCTTAGGCCTTAGAGATCGCTAACAAAGGTGAATTAAAAGGCAAATAATATAGAGCAAATTAACTTGAAGGGCTTGATAAATTTGAGAGAGTGAAGCTCAATGAGATAAACACTAGAGAGGGTTCGAGATGAGATGAATATGAATGCAAGAAAAAGGATGATGTGGAGTGAGCTTGAATGGTTTAGTGAATCTAAAAAATCAAAGCAATAAGGTGAATTCTAAGGTTTAGTTTATCGACAACAATGAAGATTCAAAGATATGAGAGTTTGAGAGACTCTACATGAGTTAAATGTAGCCATGGAATTTATATTTTAAAGCATTATCGTCATCGTAGATGATGTGTTTAGCTAGGTAGAAGTAGATTGTTTAGCGGCACGAATAAAATTTTTAACCAAAAGACTATTTGTCATAAGTCATAGTCTATGATCAAGTTTGATATTGAGATTTTATGTCGACTTACGAAGGCAAACTGAATGAAGGAGGAACCTCCGAGTCGGAGATTGATTCAATTGAAAAGTTGAATATGATCAATGAGCAATTCAATTCATCGGTGAGTCAACTGAATGCAAGGATTCAAAGAATAAAATAAATAATTTATGCTTGACCAATAGTCGATTAAATTAAAGAATTAATCAATGAACTTCTTAGAGAGTCATTTTCTATTTAATGACTACATTTGACTAAGGGGTGTTTTAAATTGATGGAAGGCAAACAAAATAGAATTCTAAGAATTGTTTCTTATATAAATCATTGGAGGGCTTTGAGCTAGTTATGGGTTGCATGAAAATATGCTAAAATTCTTCTAATCTTGTACTAATCATGTTTAAACTCTTTAAGGGTTTGGATAAAGCTGAATCCTCAACTCACGCACTTAGTAATCTTCTTGTACAATAACTTTACATTTCATTCTTATAGAGAGGATTGATTCAATTTGTAAAGAAAAATCAAATGGAATTGTAAATAATTTGACCTTGTTACTTCATGTTAAAGGATAATTTATAGTGGAATCTCGCTAAGGTGTTAGACTGAATGTATCATAAATCATAGGTTAGAAACAAAGTCTCTAAACCACATTAAGTACTTTTATTATTAGCATTATTGTCCCCACGGGAGGATCTTGTGGCTAGCGTGGCAGCAGAGTTGCACTAATGAGTAAGGATCAATCTCCAATGATTGTAAGTCTTTCGGAATGTCTGCGCTTATGCCGCGCTAGTCTTGGATTAGGCAATATGTTCTCCGTGATTTACTTCTTTCATATTAATTGTGGGACCGATTGACAGGAGCGTTAAGGGTGAGCGAATCGCCTTTTGCACCGATTATTAGCATTATTTGTTTATATTTTTAATAACACACAAGCACTCCATAATATTATATCGTACATGCTATTGGACATAATTACAACGGTGAGTTGTGTGAAACTACTACTAAGAGTATTCCTTGAATGAGTTCGCACCATCATCTTCTTTACTTCTAGGTTCATCCAAATATTCGTTCAAAGCATGCTTGCAAGCCTTTCTATTTTTTTGTTGCTTGGCAAAGCCATATGATTCTTAGAAATGCTATGCGGTTGAAAATGATCTTGTGACTCAAGAAGAAAAAGGAACATTCCACTTTAGATATTTTATTCTCATCGGGTTTACATAAAATGCCTAGTATTGTGGTTGAGGAATCTACCACCTATGAATGACCCAAGTTGTCCTATCCCTCCTGTGGTCGGATCTACGCAGATACACAACCATTAGAGGGCCCATCGAGAGTTGTTTTGATGAGCCCCCTCCAATGCCTAAGTTAGGCACGTATAATGAAGAAGGTGAAATGGTAAAAAAAAAAATAGTGAAGTTAGGGTTTATTATCATCCTTACATGTCTATATAGGCATACTCTCAAATCCTAACAGGCTATCAGATCTTTAAGTTGTTGGCAGTGTGTGGATCTTACCCTGATACAACTTGCAAGTAACTGGGCTAGATCTAGCTCATGTGGGTTAGATCTGCTAGATTGGAAGAGGATCATATCTCTTAATATCACCTAGAATCAATGGGATCAGCGAGAATTGAATATTGCAAATGTGCAAAGTAATTTGTGTTGTAATAGAGAGATGTTCTAAGACAATCGTCTTAGATGTTATTAATAAAATTCACTATTTAAGTATACATTTTATATGTATTTGATTGGACCTTAAACTCATATACTGAAGTCCACAATACGATATATAGCATGAGAAAAAGTATGATTGAATCATAATTAGTGAGTATCTCATCATGTGTAATTATGTAAGTATTGAAAGTATTCCTAGTCGATGAATTGATGAGATTGGACATCATCAATTATGTGAGACTAGAACATGTTGTACTTCTTGGTTTATTCAAGAATTCGGTATTCACTGAATTGAAGTATAGGGATGCCGAGAGTGAACATGTGGATGTTAGTTAGGGTAATTAGTTCATTGGGAGTGACATGCTATGAAACTTCATATGATTTTTTATGTTGATGAAGTTTCATTGTAACTCGAGTGTAAGCTTACTTAGACTTGAGGTATTCAAGTCATCTTGATCATGACGACTTATATTTTGACTTCTTTACAACCATTTCTATAGGTGTCATTCTGGATTGATTGAATATAAATCAAAGTGATCGAAGATGTTTGAATAGCCCATAGAAGATTTACCCCTCCTATTAAAAAGATATGTATACCCTAGGTCTCTTGTCAAAATTGTTACTCAGAAATCTCTGGCCAAAGTAAGCATGTTAAGAAGATAATCTTCTTGGACACATGTAGGGAGTAACTTGAATCCAAAGGACAAGGAACTAACCTGGGTTAAGTGTGACGTAGGCAGCGTAGTAGGGACAAACACTATAAACCATGTCCTAAACCAAGTAGGTATAGGATGAGTGAAAGAAATAAGACATAAATAATTGTAGTTATTGAAGGGTTCAGAATTGTTCTGAAGTCAACAATGATTTTCCGATCAATTGAAGATCATGATGTACTGCTAGGTGTCACTTATGATCTATTCATAACTAACGATTAATTATGAATTACCAACATAGTCGATAACTTATTGGGTCACATGTACAGTGGTATCTTAAGAGACATAAAACAAGTTAGAGAACTTGATTCTTATAAGACAAAGGTCATGTCTGGTTGGACTAGATCACTAATAAGGTATAAGTATTGGTTATTCATAAAAGAGTTTATGAATGAATAGACTTAATTATTGAATTCTAGAAATATTTTAAAACTCAATAACCCGAGATGGACAATGACCCATAACCCATAAGCACATTAACAAGTAAGAGAGCTTACTTGGAGATGCAGAAAGAAGAAAAAAAAAAGATTTTCCTTTCCACACCTCTTCCCCTTCCCCATAATGGCGGTCGGCCAAAATTAAAGGAGGTGAGAAGAGTTCTTAAAATTCTTCATGAAGATGATGTCTTTTGGGTTTCTTGAAACCCTCTCTTTAGTCTCCACTTCCTCTTCTCCTTAATGACGTGGGTGGCCACATAAATTGAGTAGGGAAGGAATTTCTATATAAGCAAGATAAGAGATAAGATCTCTAAGGTTTGAAGTCTTAAGCTTGAAGCTTCATGCTTCTTGTAATTTGCTTCTTGCTTCTTGAGAAACACTAAGCTACTCTTCCTTGAGTTCTTGTGTCATATCCCCTCTTCTCATTATTCTCCATGCACCGCTAGCACAGTTCGGAGAGGAAAACTTGTGACCTTCAAGAAAGTTATCTTGTGAAGATTCGATGTGGATACCGGTAGGGACAAGGTTGGTTAATCTTGCTTAAGGTTTCTATATATTTGTAAAAGTTCATGAAGGTATGATCTTTTATCTCTAACCCTATTATATTTTTGTGTTGATCTATGGACAAAAGATAAGA
The DNA here is from genome assembly GCA_025175895.1 of Wurfbainia villosa. Taxonomy (NCBI): domain Eukaryota; kingdom Viridiplantae; phylum Streptophyta; class Magnoliopsida; order Zingiberales; family Zingiberaceae; genus Wurfbainia; species Wurfbainia villosa. The sequence goes on along the minus strand of CM045995.1, from coordinate 109,123,705 downwards.
GAATCCTAGAAAGGGTTCTATGGGATGCAACAAAATTTTTATTTTCCGCTACACTTGTATTCCATAGGATCTCAGCCTCGTGATATCGAGCACTGTATGACAGTAGCTTGATGATTTCGTGAGGTCCAAGAAGTGGTATCAGAGCTTTGTTGGACAGAGCTTGTGATACCGCATGAACCAATAAGTGGAATCATAATGTTATGGACGATATCCGATTTCTAACAAGTTGGTTGTCTAGAATAATTAAAGAAACTCTAGAGAATATTTTTGCAAGGAGAACTCTTCTTTAAGTACGACTACACGAAAACCAAGTTGTACTTTGAGGAGACAAAATCCTTCTCGAAGAAATTCTTGTTGAAACAATTGGACATAACATTGAATGAAGAAGAGTCCTTACAAATGCAAAAAAGTAAGGGAGCCTTCAACATGAGTTAGGGGAATGAGAATATTGTGATGCAAAACTAAAAGAAATGTATTGCATATAAGGAATCAAATAATGTAGAAAAGAAAATATTTTTGGAAAAAATTAAATCGAAAATAAATTTCAAATTGGTTCATCTGCGATAAAAAAAAATAAATTAAAAATTATTCAAGATTAACACATCTATAATAATGGATATAAATAAGAAAATATTCAAGATTAGAATAGATGCATCTATATATGATGAAACTACATATCCTAATAAAATTTTTGATTGGTTAGATGACGTTGAAAAGTATTTTGACCCATATAATTTTATCTCCCTCATATGAGTAAGATTTATCAAATTCACACTTAGTAGACCAACTAAAATTTATTAAAGATGTGTTCAAGGTATTAGAAACTAAGATGGACAAAAACCCATCACAAATTGACATGAAATGAAAAGATAAGGTAGTGTTTGATTTGTGGAAAAATTTTCATTTTTCGTTTTTATTTTCTGAAAAAAAAATATGAAAAATAACATTTGGTTAGCGTTTTTCATATTTATTTTTCAAAAAATAAAAGAGTATTTTCTGGAAAATTAGAAAAAACAGAAAAATCATTTTCTATTTTCTGAAAAAGAAAAAATATGCTGCTAACCAAATACTTCCTAATTTTTCTCCAAACTTTAATAGATTATTACCCAATAAATAAATAATAAGAATTCAATTTTTGAAACCATTATCCAAAGACATTAGTTCTCTATCCATGAGCTTACTGCTAAAATAAAAGACATGTGTTTAAATAAATCTCTTCGGACGCAATCTTAGAGAAATCCTTTAAAAATATTTTAGAAGAGTTCTCTAAAAATATTTTGGATATGTTCTTTAATGATATGATTTTGAAGAACTTGTTATTAATTTATTTGAAGTTTAATATGTATGATACTAATCATGACTTTAAATCATATAATATAATACATTCATGTTATTTAGAGAAGCAAAAAAAAAAAAAAACTAAACCCAGCAAGCATTATGATTTAGCAATATAAGATGACAGTTTAAAAATTTGCAAATCACTTAATACAATTCCTTTCATATTTATTTATATATTTGATGTTCGTCAACTAATTGAATCAATGTTTTCTTTCCTTCTGTCTACCAAATCAAAAATTGTAATTTGCATATTAGAAATTTTTTTGTTGATACGATAATAGAAATTGTATAGAGTAATGATTTTTATAAAATATTGAATGACATGATACATTTTCATATTGCATTTACTAAATCGGATTTTCCCATCACATCTACATATTCATTCATATCAGATAAATCTTCTTTACTTGGCTATATTGTGAGAAAGATGAATTACAATGCTTATTTTTTTTTTTAACTTTCTAACTTATTTAAACACAAGTTTAGTTATTAAATTGGAATATATGCTAATTTACTCTGGAAAGTTTGAATATTCATCTTTGTATGTTGATTTTGTCATACGTTTTATGGAATCATTATCATTATTATTGCCTTCGTATCACATGATTTCAATGAAGGCATATATTTTGTTTTTGTTATACAACAAATTCAGATATTTTTTTACTTATTGGAAAAGACGGCCAAAAAAAATATATTTTAAAGTTAAAGTGTAAAAAGAAAAATAAGGTTCATCAATTTCTTTCTTATTGGAAGGGACGTCTGAAAAATAAAAATAATAAAGAAATATTGTTAAACAAAGTTAGTGAAGTAATTATTCTTTATGCTTGGAAACTGATCTGGATTCTCGAGCATTCAACTTTCTTTTTGAACACTCAGTATTGCTTGAGCATTAGTCTTTGCACCAAGCACTTAGCTTTCTGGCCGAGCACTAGGCTTCTCGCCGAGCATTAGCTTTCTGGTCGAGCATCAGGCTTCTTGTCGAGAACTAGCCTTCGGCCCGAGCACCAGGTTTCTCGTCGAGCACTAATCTTTTGGCTGAGCACTAGCTTCTAGTCGAGCACCAAGTTTCTTGCCGATCACTAGTTTTCTGGTCGAGTGTCAGCCTTTTCGCCGAGCAACAACCTTATCGAGCGCCAACCTTCTCGCCGAGCACCAGTCTTCTTGCCAAGCGCCTTCTTCTTGCCCGGGCACAACCTTCTTGCCGAGCGCCTTCTTCTCGCCCGAGCACCCAACTTCCCCAAGCAATGAAGTTCCTCTTTCCCTAACTTACTCTGTCGGAGTACCGAAGTTCCTAGGTTATTATGCTCAATAATCCGCTTCCCATCATCCAAGTGTTATTCCTATTGCCACAATGCATAACAGAAGAATATTTCTCTACAATAGGCTCAACGACTGTCCCCTAATAACCCTAGCTACAAGAGATATTAAAGACAAGTGAGTTTGTTGGAAAAGACAGTGCTTCTCCCCTATATAAGGTACATGAAAGGAAGGTGAAAGGGGGATGTTTTTCTATCTTCAGAGATAACTCTTCTTCCTCCCTGAGTTTACTTCTTTTATTGTGTTATTCTCTCATCTTTTGTTTCTATTGTGCTTCTCTTATCTCCTCAATGGATACTGACTTGAGCGTCGAAGGAGTCGACCGATAAAGCCGACTCACCCCTAAGCGTTCAGTTCTATTACATATCAGAAGCCCTAGCAACATCTTCCAAAATCTTGCACATTCCGTCTCTTACCGGTGAAAGAGGAGGAATCCGAGCGTGCTGGAAAAAGTAACACTATCAGAAACAAAGATCTAAGAAGAGAAGTTAATAACTAGTCAGTGGGGGAAAAATAATACATATAAGAAATCAAATCATACAAAAAAGGAAATTCTTTTGGAAGCAATTATATCGAAGAAAAATTTAAAATTAGTTCAACTGCAATATTAGAGATAAATTAGAAAATATTCAAGATTGACTCACCAAATAAATTAGAAAACATTTAAGATCGAAAGGATTTAGAATAAATTAGAAATATGATTTTTTAGTTATTTGGTAATTATTATTTTATATTTAGATATAATTCAGATTAGATTAGTTTATTTGCTTTATTCATAATATGTTTTTTCCCCATCTTTACTATTGAGAGTCAAGGAGTCTAAAACCTTAGGGGCGTTTGGTAAGCATTTTCATTTCCGTTTTTTATTTTCATTTTCTGCGAAAATGAGAAAACACGTTTGGTTCGCATTTTCCATCTCAATTTTCTAAAAAATAAAGGAGTGTTTTTTGGAAAACTGAAAAATGAGAAATAATTGTTTTCTGTTTCCATTTTCGTTTTCTAAAAAATAAAAAAGCGTTTTTTGAAAAACTGGAAAACAAAAAAAACTCATTTTCTGTTTTTTGGAAAAAGAGAGAATGAAAACAGAAAACAGAAAATTCTCTACGAACCAAACGCTAATCATATTCAAATTAATACAATTTTCAATTTTTTTTTTTATTTTCTCATTTGTTTCATCAATTTTATTTTTATTTCTGGATGGTTCAACAAGTTAATTCTAAATCTTGTACGCATTAGAGATTTAGAGTACAGAAATCATAGTAGCCTTCTTGTGGCCAACTTTCAGTTTTAAGAAATGAATCTTCCAAATGCTAGCAACTCTTCGTGACTGTCTTCTAACTGCACAAACTAATACCTGAACATGTGCCCTGTGATCTCATTCATACATGCAACTGTCAACTTTGGCACTTTCTTTCTCTCTCCCTTAATTCATATTATTAATCGAGGTTCAACCACTTTCCTTCCATCATAAGGATAGTCTTCCAATCTTGACCAATTCACGAGATTTATCTATCTTATCTATCTCAGGTCCAATTCACAAGATTTACTTTCCACATAGACACAACTAAAGCAAAGCACCGGCTGAAGGCAACACACCAGTCTGCTGACAAAGATTTGTGTCAGATTGATTTAAATAACAAGCACAAAATAAAGTTTTGGTGTCTCAATGCGTGTGATCACATGGAGCAAAAGATGGATGATCGAAGCCTCTCGCATCTTCTGGCTTTATCTGAACACCTTTAGGACTAATGACATGGTGATGACTCTGCACCATGAATCAGAATGCATCTTATAAATTTGTCCATCTGGAGCAAGCAAGAAGGCATCTCTCGCACAAGTAGAGAATTGAGGAGCTTCATCTCGATCCATGGAGGTTCTCAGCAGCAGCAGCAGCGTAGTTGGAATTCCTCTCAAGAGTCTCCAACATGCCTCTGCAACAGATTGCAGAAGATTAACTCTCCATTCGACTTCGTGTGGCCGTTCACGATACAAGCCAAGTATGTTTCATCTTGTTTCTTTTTCCTCTTTATTGCTTGTTAATTTTTCTAGTTATAAACTCTCTTTCAGAAACTCAAGGATTTTCCCTTTTCCTTTTTTTTTTGCAGGAAAGTTTGATCATGTGGTCGATTGGATGAACAAGTTCAGCAAGAAGGCAGAAAGTATTTGCGATCATGGTACTCAACTTAACTAGCTAGTTCAGTTCATTTCATGCAATTCAGTTCCATCATTTGTTTTTTGATGTGCATTGCAGTGAGTTTAGGCGCCAACTTTTCAGAAATTCTGAAGGGAAAGTTCAGCCTGGGGGCTAAGATCCTTCGAGCTGGAGGTCTCGAGAGGATCTTTCGGAAGAATTTCTGCATCGAAAAGGGGGAGAAGCTGAGGAAGGCCTTCCAGTGCTATCTGTACACCACTGCTGGTCCTATTGCAGGGCTGCTTTTCATCTCAAACAAGAAAATTGCATTCCACAGTGACAGATCTCTCAGGCTCACTTCTCCAAAGGGAAACTTGACCCGAGTGCCCTACAAGGTACCCGAATTTAATCACTAAATGAAGAAATATGTAAGCAATCATCGCTTAAGATGAATACTGACAGTAATCGAATTGCATGACTCAACAGGTTTTGATTCCAGTGGGGAGCATCAAGAGAGCCATACAAAGTGAGAACTCCGAGAAGCCAAATCAAAAGTACATCCAAATAGTTACAGTAGATGACTTTGAGTTCTGGTTCATGGGGTTCTTGAGCTATCAGAGATCTTTCAAGTGCTTGAAACAAGCAGTTTCAGATTCGCAAGTTGGATTTCTACAGCTGACTCAGTGATCAAGTGGTCTGAGACTGTATCTTGAATCTTTTCTTCTTCTGGTAGATAGAGTAGAGAGTGAAAGTCTCACAGCTTCTCGTTGTCATGGCACTGAACACCCTTCCTTCATCTAGTTTTGTACAAATAGATGGGATGGAGTGTTATTTCACTCTTGCAATGAACAGTTCAATTGACATGGAAGCATGAATTGGGGAATCGGATCAGTAATGACCTAAATTAATGAAATTAAACAGGAAACTGTTCAAGACATCGAGTAAACTTGCAGATGTAGATCAGGACTTGGTGCAGCATGCTCCCAAAAATGCTTTTACACATCTTTGGTTTTTCATGATCTACTACACCGCACCACTCCCCCACAATCTACATGTTTGTATACACATATTAATTAGAAGCGAGTTAAGATCCTTGCGCCATTAGGTTTCATGCATGAAAGGAGGTTTTCACGATAGTTTTATGCTATTAAATCATGCACAATAGAGGGTAAATCACGCATCAGTTATCAATCTGCTGACCTTGTTCATCCTTTGCAAGGATGAACCACCACCCTCCTCTGAGCTCACAAGCAAGTGTCCTCGCCAATCTCAGCACCAGATTCCCACCATAAACGCCACCACCATAAGCCCCAAGTGCCTTCGTGATCTTCTCTGTTGTGCCTGGGGCCAATAGCGTAATGTCTTCAAACTACCAGTCCCAGTTGAAAGAGGATTCTTAGGAAGGAAATGACACTAAGGAAAGCAAGTAGAGATGATATGAGCTTCTGAAGCACAGCACACTAGTCAGCAGCAAGGAAAAAGAGCTCACCGCTCTTAGAGGCTGTGATGATGTCATTGTTAGCTTAGGATCTGTTGATAGTACGCACACACATTAATATGCAAGAAAAATTAGAGCGAGAAGGAAAGAACTTTTTGAACACTTTATTACAACCATTGATTCAAATACACAACTCTAGGACTCTTTAAATAAACCATAAAGTAAGACTAATTCCACTAGTTAATCCCATGGAAAAAGGAAAGCTTATCCCAATTAATCCTGTGGAAAAGAAAAAACTTATCCCAATTAATCCTATGGAAAAAAGAAAACTCATCCCAATTAATCCTATGAAAAAAGAAAACTTATCCCAATTAATTCTACGGAAAAGAAATCTTATCCCAATTAATGAAAAAAAATATGACATGTCCGGATTATTTACTCACACTACCCCTCCTAATCCTGACATGGTTCTAAATCACGGACGCCGAGTAATTGTCGCATGGCAGCTAACTTCACTCTTGACAATGCTTTAGTTAAAACGTCGGCTCGTTGTTCTCCGGTATTAATGAACTCAACCACAGTCCGTCCCTTCTCAACACATTCTCTGATAAAATGAAACCTTGTATCTATATGCTTGCTTCGACCATGGAATACCGGATTCTTCATGAGAGCTATGACAGATTTGTTGTCAACAAACAAAATTACTGGCTTTGACTTTACACCGGTTAATTCGCTAGCAAGGCTCCTTAACCACAAAGCATGACAAGCTGTAGTTGTGGCTGCCATGAATTCTGCCTCACACGATGAAAGCGCCACTGTCTTCTGCTTCTGTGAATTCCATGACACCAAACTTTCATTAAAATAGAAAGCCATTCCACTTGTGCTTTTCCTTCCATCGAGATCGCCGGCTAAATCACTATCCGAGTAGCCGAATACACTAACTTCTTGGGGTCCTTTTATGTAAACAAGTCTAAAGTGGATTGTACCTTTCAAATAGAAAATCTGTTCCACCTTTTGATGCATGATTGTAGGCCTCTCCATGTATCTTTCGCCATTCGTGAGAATATAGCCAGTGCAGTCGTGTGTGTAGCAAATATCTCAGACAACCAATGATGCGCCTGTACTCCGTGGCGTCTACTGGAGTCCCTTCCAAGTCTTTATGCAGCTGTGTTTTGGGTTCCATCGGATGCTTTGTGACATTACAATCTGTCATCTTGAACTGAGATAGCATTTTCTTGGCATAAGTTGATTGTTTAAGTAAAATTCGACTCTTTTGTTGCTCCACTTCAATCCCTAAGTAGTAGGAGAGAAGTCCCAAATCACTCATCTCAAATTCTGTCATCATTTGTTGTTTGAACTTGTTGATTTTTTCTGTGCTACTTCCTGTCACAATGAGATCGTCGACATACACTCCAACAAGTATGCTTTCTTCTCCTTTACCTCTTGTATATACTGCATGTTCTTGAGTACTTTTCTTGAAACCAAGCTCTTCAAGACTCCTGTTCAGTCGTATGTTCCATGCTCGTGGAGCTTACGCTTGATCCATAGAGGGCCTTCGATAGCCTGTACACCTTATGTTTTTGATTTTGTACCTCAAACCCTTCCGGTTGAGTGACATATATTTCTTCTTCTAACTCTCCGTTAAGAAATGCTGACTTCACATCTAGATGGTGTACCTCCCAGCTTTGATTTGCCGCAAGCGCAAGAATGACTCGAACAGTGTCAAATCTAGCGACAGGTGCAAACACCTCTTCAAAGTCGATGCCTTGTCTTTGTACATAGCCTTTAGCCACCAATCTTGCTTTGTGTTTGATGACTTTCCCCGCTGAATCTTTCTTCAGTTTGAACACCCACTTTAGGCCGATAGGTTTGTGGCCTAATGGAAGCTCAGTTAGGGTCCATGTCTTGTTCATCTCAATAGATCTCAACTCTTCCTTCATTGCTTCGTACCAGTAAGCCTCGGTTGCAGCCTCTTGGTAACGTGTCGGCTCTTCAGACATCATTATCATCACCTCATTCTCTTCTTCGTCAAGACCAACCACTTCCTCAGTGTTGACATAGATATCGACAATGGATCTAAAACGGACTGACCCTTCATGAGACTCGAGTGTGTTTGTTATCGGAGACGAGGTAGTTGCATGGGTGTTCGATGGTGGTGTAGATGGACTTGACGTTCTTGGTATGGGTACTACGGCTGTTGTTGGTAGTGTGATATCTTCTGCCCCTGCCTCAACGTCTGCTGCAACATTCACCTCGTTGGTGTCGAATGCATCCACCACCATAAACTCCGATAGGTTTTCTTCATTGTTAGCACCTGCACTCCATGCCCATTCACAATTTTCTTGAAACATTACATCTCTACTTACTTGTAGCTTATCATGCCTTGGATCAAACAAACGATGAGCTTTGCAGCCTTCCTCGACACCCAAGTATACCATGGGTGAGCTTCTGTCGTCAAGTTTCTTAAGGTGAGGGGTTGTATTTTTTACATATGCAACACAACCGAACACTCTCAAGTGGGCGAGATGTGGCTTTCTCCCCATCCAAGCTTCAAATGGGGTACGGTCTCTTAGCGCCTTAGTTGGGAGACGGTTTAACAGATAGACAACATGCAACCGCCTCAGCCTCTCCCCAGAACCTTGCCGGCATATGTGTACCCTTGAGGAGAGATCTTGCCATGGCCATCACAGTGCGATTACGACGCTCCACTACACCATTCTGTTGAGGTGTGTAGGGAGCCGTGAGGTGTCGCTCGATTCCTTCATCTTCACAAAATCGAGTAAACTCCGTGGACAGAAACTCGCCGCGGCCGATGTCGGAGTGTTTTGATCTTATATCCAGTCTTGTTCTCCGTCAAGGATTTGAATTTCTTGAATGCTTGGAATACATTATTCTTTGTTGCCAATATAAACACCCACATCCACCTTGTGAAATCATCAACAATCAAAAGAAAATACTTGTTACCGGCAAGTGTACATGGTGAGATTGGCCCACAAATATCAGCATGGAGAAGTTCCAATGGCTTTTCCGCTCTAAAGTTTGCTTGACACGAGAAGGGTGATCTTGCATGCTTGGCAATCACACACACCTCACAAAGCTTGTTCGGCTGGGGCAATAGTGGCACACCAACCACCAATTTCTTCTCACCCAACAGCTTCAAGTCATGGAAATTGACATGTCCGAGCCTTGAATGCCATAACCAGATTGGGTCTTCTAGGCTTGCTAGGAGACAAGCTTGCTTGAATATCTTCAAAGTTTTCTTGTACAAACGATTTTGTGTTCGTTTTACCAGCATCAAAAGCTTCCCGCTCTTATCAATCACTTTCATGGTATCTCCTTCCATGTGCACCTCATTCCCAGCTTCTGTTAATTGACCAAGACTTATGATATTACTACAAAGTTTTGGAATGTAGTATACCTCGCGGAGAGTCTTCTGATCGCCGTTCTTGCATTCGAACACAACCGTCCCCTTGCCCATGATCTCAATGGTTGATCCATCGCCAAACCTCACCCTCCCGGTGATGGTTTCATCTAGTTCTTGAAACTTCTCGTGATGGCCAGTCATGTGGTTGCTGGCACCATTGTCAAGGTACCAGACATCTTTATCTTCTCCTTTCTTTACGCTGCGGTACATCTCCGATAGCAACTTTTCTTCACTAAGCAAAATGGTATCCTGTCGCTCACGGCTAGTGTGAGACTCCTCGTGGGATACGGTCATCATCAGTACTGGCTCTTCATCGGTGGCGCACTCTTCATCGGTTGCGCAAGTGAGGTACGCCTCATCATCACGACGCTTGTTGTAGCACTCGGACGCATAATGCCCCATTTTCTCACAATTGAAACACTTTATATGTCTCTTGTCACGAGTGCCTCTGCCGTTGTCGCTAGTGCCTCTTGAATTGTCTTGGCGCGGTGCATCACGGCCACGACCACGACCGCACCCTCGCCCACGCCCATGCCAGTTGCCACGACCAGGGCTCTTGGACCCACGCCCCTTGCTTCCTGACGAAATGTCCTCATTGCTCTCCTTCTGTCGCATTTGCCATTCGGCATAAGTAAGTAGGAGCTCACCTTCAATGCCGTTGGTGCTGGCGCGTAATCGTAGTGTTCGTTCCTCGTACGCCTTTAGTCGTCCTATAGTCTCCTCAAATGGTATTGTCTCGTTGCTCAATCACAGCAACAATAGGAAAGAATCTATCAGGGATAGAATCGAGCAACTTCTTTACCAAAGATGAATCTTCAAATGTGACACTAAGAGTAGAGAACTTGCTGCTCATGGCACTGAGTTTGCCAGCAAACTCGTCAATCATCTCGGTCTCCTTCATCCGGAGGGCGTCGAACTCGCTCTTCAACGTCTGTACACGTGCCTTCTTCACCCGGTCACTACCAAGGTACCGCATCTTGAGGCTGTCCCAGACTTCCTTCGCCGTCTTCTTTTTTGCGATCTGAAGAAGGATGTCTTCAGGGACACACTGCAAGATGTATGCTCGTGCCTTTTTATCCTTCTTTGCATCCACCTGGGCTCCTTCTGCTGGCTCCACCGCCTCCCAGACTCCCTGGGCATCAAGAATCGCTTCTGTTTTTATTGCCCACACAGTATAATTGTGAGAGCTTAACATCGGATAGGGAAATGACACTCCGCCATTCTCCTTCGTAGCAGCTTGTGGGAAACCCGACATTTTGTGGAATCGTGGATTCTTGTACTATCAAGGCTCTGATACCAGATGTTGGCTTAGGATCTGTTGATAGTACGCACACACACTAATATGCAAGAGGAATTAGAGCGAGAAGGAAAGAACTTCTTGAACACTTTATTACAACCAATGATTCAAATACACAACTCTAGGACTCTTTAAATAAACCATAAAGTAAGACTAATTCCACTAGTTAATCCCATGGAAAAAGGAAAGCTTATCCCAATTAATCCTGTGGAAAAGAAAAAACTTATCCCAATTAATCCTATGGAAAAAAGAAAACTCATCCCAATTAATCCTATGAAAAAAGAAAACTTATCCCAATTAATTCTACGGAAAAGAAATCTTATCCCAATTAATGAAAAAAAATATGACATGTCCGGATTATTTACTCACAGCCATGCCATGCCATGCCATGCCATGCGCAATATAATCGAAAGTCCATCCAATAAGCTAAGGCATCAGTGTGGCTAACAAGCTTGCTTGTGGTTGAACATCTCTTCGGTCATTTTGAGAAGAATTGCATAGCAGTGGAGGAGGCAGACGTTGGAGGGGCAAATGGCGGCCACCATTGTGGTAGTAGAAGCTTGAGACCAGCTCAAAGCCACGGGGAAATTTCATTATCATTCACAATTCTATTCTATTATAATATCCTCCACCTCATTAAAAAAATATAGAGTTCATTTTCACATAATCATTATAATAATATATCTTTTTCATCCACATTCTTTTTAACAGTAATACTCATTATTTACGAATCCCATCCTCCATTCAATGATCTTAAAATCATATCATATTAAATAAATAAAATATTAAAATTATTATTATTATTTTTTAATAATAATCTTAATTTTTTTAAAAATAATTTACTGTCTTTAAAAATTTATTCCTTTTTTTTTAATTTATAATTTTTTAATACTTATAATTTAAAAAATAAAATAAAAATTACATATGGAATGAGCCAGTCTCACTTGAACGCGTTCAATGAGGGGGTGTTATAACACCCCCTTATAATGGTGTTTTAACACCATGAGTGTGTTATAACACCCTATTAATGACACCGTTGAGGATGCTCTTAGCGACCAACTCCGCCTCTATACAAGGAGGTTGTCATAGGCTTTAATGGTGCACACACTTCTCTGCATAGCCTTGTCTCCTAGCCAAACAATTCTACTTTTTAAGCTGGCAACCCTATTTATTAGGCGACTTTGCCTGCTAACTCCACACGCGTAAAAGATCGAAATCGTCAATTTAGTAATTTTTATCGATCTATCCTATGATCATTATAAGAAAGATAAATCATGGAGTTTTATATATCTTGATGTAGTAGTCAAGACAAGTGAAGATAATCTGAATCCAATTTTTTTTTAGATTTTCTTTGAAATCAATCTATATATATTATATTTATAAATATCGTTGTACCTTAGTCATCACACTATCCCATGGAAACCCTTTAACTTCACGCCTCCCTATCCAATCTTCTTACTTAACAGCTCAGTCATATTAGATAGATGTTAGATGCCGCTTCCGTTTAGCACATCTAAATCATCTCGATACGTCGGATAAATTAGAATTTCAATTCTGCAACTTAAATTTTACAATTTTATTATCTTGGGCACTAATTTTTTTTTTAAAGTTAGATTTGTTGATAATATTTCAAAATTAATGATTAATTAGTAGATCGATAAATTCATAATTACCGATGATAGTGAGTATAAAAAATTATCTAGATTTAATGTATCTAATTGATAAAAAATATCGATGCCATGACAGTATGAATATATAACTAATTAATAGATTCAATGTATTTAAAGTGATAGAGTTAGTGGCTAATAGTTATAGAATTAATGAGATATAATTGTGGAGTTAGTGGTGACGTAAATGATTTATATAAATAGACTACTTGATTAATGTTAATGAAACATTGAGAAAAAATTAATTCCTCTTGTCTTTTCTTCCTCTCCTATTATTCTTCCTTTTTTTTTTATGTATATATCTTTGGGATTTAATTTAAAGAGACTTTGACAATGAGGATATTAATGAAAGTTGATTAAGAGAAAATAAAAAAAAAATTCAAAAATATTGTTCTTCCTTCGACAAGTAGTAGATGAGATGATTTTTTCAAGAATTATAATTATCACAACTTTAAAAGAAGCATAAGAAATATTATAGAAAGAATTCCAAGACTCCTTTAAAGAGATAACAGTGATAAGTTCAAGGTCTTGCTCACGAAGGGTAATGAAATTTTATAAAAAAAAAATTATCTAAAGTAATTTCAATTATTAGTCAAATGAGGTTATATAGAGAAACTATTACTGATGCAATTATTGTTTCGAAAGTTTTACAAAACTTGACTTTGAAACATGATTACATAATAACTACTGATACCGTTGCTATTTTTTCTCATACGTGAAATGAAAGAATCCATGTATAAGACATTGTCTGAACCAGAAAGGTGGTTCGGTAGAGGGGGTCTGAGAAAACCGGTTTGGTAACATAGGTCTGGGTAAAAATGGCTCGGCCGAACTGATTTGGAGATTGGCTCGGTACGGAAAGTATAGGAATCAGCTCGGTAGAACGGGCCTGGAGATTGGTTTTGTACGGGAAAGATAGGAGCTGGTTCAGGTTATTATAAGAAGTCTAAGAGCTATGCTACACCTAAGTAGTAGGTTTATGCTAGCTTTACGAAGGGTAAGCGGGTGAAAGGAATGTATTAGAATATTTCCCAAAATATTGGTGAGAAGTTTATTATACAGCAGATTAGGACCCCACATAATATTCGGAGGAATCTCCACTCCCCATTTATGTAACAAAATGATTCTCCAGGTAAGCAAGGTGGCCACGTATACGGTGATAAAGGATGTTCGTTATACAACAGTTGGCAAGGGAAGAGAAGAAAGATAAAAGGGAGAGGATAGGCGAGAGGAAGAGGATCGACAACTTTCAACAGCAAGAGACGAAGGCACACTTGAAGGGGAGAGCGACCGCATCACCGGAGAAGGAAGGAAGAAGGAGACAAGGAGAGTAGCGAGCTCCATTCTTTCAATATTTGTATATTAAGCTAACTGTAAGAGATTTTTTTCCTCCGCCTCAGAAAGTTTTTTTCGCGAAGAAGGAAATTCATAGTGAAAGTACTTTGGCACCGTAGCTCGTGGGAGAGCTCACCCCCGTGGAGTAGGAATCTTCATTCCAAACCACGTTAAATTTCATGTCTCTGCTCTTTGCTTTGGTTGTTTGTGTTTTTCTTTTCGTATTTCATTACTGTTGCGGCTGGAGAGAATCCCAAGCTTTCCGCACGCACCTTGGCGTTGAGAGGAGGCTAGAAAATCCATCTACGACCGCATCAACTACAATTAAAGAGACTAAAGATCTATATGTGTTCATCCTTTGATGAACTAATGAGTTTTTTTGCAAGCTCATGAGGTAAACCGAAATAGATCAATTGAGAAGAATGAAAAAGAAGAAGAAGATATTTTCAGGCTTCTCAAATGAAGGGGGAGATAGAAAAAAAAAGAGAGGACTCCATTATAAAAGGATGTCGAAGAGAAGATTTTCGTAGTAGAGGATATAACAGATATAGAGGAAGAGATCATTTTGATGAACAAGAAAAAAAAATTCATTGGAGATCAAAAATGAAATAAAATTTTTGTGCAGTGTTATGATTGTAAAAGATTTAGACATATAAAGGCGGATTATAGAAGTATTTCACAAGTAAGTTATGTGAAAGAAAAAAATGAGGAAAGTAAGGTGCTGTTTGGTTGCGAGCGCGTTTTCCAGTTTTTTGAAAAATGGAAAACGATTTTCCATTTTCCAATCAATTATACCTATGTTTTTCAGAAAACAGAAACAGAAAATGCCCAACCAAATATGTTTTCCACGTTTTCTCATTTTCCATGAAAAATGAAAATAGAAAATGACTCTACCAAACGACCTCTAAGTTGTTTATGATTCATTTTTCATTCTAAAAAAATTTAAGATGATGTTTGATTTTTAGATAGTGAATATTTAAACTACATAATTAACAATAAGTTACTATTTAAAGAGTTTTGATTAGTTATAAAAAAATGCTATTAAGACTTGAAGATGTTGATGCAGTGAGCATCACTCCAAAGTTTTGATGTATGAACTGTTGGGTTTTTCCGAGCCGCAAAAACCGCTTTTTGCGTTGCGGAAACCTCGGAAGCCCCCGGCCACGGATCCGTGCGAAGAAGTATTAAAACAAAAACATGTATGTGCTTGTATAAAAACCCTAGATCTACCTTAGATCTAAGAGATAAGATCATTACCCTCGATGCGATGCCCTTCGCAAATCCCGCTCGTCCAAAAGTCCGCCGGAACTCGAGAGTGTCAAGTGCACACTCCTCTATGGTATCCACACAAGCAATAGGTGGAAGAAAAACACACTTGAGTGTGCTAGCACTCCTAGGGTGTCTCGGCAAGATGAGGAAGGAGAGGGGGAGAGCTTGAGAGGAAAAGTTCCAAGGTTGAAGATGAAGTCAATTAGCCACCAAAAATCAATACTCCATCTAATGGAGTGGCCGGCCACTTCATGGAGGGGGGGTTACATGCATGCATGTAACTCCCATGACCCTTGATCTCCCTCATGATGTGGCATCAATTGACAAAGTCAATAATGATGTGGAGCATCATCATTGGCCGCCCATGCCAAATCATCACCATGACATGACATTTGGTCAAGTCAAACTTGACCTTTCATCTTCCCTCTCAAGTCAAGTCAAACTTGACCTCTAATCTCCCATGGTTGATCAAATCTAACCACTTGACTCAAGTCAATTTAATTTAATGAATCTTTATTCATTAATTTAAATTGATTTGATGAATCAAATCTCAATTAGACTCATTCAACACTTGAATCAACTTGAGTCTAACTCAATTAGTCTAATTTGGATTACTCTTAATCCAATTTGGTTCATCCCATGAACCTAATCCTCATGGTTCATCATATGAACCTAATCTCCATCTAATTGCTCTTATGTGTATAGGTTCTTGTAACGTTGGCAATGTCCCTAAACCGATTTAGGAACATAAGCAATGAGGGTATCTAGCAACACATCATTGCTACCCAAGTTACAAGAATGTTGAGCTCCAACATCACCTTTGTGACTACTAATTGTGACTCTCACAATATGTGACAATGTCCCTCTATCCTTGACATCTAGATTGACCAATCGAGACATAGACCGTGTCAACCTCGGTACAATCTAAATCTTGAACTCCAAGTAGACTCACTCTAATCAAATGAGCTCAATATCTCATATTGACTCATTTGAGCATGACCATGCACTTCGTGGTCTCACTCTATCAAGAATATCGATGTCACCCCCGTCATATAGGAGGGATAGATCCCATCTACATCACTCACATCCCTCCGCATAATTCGTTACATACCCAGTAATCGCCTTTATAGTCCACCCATTTACGGGTGACGTTTGACGAAGCCAAAGTATGCAACTCCTTATGTAGGGAACCATGGTGACTTCAGGTCTAAGGACTAATAGTCATACTAATAGCCACATGAGAAAGTATATGACACTCATATAACGCTCCATGATACTTTCTCATGGCGGGTCATTCAGTATACATTCTCCAATGCATACCCATGTGTCAACTTGATATCTCATATCCATGACTTGTGAGATCAAGTCATCTTGTTGACCTACATGCTAGTCTCTACGCATTAACATTGTCCCTGAATGTTAATACTCGACTAGGAATGATTAAGAGTAGTGCTCTCTATATCATCTCATTATCGATTCAACCAATCGATTGATATAGATAAGAACCTACTACTCAAGGACATTATTATATTTAGTTATTTGGCACCAATACAAGTAAATATAATAACCATGCCTTTATAAATAGGAATATGATACAATAAAGTCCATACAACAATCATCATATGATTGGCTCTAGGGCTTTTACTAACAATCTCCCACTAGCACTAGTGCCAATCACCGTAGTATCTAATACCCAATGACCTAGTGTGACCATCATGCTTTTTCTGTGCCAAAGCCTTGGTCAAGGGATCTGCGATGTTAGCCTCTGTGGGTACTCTGCAAATCTTCACATCTCCTCTATCGATGATCTCGAATGAGATGGAAGCGCCGTAGTATGTGTTTGGTCATGGTGAGCGAGGTTCCTTAGTTTCAGGTAATCGCTCCATTGTTGTCACAATAGAGCTCTATAGGATCTGCAATGCTAGGAACCACCCCAAGCTCGAATGAACTTGCGGATCCAAATCGCCTCCTTCTTTGCCTCGGATGCATGATATACTCGGCCTGTTGTAGAATCAGAATCGTGTCTCGCTTGAACTCTTCCACCACAGCGCCACCATTTCAAGCAAAACACGAACCCGATCGCGATCTGTAATCATCTGGTCCGGTTGGAAGTGACATCTGAACCCTTTACAGCTAGATCCTCATCGCCTCCAAATATCAAGAAATATTCTTTAGTCCTTCTCAAGTACTTAAGAATATTCTTGATCGCTATCCAAAGGACGCCACCGATCTCGATCGTATCTACTCGCCATGCTCAAAGCATACGAGACATCGTGACGAGTACACAAAGATGGCGCATATGATAGATCCTATAGCGATGCGTAAGGGATCTTATCCATGCGTCTCTCTCCTCTCTAGAAGAGGGACTTTGAGTCTTGAAAGACTCACACCATGTGACATCGAAGTCCTTTCTTGGAATTCTGCATGGCAAACCAAGTAATACTGTGTCAATCGATGTACTGACTTAGGCCAAGCAATCTCTTAGATCTATCTCTATAGATCTTGATGCCTAGAATACAGGCTGCTTCACCTAAGTCCTTCATTGAGAAGCACGTCCCCAGCCAAGTCTTCACAGACTGTAGCGAAGGGATGTCATTCCCAATGAGTAGTATGTCATCCACATACAGTACAAGGAACACAAATGTGTTCCCACTAACCCTCTTGTAGACACAGGGTTCATCTTCATTCTTGATGAAACCAAACTGTTTGATCGCATCATCGAATCGAAGATTCCAGCTCCGAGAAGCTTGCTTTAGCCCATAAATGGACCTTTGCATACCTTCCCGATATCTTTGTGGATCTACAAAACCCTCGAGTTGTGTCATGTACACATCCTCGAGTAAGTTTCCATTCAAAATGCGGTTTTGACATCCATCCGCCAGATCTCATAATCGTGGTATGCAATAGCAAGCAAGATCCGAATGGACTTAAACATCGCCACTGGAGAAAAGGTTTCATCATAGTCAATACCATGAATTTGCTTGAAACCTTTAGCCACCAATCGGCCCTTATAGGTATGCGTAAGTCCATCCATGTCAGTCTTTCTCCTAAAGACCCACTTACACCCAATGGGTATGACCCCTTCAGGTGGATCAACCAAAGTCCATACTTGTTTAGTGTACATGGATTCCATTTCGATCTCATGGCGTCTAGCCATTTCTAGAATCTGGGCTCATCGGCTTCACGATAGGAGGTAGGCTCATTCTCAATGAGCATAACGTTATCATGGTCGATAAGAGAATGAGTATCTCTCAGCCGACGACGCACTCCTATCGGACTGCGAAGAGGTAGGTCTACTTGAATGTGGTTGTTCCACAACTCTTTGTGCAACAACCTCATCACCCACAACACTTTGTGGTTCTGCTCAACCTCCATCAAGGCCTCAATGCTATGGTCCTTATCTTGAATTTCTTCAAGATCGAAGGTACTCCCACTAGTTTTTCTAGAAACAAAATCCCTTTCTAGAAAAACCCCAGTCTTTGCCACAAACACTTTGTGCTGACTGGGAATGTAGAAGTAATATCCCTTTGTATCCTTGGGATATCCAACAAAATAGCACCTATCGGATTTGGGTCCCGGTTTATGCGAGACTTGGCGTGAACGTAAGCCTCACAACCCCAAATCCTCATAAAAGATATCTTGGGATTTTCCTGTCCATATCGTATATGGTGTCTTTACCACGACCTTGGATGGTACACGGTTAAGGGTAAAGGTCTTGTGTCGAGCATATCCCCAAAAGGATATAGGAAGATCTGTGACTCATCATAGATCGTACCATATCCAATAGGGTACGATTCCTCCTTTCGGATACACCATTCCATTGTGGTGTTCCAGGAGGAGTGAGTTGGGATAGAATCCCACACTCAGCTAGATAGTCACGAAACTCATGGCTAAGGTATTCACCACCTCGATCTGATCGAAGTATCTTAATACTCTTGCCAAGCTGGTTTTGTACTTCATTCTTGAATTCTTTGAACTTTTCAAAGGATTCAGATTTATGTCATAAGATACACATAACCATATCTACTGAAGTCATCAGTAAATGTAATGAAGTACCTGTAACCACCTCTAGCAGCAACATTGAAAGGACCACATACATCACTATGTATAAGTCCTAACAAATCTGTTGCTCTTTCGCTATGTCCACTAAAGGGAGTCTTGGTCATCTTGCCTAAAAGGCAAGACTCGCATGTCTCATATGATTCAAAATCAAATGAGTCTAGCAGCCCATCCTTATGGAGCTGAGATAAGCGACTCTCATTTATGTGACCTAAGCGACAATGCCAGAGATAGGTTTGGTTCAACTCATTTGACTTGAACCTCTTGGTACTTATGTTATAGATAGGGCTCTCTAAGTCTAGAAAGTAGAGTCCGTTCATTAGAGGTGCATTACAATAGAACATATCATTTAAATAAACTGAACAACATATGCCCTTTATTATAAAAGAAAAATATTTCTTGTCCAAACAAGAAATCAAATGATGTTCTTAGTTAAGCGTAGCACATAACAACATTCATCTAATTCTAGTACAAGCCCAGGAGGCGTAGATAGATCATAAGTTCCTACAAAGACAAGAAAGAACCCTTGCTCCATTGCCTACTCGTAGGTCCACCTCGCCCTTTGTCAATGCCTCGCTATTTCTCCGCACATTGCTTGGTACAAATGTGAGATGCACATCCGGTATCTAATACCCATGATGAAGAAATAGATAGATTGACTTCTATAACATTTATACCTGAAGTAGAAGTCTCACTTCTCTTCTTCTTAAGATCTTCCAGGTATTTCTTGCGATTCACGCTTCGGTGTCTGCTTCCTTGCAAAGGAAGCAAGCCCCTTCCTCGCTACCCCTCCTTTGGGTTTAAGTTCTTTGCCTTTGCCCTTGGCTTGGGACTTTCCCTTACCTTTAGGCTTGCCCTTGCCTTTCTTTTGCACCATCAAAATGGTGTCGATTTACCCTTCTTAAGGTTAAGCTCTGCGCTTCTCAACATCGAGCATTTCAGTAATGACTTATCAATTTCATTCATGTTATAATTCATGACAAATTGATTGAAGGCTTGTGGCAAAGATTGCAAGATTAGGTCAGTGGCCAGCTCTTGGCCAAGTGGGAATCCCAGCCTTTGTAGGTTTTCTACGTACCCAATCATCTTGAGTACATATGTACCTACGGGAGTCCCTTCTTGCATTTTGGACCTAAATAATGCCTTAGAGACTTCATATCTCTCATGCCTAGCTTGTCCTTGATATAGTTGACGAAGATGTCCAACCATATCATAAGCATTCATGAACTCGTGTTGCTTCTGAAGCTCAGAGTTCATGGTCGCGAGCATTAGACATGACACATCTAATGCATCATCTTGATGCTTCTTGTAAGCATCTTTGTCAGCTCGCGAGGCATTGGCAGGAGGTGCCTGAATGGGCGCTCCGGGACGTCTGACTTCCTTTCTTGGGTGAGAACAATTCTCAAGTTCCTGTACCAGTCCAGGAAATTTGCTCCATTGAGCTTGTCCTTCTCAAGGACGGATCGCAGAGAGAGAGTGTTCGTGTTTGTTGACATAGTAATCTACAACATACAATGCAGAGGATTAATATCATATTCCTTTTATCATTTAATTAGGCCTTTAATAAAATGATGCTCCCACTAAATTATAGGAATTTTGTAGAATCGAGTTATGGATGTGGTCAAACCACTTTTACTAGATTCATACAAACTAGCTATAATTCTTGCGGGACAAGATCCACATCATACTAAGCCTTGAGTTAGCTTTGGCTAAATCGCCCAAGACTTAGTACGATCGGTGGGTAACACATTACCGATTACATCTCTATGTAACTCTTGTTTATAGGATTAAGACCCACATTTACAAAAGACCTTGAGTTAGCTTTGGCTAAATCGCCCAAGATTTAGTGTAAATGCGATCTTAACCTATCTTTCCAACGATTGGAATATGCCTATAGTTCTACTCGATCCAATTGAGTTAACTAGTTTTGCTCAATCTAATTGAGCTTACTCTAACCCGAGTCGTGATAGGCGGGACCAAGATTGTCCCTCCGCACCCTACCAAGATAATATGCGTTGCTCTGCTTTGGCAGATTCAACAACAACAAATGATCGAGGTAGTGATGGGTATCAAGGCTCAGTAGGCATTTTCGAGTTGATTCGATTATGATCTAATCTAATCGTAATGTGTATCTTATACGCATTTAGGCCTTTATTATCCTATATTAGCATGCATCATATACATACATTAATTATTCTAGCATGCATCATATACATACAAGAAAATTAACCTAGCATGCATCATATACATACAAACATGTTTCTACTAGCATGCATCACATACATACAAGCAAAATCAATTAAATATACATATATATATATCAACATATATATATATCATTAAATGTGATATAGTCATGGCCCTACTACGATCTTCTCAAGCCAATGAGAAGATCGGACGGTCAACCTAAGGCTAGCGGCTTCTCCAAGCGCTTCCTTTGACCGCCATGTGTCGTCGTCACCCTTCTCGTAAGCTCGTTTTCATGTGGACTTTCCACCGCTCCATTTTTGTACATTACAAATACGAAACTCGAGTTACATTCGAGTCTAAAACTATTTACAACTAGAATATTAAAAGAATAGGTGCGACGCGCAGGTCGCAAACACTTTACAACACGCACAACCACAAAACGGCACGCAGGCCGTATTATGAATTACAACACACTTAATCCAATCCAATTGGGTTATTGGGCCATGACAATCACAGAATTATACATAATTCTAAATTATGTATTTTTACAGAAATTTCTATAATTTTTCCTAATTTATTTCGAATTTATGAGTCAACTCTCCGTAACGGTCCCGCTAAGCGGTTTCCGGGCGCGATCGCGGGACATGGCCCCTTTCGGGGATAGGGGCAGCGCCCTACCAAAAATAAACTTCGCGAGTGTCCCTACAATGATCTTACAGCGACTTAAGTCGCTGTCCCAAAAACCTAAAGCGAGAACTCGCCGATTGGGAGAGTTTTTCTCGACGGTTGAAGCCTACGAGTGTCCCAACACTCGTTGCTTCGACTCTACGAGAAAAATACCCAAAAATTCTATAAAATAAGAAAATTTACAGAAACATATAAATCTGTAATTTTTATATCTAATATAAAAACAACAAAAATGAAACACATACATGCTTCGCACGTGGCTCGATACCCTTTGTTGGGTTTCAGAACGCAAAAAACCATTTTGCGTTTATGAAACCTCGGAAGCCCGCCACGGATCCGCGAAGAAGTATTAAAACAAAAACATGTATGTGCTTGTATAAAAACCCTAGATCTACCTTAGATCTAAGAGATAAGATCATTACCTCGATGCGATGCTCTTCGCAAATCCCGCCGTCAAAAAAGTCCGCCGAACTCGAGAGTGTCAAGTGCACCTCTATGGTATCCACACAAGCAATAGGTGGAAGAAAACACACTTGAGTGTGCTAGCACTCCTAGGGTGTCTCGGCAAGATGAGGAAGGAGAGGGGGAGAGCTTGAGAGGAAAAGTTCCAAGGTTGAAGATGAAGTCAATTAGCCACCAAAAATCAATACTCCATCTAATAGAGTGGCCGGCCACTTCATGGAGGGGTTACATGCATGCATGTAACTCCCATGACCCTTGATCTCCTCATGATGTGGCATCAATGACAAAGTCAATGATGATGTGGAGCATCATCATTGGCGCCATGCCAAGTCATCACCATGACATGGCATTTGGTCAAGTCAAACTTGACCTTTCATCTTCCCTCTCAAGTCAAGTCAAACTTGACCTCTAATCTCCCATGGTTGATCAAATCTAACCACTTGACTCAAGTCAATTTAATTTAATGAATCTTTATTCATTAATTTAAATTGATTTGATGAATCAAATCTCAATTAGACTCATTCAACACTTGAATCAACTTGAGTCTAACTCAATTAGTCTAATTTGGATTACTCTTAATCCAATTTGGTTCATCCCATGAACCTAATCCTCATGGTTCATCATATGAACCTAATCTCCATCTAATTGCTCTTATGTGTGTGACCCTATAGGTTCTTGTAACGTTAGCAATGTCCCTAAACCGATTTAGGAACATAAGCAATGAGCGGTATCTAGCAACACATCATTGCTACCCAAGTTACAAGAATGTTGAGCTCCAACATCACCTTTGTGACTACTAATTGTGACTCTCACAATATGTGACAATGTCCCTCTATCCTTGACATCTAGATTGACCAATCGAGGCATAGACCGTGTCATCCTGACAATCTAAATCTTGAACTCCAAGTAGACTCACTTAATCAAATGAGCTCAATATCTCATATTGACTCATTTGGGCATGGCCATGCACTTCGTGGTCTCACTCTATCAAGAATATCGATGACACCCACTTCATATAGGAGGGAAATATCCCATCTACATCACTCACATCCCTCCGCATAATATATTACATAACCAGTAATCGCCTATAAAGTCCAACCATTTACGGGTGACGTTTGACGAAGCCAAAGTATGCAACTCCTTATGTAGGGAACCATGGTGACTTCAGGTCTAAGGACTAATAGTCATACTAATAGCCACATGAGAAAGTATATGACACTCATATAATGCTCCATGATACTTTCTCATGGCGGGTCATTCAGTATACATTCTCCAATGCATACCCATGTGTCAACTTGATATCTCATATCCATGACTTGTGAGATCAAGTCATCTTGTTGACCTACATGCTAGTCTCTACGCATTAACATTGTCCCTGAATGTTAATACTCGACCAGGAATGATTAAGAGTAGTGTTCTCTGTGCTTCGTTCGGTTACGTATTGCTCAATCGATTGATATAGATAGAACCGCTCGGGGCGTTATTATATTTAGTTATTTGGCACCAATACAAGTAAATATAATAACCATGCCTTTATAAATAGGAATATGATACAATAAAGTCCATACAACAATCATCATATGATTGGCTCTAGGGCTTTTACTAACATGAACTTCAGTTAAAAGTTAGGATTCACTTGTAGTCTAATATAAGTGTTAAGTGTGCAGGCTTAACAGGAAGTCCTAGTAAGTCGAGTTGACCAAATACTAGGCATGAATCTTGACAGATCAGGAGGATCGAACACCATGCATGAAGTCCAGATGGGCCGCGTGGACCGGACATTTGGCATGAAGACCGGTTGGGTCAGGAGACCGGACAATCTGTCACGCCCCGAGGGAGTCTCCACCAGACAAAAATCCGACAGTATCTCCCCTGTACGAGTGATAATATGAAACTTACATACAAGGCTTACACGGTCACTATACATCGGTCAACACGACCGGAACAAAAACTACACACGCATGTCATAAATAGGCCTCAGGCCATCAATCTAGGTAAATAGCAACAGTCTACTATATCTAGACTTACCCCTTCTTCCATCTGAGCAAGAATATACAACCAAACCAATCGAATAGTCCATAAGGACACAACAAATATCTCCAAACCTCCACAAGTACATAACCAAAACAAACACAAGTTCTACACACTTCATCTAGTTAAAAACCGAAACCATAAGACTAATAAAAATAAATCCATTTCGATGAGGGGGATTGGCAGCTGGACTCTCCTGGCAGTTTTATCCTGAAATAAATATAACGCAATGGGGTACGTTCAAAGAACTTAGCGGATAAAAGTCGATATGCATAGTAAGATATATCTAACAATAACAATCATGCCAGTACAGTCTCATATATAGGATATGCAAGAAAGAAATACAAAAGGACTGTACTTACCTGAATCTCCTATCCTGATATAGGAGCATGTGTCATACTAGCAGATATAAAGTCGTCAGACCAAATACAAATATGTAACCTGTATGCATGCAATCATATGCAACATCCAAGGCAGCAATCAAAATGCAGCAAACACAATACAAATGTTATCCATGCAAAATGCATGCGATGCAAATGACATGGTCACCCCTGATGCCAGTCAGCCGCCTCACACGCGATGGTGAAGCCGAGTGGGTAGGGCTATGACAACTGTGCACTCTGCCATCACTGCTCCTGAGTGACCGAGTGGACAGGATGTTGTCGGAGTACACCTATCCTCCTGCCCCAAACAGAGTGGGGGAGCAAAGCTCTCATCTCCCGGTGTCGTAGACCAGAGGAGGGATCCCTGTCCGCTACCACGCTGCCTCATCGCTACCCATGAGCGGACCAGCGGAGCCTGACAGAGCAACTGCACACACCATCCTGATGTACCACTAACCCATGAGCGATAGCGTGTGCAGATCATGTAACTGGCTGCGGGCTCAACTATAAAGGAACCCCGTCCAGCCAGCATGCAATCATGCAAGATGGTGCATGACTCTAAAGCATGTAAATCCAACTAAAATATATATCCGAATAATATGCACAACCAATAAATACATATCAATGATCCGAGTAAAACAGGGAAGATATAACTATAAACTGATCCAATGCATGTATCAAGTAGGCACAATAACATACTAGACATATAAACATAAAAAATTATTGCAAGCTATACTAACTAGCATATCAACATGACTATATCTAAGAGATAAGTCAAAATATCCGCCTGATAAAATGCCAGCAAAAAATGAAATCGTCACGACCGTGGACCTGCCTCGTGACCGAAACCTGCATACAACATAACTATTGTTAAGCACAAAAATGCAATCCACCGACAAATCGAATACTTATTCGATTTCTTACATAACCAATTAACCCAAAGGCTTAATACAATCTCGATCACCTTCCACCTAATATAACCGTCTTTTCGTCCAATTACTCGAATATAATTTCTCAACCCCTATCATCATGTGTACAACATCCAAACAAAACCTCACAGCTAACTCACCAAAAGTAGATCCATCCCACAACCCAAAAATTTATCCGAAATCAACAAAATATCATCCAACCATCCAAAATCAACCGAATAACACCAAAATTGTGCTTATTGGCCCTAGGATCCCACCGGTAGCCAATCCTTCCCCCAAATCAGATCCCCAACTCAATTTATAGCGGCTCAAACATTGTTCACAACCAACCTTGCACGACCACCTCCAACCCTAACCGCACGACGCCCCCAAATAGACCCTCACAACCCTATCAGACGACAACTTCCTTGCTGCCCTAAATCACTGCCCATGTATCACCACCCGACACCAATGCCCACCCTTGACCACCACAGCCCATACATCACTGAACAGAAAATAAACAAGACGAAAAACTAGGTATTTACCGGAAGCTCCACCCTCATCGGCGACACACACGGTGCTGACCCCTTCTTGTCGCGTCGTCCACCGGGATGTAGTAGAGGTGCTGGAAGTGGGACGCAAGGCCGGCGGCGTCGGGCTGCTGGCTGCGGACGCGAGGAAGAGAAGGCTCGGGCGCGAGGAAGGGTGAAGCAGCGGCGGAAGGCAGGCGTTTGTCGACGCTTGCTAAGGGATGATCGACCGCAGGGCTCTCGGGTGGCAAGTGGAGAGCGGCTTGTGCGGCGGTCAGAGGCGAGGAGTCGACGTGTGCAGCTGTGGACGGCGAGCGCACAGAGGGCGTTCAGGATGCTCGCCGCGTGCGAGCAACGCGCAGAGGCGGCGGCCGGTGCTGTGGGTGGCGACGCGAGGAAGAAGAAGAAATGATGGTGGCTAGCGGCGGTGGCTGCGGGTGCAACCGAGGGGGCAGAACGACGGCGATTCTGGCGGTTGAAGGCGGCGGTTGCGCGAGGTCGGGAGAAAGAAACCGATCTGCCGAAGAAAAATCGCGTGAAGAGGGAGTCGGGCACAAAGGGAAAGAAAAGGAGAAAAATCTAGGTTTTCTGTTTAGGTTAATACCATCTATTAACCCCTTTAAATAGACTCCACTGAAGCCTATTTATTTTATCCCCGTAATTATCTCGTACGAACTCCGTTTAAATCCAGAAAAATTCCAGAAAAATTCCTAAAATTCCCTAAAAATCCTGAAAAATTTCCAGGATTATTTTCTTAATTCTTTGGCCATTTAATTTTGATATTTTAAATTTTTTCCGTATTTAACACAATCGGTAAAAAGTCCATCTCGGTTAGGCAGATCGGACAGCTGGTAGAAGCCCTGGTGGGTCAGATTGGATGTCAAGAATGGTAAGTCCGACAGGTAGTCGGCAGGTAAGCCTCGAGTGAAGAGGTGAGGCTGAGTCCTCGGTAGGGGGACAAAGCTAGGCGTCGATCCGACGAAAAGTCCGTGTGGGACTTAGTAGTCGAGTTCGAGCAGTATTACTACTGCTATCATAATTCACATTATCTATTTTGTGCTAATCCTGTTTTGCAGGGACCAGTCGACTGAATGGATTCAAGTCGACTGAAGTCCAATCGACAGAAGATGTATCGATCAATACCTATTTGGCGAGGATCGACCAGATCAATCGGAGATCGTGCGACGCAGATGGAAAGAGCTTGAGTCGACTGAAGATGTTGAGTCGACTGATGAGAGGAATTTTCCGATGCAGAGTCGAGTGACGTGGAGTCGACTGAAGGGGATTCAGTCGACTGGAAGACCACGACTTCCATATCGACGGACTGATGTGGAGTCGACTGGAAGACATTCCAGTCGATTGGAAAGAGTTTATAAAAGTTGTGCTCGATCAGATCTATTAATCGAAATTCAGTCAACGTCGAAGTGCTGCCAAAATACTTACTCATCCACTACACTTTGACTCCACGATAAGACGTTCCTCCGACACTCTGTGACTACCTCTACGATTATTAAGTGTCGGTATAAAGTCTTGTAATCTCTTTACTTTATTGTTTCGCTTGTATACTTAATTCTCCGAGTGGGTGGTTTGTCACCTAACTCTATCATTTGTAAAAGCGAAACCCTCTGAAATCAAGAGCACTCGAGTCGGAGGGTATTTAGTGAATTGCCCATCGAGGTAGCTCGTGGTAGAGCTACGGGCCTTGGAGTAGCAACCCAGTCTGGGTTGTGAACCAAGTAAAATTTCTTGTGTTGTTAATTGTCTTTATATTCCGCTGTGTACGTTTATTAGTTTAAAATTATTAAATACCGAGATTTAACCCCCTCTCTCGGTTCACTCGATCCTACAATTGGTATTAGAGCGGGGGCGCTCCGAGTTGGTGAAACCACCATCGTGAGCATTTTTATTGCATTAGAATAATTTTTATTGCTTTAGTATAATTTTTATTGCTTTAGAATAATCTTTATTGCTTTAGAATAATTTTTATTGCGTTAGAATAATTTTTATTGTATTAAAATAATTTTTGTTGCTTTAAAAATAATTTTCTGCATTTAAAATAATTTTTTGTATTTAAAAATTATTTTCTGCATTTAAAAATAATTTTCTACATTTAAAAATAATTTTTTGCATTTAAAATAATTTTCTGTATTTAAAAATTATTTTTTGTATTTAAAAAATATTTTCCATATTTTAAAATAATTTTCTACATTTAAAATAATTTTCTGTATTTAAAAATCATTTTTTGCATTTAAAAATAATTTTTTATATTTAAAATAATTTTCTGTATTTAAAAATAATTTTATGTATTTAAAAATAATTTTCTACATTTAAAATCATTTTCTGCATATTTAAATTTATAAAAAACATTCTTTGCATATTTAAATTTGTAAAAAAAAAATCATTTTCTGTATATTTAAATTGCTAAAAATAGTTTTTCAGCATTTAGATAATTTAGAATATTTTTTCAGCATTTAAAAAATTGCTAAAAATAGTTTTTAAGCATTTAGATAATTTAGAATATTTTTTCAGCATTTAAAAAATTGATAAAAATAGTTTTTCAGCATTTAGATAATTTAGAATATTTTTTCTACATATTAGGAAAGCATTTATTAATTTTCTACATTTAGAATATTTTTCATTAATTATTCCATTTAGAATTATTTAATTTTAATAACTCTAGGAATATTTTGGAAAAATAAAAATGTCACATTTAGAGGGTCTAAACAACGTTCGCCCTCTTCTTTTTAACGGAGAGGATTTTCCTTCTTGGAAGAGGCGAATGGAGTATTTTTTGAAAACCGACCTAGAGGTCTGGTTCTCGATTAGGAAAGGGTTCGTAGCTCCGGTAGATGACTCGGGTGAGTTGTTAGATCCGGAGAAATGGACCGCAAACTTTAGGAAAAAGGCTCAAGTAAATTACAAGGCTTTAAACACCTTGCAATGTGGACTTACAAATGATGAGCTAAGTCGAGTTGGGCCGGTTCAAAATGCTAAAGAATTATGAGACAAATTAATTAAATTGCACGAACAGGCTAACTTGAGTCATCCCGAGGATGATTTAGTTTTGATGGCGAGAGCAGAACAAAAGGGAAAAAATCCAAATCGAGAAAAAGAAAAAGGAAGAAAGCATCAAGGCAAATTTGGTCAAGTCATCATCGGAAGAGTCGGACGTGGAAATATCTAAGACATGCTTCGTAGCACTCATGGCAGATGACGAGTCCGAAGCCGAATCAAGACATGAGTCCAAGTCCGAGTCCGAGAGAAGCCACAGATCCGCATCCGTTTCCGAAGGTTCTGACGAGGTAACTTCTCATCTAGAAGATAAATTGTATAATATTATTGCATTCTTAGGTAGGAAACTAGCCAAGTCCGAGAATCGAGTCGACTCGCTTCTTGAGGAAGTCCAAGTACTTAAGGAGCAAGTCAACTCGAAGACTTCGACTTGCCAAATTAAAGATAGAGACTCAACTCGAGTTGCAAAGCTTGAGGAAGAGAACTCGGTTCTAAAAAGGCAAGTAGAAGATCTAACCGGATTGTTGGAAAGATTCACTTCGGGCTCCAAGTATCTCAACATGATGCTTGGGTCTCAACGAGCCATGTACAATAAGTCCGGACTCGGATACAAGGCTAAGGACACAAACAGATCATACATGTCCTTGTTTAATAGAAATGCTAAGGGTCGAGTCCAAGCTTGGGTTCCTAAGACTAGCTTAGTCAATCAAGTTGGACCAAGTCAATTTTGGGTTCCCAAGATTCAAGCTCACTTAGTGAACAAAATGTTGGATCGAAGCGGATCGCTAGAGGGGGGAGGGGTGAATAGCGATAAAACCCTTTTTTTTGTTCGTTCGTTAAAATCCGAGTAGATAAGTAATTGCAGCGGAAAGATAAGCAATAAATAAAGGAGACAAATATTTTTACTTGATTCGTAGCCTTCGGCTACTATTCCAAGGCCCTAGTGGTCCTTGACCACGTACGGAGGGCAAAAACACTAAAGAACTCCTCCTCGTTAGAGGTAGGAGTTGATCGATACAAATAAAAACAAAGCTTGAGGTAGAGGGACACTCCCCCTCTCCTCGTTACGATAAAAGCTCCGAGAAATTGCAGTAATGAACTGAAATAAAAGATTAAACCGACGTTACAAAAAGAAAGCAATCAAGACCTAGACGTCGGAGAGGAAGCACTTCGTTGTTAGAAAGTTGCAGCTTGGCGGAGGCTTTTGGAAGCTTAGAATTGATGAAGAAACCCTAAGATTGACCCTCCTTTTATAGCCTTTGAGCCCCTTTCCGAGAGGAACTTCACCCAATAGAGTTTTGGCACATGGCTCCTTGAAAAATGGTGATAAGGCTTGACTCCTCGAGGCTGATCCTTGACCATCAGTCGACTGATGGCCATCATCAGTCGACTGATGGTAGCATAAGTCGAATGCTGACCTCAGGCAGTCGACTGTTGGACGGCAGTTGAGTCCTCCAAGCTGGCAGTCGACTGATGCTAGCTGCAAGGCAAAGTTAGCTTAACAAAAACATTAATTCGACGGCCTCCGACCATCCGATCTCGACCTAGACCACCTATAGGATGTCTTTGGTTGGATCTACACCTAAGATCATCCCCGTAAAGAGGTTACGACCTCACTTACTCTCGCACACACACGAGCTTACCTGGATACTTACTGTGTTGCTTTCGCTTCAGACCTTCCACTTGATTCCTTCGGCTCCCTCCGAAGTCACTCGAGTGTCGCCCGACCACCGCGGCTTCCTCCGAGTGTCGCTAGCCTTCAGCTCCAGTTATAGCAATTTTCTGCACACTCGATTCAACTCGTGAGATAACGATATGAGCTTAACTTTGTATCATTTGCTATAATCAAAACTCAGGTTCGACTTAGGTGCTTACTGCACTAACAATCTCCTCCTTTTTTATTTATTACAAATCCACATACAAAGTTAAGAAAAATAAATTAAGTGCATTAAGCAAAATGAGTATGAGATATGCATGAATAAACAGGAGTATATAAAAACTCTTTTTCAAGTGCTCCCCCTTGAGGAATCCTCCCCCTTGACCGAGGGTGAGTACTTGAGAAAGAGTTTTAACTCTCCCCCTTGATGTTTGCTACTAAAAAAGAATTAAGTAACCTAAATTACTTAATATTGGCCATAGTATTTAAAATAAGTTTTAAGTTAAGAAATCAAAAAATTGATTTCTTAACCTTGGCCTTTACTTCCATTTTGTTAACAAGTTAACTAAATGTGTTTAAGTTAGGAATTCTCTTAACTTGGCATTTACTTCCTTTTAAGTAAATTTTTAAAACTTAAAGTTAAGTAAACATTTACTTAACTTTTGGCCATGAAAATTTTTGATCCCTTACCTTTGGCCTTTTTCTCCCCCTTTTGCCATATATCGAAAAGTGGAAGGGTGTGTGAAAAATAAGTATTAAATTTAAAGTCCAAGCATGTTCCACATTATTTTGAAAATAATATACTGAAAATAAGCTCATCTATAAAATGTTCGACTCATATTTGGCTTGATTGATATGAAAGATCAATCAGTCCTGGTCAGAGTCGGTTAGTATGTATGATTATACTCCGTGGTTCATGGCGATGCACTAGCTCTACATCTGGAACCAGGAGTAAGGTCCTAACATCTCACGCCCATCTACGTGGCTAAGTACACAAACACATTAGTCCTATGTGTTGTGAGATGTATTGACTCCTTAAATCTATAGGTGCATGATATCTAAGGTATGTCCTATACTAGTTCCATGAAAAATGAAAAGTAAGAAATAATAGTAATATAATTTGCAAAGTCCTATTCTACTACGCACATGCCCAATTTTCTTCTTAACAAACTAAATTCGGCTTCAGGTAAGAGTTTAGTAAATAGGTCTGCCAAGTTAGACTTCGATTCGACATATTCGAGTTGTATGGCTCCATTGGCCACATGTTCTCGAATGAAATGGTGTTTGACCTCTATATGTTTGGTCCTAGAGTGACATATCGGATTCTTAGTAAGATTAATTGAACTAATGTTATCTACGTGAAGTTTAGTATTTGTAAAGTCTAACTTAAAGTCGCGGAGAGTGTGCTTCATCCAAAGAAGCTGAGTGACACACTCACCCATCGCGATGTATTCGGCTTCGGTGGTAGATAAGGCAACACAGTGTTGCTTCCTACTGCACCAACTCACTAGACTCGAGCCGAGAAGTTGACAACAACCACTCGTACTCTTTCTATCGAGCTTACTACCGGCATAGTCCGAATCGGAGTAGCCGGTTAGTTCGAACTCGGTAGATCTAGGGTACCAAATACCGACATTAAGTGTACTCTTTAGATATCTAAGGATACGCTTGACTAGAGTTAGGTGAGACTCCTTGGCACAGGTTTGGAACCTTGCGCACATACTTACTGCAAATAGGATATCAGGTCGGCTCGCAGTTAAGTAAAGGAGACTCCCTATTATGCTCCTATAGTATTTTAAATCAATTGAGTTTCCGATTAAATCTTCTTCTATATTCACATTAGTTGTCATTGGGGTATTAATAATTTTAGCGTCTTACATTCCAAAGTGTTTGATTAATTCCCTAGTATATTTGCGTTGATGTAGGTATATTCCATCTTTAGTTTGTTTAATTTGTAGACCTAAAACGAAGCTTAACTCGCCTACTAAATTCATTTCAAATTCACTTTCCATAAGTGAAATGAACTCATTTAGTAGGATTGAGTTGGTGGTTCCAAAAATAATATCATCTACGTAGATTTGGGCTATGAATATGTCTTTACCTAAGGTTTTTACGAAAAGAGTTGGGTCAACTACACCTTGGTTAAAACCTTTGGACTTAAGATAAATCGAAAGTCTCTCGTACCAAGCTCGAGGAGCTTGTTTAAGTCCATAGAGAGCTTTCTTTAACCTAAGAACATGGTCAGGTTTGTCTAAACTTTCGAAACTGGGGGGTTGACTAACATAAACTTCTTCTCCATTTAAGAACGTAGATTTCACATCCATTTGAAACAACTTAAATCCTCGATGTGCTGCATACGCTAATAGCATTCGAATGGACTCTAATCTAGCTACTGGGGCATATGTCTCGTCGTAATCTAAACCTTCGACTTGACTAAACCCTTTAGCGACTAGTCTAGCTTTATTTCTAACCACTTCACCTTTATCATCAAGTTTATTTCTAAACACCCACCTTGTTCCAATGATTGTTTTATCTTTAGGTGGTGGTACTAATTCCCATACTTCGTTCCTAGTGAATTGAGCCAACTCTTCTTGCATTGCAATAATCCAATCGAGATCAAGAAGAGCTTGGTCAATAGTCTTGGGTTCAAATTTGGAAATTAAGGAGATTTGACTAAGGTTTCTGTATGAGGCTCTAGTTCGAACTCCTATACTTGGATCACCTATCACTTGGTCGATAGGATGATTTGTTTGAGTCCTAGTTGGATTTGGGTTTGAGTCTACAACTTGATCAATAGGATGACTCGTTTGAGTTCTAGTTTGGTTAGAGTCATCTATCACTTGGTGACTTGGTTGACTTAGATTAGGATTAACACTAGACCTGATTTCCGAATCAGAGTTAGGTCTAGTATGAATCGGCTCGCTAATTGGGGTTGCCGGGGGTTTTGTAGGTTCGTGTCCTTCAACAAATACTACATTAATAGTCTCTTCGACTCTAAGGGTGTCATGGTTATATACTCTATAAGCTCTACTCGTAGTCGAGTATCCTAGAAAGATTCCGGTCGTGGTTTTGGATGTAAATTTCCCTAGGTAATCCTTAGTGTTTAGGATATGTACCTTACACCCAAATACCCTAAAATACTTGATGTTAGGTATTTTATCGTGATAAATCTCGTATGAGGTCTTAAGGTGCCTCTTTACCATAAGGATCCTATTTTGGACATAGCATGCCGTACTCACGGCTTCCGCCCAAAACCTATCGGGTAGGTTATACTCGTTTAACATTGTCCTAGCAGCTTCTTGTAGGGTTCTATTTTTGCATTCTACTAGACCATTTTGTTGTGGAGTTCTAGGACAAGAGAATTCATGGTGGTATCCATTTAGGTTACAAAATTCTGTAAACCTATGGTTCTCGAATTCACCACCATGATCAGTCCTAAGTCTTTTGATTTTAATGCTTTGTTGATTTTCTATTAATTTAAATAGGTTGATTAATTGATCTAGGGTATCACTTTTGTGTTTGATGAACCTAACCTAAGTAAATCTAGAATAGTCATCAATTATAACCAAGCAAAATTTACTTCCATTAAGTGACTTAGCTTTGTGTGAATCAAGTAGATCCATGTGCAGGAGCTCAAGCACATTTTTGGTTCGTTCTTGATTAGTTAGTTGATGTTGTGTCCTAGATTGTTTACCTTGTTGACAAACATTACATATTTTATTATCCAAGTTATTGAGGTTAGGCAAACCTCTGACTAAGTCACTCTGACTCATCTTGTGGATGAGTCTTGGGTGTGAGTGACCGAGTCGTCGGTGCCACAACCATGATTCCTCTTGCCGTGTCATAAGACACTTAGTTGAGGAGTTAGTTAAGTTAATAGTGTAAATATTGTTATTTCTAGTTCCCTTAAGAATTGTTTTAGAAGTTTCATTTGTATTAATTACGCATTCATTTTCTAGAAATATGACCTTATAGTTATTATCACACAATTGGCTTACACTAAGTAAATTATATTGAAAATTTTCTACTAATAAAATATTTTGAATAACAAAATTTGAGTTAAGCTCAATATCACCTGATCCGATGATTTTGAGCTTGCCGTTATTTCCGAAGGCTACCGATCCTTGTCGTTTGAATCGAAGCTTCGAAAACTTGAGTTGATCCCCGGTCATGTGTCGGGAGCAACCACTGTCCAACATCCATTGATCCTACACGCAAGGTAGTTGGATCGGATATTGGATTTATTAAAGATTGGTTGAAAATTATTAACCTAAATCATCTCACCCATGTCTACATGATCAAATACGTTAACCCTATATGTTCTTGTGAGATGACTTCCAATTTTACTCAATTTAAATTTAATGACTTAAACATTTGTCAACCTTGCATTAGATTCAGATTTGACCTTAGGCTCATCAAGTCACCTTTTCAAGATCATGGCTTCTAGGTCGTGGCGAGGCACAGATGCCTTCTTTGATCGGAACAATGACCACTTCCTTAGACAAAGCCATTTTCAAGAAAATAGAGACTTGACTTACCTAAGACCACTTCCTGGTCTAACTAGTCTAGGATACGGCGAGGTAGCTTCAGCTAGTTCCGCTCGGTCAAGTGCACAGAACTAGATACTCCTTATCTAGCCCGAATACACAAGACTCCGCTTTCTTAGCGTACTATCATCTCGCCGCGTCCTGGTACTATGTTATCAAGTATTGATGAGTTATAGTCCTATCTAACCATTCTAAAAAGGAAAATCAAACTAAATAAAAACCTAAGCATGCAATTTCTAGGTTAAAACACAAACAAGTTTCGTACTAGCTCCCCCTGGACCGTTGAATCGATTCGGTCTCTCCACATAGTGGATTTGGTCCTTGGGAACCCAGTACTGGTTTGATCCTAAGTTTGAAATTAAGGTGGTCTTAGGGACCCATGCTTGGACACATTTTTTATGTCGACTTACAATCGACATATACGACTTGTTGGTTGTATTTGAGCTAAACCCTAGCCCAGCCTTGTTGTACACGACCCTTTGCGATCCAAGTAAGAGGTCAAGTCCTTTGGATCCCAAAGTAAACCTTTCCAACGTATTCCTAAGATCTTCGACTTGACTCTTCAAGAGTGAGTTCTCAACTTCGAGTTTTTCAACCCGAGTTGAGTCCTCCTCTTGAACTCGACTAGTCGAAGAGGTTAGGGAGACCTCGTGTTTGAGGAGTTTAACTTCCTCAACCAGGGTCTCGACCTTGGACTCGGACTTAGCTAACTTTCTAGTTAAAAACTTAATTGCACTATAAAGTGTACTAATGAGAGACCTGTTGGTGCAATCGGCCCAGGTCACGATTGACCAGACTCGAGTTTGACTCGAGTGATGTTTTGATGTTTGACAAAGGGATTTGACAAAGTGGTTTGGCATTGATGTTTGACATTAATGTCGGTTAATATGTTGGGGAGATTGTTGGAGCAATCGACCCGGGTCATGTTTGACCGGACTCGAGTTTGACTCGAGGAAGACCTTAATGGTTGACTAGGGTTGACCATGTGATTTTGGAAAGTCCAAGCATGAGTCTTGGCAAGGTAAAGTCCAAGTCATGGGTACTTGGCATGGAAAGTCCAAGTGGGACACTTGGCAATTGGGAAGGTCCAAGTCTTGTGTACTTGGCATGAGAAGTCCAAGCATGGGTCTTGGCAAATGAGAAGTCCAAGCATGGGTCTTGGCAAATGGAAAGTCCAAGCATGGGTCTTGGCATGGAAAGTCCAACATGGGTTGGCAAGGGAAAGTCCAAGCTTGAGTCTTGGCATTTGGAAGTCCAAGGGGATTGATATTGGCAGCGTAAAGTCCAAGCGGAGTCTTGGCGGCGTAAGTCCAATGTGCCTTGGCGGTGTAGACACCGTTAGCATGACATAGCCGAGGGAAGCACCTGGAGGCTAGCGCGATGGATGAACAAGTCATGGATGACTCGGAGGGATCCGAGAGACGTGAGGCTGATGGAGGTGGCTAGAAGGCTTAGGTCTAGGCTAAGGGTGGTCTAGCAAGTATGGGGACACCATACTTGGGTTAAAACCTCATTGTTGAGGTTGACAGTCGACTGCTGGGTTGGATCAGTCGTTTGGGCTTCATTTGTAGGCAAACAGAGGCGAGGCACGCTCGACCAGCGCCTCGACTGGAGGCAATCGAGGCGGCGCCTCGACTCAACTCGACTCGACGGTCTGGAAGGAGGCTCAAAGGCGAGGTGCGCTCGACCAGCGCCTCGTCTGGAGGTACAGTCGAGGCGGCGCCTCAACTGGAGGACGCGACTAGCGCCTCGACTTGTTCCAACAGGTATGAAAACGATGACACAGAAGCAAGGTGGCTCGACTGGCGCCTCCACTGGGGTCTCAGTCGAGGCGGTGCCTCGACTGGTGTCGGCGATCGCTAAGGGACTAAGTCGATTGCTAGTTCACCGTGAGCCGCACGAATGCTCGTGGCCATAGGCCGATCGACTATGCGGCTGGCAGTCGACTGCCAATGTTGGCAGTCGACTGCCAAGAGATCCGTTGGAGTTTTTCCAGCGTGGATCGAGCCGTTGTCTCACGACAACAGTGGCATCAGTCGACTGGTGACTTATGGCAGTCGACTGATAGGCGGAAATCCAGGTCGCGCGCAAGGATAAAAGGAGCTCGACGAGAGGATTTTTGGCAATGGTTTTTTGAGCATCTTTGGGGCGATTTGTTGCTGCAAATCAGAGTCTCCAAGGCCACTCTTCAAGCAACCAAAAGCAAGCAATCCAAAGCATTTGTAAAGTGTTTTCTTTACTTGTATTGCATTATTCTTCATTGTATTTGCTTGTTGCTTTTAGATTATTGTTGTAATCTATTGTAAGAGGTTTCTCCACCTCCGACTTGTGTCGAGAAGGAGTATTTGTGATTAGTGAGTGCGTGTGCATCACTAGGGCTCTTTAGAGCTCGATCCGTGGAGTAGGAACCGTTCGGTTCCGAACCACGTTATATCATGCGTGTTGTGATTGTATCTTGTGTTTGTATTTGTTATTGTTTATTCCGCTGCGTACTAACAAGATTGTAGACAAGCAACGCGAACGAATTCCATCTACGTACGAATTCAACGCTATTCACCCCCCTCTAGCGCCGTCAAATCTCCAACAAGTGGTATCAGAGCAAGGTTGATCTTCAACGGATTAACAACCGGGAGCAAGACGCTAGAGGGTAAAAGATGGAAGTCCAAGATCAATTAGGTTGGGACATCAACACACCGGTGCCCTACACCCTATACGGACGAGAAGGATTCAATTCTTGGAAGGGAAGAATTGAGGATTTTATTATGATGAGAGACTTTGAGGAATGGTCCATTTTGATGGATGGATTTGAATATCCAAGAGGACCAAGAGGTGGATTCCTCAAAAAGAAGAGATGGACCGAAGAGCAAGTTCAAGCATCCGAGAAAAATGATAAGGTGATAAAATTTTTAATTGATTTAATGCCTAACAATGTCTTGTGTATGTTAGGTAATTATGTAGATGCTAAAGAGTTATGGAGCCAAGTGGCAAAGCTCCATGAAAACTCATCATCGGTCCAAGAAGAAGAAGAAGAAGAGGAGTGCTCACCCTCTCAAGCTCAAGAAAGTACACCGTCATCCAAGAGCTTGAGGATTCGGAGGTTGATAGGAAATCAATATCCGGATCGGAAGAGGTGGAGGAAGTGGAAGAAGCATCCACTTCTAGGATTGAGGAGGAGATTAGGGCATCCTCGATACCGGAGCAACAAGAAGAACCATCTACATCCGGTAGAGAGGAAGAGCAAGCTCAAGAATCCACTCCGACCACCACAACCACCCTAGGTAACTCAAGCATGTCAATTAATAATAAAATGAATATTATATGCTTTGAGTGTAGGGAGAAAGGACACTACAAGAATAAGTGTCCTAAACGGGTTAAGAAGACTCCACCCGTGCCAAAAGTCAAGAAGACCGGTGCCTCAATGAAAAAGAGCAAGGAGCAAGTGATTTTCTTCAAATGCCGACTACCGGGTCATTACCGGAGTCAATGCCCGAAGGGGGAGAAGAAGGGGCAAAGGGGAGCATCACAAGTAGGGGGAGCTACTAAGGCTAACCCTAAGGTATATTTAAATAATGCACCTTCTAAATTTAAAAGTCAAAAGCATGCTAGAAATATTAATTCTCTTGCAATTCACCATGAAAAGCATGCTAGAGATAAATATTTTTGCTTAGGAGCCAAGAGGGTAAATTTTTCAAGAAAGGAGAAATTTGGGACTAATGTCCCTAGAAAAACTCTTCCTAAGGAAAGCATTAGGAAAATAGAAAACCACTTAGACATTAACCCTAAGAAGGGTAGGCATATGCCTAGAGAAAATGGTAATGCCCAAAAACTTAATCAAAAATCAATTGGGCAATTAGAGGTTGAAAATCAAGTCTTGAGGTCAAGGCTTGAAAAACTTGAAAAGACCCTAAATAAGATACAAAATCAATTTAAAGGGTCTAGTGGTCAAAAGCAAGGGTCCAAAAGTCAAAGTCAACACCTAGGACCTAAGAGTCAAAAGTCAACCAAGGGCAAGCAAGGTTTGGGTCACAAACCTAAGCCTAAAGTGGCTTATCATAGTGTTCCATTTGACTATGGAACACAAACTAGGTCTAGGAAGACCAAGGTCAATAGGGAAGTCATCCCTAGAGTTGACCAAAGGGTGTGCCTAGTGGCTAAGGTTTCTAGGAAACCTAGGGTGGCCACTAAGAAGGTTGCAAGGGGAGTTACCCCTAGAGTCAACCTAGGTAAGACCAAAATGACCAAGGCTAACAAGCCTAGGAGGGTCATTAGGAAGGTATCTAGGGAGGTTATCTCTAAGGAATACCTAATTAACCATAGGAGCTCAAATCGGTTTTGGGTTCCTAAGAGCGTGATTGATTCACGTTAGGTGGGTTTAGGATGTGCCAACCTTGAGTGGATGGGTAGTTAACTCAACCATGATAAAGCTGGCATTTTAGGTTATTTTCAAGGTTATGGATACCTTGGAAATAGGGTGGAATTATAATCCTAAAAGATTTTAGGATGTGCCAATATTAGTTATGAAGTTTGATAAAATGATCAAATTGGCACAATTAGGGTTTAGAGTGTTAGTGTGCCATTTTGGGTTTTTGGCACACTAGGGAGATTAAGGTTAATATGACAAAATATATCTAACTATATCAAATGACAATTAATATTAAAATTTTTGGTATTACTATACCTATATATTTTATATGCCATGGTTTGATTGCCATATGCCATGTCATGACATCATGCCTATTTCTATGATTTTATATGTCATGTTCATGTTTAGGATTAAGGTTTCAAATGTCATGTGCTTTTAGATTTCATCTTATGCCATGACATCATGATTATGAGCATATGCTTATTTATAACATTTCTAATGCCATAATCATTCATGCATTTAAGACAATTTGGTTGAAATTGAATTAAGGACTATGGCATGACTTGAAGTCCCATTTATAAGGGAATCAAGTAGGGTTGCCTTAGAGAATGCATGAAACCTTAGATTAGGATGAACAAAACCCACATCTCACATCCAATTGACATGTATGTGTATTTATACACCCTAGATACATGTGAGATGCTAGGATATGAGTTAAGTTCAAGGTGCATAGTTTTGCATCTAGATGAACTAAAACTCATCTAATTTCAAATGTGGATAATTGGGAGAGCATGTGTACAAGTCATGTACATAGAGCCCAAGGAATATGATCCAAAATAAGGTTTTGAAAACATTTTAAAATCATTTTGAAAAACCTTGGTGAAGTCTATCTTTTGATAGCAATCACCATTGATAAAGTTGATACAAAATAGGGCCAAAACATTGAAAATTTCAATGGTTTTGAGTTTTGTATCAAACTCACTATTTTATGGGTAAAATAATTTTTAAATATTTTTCACCCATTGTATGTGTCATAAGTATTATACGTATGAATTTTCATGATTTTTCGAATTATGTATAATTATTTATGAATTTTCAAAATTCATTTCTGATAGCTGAAAATCGAGATTTTGATTATCGATCGCCTATACAATGGCGATCGGTGATAATGATGTGATGATTCGGTTTGTTTAGCCCATTTTCAGCCATGGTAAAGGTCCCTAACCGCTTCTAACCCTAGGATATGCTTTGGGGAGCATTATAAAGGGTGAAAATCCATTGGATATGGATTAGGAGCTGTGTTAGGTCAAAGTATTAAATTTAGGGTGAGTGAAAGTTCTATGTTGAACTTAGAACCTTAATTTTGATGGTTTAGAGTTCCTATTGGCTTAGGGGCTTCCCAAGGACATTGTTGGTGCAATGGTCATGGGGGAGCAAGCCTTTAGGGGGAGTTATCCATCTTGGGATGATGGATGTGTTTCTCTTCTTGAAGGGGGAGAAGTTATTGGGAGAGTATCATCAATTGGGAAAATTGATGGGTTTTTCATACCCAATTTGGAAATTGGGAGAGAGTATAGGATTGTCTCTCTTGAGTGATATGTGAATTATCACTAGGAAGATGGTAGGCATCCTAGGTATTTATTTTTGGATCAAGGGGGAGATTGTAAGATCTCATTGGGACATGAGACATTGACCTCCTTGAAGAGAAAACCTTTTTGATGTTAGTCAAAAAGGGGGAGAATGTTTGGGGGAGAACATTTGGAGAGTGTTTACCAATTTGGGATAATTGGTAAGGGATTTGAGTTAGTGGTCTAACTCAGATGATTTGTTTGGTTTTTGTCAAACATCAAAAGGGGAGATTGTTGGTGCAATCGCCTGTGTCACGACAATTTGACTCGAGTGATATTTTGATGTTTGACAAAGTGGTTTGGCATTGATGTTTGACATTAATGTCGGTTAATATGTTGGGGAGATTGTTGGAGCAATCGACCCGGGTCATGTTTGACCGGACTCGAGTTTGACTCGAGGAAGACCTTAATGGTTGACTAGGGTTGACCATGTGATTTTGGAAAGTCCAAGCATGAGTCTTGGCAAGGTAAAGTCCAAGTCATGGGTACTTGGCATGGAAAGTCCAAGTGGGACACTTGGCAATTGGGAAGGTCCAAGTCTTGTGTACTTGGCATGAGAAGTCCAAGCATGGGTCTTGGCAAATGAGAAGTCCAAGCATGGGTCTTGGCAAATGGAAAGTCCAAGCATGGGTCTTGGCATGGAAAGTCCAACATGGGTTGGCAAGGGAAAGTCCAAGCTTGAGTCTTGGCATTTGGAAGTCCAAGGGGATTGATATTGGCAGCGTAAAGTCCAAGCGGAGTCTTGGCGGCGTAAGTCCAATGTGCCTTGGCGGTGTAGACACCGTTAGCATGACATAGCCGAGGGAAGCACCTGGAGGCTCGCGCGATGAATGAACAAGTCATGGATGACTTGGAGGGATCCGAGAGGCGTGAGGCTGATGGAGGTGGCTAGAAGGCTTAGGTCTAGGCTAAGGGTGGTCTAGCAAGTATGGGGACACCATACTTGGGTTAAAACCTCATTGTTGAGGTTGACTGACTGGGTTGGATCAGTCGTTTGGGCTTCATTTGTAGGCAAACAGAGGCGAGGCACGCTCGATCAGCGCCTCGACTGGAGGCAATCGAGGCGGCGCCTCGACTCAACTCGACACGACGGTCTGGAAGGAGGCTTAAAGGCGAGGTGCGCTCGACCGGCGTCGAGGTACAATCAGGCGGCGCTCAATCGAGGACGCGACGCTAGCGCCTCGACTCCAACAGGTATGAAAACGACGCACGTATGGCGTGGCTCGACCGACGCTCAATCATCGGGTCTCGCCGAGGCGCGCCGATCGGTCGATCGATAGCGATCGCTAAGGGATGGAAGTCGATCGCTAGTTCACCGCGAGCACGTATATTCAGAAGCCGATCGGGCCGACTACGCCGGGCATCGACTACCAATGTTGGCAGTCGACTGCCAAGAGATCCGTTGGAGTTTTTCCAGCGTGGATCGAGCCGTTGTCTCACGACAACAGTGACATCAGTCGACCGGTGACTTATGACAGTCGATTGATAGGCGGAAATCCAGGTCGCGCGCAAGGATAAAAGGAGCTCGACGAGAGGATTTTTGGCAATGATTTTTTGAGCATCTTTGGGGCGATTTGTTGCTGCAAATCAGAGTCTCCAAGGCCACTCTTCAAGCAACCAAAAGCAAGCAATCCAAAGCATTTGTAAAGTGTTTTCTTTACTTGTATTGCATTATTCTTCATTGTATTTGCTTGTTGCTTTTAGATTATTGTTGTAATCTATTGTAAGAGGTTTCTCCACCTCCGACTTGTGTCGAGAAGGAGTATTTGTGATTAGTGAGTGCGTGTGCATCACTAGGGCTCTTTAGAGCTCGATCCGTGGAGTAGGAACCGTTCGGTTCCGAACCACGTTATATCGTGCGTGTTGTGATTGTATCTTGTGTTTGTATTTGTTATTGTTTATTCCGCTGCGTACTAACAAGATTGTAGACAAGCAACACGAACGAATTCCATCTACGTACGAATTCAACGCTATTCACCCCCCCTCTAGCGCCGTCAAATCTCCAACAAGTGGTATCAGAGCAAGGTTGCTCTTCAACGGATTAACAACCGGGAGCAAGACGCTAGAGGGTAAAAGATGGAAGTCCAAGATCAATTAGGTTGGGACAACACACCGGTGCCCTACACCCTATACGGATGAGAAGGATTCAATTCTTGGAAGGGAAGAATTGAGGATTTTATTATGATGAGAGACTTTGAGGAATGGTCCATTTTGATGGATGGATTTGAATATCCAAGAGGACCAAGAGGTGGATTCCTCAAAAAGAAGAGATGGACCGAACAGCAAGTTTAAGCATCCGAGAAAAATGATAAGATGATAAAATTTTTAATTGATTTAATGCCTAACAATGTCTTGTGTATGTTAGGTAATTATGTAGATGCTAAAGAGTTATGGAGCCAAGTGGCAAAGCTCCATGAAAACTCATCATCGGTCCAAGAAGAAGAAGAAGAAGAGGAGTGCTCACCCTCTCAAGCTCAAGAAAGTACACCGTCATCCCAAGAGCTTGAGGATTCGGAGGTTGATAGGGAATCAACATCCAGATCGGAAGAGGTGGAGGAAGTGGAAGAAGCATCCACTTCTAGGATTGAGGAGGAGATTAGGGCATCCTCGATACCGGAGCAACAAGAAGAACCATCTACATCCGGTAGAGAGGAAGAGAACCCTAGGTAACTCAAGCATGTAAATTAATAATAAAATGAATATTATATGCTTTGAGTGTAGGGAGAAAGGACACTACAAGAATAAGTGTCCTAAACGGGTTAAGAAGACTCCACCCGTGCCAAAAGTCAAGGAGACCGGTGCCTCAATGAAAAAGAGCAAGGAGCAAGTGATTTGCTTCAAATGCCGACTACCGGGTCATTACCGGAGTCAATGCCCGAAGGGGGAG
The DNA here is from genome assembly GCA_025175895.1 of Wurfbainia villosa. Taxonomy (NCBI): domain Eukaryota; kingdom Viridiplantae; phylum Streptophyta; class Magnoliopsida; order Zingiberales; family Zingiberaceae; genus Wurfbainia; species Wurfbainia villosa. The sequence goes on along the minus strand of CM045995.1, from coordinate 109,079,145 downwards.
AAGAAGGGGCAAAGGGGAGCATCACAAGTAGGGGGAGCTACTAAGGCTAACCCTAAGGTATATTTAAATAATGCACCTTCTAAATTTAAAAGTCAAAAGCATGCTAGAAATATTAATTCTCTTGCAATTCACCATGAAAAGCATGCTAGAGATAAATATTTTTGCTTAGGAGCCAAGAGGGTAAATTTTTCAAGAAAGGAGAAATTTGGGACTAATGTCCCTAGAAAAACTCTTCCTAAGGAAAGCATTAGGAAAATAGAAAACCACTTAGGCATTAACCCTAAGAAGGGTAGGCATATGCCTAGAGAAAATGGTAATGCCCAAAAACTTAATCAAAAATCAATTGGGCAATTAGAGGTTGAAAATCAAGTCTTGAGGTCAAGGCTTGAAAAACTTGAAAAGACCCTAAATAAGATACAAAATCAATTTAAAGGGTCTAGTGGTCAAAATCAAGGGTCCAAAAGTCAAAGTCAACACCTAGGACCTAAGAGTCAAAAGTCAACCAAGGGCAAACAAGGTTTGGGTCACAAACCTAAGCCTAAAGTGGCTTATCATAGTATTTTATTTGACTATGGAACACAAACTAGGTCTAGGAAGACCAAGGTCAATAGGGAAGTCATCCCTAGAGTTGACCAAAGGGTGTGCCTAGTGGCTAAGGTTTCTAGGAAACCTAGGGTGGCCACTAAGAAGGTTGCAAGGGGAGTTACCCCTAGAGTCAACCTAGGTAAGACCAAAATGACCAAGGCTAACAAGCCTAGGAGGGTCATTAGGAAGGTATCTAGGGAGGTTATCCCTAAGGAATACCTAATTAACCCTAGGAGCTCAAATCGATTTTGGGTTCCTAAGAGCGTGATTGATTCACGCTAGGTGGGTTTAGGATGTGCCAACCTTGAGTGGATGAGTAGTTAACTCAACCATGATAAAGCTGGCATTTTAGGTTATTTTCAAGGTTATGGATACCTTGGAAATAGGGTGGAATTATAATCCTAAAAGATTTTAGGATGTGCCAATATTAGTTATGAAGTTTGATAAAATGATCAAATTGGCACAATTAGGGTTTAGAGTGTTAGTGTGTCATTTTGGGTTTTTGGCACACTAGGGAGATTAAGGTTAATATGGCAAAATATATCTAACTATATCAAATGACAATTAATATTAAAATTTTTGGTATTACTATACCTATATATTTTATATGCCATGCTTTGATTGCCATATGCCATGTCATGACATCATGCCTATTTCTATGATTTTATATGTCATGTTCATGTTTAGGATTAAGGTTTCAAATGTCATGTGCTTTTAGATTTCATCTTATGCAATGACATCATGATTATGAGCATATGCTTATTTATAACATTTCTAATGCCATAATCATTCATGCATTTAAGACAATTTGGTTGAAATTGAATTAAGAACTATGGCATGACTTGAAGTCCCATTTATAAGGGAATCAAGTAGGGTTGCCTTAGAGAATGCATGAAACCCTAGATTAGGATGAACAAAACCCACATCTCACATTCAATTGACATGTATGTGTATTTATACACCCTAGATACATGTGAGATGCTAGGATATGAGTTAAGTTCAAGGTGCATAGTTTTGCATCTAGATGAACTAAAACTCATCTAATTTCAAATGTGGATCATTGGGAGAGCATGTGTACAAGTCATGTACATAGAGCCCAAGGAATATGATCCAAAATAAGGTTTTGAAAACATTTTAAAATCATTTTGAAAAACCTTGGTGAAGTCTATCTTTTGATAGCAATCACCATTGATAGAGTTGATACAAAATAGGGCCAAAACATTGAAAATTTCAATGGTTTTGAGTTTTGTATCAAACTCACTATTTTATGGGTAAAATAATTTTCAAATATTTTTCACCCATTGTATGTGTCATAAGTATTATACGTATGAATTTTCATGATTTTTCGAATTACGTATAATTATTTATGAATTTTCAAAATTCATTTCTGATAGCTGAAAATCGAGATTTTCAGTTATCGATCGGCCCATCTGTGGTGGCGATCGATGTGAGTGGTGATCGACATCGCTTTGTTTAGCTCATTTTCAGCCATGGTAAAGGTCCCTAACCACTTCTAACCCTAGGATATGCTTTGGGGAGCATTATAAAGGGTGAAAATCCATTGGATATAGATTAGGAGCTGTGTTAGGTCAAAGTATCAAATTTAGGGTGAGTGAAAGTTCTATGTTGAACTTAGAACCTTAATTTTGGGTTCCTAAGACTAGCTTAGTCAATCAAGTTGGACCAAGTCAATTTTGGGTTCCCAAGATTCAAGCTCACTTAGTGAACAAAATGTTGGATCGAAGCGGATCGCTAGAGGGGGGGGGGTGAATAGCGATAAAACCCTTTTTTTTGTTCGTTCGTTAAAACCCGAGTAGATAAGTAATTGCAGCGGAAAGATAAGCAATAAATAAAGGAGACAAATATTTTTACTTGGTTCGTAGCCTTCGGCTACTATTCCAAGGCCCTAGTGGTCCTTGATCACGTACAGAGGGCAAAAACACTAAAGAACTCCTCCTCGTTAGAGGTAGGAGTTGATCGATACAAATAAAAACAAAGCTTGAGGTAGAGGGACACTCCCCCTCTCCTCGTTACGATAAAAGCTCCGAGAAATTGCAGTAATGAATTGAAATAAAAGATTAAACCGACGTTACAAAAAGAAAACAATCAAGACCTAGACGTCGGAGAGGAAGCACTTCGTTGTCGGAAAGTTGCAGCTTGGCGGAGGCTTTTGGAAGCTTAGAATTGATGAAGAAACCCTAGGATTGACCCTCCTTTTATAGCCTTTGAGCCCCTTTTCGAGAGGAACTTCACCCAATAGAGTTTTGGCACATGGCTCCTTGAAAAATGGTGATAAGGCTTGACTCCCTGAGGCTGATCCTTGACCATCGATCGGATGTATCATCCATCGATCGGTCGTGATGATGGTACATCGATCGAATGTCGACCTCGAGCGATCAGCTTAACAAAAACATTAATTCGACGGCCTCCGACCATCCGATCTCGACCTAGACCACCTATAGGATGTCTTTGGTCGGATCTACCCCTAAGATCATCCCCGTAAAGAGGATACGACCTCACTTACTCTCGCACACACACGAGCTTACCTCGATACTTATTGTGTTGCTTTCGCTTCAGGCCTTCCACTCGATTCCTTCGGCTCCCTCCGAAGTCACTCGAGTGTCGCCCGACCACCACGGCTTCCTCCGGGTGTCGCTAGCCTTCAGCTCCAGCTATAACAATTTTTTGCACACTCGATTCAGCTCGTGAGATAACGATATGAGCTTAACTTTGTATCGTTTGCTATAATCAAAACTCAGGTTCGACTTAGGTGCCTACTGCACCAACACAAAACTTAATCTAGCTACCATTTAGGGGGAGCTAACTCTTTGCTTGTTTCCTTAATTAGATAAAACTCTTGGATGTTTTAGTTTACTTTACTTGCTTAATTTAGAATGGACTAGATAGGAAACAAAGTAGTTTAAACATGAATAACCGAGTACTAAGACAAGTGAACTGATAGTAAGTTAGGGAAGCTCTTCGAAGTGTATGTCTAGGAAGTGGTCATTGCTCTGATAACCAAGAAGGCCATATGCCTCGCCACGACCTAGTGCACTAAGTCAAGTGTAACTGACCGAAGCTAACTCACTAAGTCTTTGACTAGTTAGACCAAGGCTTAGTCCAAAGTGAATCAAGTACTTGATTCCTTCATTGACTTTGTCTGGGAAGTGGTCGTTGCTCTGATAACCAAGAAGGTCATGTGCCTCGCCACAACCTGGAAGTCAATGTTGGAAAAACCTACTTGGCTAGCTCAAACCAAGCTTGAATCTAACACAAGTTTAAAAACTTTGAAATTGCTCATTAAATTTAAATAAGATAAAAAGAAATACTCATCTCACAAAACCCATAGGGATAAGTGTATTAAAAACATAGCTTGGGTGAGATGATTTAAAACTTAATTCTGTTTAATTTAACTTAACTCAACTTAATTAAACTTAATCACAAATTAATTAATCACAACTTAATTAAAATCAACAATAACTTAATTAAACTTAATCACAACTTAACAATAACTTAAACTTAATTACAACTTAATTAAACTTAACAATAACTTAAACTCAATCACAACTTAATTAAAATCAACAATAACTTAATTAAACTTAATCACAACTTAATTAAACTTAACAATAACTTAAACTTAATCACAACTTAATTAAACTTAACAATAACTTAAACTTAATTAAACTTAACAATAACTTAAATTTAATTACAACTTAATTAAACTTAACAATAATTTAACTTAATTACAACTTAATTAAACTTAACAATAATTAAATTTAATCACAACTTAATTAAAGTTAATAACAACTTAATTAAACTTAACTAAACAACTAAACATAATCAATTAAATTAAGTCAATTCTAATCATCTTAATTAACCATCTTATCAATCCAAACAATCTGATTAATTCAACTTAACTATTTTAACTTAAGCAACCTAGTGAGCTTAATCGATTCAACTCAGCTAATCAACTCAAATAAAATCAAAACAATTAACACAATTAATCCCAAAGCAATTCAAGATAATTCGCTCCATTCAAAATTTAGTCAAGGGGAGAAAATAGTTTCAAGTTTATTAAATATTGAAAAGATTCAATTAAGGGGAGTCTTAAATGTGTTTCAAACACTCTAGCTTTAAGGGGGAGTTAAGATACTTTCAAATATCTTATTTTTTTTTAAAAACTTAAAATAAAAACATAATTCTAGGGGGAGTATTGAAAATTTAAAACTTAAATTTAGGGGGATAAAAACTTACTTTGAAAAGATTAAGTCTTAAAAAAAAAACTTAAAGATTTTTAAAAATTACTACTTAGGTTTTGATGTATGGAAAGAAAACAATTAAACATTATAAAGCTTTATTCAAGGGGGAGTTTTGAAAAACTTTAAAGAGTTAGAAAATTTTGAAAGTCTTTAAAACTTTTGGAATTTGGAAATTTTAAAAATTTTGAATAGTTCAGGGGGAATTTTAAAAAAAAATTGAAATTTTTGAAAATTTTGAAATTTTGAATTATTCAGGGGAGTTTTTGAAAAATTGATTTTTTTTTTGAATTTTTGGAAATTTTGATATATTCAGGGGGAGTTTTGAAAATTTTTGAAAAATTTGAAAACTTTAGATTTAGTCAGGGGGAGTTTTGAAAATGTTTAAATTTTTTTTTTTTGAAAATTTCTAAATTGTTCAAGGAGAGTTTCTGAAGATTCTTGCAAATTGTTAAATATTCCCGAATATATTGAGTTAGTCAGGGAGAGTTTTAAAAATGTTTTAATTTTTTTTTTTGAAAATTTCTGAATTGTTCAAGGGGAGTTTCTGAAGATTCTTGCAAATTGTTAAATATTCCTGAATATATTGAGTTAGTCAGGGGGAGTTTGAAAATATTTTGAAAATCTTAAAAATTTTATTTTTTCAAATGATTCTTGATAAAGTATTATAATGACTCTCCAATATCATTAACTTAACCCTTATTTTGATGTATGCCAAAGGGGGAGAGAAGAGATATAAAATTATAGATTTAAAAAGAGATATAAAGTTAAGAGGATGTAAAAATTTGATAAGGACCTATGCATTTCATACACGGTTAAATTTATGCATGACAAAAGCTGTTAGTTTATTTCTTATACATTTCAATATTTGGAGATTGATATTTAATACTCCTAACTTTAACTGATGTGTTGTCATACATCAAAAAGGGGGAGATTGTTGATGCAGTGAGCATCACTCCAAAGTTTTGATGTATGAACCTCAGTTAAAAGTTTGGATTCACTTGTAGTCTAATATAAGTATTAAGTGTGCAGACTTAATAGGAAGTCCTAGTAGGTCGAATTGACCAGATACTAGGCATCAATCTTGATAGATCAGGAGGACCGGACACCAGACATGAAGTCCAGATGGGTCGCGTGGACCGGACATTTGGCATGAAGATCGGTTGGGTCAGGAGATCGGACAATCGACAAAAAGTCCAGCTGGGTCAAGCAGACCGGACAGCTGGTGGAAGTCCTAGTGGGTCAGATCAGATGTCAAGAATGGTAAGTCCGACAAGTAGTCGACAGGTAAGCCTCGAGTGAAGAGGTGAGGCCGAGTCCTCGGTAGGGGGACAAAGCTAGGCATCGATCCGACGAAAAGTCCGTGTGGGACTTAGTAGTCGAGTTCGAGCAGTATTACTACTGCTATCATAATTCACATTATCTATTTTGTGCTAATCCTATTTTGCGAGGACGGTCATTGAATGGATTCAAGTCGAAGTCGAAGATGTATCGATCATTGGATACCTATTTGGCGAGGATCGACAGTGATCGATCGGAGATCGTCTGATCGCAGATGGAAGAGCTTGAGTCGTGAAGATGTTGAGTCGGTGATGAGGAATTTCCCGATGTGGAGCCGAGGACGGGAGTCGATCAAGGGGATTCAATGATCCGAAGACCACGACTTCCATATCAACAGGCTGATGTGGAGTCGACTGGAAGACATTCTAGTCGACTGGAAAGAGTTTATAAAAATTATGCTCGATCAGATCCATTCATCAAAATTCAATCAACGTCGAAGTGCTGCCAAAATACTTGCTCGTCCACTACACTTTGACTCCACGACAAGACTTTCCTCCGACACTCTGTGACTACCTCTATGATTATTAAGTGTCAGTATAAAGTCTTGTAATCTCTTTACTTTATTATTTTGCTTGTATACTTAATTCTCCGAGTGGGTGGTTTGTCACCTAACTCTATCATTTGTAAAAGTGAAACCCTCCGAAGTCGAGAGCACTCGAGTTGGAGGGTATTTAGTGAATTTCCCATCGAGGTAGCTCGTGGTAGAGCTACGGGCCTTGGAGTAGCAACCCAGTCCGGGTTGTGAACCAAGTAAAATTGCTTGTGTTGTTAATTGTTTTTATATTCCGTTGTGTACCTTTATTAGTTTAAAATTATTAAATACCTATATTCACCCCCTCTCTCGGTTCACTCGATCCTACAGAAGATAATTAATAGATACAAGTCAAAGGCAAAGGTACTATTGTCGTGAAGACTGTTAGAAATGATTGGATGCGCTAGAGAGGGGTGAATAACGATTCGATAATTTCTTTGATTCAATCATGATTGCTTGTCTACAAAGATTAGTGCACAGTGGAATACAAAATACTAATACAGACAAATAAAACACACAATCATCATATGCACAATACAAAGATTTTACGTGGTTCAAAACTTATGATTCATACTCCATGAGCGAGCTAGTGATCTACCCTCACTATGCCTTCTCCTTCTTGGCAATACGTCGGAGGTGGAGAAGCCTCTTACAATGAGCTTACAAAAGTAAAATACAACCAAAATGAAATACAAAGCAAATACAAGTAAAAAACACTTTACACAAAAGAAGTTTTGATCGCTTTGTTTTTTAGTTGATGTGAAATGCTTTGAAGATCTGGAATTGCACCTACACTTCCTCTTAAAATCCCCCAAAGAACCACTGCTAAAATCTTCCTTCGCGAGCTCCTTTTAAGCCTCCATATATGCTGAATTTTCGCCTGGTAATCGACTACTAAAAAAGTCTTAGTCGACTGCCCACCTATCCGTTGTCTTACAACGGACTAATCTACGTTAGCATTCTGGCCAATGGATACTTGAGCAGTCGATTGCCCTTACCAGCAGTCGACTGTCGAGCCACTAGTCGACTACCAAACCTTTTGTGGTATGCTACAGTGTCATCAGTCGATTGCCCATACACAGCAGGAAACTACTCCATCGGAGCCCTATTTTCCACTTTAGTCTAGCACCTTTTAGGTTTCTTGAGCACCATGGTTGTTTCCCGAGCCAAACGGTACTGAGAACCCAGTTTGAAACCGAGCCCCATAGTGGGAGTTGGTGTTCACTGGTCCAGTCGACTAGGCAAATCCTCCAGTTGACTGCTCCCGAGCACTTAGCTCATTCCCGAGCACAACTCGAGTCTTCTGAGCTCTCAAGTGTCGAGCACTCTACTAGTCGACTATCAATGTCATCAGTCGATTGATAAACTTCAATACTAAGGTTTATCCTAAGTACAATCTCTTCATACTTGACACTCACCCATAGTCTAAACCTAAGTCTTCTAGCCACTTCCATTAGCCTCACACCCTCAGGGTTCATCCGAGTCCTCCAAGACTCATTCACCGATCATGCTAGTCTTTAAGTACTTCCATCGGCTATGTCATGCTAATAGATCTTACACCGCCAAGACTATACACTTGGACTTACACGTACAACACCAAGACTACACACTTGAACTTACACGATCAAGACTATACCCTTTAACTTTTTCATTGCCAAGTATTCATCCTTTGACTTTCCTTTGCCAAGATTTCACCCTTGGACTTTTCCTCGCTAAGTATCCATACTTTGACTTCTCCATTGCCAAGACTCGAATCTTGGACTTCTCCATGCAATTATTCATACTTGGACTTCTACTTGAGTCTCACTCGAGCTTGGTCAACCTTGACCTGAGGTAGATTACTCTAACAATCTCCTCATCACAACACTACAACAAAAATGAGTATTGACGGTGTGCAATTAGTCTATCTGCATCGTCGGCATAACCTAAGTTAAAAGTTACAAGACATTGACGTGCAGCTAAGCGAGGTTAAATGCATTCGCATGAAGTCATTGTGGTAAATGTATGGCAGTGAGCAACTGCGCGTTGCGATTAAACACATCGATAGCGCGTAGCTGTGCGCTGCAGTTAAATGCATTCACAGCACACAGTTGCACACTGCGGTTAATTGTATTGACAACGTACAGTCGCACGCTGTGATTAAATGCATTTGTAGCGTGCAACCACACATTGCGATTAAATGCATTTGCAACTTTGGTTGAATACAATCGTTAAGTGCATCGCAAGATCATGTATGCGCTCATGCGCTACATTACACACAATTATAATACTAAATAAAAATAATTATACAATCAAAACTCAAATAATTATAATACAACACAGTTATAATACCACATACAAATACTACACAATTTTAATATCATATACATATGATTATAAAATCAAAACTAAAACAATTATAATACCATAGATATTCATCAACACCATACTTAAACAAAACAATAATTCACTTAATCAGATAAAGCAATCCAAACTAGTAACATAAATCCACTTACATGATTTCTTTTCAACAAAAAGTATATGATAAAATCAATAGAATCTATATCAATCACACAAAATTATAAACTTAGATAACCAAGCGATTGTGCTCCCTATTTCATTCTCGAGACAAACCATTTCATCATTTGGTCGAATTAGATCCACCATCTCCACGAAAACTCTATCAATCCATACTTTCCAACAAGATCCACAAAGAGGAACATGATGCACTTTTGTTTTTGAATATGTGGATGCAATTCGACCTTCTGCAATAACACCATCAATAAACCAATGAAGCAACTTACATTTAGTATTATCACTGATATCTCCATAATTAACATTCTTCAGTTTTGCCTGTATAACAATAAAAAATTGTTAATATTACCAAGTATATTTTTATAACAAAACATGATATTAGTAATAAAAGAAAGTAAAACATAGACAAAAAAAACTCATTTACTAAATGCACTAAATTCACTAAACATAAACAGTAAAATATTAACATAAAAAATAGTATAATTAGAAGACAAAAAACCAAATAACTTAAACATCACACAAACACCATTTGCAGTAAATGCACTTCATGTTTGATTACTAGCAGTAGCATCTTCATGATAAAAAACATTAGCTTTGGAAGAGCCATCCCAGAGAATCTAACACTCCTATGTTCCACTTAGAGCCATGTCTAACAACATTCTTCAATGCCTTAACAACACTTTTCTTTACTATAAAAAGAAAAGCATCTGCTAGATGTTTCATTTTGAGCGACAAGAATAATTTTTACTATTCCATAACTTAGGTATTGTTGAAGCCAATAGGGCAGCAAAGCTCCCCGCCCATTTTAAAAGCTACTGGAGTAGGCAAAATGTATTGATTGCTACAAGTAATCTAGGTTTTGGCATCAAGGATAAAGTATCAAATGTTTGCACAACATACATTTCTGTCATAAAACCCAACTAAATAGAATGTTGCTTATTGCTTGCTACTACCCATTAGGAGTAGCTACTAGCAGGATCATTATTATATAACATAAGCACATTAGTAGTAGATTGTCATTGTATATGTTTTAAAATATGCATCAGATTATCATTCAACGATGAACCAAGCAACTTGGTCTAGTATTGAGCGTCTTCACTGCTCTGCCATGTGCCTCTTAATGTATTGGATTCTCCAATTTTTTGGAACTTCTTTAGCGAATATTTGGAACAACAGGACAAATCATTAAAAGAAATCACATTTAGTGTATATAAAGTTAATGCAACATGTTGTGCTGGTGGAACCGAAACATGTAATGTGAGAACATTCAGTGTTCACAAGAATATAAAACATTAGAAACAAAGATTCTATCCTATAAGAGAAATCGTAACATTCATAACGTCAATATAATTACCTGAGCTGCAATAAAATTCACCATGCCTTTGAACATTTACTCTCAAATTTTTTCACTAACATTTACTATTGAGTAACTTAGTCCAAAAAATTTATTGGAACTTGGATCCCCAAAAGTATGAGAGCAATGAAAAACTAAAGAAAATCCTAGAAGACAGAGGATAGTGCTACGTTGTTTGTATTTTTCTATCTTATTAGACTAGCATGAGAATCCAAGTCACTCTATTAGAATCAATTGTCTTTCAATCCCAAAGTTGTCACTTCTATACCAGGGGAAAAAGCAGTAACAATTTTTAAGTAATGAGAGAGCAAGAAGTGTAGCATAAGAAAAATTGTGCAAAGGAGTCAAAGCAAGTTACTTAGCAGCATCAACAAGCATCACTACTTCAGCAACAAAATGCACAAGCTAATTAGACTCAACATCAACAACAAGCATCACAACTTTAACAAAAAAAAAGGACATGCTAATTAGACTCAGCTTCAACAACAAGCATCCCATCTTCAACAACAAAATGAATAGGCTAACAATTGCTAACAATATTAATTAACTCTCCAATTACTGAACTATATTTATGCATGTGTAGTAGCTAACAATTGTTGTTTGTTTTTTGGGTGTTTTTCTAGTTAATGTTATATATAGAGCGCTTGATTAGCGCATTGCAAAAAGTATAAATTTTTTAGTGATATTAACACACATAATATTATTTGCAGCGCAGTTGATTGGCACGCTGCGAAAAATTTAATTTTTTATAATGAGATTTTTAACGGTGCGCACAATGCAAGCTCTTATTATTTAATATATTTATTTCATTAATTACTAGATATTATTAATTTAAAATTATCTCATTCCATTAAATATGTTGCGGAATTGACCATCGCTAGAGGGGGGTGAATAGCATTTCGTACGTCGATGATGGATAACGATCGCGTGCTTGCTACAATGTCATTAGCGCAGCAGAATATAGAATAATAAAAATAAAATATGGCACAAGCATACAATACACAATGATATAACATGGTTCGGAACCTCAAGGTTCCTACTCCACGGGGTGACCTCAACGAGCTCTAGTGATGACAACACCACTAATAAAACTTCTTCTTGACAACAAGTCGGAGGTGGAGAAACCTCGTACAAGCGATTACAAGAGTAATATAATAAAATACAACAAATACACTAAGCAATACACAAAAAAAAAAGAACACTTTACACAAGAACTTTGGATTGCTTGCTTTGGATTGGTCTTGAAGGTCTGGAATGAAACAACAATTTCCCTCCAAAATTGCCCTAAAAATCGCTGTGGAAATCCCTCCCGTCGAGCTCCTTTTAAGCCTCCTCGCGAACTGGATTTCTGCCTAGCAGTCGATTGCTATAAGTCTCCAGTCGACTGCCAACAGTGTCGTTGTCAGACAACGAACTTAATCCACGTCAACATTCAAGCCAATGGTTACACTGGCAGTCGACTACCAGGGTCATACCCGATTGGCCAGTCAGCTACCGAGCATTCTGTGCTCATAACCCCGACCAGCAGTCGACTGTCATCCATGGCAGTCGACTTCTCAAGCCATCAATCGACTGCCCAATGTTGGCAGTCGACTACCAGACTATTTTCTACAGTCGAACACCAGTTGAGTCTGAGCAATTTGACTGGCCATAATCTCAGTTGACTGATGCAAGTCGACGCGGCTGTCAAGTGTCAAAACACTTGACCAGTCGACTGGTCTAAAGCCCCAATCGACTGGTCTAAAGCCCCAGTCAACTGTTAACCTCAAACATGAGGTTTAACCTCAAGTATGATGCCTTCATACTTGTTAGACCACCTTTAGCCTAGACCTAAGCCTTCTAGCCACCTCCGTCAATCTCACGCCTATCAGATCCCTCCAAATCATCCATGACTTGTTCATCCATATGCTAGCCTTCAGGTGCTTCCATAGGCTATTGTTATGCTAAGTTGGTCTATACCGTCAAGGCACATTGGACTTACGTTGCCAAGACTCCCGCTTGGACTTTTCACCACCAACCATTGGACTTATACTGCAAAGACTCCACTCTTAGACTTTACGCCACCAGATAATCGAACCTGTGTTTTGATTATGGCAAAGACACAAAGTTAAGTTTACATCGTTATCTCACGAGCTGAATCAAGTGTACAGGAATGCTAAGCTAAGTCAAAAGTCGGTGACACCCGGAGGAAACCGTGGTGGTCGATCGACACCAGGAGGAGTTGACTACTATTTAAATTCCAGCCTCGAGGAGAGTCAAAACTCCACCCCGTTATCTTAGGGTGAGGTGACCTTTGATGATAAGGATTGAGCTCAACGTCTAGGGTTCTCAAAGTCTATAAAAGAAGGGTCATTTTTCACCATTTCATTCATTCAAAAGCTCTCCAAGTGCTTTCAAAATGCTACAACACTCCGAATCACCTACGACGACGAAGTGATGCCGAAACGATGACAACCTGAGCTCAAACTACCATCCCTTAAGTTGTTGGTAAAGGTTTTACTTTAAGTATATTTCAAACATTATATTCTTTCTTTTTATCGGAGCTTTAATCGTAATGAGGAGAGGGGGAGTGTCCCTCTACCTCGAGTTTTTTCATTTTATTGTAATCGTTTACTCCTACCTCCAACGAGGAGGAGTATTTTAGTGATTTTCCCTCCGTACATGGTCTAGGACTGTTAGGGCCTTGGGTTAGCAGTAGGAAGGCTGTGAACCAAGTAAAATTGCATTTGTCTTGTTTTATTTTCTGCTGCACTTTATTCTTCTTGCTTATCGAATCTACGAACGAATGAAAAGTTGTTGTGCACTATTCACCCCCCTCTAGTGCTCATATCGATCCAACAGGTGGTATCAGAGTCGGGGGCGCTATGATTTGGTGAAACCACCAATCTAGCAACTCTTTACAGATTTTTCTTGTTTATTTTTGGTTTTTTGACTTTTTCGTTTCGTTTGATTTCGTTCTCCCGCACTATTAATCCAAGACGAGAAGTCTTGGTACATTTGGTTGTTTTTATTTTTGTGAGGTATTTTTTTTGTCTAAATGACCCATCTCGAAGGGTTTAGCACCGTTCGACCTCTATTTTACAATGGAGACGACTTTCGTTACTGGAAGGGTCGGATGAAGTGCTTCTTAAAGACCAAAATCGAGATGTGGATCATAATCCAAACCGGATTCACGCTTCCTACTAATGAAGTGGGTGAATCATTGGATTACGATCAATGGATGAACGCCATGAAAAGACAAGTGGAAGTCGATGCCAAGGCAACCCAAATCCTTCAATATGGCTTGTCCAAAGAGGAGCTAAACCGTGTTGGCCCCTTCATCAGTGCGAAGGACCTTTGGAACAAGCTCGTAGAGCTACACGAAGGAATCGACGACGCGAAGGTGTGTAAATGTGACTTACTTTTCAATAAGTTGTATAACCTTAAGATGCAAGAACACGAGATGGCAATACTGTAAGGATTTCTATATGCCAAATAGCATATGCGCAACGGAAAAATTAGGATCCCTTCCTAGTGATCCTTGCGAAAGAAAACCTCGTACAAAATAAATTTCTCTAAAACCAAACCTATCTTATAGGAGAGGATTACCTTTGTTGCGTGCCCTTGTTAATCCCGGTTTTCCTTTTGGTTTGTTGGATCTTTAGCACGTTCAAATGTCCGTGCCTCTATACGTATCCACACGAGCAAGCTCTTGTCTCACAAAAGAAAAACTAGAAGGGCTCTCCTTTACTTCTTGCTAGAGAAGTCCCTAAAGGAGAGGAAGCTAGGGAAAAAGAGAAGGGAAGAAGAAGACTACTCTTCTTGCTAGCCTACACTCACAAAACCACACAACCAAAGCTTCCACCAAGCTCTCAAGCTCTCACACAACCACAATGCTTTTTGGCCGGCCACTCCATGGAGTCTTTTATAGGGTTGGAAAAACCCTTTCACCTCCTACCATTCAATGCAATCCATTGCATTGAGACACCTTGTTTGGCCGGCCACTTTAAGGAGACAAAAAAACCACTTTGTCTCCTTCTACCTCATCTAGCTTAGGTGGATGCTTAGGTGGCATGCTTATGTGGCATTCTTATGTGACATTCATGCATGTTGAATTAATCTTATTAATTCAATTAAGCTTATGTTATCATATTGAATTAATCTCATTAAATCAATAAGGTAACATATTGAATTAATCTCATTAAATCAATTAGCTAAAATTCTCATTAAGCTTAAAGTCCAAAAACTATTTTGTACTTAAGCTTATTCCCAAATTATTCTAGTCAAACTAGAATACTCTAATTCCTCTAATTATCATGCTCTTTGTGTGTGACCCTATAGGCTCTCATAACGTTGGCAGTGGATCTAAACTCTTTTAGATACACAAGCAATGAGCGACATCTAGCAATACATCATTGCTACCCAAGTTATGAGATAAGTCAAGATCCGACTAACCTTTCCGTGACTATTTTAATGTATGACCGTGTCCTTCTATCCTTGATATCAGATTGACCAATGAGGCATAGACCATGTCATCCTCGATCAATCTATGTGTTTCTTGATCCCTGAGTAAACTAACTCAAACAAATGAGCTCAATATCTCATATTGACTCATTTGAGCATGGCCATGCGTTTTAGTAGTTCTACTCAATCAAGGGGCCCACCGATATCACTCTCGTCATATGAGAGGGATAGATCCCATCTACATCACTCACATCCCTCCGCATAATTTGTTATATACCCAGTAATCGCCTTTATGGTCCACCCTGTTACGGGTGACGTTTGACGATACCAAAGTACATAATTCCTTATGTAGGGAACCGTAGTGACTTCAGGTTCGAGGACTATTCATACCAATAGTCACATGAGAAAGTTTATGACACTCATATAACGATCCATGAAACTTTCTCATGGCAGGTCAGTTCAGTATATATTCTCTAATATATACCCATGTGTCAACTTGATATCATATATCCATGACTTGTGAGATCAAGTCATCAATCGACCTACATGCTAGTCTTTATGTATTAATATTGCCCTTGCATATTAATACTTGACTAGGAACATTTAGGAAAGTGTTCTCTACAGCCTCTCATAATCAATTCTGCCAATTGATGTGCTGTAGATAAGAACCTACTTTTCTAGGGCATTATTATATTTAATTTAGCTGGCACAAGCAAGATGTAAATATAATAACCAATCCTTTGCCTTTATTGAATATGATACAAAATGTTCCCTTTTCAACCATCACATGATTGGCTCTAGGGCTATAACTAACAAATACAACTACATGCTTGTATACAAGACATCGTCAATAGTCTGCACTCCATCGGACAAAAGGTCGAAAACCGAGACCTTATAAGGTATGCACTTAATGCCTTTCCTAGGACTACCTTGTGGGCGTCCATGGTCGATGCCTACAAGATTTCTAAGGACCTCTCTAAAATTAGACTAGACTAATTATTTTCAGAATTCGAACTTCATGAACAAACTAACGTGGTCCGGGCCGAGAAAGAAGTTGCCTTACTTGTAGGTCAAAGAAGAAAAGGAAAGAGCAAGCCACCACCTCCCGAGCAAGAAGATGAATCCGAACTCGAAGGCAAATCCGAGTTCGAATCCGAAGAGAAGGTTGCGATAGTGAACATGGTGTAGAGGATTGTTCGAAAAGAAAGAGAGATATCAAAGAAAAAAAAGAGGGCGCAATTCAAATCAAAGCAAAAGGGAGCAAAGAAAACCTTTCGTGCAACTTGGGACAACGAAGAAGAAGGTGTCGACAGAACATACATGGCAAGACCAGAAGAGTCCGAGTCTGAGTCTGAAGCTGAGTACGAATCTAACTACAACTCCGACTCCGACCCCGAAGACTACTTCGAGAAGAGACTCAAAACCGGGCCAAAAGAGAAAGTCAAGGCTAGTCGTTCTTTAATTAGTACGCTTTATCATACAATTAAAATGTTAACTAGGAAATTAGCTAAGTCCGAGTCTAGGGTCGAGTCCATGCTTGAGGAGGTTGAAATCCTCAAGCAAGAGGCCACTCTGACCTCTTCGACTAGTCGAGTTCGAGAGGAGGACTCAACTCGAGTTGAGAAACTCGAAGAAGAGAACTCCCTCTTGAAAGGACAAGTCCAAGAGCTCGAGGCTTGGTTGGACAAGTTCTCAATGGGGTCCAAGAATCTTAACTGACTTCTTGAAACTCAAAAAGTTATGTACAATAGAGACGGACTCAGGTTTAGTCCAAAGACTACAAATAGATCATATATGTCTATCGTAAATCATAGTCATCAACGAGTCCAAGCTTGGGTCCCGACTCTTTTAAATTCACATATAAGGACCAATAGGTATTGGATTCCCCAAGATCAAGTTCATTACTTGAATAGCCCATATTGGTTCAATGATCCAAGGGGAGCTAATACCAAAATAGTATACCCGATAACTAAACATGATCAAACTTTTATTTTACTTTTTAGAACGGTTAGATAGGACAAGTAGTTAGTCAACTCTTGATAACATAGTATCAGGATGAGATGAGATGATAGTACGTTAGGGAAATAAAATCTCGTATATTCGAGCTAGATAAGACGTATCTAGCTTGGTGCACTTGACCGAGTGGAACTAGTTGAACCTACCTCACCGTATCCTAAACTAGTTAGACCAGGAAGTAGTCTTAAGTGACTCAAGTTATCATTTTCCTGAACTTGGCTTTGTCTAAGAAAGTGGTTGTTGTTCCGATCAAAGAAGGCCCCTGTGCCTCGCCATGACCTGGAAGTCAATTTCTCAAAAAGGTTACTTGACGAGCTTAGGATTAAATCCGAATCTAACTCAAGGTTGACTAACTTTAATTAAGTTCAAATCATCTCATAAAATATATAAAGCGAACAAATTCTGAGACACAGAATGGGTGAGATGATTAAGAAATAATTATAATATACATAACTTTTTTCAAAAGCCATCTATTTTTCAACTATTGCGCTTAAACGAATAATTATAATCGGCCAATATTAACTATAAAACTCTCTAGGTCAAAGTTTAGTGTCCCCTGACTCTCTTATACCTCATATACTTAACTAAGGGGGAGAGCAAACTAACCATAAGGGTTATAAATCTTTAAAGTTATTCCTGAAAATTAGCTTATAAGTATTTTGAAAATCAAAAGCTAAGTTTCAAAAACTTATTGTTGGTGCAGAGGGATATACCTCGAACCAATTTACTTAACCAATTCGATACGCATGCTTGGACTCATACTCACTTTTTTATGCATACTATAATATTATGCATTTTAAAACACCTTATTTTTTAAACCCCTGACCTTATTTTTTATTCATGGCAAAAGGAGGAGAAGAGCGTAAGTTAAGGGGGAGTACCACAAAATTTAAATTTAAAAAATTAAAGTATTTCTTTCAAAACTCACCTAGGTTATGGGGGAGTTCTTTTAAGTGAGTTTATCGTTGACTTTACTTATTTTCATACTTTAAATTTCCCTTAACTTTATATTGGTTTGCCATAGATAAAAAAGAAAGAGATTGTTGGTGCAGGGGCATCAGATAATCGAACCTGTATTTTGATTATGGCAAAGACACAAAGTTAAGTTTACATCGTTATCTCACGAGCTGAATCAAGTGTGAAGGAATGCTAAGCTAAGCCAAAGGTCGGAGACATCCGGAGAGAACCGTGGTGGTCGGGCGACACCAAGAGGAATTCGGAGGGAGCCTAAGAAATTAGGTGGAGATCGGAAGCTAAGCTTCAAAGGTAAAGGTTGAGGTAAGCTTGTGTGAGTGAGTGTAAGTAAGGTCATGTCCTCCGTACGGGGACGTCCTTAGGCGACGATCCAACTAAGACATCCCATGGAAGGTCTATGTCGAGATCGGACAGTAAGTGATTGTCGAACTCACTTAGATATGTTTCATTTTTGAGCTAACTTTCCAATGCAGTCGAAAACCCTAGCCAGCAGTCGACTGCTGGTCATCAGTTCGACTGATAAGGGTGGTAGTTGACTACTATTTAAATTCCAGCCTCGAGGAGAGTTAAAACTCCACCCCCTTATCTTAGGGTGAGGTGACCTTTGATGATAAGGATTGAGCTCAACGTCTAGGGTTCTCAAAGTCTATAAAAGAAGGGTCATTTTTCACCATTTCATTCATTCAAAAGCTCTCCAAGTGCTTCCGAAACGTTGCGACACTCCGAATCACCTACGACGACGAAGTGATGCCGAAACGATGACAACCCGAGCTCAAACTACCATCCCTTAAGTTGTCGGTAAAGGTTTTACTTTAAGTATATTTCAAACATTGTATTCTTTCTTTTTATCGGAGCTTTAATCATAACGATAAGAGGAGGAGTGTCCCTCTACCTCGAGTTTTATCATTTTATTATAACCGTTCACTCCTACCTCCAACGAGGAGGAGTATTTTAGTGATTTGCCCTCTGTACACGGTCTAGAACTGTTAGGGCCTTGGATTAGCAGCCGGAAGGCTGTGAACCAAGTAAAATTGCATTTGTCTTGTTTTATTTTACTCTGCACTTTACTCTTCTTGCTTATCGAATCTATGAACGAACGAAAAGTTTTTGTGCGCTATTCACCCCCCTCTAGCGCTCATATAGATCTAACATATCACCCCTTGGACTTTCCTTGCCAATCCATGTTGGACCATTCATTTGTCAAGACTCAAGATTGGACTTTTCCTTGCCAAGACCCATGCTTGGACTTTCCCTTGCCAAGACCCATGCTTGGACTTTCCATGCCAAGTACATAAGACTTCGACTTCTTCATCACATGGTCAACCCCATGTCAACCATATAGTCAAACAATGATCAAACCATTGTCAAACATCAAAATACTCCTCAAGTCAAACTCGAATCCGATCAATCATGACCCGGGTCGATTTCACCAATAATCTCCCTAAAACATTATCAAATATCAAAACACTACTCGAGTCCAACTCGAGTCTGGTCAATCATGACCTGGGTCGATTGCACTAATGATGCACACAAACACGACCTCAAATCTCGTGATAGAGACCGTCGAGGACTCGAAGCGCACACTCGCGCTCAACGCTCGCAAATGCACAGATGTCATCAAGTAATAAAAAGATTATCGATCCAACAGGGACTGAGATTCGAGTACCGATTTGTTCAGTGGATGTTATTGTTCGGGACTAGACTCTAAAGGTTGCAATTAGGAGGGTTGTTGGCGTTCCTAACTCTAATACTGTGTCACACAGAGGAAAAGAAGGGTCGCAATGGGTCTTTAGATGGGTTCTAGGATTTCAGTTTCGTTTATGTGTCACAGAACACGTTGTCAATTGGGTTTGCTTAGGTTTCTAGTTATGGTTTTGTGGAAAGGACATCATACACTCCCCCGATGAGCCTTCGCGTCTATCGAAAGCTACCTCTGCCATACCAGGTCAACCCCTGGCTTTAGGATGGGATAGTCAGTACTAGGATGCTGAATCGATACCTGTGACGAGTCAAAAATGAGGCGCATTTCCTACTCTATCGCATCCTTCTACCCATAATTACTGACGATGAGGCCAACCCTTATGTCCCTCTTTAATTCCTCTAAATCGTCACCCGTCGTCATTAAAGTCTGATGACTAGAAAACCAAAGCGATAACTATAGATCTAAACTAAAACACCAATTGCAAATATAAATTCAAGAACGAAAAGATATTTGAATTAACATGTTCCGACTCAACACAAACTACTCCCTAATCCTAGAATCAGAGAGTCTACTCCATAGATATGAGAAAAGAAACACAAGGCATGATCATATCCGTATAAATAATAGAATTTACAAAAAGAATAGGATTTACAATGCAATGTAGGTCTTCTCCTCGGTGTTGAAGTGCAGAATCTTGACCTCCGACAGCGTTCTTCCTCCCCGTTGCGAGTTCCCGAAGCTTTTCAGGGCTTCGGAGTGCCGTCCTAGCCGTCGTGCCCCCCCTAGGGTTTGGGCGGAGCTTTCCTTATATAAACATCACGCCAGATCACTGCGAAATCTGGAAAAAAAACCCTAGTCGTGTCAATTTGCTGGGCTACCACACGACCATGTGGAAACACACGACCTAACCGTGTGTTAGGCTGTGGCAGCCGTTTTCGCCCTCTGAAAATGACCATGTGTGGGCACATGCCCTGGCCGTGTTCCTTTCTGCGTCCAGCTACCAAATGTCTTCTTTGTCTCTGAAATTGCACCGTTTTCCCTATAAAATGCTATCTTGCACACAAAAGTAAACAGAGCAGATCTCCGAACTAGAAAATAGGAAATGCATGCAACATAATGTAAAATATGCATGAAACGAGCATAAAATGCTATGAAATGTGAGCGAAAATAACTCCTAAAATCCTATATATTTTGCTCACATCAATTCCTCCAAACTTAAATCTTTGCTTGTCCTCAAGCAAACCTTAGTGCCATGAAATTTTAAAAGGTATTGTTCCATGCTTAGCATATTAACTAGATTTATCAAGTGGTATTTGCGATCAAAGCAAAATAGATATGTTCTAGAAATTCACTAAGTTAGCTCCTCGTGCTAAGCGAATCTTCTTAGGGGATACTCGTTCCATGGTGAGTTAAGTCGTCATCCTATAGCTTTCCTAAGGTCTCTGACTCTTAGGCACTTACCTGCCCAAAGCGAGGGTCGTTCCCTAGATCTAGCACAAAGTCTCAAAGGCGTGCTCGGTATTGAGAGAAATTGGTAGGTGTTTCCCCAGTAATCTAACTCGGTCTCAAAGGGGCACATAATCATTTCCACCCACGACAACTGTTTTTTATCCCTCATAATTTTTTTTCTTCTTTCTTTTCTTTTTCATTTCTTCTTCTCTCTCTTTTTTTTAGCTCACTGGGATTTTGATTTTTCCGAATGGGCTTACACAATCCGAGCATCTCCAGTAACTAAAATGCTAAACTTAGGGTCACCTGTGGATTCCAAAGTACTAGACTACTGAGATGAATCATAACTAGGTATATACTAGACTCTCCCTTTCAGAAAGTTCGTCATGTGTATATGTAAAATAAAAGCTAACCAGTGTAAGTCTAAAATATTCATTCAAAGCCAATAAAATAAAATACCATGAGATAAATGAAGTTACACTACTCATGGAAACAACTCATGAAGAAGACTTTTAAAAATACTACTGAGGCAGCTTATAGGTAGTAAAAACTAAGTGATGAAAGAAACTAAACAACTAATGCATGAATAAATGAATGCTAACCAAAATGCAAACATTAGGAAAGAAACTACTGCTAGAAACAAAACAAAACTTGGGGTTCCCCCCCAGACTTAAGTGAAGCATACCTCTAGTATGGTGGACGAGGTGAAAAGTTTGGTAGCCTCGGCATCTCGGGGTCCTGGGATAACCTGCTACTGAGCCGCTGATGTCACATGTACATGTGGTCGATCTGAGAGCTGGTGGATGTAGCAGCTGCTCGGTGCTCCTCCTCCCTAGCCCACTGTGCCTGTTGCGCTCGCATATGCTGCCGCATCTCCTGGTGGTAGGCGACCTTCGCCTGACGACGGGTAGCCTCCTCCTGGAAGTAGATGTGGGCCTCGTTGTAGAACTCGACGTGCTGGAAGTGCTCTCGGAAGCCCAGAAACTCTGCCTGTGCATAGACGCTCTACTCCTCCCATCGCTGCCTCTGTATCTGCTGCTCGGCATATATATCGTCGAGGCACGATCGAAACTCTGAAAAATCGTAGGCAGATGTACCTGTATCCTGTTCAAAAGTAGAAAAAGGTGGTGGTGTAGGTGCAGATTCATGTATGTTGGGATGTATACTGAAAAGTCTATCTTTTGTATGAACATCTTTATTTTTGAAATATGAATCACATGATCATTGTTTGCATATTTATGGTTATGCATATTGTCTAATACATTACATTGTAGATAACATGGTGTGTAGTGTCACATGGGAGATCATGTTATCAATTCATTGTAAAGTATAAGTAAAGGCTCACAACCTAGATGGTTATGGACAAACCATTAGAATGGTTGTAGTATGATTTGGTATTGGTTTGTCTTGGCCATTGAATTACACTAGTATACTTTGTGTGTATTGAGCAGGACTGACTTAGAGGTGATTCGATTTATTGCTGACTACATAATTGAATCGGACCTCGGATATTATGTTGTACAAGCTCTTAATCCCGATATAATAACGGACACATATACTTAGTATTCATTTCTTTGATTTACCAATGAGCGAGATTTATAGAGTAAATCGATAGGCTCGGTAAGTTGGGAAATGATATTATTTATATGGTGTGTCATTGATTATAGGAGGAAGTTGTGTCCTATGTATTAGGATGATGATGTCCCCTTGAGGAGCTCGTAAGGTTCATCCTGTAAATCCTGCAGGTGGACTTGGTCCGGCATGATGATAAGGATGAGTGGTACTACTCATGGAGTTAGATGTTGATTAATTAATTATCAGTAAATTAATTAATCGACGGGCATTCGAGATCTTAAACATGGGGAGATATATGTACAAATAATATATGGAGCCCATATTAACTTATGGGGGTTGGTGAGGTAGATCAATGATAATCCTCTAGTGGAATGGATTATCATTAATGGATCGAACTTTATGTGGGCTTGATCCATTGGGTGGCCAAGATCCAACTCCTCCTCATGGTCCATATTGTAGCCTATTAAAACCTTCATGGAGCCTAGATCCGATGATGGAAAATGAAACTCTAGATCGACGGTGGAGATTAAATCTTTAGATTCGACGGTGGAGATTAAAACTCTAGATCCGACGGTTAAGATTAAATCCCAAGATCCGACGGTTGAGATTAAATCCCTAGATCCGACGGTGGAGATTAAAAGGAGGCTTAAGCCTAGCTCTATAAAAGGAGGCAAAGGCTTGGGCGTGGAACACACAAGGGAGATTAGGTTTTGGCTTGGGTGGCAAGGCTTCTAGGGTTAGGGTTTGGGGCGGCAAGCTAAGGTTTGCTCCTCCTAGGGCCAGCGGCAACAAGAAGGGAGGCTTAGGTTTTCTTCTTCTCCTCCTTTCCTTGGCCGGTGACTCTCTCCCTCAAGCTTTGGCCGACGCTTTCTCCTCTCCTTTGGCCGGCGGCAACCTCTCTTCAAGGTTGGCCGACGATCCTTTTCTCCCCCTTTAGTCAGAGGCAACATCAAGTCCATTGACTTGGTGGCCGGTTCTAGATAGGAAGAAGAGCTTTGTTCTATTCTTCCCTTTGTTCGGACTGAGCAAAGAAGGGAAGAATGTGATCTAGGAGGCTTCAACTCTTGGAAGATCGTTGCCCACACAACGTCCAAGAGGAGGATAGGACATACGATAGAAGACCTTGAGGTAAACAAGAGGTATAATTCTTGTTTTGCTTTCCTTTTGTTTCTTTGTATATTGTATATATGGTATGTGGCTAATTTACTTGGACCCCGAATACAAACACAAAAACCGGCGATCCGTACATCGTCTATTCCGCGGTTAATCGTAGAATAGAGGTTGGTTGCTTGAACAACAAGTTTGTTCAAGTGACCACTCTAATCGAATAGCACGACGATGGAATGGTTGCTTGGGTAATCCATCTTTGTTAAGGATAAATTTTTTTATCCAGGGACGTAGACGGGATTGCCATGAACAAGCGACCGAGTTGAAGTGGGAAGCGAAGTTTCCTACCTTCAAGTGGTATCAGAGCCACGGTTTCCAGTTTTGTGTGTTTAGGATTCGGTTACTTTTATGCACTTTTCATATATTATATGTGCCGGATAATAGTAGGATGTGTGTAAGTTAACTTTTTGGTTTCAGGCATAGGATCCAACTATTATGGCCATATGTGTGTATGTGATTGTATGTGTGTAATTGTATATTATTTGAATCCTCGGGCTTGACGAGGCTAGTATTTAATTTTTGTAATTAAGTACGATATTGTTTAGCCACTCTTTTTATTTTAGTTTACTTTCGATCTAGATTTCATGTACACTCCTTCGTGGAGTATATGATCGATGGATGTAAATTAAAATAGTTTTTCTTGGCTCGGATCTCCTGGCGTAGGGAGGAGCGGACGAGATGGTGATACGACGGGTGGCATATTGGAGAACAAAAGCCATAATAATTGGAAAATATTTTTTTCATATTTATTGCTTCTTGTTTGATATGCATGTCGTAGTCTAGGAAAATTCCTCAATTTTAAATTACTAAGTGGGAGAGGGATATTTTTTTTAAATTCCCACGACCTCCATTACGATTTGACATATGATGCAAACAAACTTGCGCGTTGGCTCTGAGTGCCTTCCTCCATATCGAATGAGTTTATTTGCGGATCATAGGGTCGAATATGGTTATGGGAAATTATTGAGTAGCGTGTGTACTTCCCCATCGGAAGGCACATAACCCGAGATAATTGCCTTGGTACCGAGTAATGGTGAATACTTAGATGCAAATAGGAGTATCCTCCCCATCGGAGTCACTGCTTTTATTTGTAGGGCCGAAGAGGAACCAACTATTACTTTTATTTGTCAAAAAGTTAGGTTGACAAGATAGTAAAATTAATGGGTAAAAACTCCTCTTACAAATGTAGAATTCGTATACGTCCATACTATCGTGGCATACGATATTCTCGGTGTTTTGTGGTGTTGGTTGATTTTAAAATTTTATTGTTTGAGGAATCAATAATTTTTTGAAATCTAATGTTTTGATCTATGTGATTCTTAGGTTTTTCAAAATGACTTTCAATTCACTTGCTGTGATACTGAAAGAAAATAAACTTACTGGACCCAATTATATTGATTGGAAGAGGAATCTTGACATTGTCTTGACTGCTGGGGAGTACAAATATGTACTCTTCGAAGAGTGTCCTCCTAAGCCTGCGGATGATTCTGGGGAAAAGGAGAAGGAGAGTTATAAGAAGTGGATTAAGGCTGATGAGATAGCACGATGTTACATTTTGGCATCTATGTCAAATGTACTGCAACATAAGCATCAAGCCATGCCCACTGCTTATGACATGATGCTCAATCTTAAAGAGCTTTTCGGACACCAGAATCGGATTGCTAGGCAAGAAGCCATGAGGAACTTGATGACGACCACCATTATCGAGGGAACACCCGTGAGAGATCATGTTCTTAAGATGATGGCTCATTTGAATGAGCTGGAAGTCCTTGGAGCTGAGATAGATGGGGAAACCCAAGTCGATATCATTCTCCAGTCTCTACCTAGGAGTTTTGAGCAGTTTTGCCTGAACTACAACATGAATAAAAGGTTGTATTCGTTGGCGGAGCTTCTGACAGAACTCCAGGCGACAGAGGGGCTATTTCATCAGAGTGCTCAGGCGCAGGTCATGGTTGCCCAAAAGGTTTCTACTTCTAAGCCGAAAGGCAAGAAGAAGAAGAAATAAGCTGGGGCAAAGGTGGCGGGAAGATCTCAGGGAGGAGTGAAGAAGCCGAAAGGCAAGTGCTTCACTTGCAAGCAGACTGGACACTGGAAGGACTGCCCCAATCGGAAATAGAACAAAGGTATATCTTTTGGTCCAGTCGTTGAAACATGTTTAGCGGTGTTATCTACCGGCACATAGTGTGGAGATACGGGAGCCACTGATCATATCTGTAATACTTTGTAGGGGTTCTAGGAAACCAGACGACTGGCTGAAGGGGAGATTACCGTCTACTTGGGTGATCCTACGAAGGTGGTATTGCGAAAGGGGAGATGTTTATTTGTCTTTTGAGAGGAATAAAGTTTTGGTTCTGAAAAATTGCCTTTATGTACCTTTATTTAGAAAGAATTTGATTTCGGTTTCTAAATTGTTTATGGATGGATATTCTATTTCTTTTAATTACAGAGTTGTTATAAAAAGGAATAGGGAGATTATCTGTTCTGGTGCATTGATAGGAAATTTATATACACTTGAACCAAAAGCTCCCATGATGCAAATAAAAGTAAACAATTCATCTTCTAATTCCAATAAGAGAAAAGAACATTCGAGGATGAACCAAACATATCTTTGGCATCTAAGGCTAGGTCATATTAACCTAAGCAAAATTCAAAGGTTGATAGCTGATGGACCTCTGAGTTCATTAGTGGTGGAAGATTTCTCAACCTGCGAATCTTGCTTGGAGGGTAAAATGACTAAGAGGCCTTTTAAGGCCAAAGGGTACAGAGCCAAAGATGTGTTGGAGTTGGTTCATTCTTATTTGTGTGGTCCTATGTCTATCCAGGCAAGAGGTGATTTTGAATATTTTGTCTCTTTCATAGACAATTATTCAAGATATCGATACAATTACTTGATGCGCCGCAAGTCTGAATGCTTTGACAAGTTCAAAGAATTCAAGGCTGATGTGAAGAAACGTCAAGGTAAAAGTATCAAGACACTACGATTTGATCGTGGTGGTGAGTACCTCTTGGGAGAATTTAGGAATTACTTATCATAGGCTGGGATTCAATCCTAATTATCTGCACCTGACACACCCCAGCAGAATGGTGTAGCAGAGCGAAGGAATAGGACCCTTATGGAGATAGTTAGATCGATGATGAGTTATTCTGAGTTGCCAGATTTGTTCTGGGGATATGCTCTAGATACGGCAGTGTATATTTTGAACTTGGTACCATCTAAATCAGTGCCTTCTACTCCCACAGAATTGTGGATTGGGCGAAAGCCTAGTCTGAGACATATTCGGATTTGGGGGAGTCCAAAGACATGTGTCCAAGACAGATGTCGTAAGTTGGAACCTCGCATGTATGCATGTTCATGTTCGCTATTATCCTAGAGGAACGAAAGGTGGTTTGTTTTATAGTCCTAGAGATCAGAGAGTGATCGTTAGCACGAATGCCAGATTTCTAGAGGAAGACTATATGATGAACCACAAACCCATGAGTAAGATTGTTCTGGAGGAATTAAGAGGGGAAGTCACTGCTTCAGTACCACCGATACAAGAGGATATACCACAAGTCATTGCACCGTGTGTCACAGAGGATATACAGGTGATACCTCGTCGTAGTGGGAGGGTTGTTAGATAGCTTGATAGATTCATGTTCTTGGGAGAATCTTATGATTTGGTCCTTGGTGAACTGATCCTCGGACATGATGAGGCGATCCAAGATAAAGATACGGTATCTTGGCAAAGTGCGATGAATTCTGAGATAGAATCTATGGATTCAAATCAAGTCTGGGAGTTAGTAGAACCACCCAATGGTGTAAAAGCCATTGGATGTAAGTGGATCTACAAAAGAAAGAGAGGAATAGACGGGAAGGTTGAGACCTTCAAAGCAAGGCTTGTTGCGAAGGGGTATACTCAGAAAGAGGGTATCGATTATGAGGAGACCTTTTCGTCGGTAGTCATGCTTAAGTCTATCCGGATTCTCTTATGTATTGCTGCTCATATGGATTATGAGGTATGACAGATGGATGTCAAGATAGCTTTCCTTAATGGAAGTCTTGAGGAAAATATCTATATGAAGCAACCAGAGGGATTCATTGCAAAGGGCAAAGAACATCTTGTGTGTAAGCTTAATTAGTCCATTTATGGATTGAAGCAAGCTTCGAGGTCTTAAAACATTCGCTTTGATGAGGTAATCCAGTCTTATGGATTTATTCAAAGTCCAGATGAGTTTTGTGTATACAAGAGATGTGACGGAAACGTAGTGATATTTCTTGTACTATACGTAGATGATATTTTGTTAATTGGCAACAATGTCAAGGTGTTATCGGACGTAAGGGTATGGTTGTCCAAACAGTTTGATATGAAGGACTTGGGAGAAGTGGGACACATCCTTGGGATCAAGTTTATAAGGGATCGCAGGAAAAGGATGTTGTGCTTATCTCAAGCTTCATACATAGACACCATTATGGATCATTTTAGCATGCAGAACTCCAAGAAAGGTTTTCTACCTTTCAAGCATGGAGTTCCTTTATCTAAGGAGATGTGTCCTAGAACATCTAAGGAGATAGAGGAGATTAAGACGGTTCCTTATGCTTCGACAGTAGGAAGACTCATGTATGCTATCCTATGTACGAGACCAGATATCTACTTTGTCGTGGGCATGGTCAGCAGATATCAGAGTAATCCAGGACAAAAATATTGGACTGCGGTAAAGCATATATTGAAGTACCTGAGAAGGACTAGGGATTATATGCTAGTTTACCAGGCAGACCAATTACTCCCTGTGGGTTACACAGATTCTGACTTTCAATCAGATAGGGATAACAGTAAGTCTACCTCAGGTTTTGTGTTTACTTTGGGAGGTGGAGCCATTGTATGGAGGAGTGTCAAGCAGAAATGTGTGGCAGACTCTACCATGGAAGCTGAGTATGTGGCAGCCTCTGAGGCGGCCAAGGAAGTTGTATGGCTCAGGAACTTTTTGATGGACTTAGATGTGATTCCTGGTTTGCCCAGAACTATCACAATTTATTGTGATAATAGTGGTGCAATTGCAAACTCGAAGGAATCACGAGCTCATAAGGCAAGTAAACACATAGAGCGCAAGTACCACTTGATACGAGAAATCGTAAAGCGAGGAGAAGTTGCTGTGGCCAAGATTGCATCAGAAGATAACCTGGCAGATCCTTTCACTAAGGCCCTTCCAGCGAGAGCTTTTGATAGGCATGCGAAGGGAATGAGAATTAGATGTATGACAATATGAGGACAACATAGTCTTTTAGTATAAGTGGGAGATTGTTGGGATGTATACTGAAAAGTCTATCTTTTGTATGAACATCTTTATTTTTGAAATAAGAATCACATGATCATTGTTTGCATATTTATGGTTATGCATATTGTCTAATACATTACATTGTAGATAACATGGTGTGTAGTGTCGCACGGGAGATCATCTTATCAGTTCCTTGTAAAGTATAAGTAAAGGCTAACAACCTAGATGGTTATGGACAAACCATTGGAATGGTTGTAGTGTGATTTGGTATTGGTTTATCTTGGCCATTGAATTACACTAGTATATTTTGTGTGTATTGAGCAGGACCGACCTAGAAGTGATTCGATTTATTGCTGACTACATAATTGAATCGGACCTCAGATATTATATTGTACATGCTCTTAATCTCGATATAATAACGGATACATATACTTAGTATTCATTTCTTTGATTTACCAATGGGCGAGATTTATAGAGTAAATCGATAGGCTCGGTAAGTTGGAAAATGATATTATTTATATGGTATGTCATTGATTATAGGAGGAAACCGTGTCCTATATATTAGGATGATGATGTCCCCTTGAGGAGCTCGTAAGGTTCATCATGTAAACCCTGCAGGTGGACTTGGTCCGACATGATTATAAGGATGAGTGGTACTACTCATGGAGTTAAATGTCGATTAATTAATTGTCAGTAAATTAATTAATCGACAGACATTCGAGATCTTAAACACGGGAAGATATATGTACAAATAATATATGGAGCCCATATTAACTTATGGGGGTTGGTGAGGTAGATCAATAATAATCCTCTAGTGGAATGGATTATCATTAATGGATCGGACTTTATGTGGGCTTGATCCATTGGGTGGCCAAGATCCAACTCCTCCTCATGGTCCGTATTGTAGCCTATTAAAACCCTCATGGAGCCTAGATCTGATGATGGAAAATGAAACTCTAGATCCGACGGTGGAGATTAAATCTCTAGATCCAATGGTGGAGATTAAATCTCTAGATCCAACGATGGAGATTAAATCTTTAGATTCGACGGTGGAGATTAAAACTCTAGATCCGATGGTTGAGATTAAATCCCAAGATCCGACGGTTGAGATTAAATCCTTAGATCCGACGGTGGAGATTAAAAGGAGGCTTAAGCCTAGCTCTATAAAAGGAGGCCAAGGCTTGGGCGTGGAACACACAAGGGAGATTAGGTTTTAGCTTGGGCGGCAAGGCTTCTAGGGTTAGGGTTTGGGGTGGCAAGCTAAGGTTTGCTCCTCCTAGGGCCGGCGACAACAAGAAGGGAGGCTTAGGTTTTCTTCTTCTCCTCCTTTCCTTGGTCGGTGACTCTCTCCCTCAAGCTTTGGCTGACGCTTTCTCCTCTCCTTTGGCTGGCGGCAACTTCTCTTCAAGGTTGGCCGGCGATCCTTTTCTCCCCCTTTGGCCGGAGGCAACATCAAGTCCATTGACTTGGTGGCCGGTTCTAGATAGGAAGAAGAGCTTTGTTCTATTCTTCCCTTTGTTCGGACCGAGCAAAGAAGGGAAAAACGTGATCTAGGAGGCTTCAACTCTTGGAAGATCATTGCCCACACAACGTCCAAGAGGAGGATAGGACATACGATAGAAGACCTTGAGGTAAACAAGAGGTATAATTCTTGTTTTGCTTTCCTTTTGTTTCTTTGTATATTGTATGTATGGTATGTGGCTAATTTACTTGGACCCCGAATACAAACACAAAAACTGGCAATCCGTACATCGTCTATTTCGTGGCTAATCGTAGAATAGAGGTTGGTTGCTTGAACAATAAGTTTGTTCAAGTGACCACTCTAATCGAATAACACGACGATGGAACGGTTGCTTGGGTAATCCATCTTTGTCAAGGATAAATTTTTTTTATCCGGGGATGTAGACGGGATCGCCATGAACAAGCGACCGAGTTGAAGTGGGAAGCGAAGTTTCCTACCTTCAATGTCGACGTGGACTAGGTGGGCTCCTATGTATATGTGGACTGGAGGGAGAGTGATGCAAAGGGGGAGAATTGAGCGCCGATGTGGATGGTCCCTCATATGGAGGGGACTCCACTATCAGGTCTAAGCGCCAGTTGGCGCGTATGGTGATGGTGGTACGATCGGGGTCGGGGAGCTTAAGGGTCGTCAGGTTTTTCCTTACAAAGCATAAGGAGTGCCCTTCTCTTACAATCATCTTCATAGCCATACACACTTCTAGATCGATCCTAGGGCTTCCCTCTATGCTATATAGGGCAGTGTAATTGTACCCCATCCTATGACAAATGTGGGTAAGCAGACCCCCCACATTAATCTCTCCTCTCGCTGCTTTGCCCATTTTCACTAAGTGTCTAATGAAATGAGACCCTACATCGATGCTACTCCTTTCTTGTAGCATGTCCCATAGGCAAAGCAGCTCGCTAGCTCTCACTACATCGTCACTCTCCCCACAACCAAAAATAGTGCTTGCCATGATTTGGTGGAGGTATCGGAAAATGGGGTTTTGGAGGCGTGATGCTTTGGCCCTAGAAGAGTCGTAAGCGTGCTCTCTCGTCAATTCAGTCCAAAAGATTCGAGAGTTAAACCCAATAGGGGTTCTTCTATCTCCCCCACTCGACAAGCCAAAGCATGAATTCCATTGGTGAAGTGTCCATTCATGCCCAATGTTAAAAATCCTAAAGGCAATCCTACTCTCTTCGCTCTCTCTACTCGTTAAAATTTCCGCTTCTAAGGAACTCAAAAATTCTAAAACTATCCTAGGGTAGGTTGGGTGTCTTATTCCCATTATCTCTTCCCACCCCATTTTTGCAAATAGGGTTTGAATGTCACCCAACAACCCTAAGGACTCTATCAAATCTTCATCAAGATACCTAGTTGCAATGAGTTTACGAATAGAAAGCAGGTTCTATCTATCCCTATGCTCATTGTTGCGAAAAAGAAGGGTTGGAAGAGTGTTACCCTCCTCCGGAGCTTGAGAGGCGTCGATTCTCCTTGCTCGTCGCTCCAACACACCGGATCAAGATGCCACTTGCTTGGTCCTCCTCATCCTTACTTCTTTTGGGTTTCCTTGAGGGTTAGAAAGGCTTCTAGGTGGTGGGGATGAAGGATCCACATGACTAGGGCAAGAAAATCAAAACACACGATGCATTTGGGGATAAAACACACGACATGCCCAGTCGAAACAGTCGTGGAAAAACACATGGCCAGACATGTGCCCCCTTTTTCTCTCCTTTTGTGCACAACAGTCTGAATTTTCTCACACGCTTTGTCGTTTAAGCTAAATATTGATTTTATTTTTACCTAGCAAAGTTCTTTTCTGGTCCTAATGCTAAATGAAATGGAAATCAAAGTTCAAATTAACTAAATGCATGCAATACAATCAAAGGAAAACCTAAAAACTAAACTTGGGTTGCCTCCCAAGAAGTGCTTTGTTTAAGGTCGTTTAACTCGACCTTATTCCTACGTTTCATTTGATGTGTTTGAATCTTGCTCGTGAGGGAGCAAGTTATTTACTCACCTTATGCCTCCTTCATTTTGGTCCCTTATCACCATATCTCTTAAATCTTGCTCGTGGAGGGGCAAGATATTTATTAGATGCCTTCCTTGGTTCGAGAGTGAACATGCTTATCTTTAATGAATCATCAGGAGTTTGATCATAATATTCTATTTCATCCATATGCTGTGAATAATGTAACTCACCACAAACATCCTCACCAAAAGATTGATTAGTAGATTCCATTAGGTCGAATGAAATTTTATTATCACAAATCACTAGATGGGCTTCGTTATTGGTAACTAAAGTTTTGGTGAGGGTTAAGGCAGATCCTTGAGGTTAGGAGGTGTTTTGATTGAAGCAATGCACTCCTCGATTAAAGTATCAATTAAATAGTCCTCAAGTTCTTCTTCAAGTGGTGATTGAATGGATTGTCCTTCTTCACTTCTTGGTAATTGACTCGGTGTTCTAGCAAACTGACTGGCGATTGGTGCTATCTGAATCTCCAACTTCTTTTGTGGGCTAGCAATGCCATTCACAGATGACCTTAATTCTTCAATCATTGTTTCTGTCTGCGAATGTCGCTGCTGAAATTCAGCATTCGCCTCTTGTTGCGTCTGAATAAAGCTTTCTATCATCTTCTCTAGTCGAGATTTAGGTGGACAATATTGGGGGTTTAAGTAGCCAGGGTCATAATTATATGAATAGGAATCATCTTGTGACAACTGGTTGTAATTGTAGGTGACATCTTCTTGTTTAAATTGTGAAGGTTCAAATATATTCGGACAATCATTTATGGTATGCCATGTTTCACCACAATGCTCACAATAAATGTTACCAAAACTCATAGTATTAAATTGACCAAAATCATGAGTAAAAGCATGCCGTTATATTCAGGAAATTATAAATAAGGAAAGAGCAACTGAATAAACAAAATTGAAATAAAATAAAATAAAACAAGAAAAGTAAATCTAGCCTAGTTTCGATCCAATTATCCACTTCTTGATTCGATATCGAATCAATCAGTCCCTGGCAACGGTGCTAAAACTTGATGCACACAAACGCAACCTCAAATCTTGTGACGAAGACCGTCGAGGACTCGAAGCGCGCGCTCGCGCTCAATGTTCGCAAGTGCATGGATGTCATCAAGTAATAAAAAGATTATCGATCCCACAGGAACTGAGATTTGAGTATCAATTTGTTCAGTGGATGTTAATGTTCGGGACTAGCTCTAAAGGTTGCAATTAGGAGGGTTGTCGACGGTCCTAACTCTAATACAGTGTCACACGGAGGAAAAGAAGGGTCGCTACGGGTCTTTAGATGGATTCTAGGATTTCAGTTTCGTTTGTGTGTCGCGGAACACATTGTCAATTGGGTTTGCTTAGGTTTCTAGTTATGATTTTGTGGAAAGGACACCATACACTCCCCTGATGAGCCTTCGCGTCTATCGGAAGCTACCTCTGTCATACCAGGTCAACCCCTGGCTTCAGGACGGGACAGTCAGTACGAGGATGTCGAATCGATCCCTACGACGAGTCAAAAATTAGGCGTGTTTCCTACTCTATCGCATCCTTCTACCCATAATTACCGGCGATGAGGCCAACCCTTAGGTCCCTCTTTAATTCCCCTAAATCTTTGATACGAGGGTTGTCACCCCTCGTATCGGCTAAGCATAGTGACTAGAAAACCAAAACGATAACTATAGATCTAAATCAAACTACCAATTGTAAATATAAATTCAAGAACGAAAAGATATTTGAATTAACATGTTCCGACTCAACACAAACTACTCCCTAATCCTAGAATCAGAGAGTCTACTCCATAGATACGAGAGAAGAAACACAAGGCATGATCATATCCGTATAAACAATAGAATTTACGCAAAGAATAGGATTTACAATGCAATGTAGGTCTTCTCCTCGGCGTTGAAGTGCATAATCTTAACCTTCGTCGACGTTCTTCCTCCTCGTTGTAGTTTCTGAAGCTTTTCAGGGCTTCGGAGTGTTGTCAAATTGCCGTGCCCCTAGGGTTTGGACAGAGCTTTCCTTATATAGACATCACGCCGGATCGCTGCGAAATCGAGAAAAAACCCTAGTCGCATCAATTTGCTGGGCCGCCACACGACCGTGTGGAAACACACGACCTGGCCATGTGTCAGGCCGTGGCGGTAATTTTTGCCCTCTAAACATGGTTGTGTGTGGGCACACGCCCTGGTCGTGTTCCCTTCTGTGTCCAACTGCCAAATGTCTTCTTTTGCTCTGAAATTGCACCGTTTCCCCTATAAAATGCTATCCTACACACAAAAGTAAACAGAGCAGATCTCCGAACCAGAAAATAAGAAATGCATGCAACATAATGTAAAATATGCATGAAACGAACACAAAATGCTATGAGATTTGAGCAAAAACTACTCCTAAAATCCTATATGTTTTGTTCACATCAACCAACAAAATATACATGATTATTATTAATTACAAATTCTTTAATACATCAAAATTTATTCGCATAATATTTTACAAAATTATTATTGATTAAATAATTTTATTTTATGTTTGTAATCATAGATATTTAAAATTTAAAATTATTTATTTTCAACATTCGAGGTAAGATAAATTCGGTGTGCACTTATTGATATTTAATTAACAAATATAATCTTATCTGGAGTGAACTTGATTAGTGCGCTGCGAAAAGACAAATTTGTTATAGTGACTTTTAACAGTATACATTAATACACGTTGTGAATAGTAGACTTTTAGTATACTTTTAACAGCATACATTAATTCACGTTGCGAATAGTAGACTTTTAACAACATATATTGATGCGCGCTGTGAATAGTAGACTTTTATTATACTTTTAACATCATGCATTAATGCGCACTGCGAATAATAAACTTTTAACAACATACATTGATGAGTGCTGCGAATAGTAGATTTTTATTATACTTTTAACAACATGCATTAATGCGCGCTGCAAATAATATACTTTTAACAACATATATTGAAGCACGTGTAAATAGTAAACTTTTAACAACATACCCCTTAATGTGCATTGTTATTTGTAAAAATAAACTACTATCTACAGTGCACTTAATTAGGCATGCTGTAAAAATTATTATTAACAAGACGCTATATATGTGCGATGTTGATGACACTGCGAAAAGTCACATTTGTTGTAGTGCAATCTCCCTCATATGACCTTGGATATCCCAATCATTTACTAGTCATATAGTCAACATATGGTCAAACCATATTGTTAAACTATATTAGCAAAAATCAAAATATTACTCGAGTCTGGTTAATCGTAACTCAGGTTGATTACACCAACAATCTCTCCTTTTGATGTTTGACAATACGTTTAAGTTAGGCTAACCCATAAGCCCAACTAACTCTTCTTTTACCAAAGCATAATGAAGGTTTACCTAACTTAAATCCTTACTTCTCCCCCTTTGATATACATTAAAAAATCTACCAAGGGTTTTCAATATCTCATTTTCCAATGAGATCCTACATTCTCCCTCTTGGTCCAAAATCATCCTAAATACCTTCATTCTCCTTAGTGGTACACCCTTATCACTAAATGAGAGACAAACATCATTCTCCCCCATAAAAAAACATCCATCATCCCTTGATGAAAAAACTCCCCCTGAAGGTTTGCTTTCCCTTGACCATTGCACCAACAATGTCCTTAGAGAGTTTCTAAGCCTATATGAATTTTAACCAGTCGAAAATAAGGGTAAAAGATCAAACTTGAACTTTAGCCTTCCTTAAAATTCGATACTCCACTCAAACTAACGCTTCTAATCATTTTCAATGATAATTTCACCATTCCAATGCTTCTCTATGCATACATAGGGTCAGGAGTGGTTAGGGTTCTTAGGGTTGCTAATAAATGACTAAACAAATCTTGTTCAGTTGAAATCAACACTAGCAGTCGACTGCACCACCATCAGTTGACAACCCAAAGCGACAGTCGATTGGTTTCTACAATTTGCAAAAACAATTTTCAGAATGAAATTTTAAAAATTCATAAGTAATTATACATTATTTGAAAAATCTTAAAAATTCATATGTATAATACTTATGTCAAAAAAAATGGGTAAAAAATAGTTTTGTATAAAAATACCCATTAATTTGAAAAATTAATATAAAGTTCAAAAGCATTGAAACCTTCAATGTTTTTGGCTAACTTTGTGTTAATATTATCAATGGTGGTTTGTATCAAAAGATAGACTTCACCAAAGTTTTCCAAAATATTTTTGAAATTATTTTCAAACTTTGATTTCAATCATGGTCTATGGGCTAGATGTACATGACTTGTACATTAGTTTTTCTTATGATTTATTCCTATGATTGAATGAGTTTTAGTTCATTTTGATGTACCATTTCAAGTACATGAACTTAACTCATATTCCTAAGATCTCACATGTGTCTAGGGTGTATGAAAAACACACACATGTCATCCTATGATCTTTGTGAGATTTAGATTTAGGTTTTCCCTAAATCTAAGGGATCATGCATTATATCTAGGTATTCTAATTTGATTCTTTTATCTAGGACATCAGATCATGTCAATGTCCTTAATTTCAACTTGATTAATTTTAATGTATGAATGATGATCATGGCATAGAAGATTGCATAATTTAAAGCATGTGTCAATAATGCATGATGTCATAGCATTATAATTAAACTAAGCATTATCATGACATTTTAAATGATCATATTAAGCATGATGTCATGACATGATATATGACAAACAAGACATGACAAATATATAATATAAGATATAGAAATACCTAAGGTCAAAGGTTAATTGTCATTTTCTAGGATTAGGTCCAATTTGTCATAATGACTCAACTAACTCCTATGAGTGTGCCAAAACCCTAAAATTTTGGCACACCATATATCTAACTAATTGTATCAATTTTGATCAATTTTTTTTTATCTTCTATTAAATCTATTTGCACATCCTAAAATCTTTTAGGATATATTTTTTATCTCATTTTCAAGATATCACATTATCTTGAAAATGTCCTAAAGTATCAACTCTACCATGGTTAGGTTAACTACTCATCCATTCAAGGCTAACACACCCTAACCCATCTAACGTGAGGGAATCACGCTCCTATGAATCCAAAACCTATATTGTAGCTTCTTGGATTTTTGTAGGTACTCACTAGGGATAACCTCCCTAAATACCTTCCTAATGATCCTCCTAGGCTTGGAAGCCTTGGCCATTTTGATCTTATCTTGGTCAACTCTAGGGATGACTTCTCTTGTGATATTTTTAGTGGCTTTCCTAGGTTCCTTGGAAACCTTGACCACTAGACACTTACCATGGTCAACTCTAGGGATGACTTCCCTTGTGACCTTGGTTTTCCTAGACCTAAGATTAGTTCCATAATTAAATAAAACACTATGATAGGTAGACTTATCTACCTTGGACTTAGGTTTGTGACCCAAACCTTTCCTATCCTTGGATAGTTCTTGCCTCCTAACACCTAAGATTTACCTATTAGACCCTTTAATTGAATTTGTTATCTTATTGTGAGTCTTTTCTAATTTCTCAAACCTTAACCTCAAGGCTTGATTTTCCTCTACTAATGAATCAATTTTTGATTTATTATTATTTTTTGAAATATATTCTTCTTACTAGGCACATGTCTATTCTTTTTTTGGATTAATGCCTAGTTTTTTCCTATCCTTAGGTGTGGTAGTCCTAGAGTTAATTATTCTAGAATTGTCTTTAGGCTTAAATTGATAAGATTTTGCTCTTGAGAAAAAAATACTTTTTATTATTATTAGCATGCTTTTTATCATTAACGATTGCAAGTAAATTTTGAGCATGTTTTTCACTATAAAATAAAGGAAGAGTATTATTAAAATATATCTTAGGGTTTGCCTTAGCTCCCCCTAGACTCAAGATCTCCACCTTATCCTTCCGAGGGTGCCTCCCCCTAGGACATTGGGTCTAGTAATGCCCTTTTGTTGGTACTTGAAGCACACTATGTGTTCCTTGCTCTTTCTTATTTGGGCTCGGGTCTCCTTGGCCTTCTCCTTCCCCTTTGGCACCACTTGTGCCTTCTTCTTGACCTTACTTGAATACTTACGCTTGTAGTGTCTTTTCTCCCTACACTCAAAATATACAATATGATTTTTATTTTTAACAACCAAGCTTGAGTTACCTATCTCGGTTGTAGGGGACCCTTGAACTTGTTCTTCATCTCTCCCAGATGTGGAAGGTTCCTCTTCTTGTTCTAGTATTGAAGCTCTATCCTCCTCCTCAATCCTTAAAGTGGATGCTTCCGAAACATTTTCTACCTCGAACGTTGAGCATCTCTCAACCTCCGATTCTTCGAGCTATAGAGAGGATGATGATGATTCTCCCTCCTTGGACTCCTCCTCTACTTCTTGTATTTGAATCGGTGAAGGCTTTTCGTGGAATTTTGTCAATTTGATCTATAGCTCATTGGCATCCTCATAATCCCCTAACTTGCATAAAATAGTATCAGGGATTAAATTAGTTAGAAGTTTTGTTACCTTAAAATCGGTCTTAAATTGTTGGCGTTACTCCTTGGTTTATTTCTTGATTTTGAAGAATCCTCCCTTTTTGTTCCTTGGAGGTTCAAACCCTTCCATTAAGATGAACCAATCTTCGATATTCAACATGAGGAACATCTCTATATGCTCCATGCTGAAAAATCTTCTCGATTGAATGGTGGAGGAATCCAGATGTCATAGCCTAGTCCATTATTGGACAACTCCATCTTTCTACTCCTCTAGCGCTTGTGCTCTTACAACGGTTAGTCCTTGAAGAGCGTCCTCACTCTGATACCACTTGTTGGGACCAATTGAATATGCTAGAGGGAAGAAAGATGAATAGAAATTCGACATTTTCTTCGATTCGATCGTTATTGCTTGTCTACAAATGATTAGTGCACAACGGAATACAAAATACTAATACAAACAAATAAAACACATAAGCATCACACACATAGTACACAAAGGTTTTACATGGTTCGGAACTTAAGGTTCCTACTCCACGGGTGAGCTAGTAATCTACCCTCACTATGCCTTCTCCTTCTCGACAACACGCTTAAGGTGGAGAAACCTCTTACAATAAGTTTACAAAAGGAAAATACAACCAAAACAAAATACAAAGTAAATACAAGTAAAGAACACTTTGCACAAAAGAAGTTTTGATCGCTTTTCTTTTTGGTTGTTGCGAAATGCTTTGAAGATCTAGAATTGCACATGCACTTCCTTTTCAAATCCCTCAAAGAACCATTGTTGAAATCCTGCTTCGCGAGCTCCTTTTAAGCCTCTGTATCTGCTGGATTTCTGCCTAACTCATAAAGTCAAAAAGGCCTTAGTCGACTCCATTATCTCACAGTGGACTAATCCACATTGATATTCTGGACAACGCATACTCGAGCAATTGACTACACTTACCAACAGTTGACTGTCGAGCCACTAGTCAACTGTCCAATCGACTACCAAACCTTCTGTGGCCTGCTACTGTGCCATTAGTTGACTGTACATACACAATAGTCGACTACTCAATCGGAGCACTATTTCCCACTTCACTCGAGCACCCTTCAGGTTTTCCAAGCACTAGCAGCCAGTTGACTGTCGAGCACAATGATT
Organism: Wurfbainia villosa; assembly: GCA_025175895.1. NCBI lineage: Eukaryota > Viridiplantae > Streptophyta > Magnoliopsida > Zingiberales > Zingiberaceae > Wurfbainia > Wurfbainia villosa. Next base: position 109,038,845 of record CM045995.1, on the reverse strand, counting down.
GTTTCCCCAGCCAAACAATGTTGAGTACTTAGTCTAAAAATTGAGCCCCATAGCGGGAGTCGGCCTTCACTGGCCCAGTTGACTAGGCAAATCCTCTAGTAGACTGCTCCTGAGCACTTAGCTCATTCCCGAGCACATCTTGAGTCTTTTGAACTCCCAAATGGTGAGCACTCTACCAGTCGATTGACCATTTCCATCAGTCGACTAGTAAACCTCACACTGAGGTTTATCCCAAGTATGATCCCCTTATACTTGACACTCACTCATAGCCTAGACCTAAACATTCTAACAATTTCCATCAACCTCATGCCCTCATGGTCCACCCGAGTCCTCCACGGCTCATTCACCCTGTATGCTAGCTTTTAAGTGCTTCCATCGACTATATCATGTTAATGAGTCTTACGCCGCTAAGACTGTTAGTGCAATCAACCCAGGTCATGATTGACCAGACTCGAGTTTGACTCGAGTAGTATTTTGATATTTGACATTGATGTTTAATAAGGGAGTTGACCATTGTTTGACAATGGGTTGACTATATGGTTGACATGAGATTGACTATATGATAGAGAAGTCCAAGTCTTGTGTACTTGGCATGGAAAGTCCAAGTGGGACACTTGGCAATGAGAAAGTTCAATTCATGGGTACTTGGCATGGAAAATCCAAGCATGAGGTTTGGCAAGGAAAAGTCCAAGTTTGAGTCTTGGCAATTGGAAAGTCCAACATGGGTTAGCATGGAAAGTCCAAGCATGGGTCTTGGCAAGGGAAAGTCCAAGCATGGGTCTTGGCAAATGGAAAGTCCAATATACGTTGGCAAGGAAAGTCCAAGGATTGATATTGGCGGCATAAAGTCTAACGGTGGAGTCTTGGCAGCATAAGTCCAATGGTTAGTGGTGTAAAATCTAAGCAGTAGTCTTAGCAGCGTAAGCCCAATGTGCCTTGGCAGTGTAGACCACGTTAACATGACAATAGCTGATGGAAGCACCTGAATGTTAGCATATGGATGAACAAGTCATGAATGACTTGGAGGGATCTGATAGGCGTGAGGCTGACCGAGGTGGCTAAAAGGCTTAGGTCTAGGTTAAGGGTGGTCTAGCAAGTATGAGGTCATCATACTTGGTGTTAAACCTCATAGTTGAGGTTGGGCTTTGGACGATCCAATTGATCAGCGTTTTGATACTTGGTAGCCGAGTCACCTTGTAGCAGTCGATTAAGATTATGATCAGTCGACTGATGGGAGTCGACTGGTGTTCGACTGTAGGAAATGACCTGACAGTCAACTGCCAACATTAGGTAATTGATTGATGACCTAATCAGTCGACTGCTATGTCTGGCAGTCGACTGATAGTCGATGTTGCGGACACAGAAAGTTCCAGAGTCGACTATTAGGGTTTGACAGTCAAGTGATAGCTCTATCAATCATCTGATGGGCATGATCAGTCGACTGATGGTATATTCATTGGAACTTATCCAATGCGGTTCGTGCCATTTTGAGACAACGATTACAGTGTTGGTGCAATCGACCCAGGTCACGATTGACCGGACTTGAGTTAGACTCGAGTGATATTTTGATGTTTGACATAGTATGTTTAACATAGTATGTTTGACATAGTATGTTTGACATGGAAGTTGACATTGATGTTTGACATTGATGTCGATTAATGTTTTGGGAAAATTGCTTGTGTAATCAACCCGGGTTATAATTGACCGGACTCGAGTTTGACTCGAGGGAGACTTTGATAGTTGACTAGGGTTGACCATGTGATTATGGGAAAGTCCAAGACTTGAGTACTTGGCATGAGAAGTCCAAGCATGGGTCTTGGCAAAGGAAAGTCCAAGCATGAGTCTTGGCATGGAAAGTCCAACATGGGTTGGCAAGGGAAAGTCCAAGTTTAAGTCTTGGCATTTGAGAAGTTCAAGGGGTTTGATATTGGCGGCGTAAAGTCCAAGGGTGAAGTCTTGGCAACATAAGTCCAATGGTTGGCGGCGTAAAGTCCAAGCGGAGTCTTGGCGGTGTAAACACTGTTAGCATGACATAGCCGATGGAAGCACCTGAAGGCTAGCGCGATGGATGAACAAGTCATGGATGACTTGGAGGGATCCGAGAGGCGTGAGACTGATGGAGGTGGCTAGAAGGCTTAGGTTTAGGCTAAGGGTGGTCTAGCAAGTATGGGGTAACCATACTTGGGCAAAAACCTCATGTTTGAGGCATGTGGCAGTCGACTGGTGTGAGTCAACTAGGGTTTGACTACGGGAAATACCCTAACGGTCATTGCCCGGAGGAGGGCGATCGTCGATTGGTCGGCGGATCGTGATCTTGTGATCAGTCGACTGGTGCTCGAGAAAATGAGCACAGAGTGGAGTCGAGACTCGACTGCGGGGTCAGCAGTCGAGTGAAGGCTCCATCAGTCGACTGATGATGGATCCGTTGGATTTTTTCAGCATGGATCTAGCCATTGTCTCACGACAACAGTGACATCAGTCGACTGATGGTCCTGATCAGTCAACTGATCGACGTTTTCTAGCACAGGTATAAGCTTTAAAAGGAGCTCGTGGAGGAGGAAAATGCCAAGGTTCTTTGAGGTTTTTTGGGGCGAGTTGTTGCTACAATTCAGGGTCTCCAAGTGCTACTCGATCAACCTATCAAGCAAGCATTCAAAAGCTCGGTGTAAAGTTTTTTTTTACTTGCATTTTAGTGTAGTTGCTTGTATTATTATTGTATTACTTTTGTAATCTGTTGTAAGAGGTTTCTCCACCTCCGGATTGTTCCGAGAAGGAGTTATTTGTGATTAGTGAGTGTGTGTGCATCACTAGAGCTCTTTAGAGCTCGATCCGTGGAGTAGGAACCATTCGGTTCCGAACCACGTTATATGCTTGTGTTCGTGTGATTGTCTATTTCGTTATTGTCATTATTATCTATATTCCGCTGCGCTAACGAAATTTGTAGACGAATGCAATTGAATTCCATCGACGTATAGCACGATGTTATTCACCCCCTCTTGCGTTCCAAGGATCCTCTATAAGTGGTATCAGAGCAAGGTTGCTCTTCAAAGTTTAACAACTAAGGGATCACGCTAGAGGGTGAAGATGGAGTTGGAAGAACAATTGGGATGGGATATCAACACCCCAATTCCCTATGCCTTCTATGGACGAGAAGGCTTCAATTCTTGGAAGGCGAGAATTGAAAACTTTTTGATGATGAGAGACCTTGAGGAATGGTCAATGTTAATGGAGGGATTTAACTATCGAAAAGGACCAAAGGGAGACTTTCTCAAGAAGAAGAGATGGACCGAAGAGCAAGTTCAAGCCTTCGAGAAAAACATGAAGGTAGTAAAATTTATTTTTGATTTGATCCCTAACGATATTGTGTGTATGGTAGGGGATTATATGGATGCTAAGGAATTATGGAGCCAAGTGGCAAAGCTCCATGAAACTTCATTATCGGTCCAAGAACAAGAAGAAGAAGAAGAAGAAGAGTGCTCACCCTCTCAAGCTCAAAAAGAAGCAAGTACATCGTCATCCAAAGAGCTTGAGGATTCGGAAGTTGATAGGGAGTCAACCTCCGAATCGGTGGAAGAAGAGGAGACCTCCACTTCTAGGATTGAGGGGGAGGAGATTAGAGCATCCTCAACACCGGAGCAACAAGAAGAACCATCTACATCCGGTTGAGAGGAAGAACAAGCTCAAGAGACCCTCACCACCGAACTAGGTAACTCAAGCAATTTGGTTTTAAATAAAAAACATATAATTTACTTCGAGTGTAGGAAAAGTGGGCATTATAAGAGAAAATGCCCAAAGAGAGTAAGGAAAGCTCCTCCGGCACCAAAACCTCAAGAAAAATCAAAAGATGCCGGTGCCCAAAGTCAAAAGAGCAAGGAGCATGCCATATGTTTCAAGTGCAATTCAAAAGAACATTACCGAAGTCAATGCCTAAGGGGGAAGAAGAAAGGGCAAGAAGGAGCAACACAAGTAGAGGGAGCCTCTAAGGCAAACCCTAAGGTAAAATTTATTAATGCACCTTCAATTTCTAGGGATAAAAAGCATTCTAGGAATTTCAATTAACTTGCTATTTATCATGAAAAGGATGCTAGAAATAATAAATATTTTTGTTTAGGTGCTAAAAATGTCCACTTAGGAAATAAGGAGAAATTTGGGACTAATGTCCCTAAAAATAATTTATCTAAGGACAAACCTAGGTCAAACAACTCTAGACCAACTTTACCTAGGGAGACAATTAAAAAGGTACAAGAGCACCTAGGTCTCAATCCCAAATGGACTAGGCATATGCCTAGGAAGAACCATGCCCAAGGATTAAATCAAAATTCTAAAATTGGGCAATTAGAGGTTGAAAATCAAGCCTTGAGGTCAAGACTTGAAAATTTTGAAAAAACCCTTGAAAACATGTAAAATCAATTTAAAGGGTCAAATGGACAAACTCCTAGGTCTAGAAGTCAAAGTTAACACTTAGGACCTAAGAGACAAAAGTCATCCAAGGGCAAGCAAGGTTTGGGTCACAGACCTAAGCCTAAGGTGACTTATCATAGTGTTCCATTAGATTATGGAATACAAACTAGGTCTAGAAAAACCAAGGTCAATAGGGAAGTTACCCCTAAGGTTGACCAAGGTAGGTGCCTAGTAGCTAGGGTTTCGAAAAAACCTAGGGTGGCCACTAAGAAGGTTACTAGGGAGGCAATCCCTAAGGTTAACCATGGCAAGACCACAATGACCAAGGCTACCAAGTCTAGGAGGGTCATTAGGAAGGTATCTAGGGAGGTTATCCCTAAGGAATACCTAATTAACCCTAGGAGCTCAAATAGATTTTGGGTTCCTAAGAGCGTGATTGATTCACGCTAGATGGGTTTAGGGTGTGCCAATCTTGATTGGATGGGTAGTTAACTCAACCATGATAAAGGTGGCACTTTAGGTAATTTTCAAGGTTATGGGTACCTTGAAAATAGATTTGATCTTATGATCCTAAAAGAATTTAGGATGTGCCAATACATTTTTGGAATTATGAAAAATCAATTAAATTGGCACAATTTAGGATTAGAGGTCATAGTGTGCCATTTTGGATTTTTGGCACACTAGGGAGAAAAGTGATAATATGGCAAAATATATTTAATCATATCAAATGACAATTAATATTAAAATTTAGGTATTATTATACCTATACTTTTTATATGTCATACTTTGTTTGCTATATAACATGTCATGACATCATGTTTATTTTTATCATTTATATGTCATGATCATGTTTAGGATTAAGGATTAAATGTCATGTGTTTTTAGATTTAATCATATGTCATGACATCATGATCATTGGCTATGCTTAATTATTGCTATCATTATGCCATGATCATTTCATGCATTTAAATTGATTAAAATTGATTTAAGGACAATGACATGACTTGGAGTCCCATTTATAAGGGAATCAAGTAGAGTTGCCTTAGAAAAGTGCATGAAACTCTAGTTTAGGGAGAACAAAACCCAAATCTCACATTACATTGACATGTATGTGTATTTATACACCCTAGATACATGTGAGATGCTAAGATATGAGTTAAGTTCAAGGTGCATAGTTTTTGCATCTAGATGAACTAAAACTGATCTAAAATCATATGTGGATCATTGGGAAACTTGTGTATAAGTCTTGAACATTGAGCCCAAGGAATATGATCCAAAATAAGGTTTTAAAAAACATTTTAAAAAACCTTGGTGAAGTCTATCTTTTGATAGCAATCACCATTGATGAAGTTGATACAAAGTGAGCTAAAACTTTGAAGTTTTTCTTCACTTTTAAATTTTATATCAATTTCGATATTTTATGAGTAAAATATTTTTCTAACATTTTTCACCCATTGTATTGGTCATAGGTATTATATGTATGAATTTTCATAATTTTTTGAATTACGTATAATTATTTATGAATTTATGAATTTCATTTCTGATAACTGAAATTCTGATATTTGATTATCGATCAGTCGGTGTGATCATCGATGTGACCGGCGATCGTGTAATCGATGGAGTCAATTGCCAAGTCTGATTTCGGGAAAAACAAGGTTGTTTAACCCGGTTTCAGCTACGGTAAAGGTTCCTAATCACTCCTAACCCTAGGATATGCTTTGGGAAACATTATAAATGGTGAAAATCCATTGGATATGGATTAGGAGAGGTGTTAGGATGATGTATCAAATTTAAGGTATGGAGAGTTTATTTTTGAAATTTGAACCTTATTTTTTATGGTTTAAAGTTCCTATTGACTAAGGGACTTCCCAATGACATTGTTGGTGCAATGGTCAAAGGGTAGCAAGCCTTTAGGGGGAGGTATCCATCATGGGATGATGGATGTCTTGGCATTTGAGAAGTCGAGGGGTTTGATATTGGCGGCGTAAAGTCCAGGTGAAGTCTTGCGGCGATAAGTCCAATGGTTAGTGGCGAAAGTCCAAGCGGAGTCTTGGCGTAAGTCGATGTGCCTTGGTGTGTAGACAATTAGCATAACATAATGGAAGCACCAGCTAGCGCGATGGATGAACAAGTCATGGATGACTTAGAGGGATCCGAGAGGTGTGAGGTTGATGGAGGTAGCTAGAAGGCTTAGGTCTAGGCTAAGGGTGGTCTAGCAAGTATGGGGGAACCATACTTGGGCTAAAACCTTATGTTTGAGGTGTGGCAGTCAATGTGAGTCACTAGGTTTGGTTGGGAAATGCCCTACGGATCATTTGCTAGAGAGCGATCGATTGGTCGAGCCTTGATTGATCTTGTGAAATCGGTGCTCGAAAAGAGGAGTGGAGTCGAGACTCGATTGAAGCAAGGAGTCAAAGGCCCCATCAATCGGTGATTGTCATGATCGGAGTGGATGATGGATCCGTTTTTTTCGGAGAATCTAGCCGTTGTCTCACGGCCAATGATGGCATCATTCGGTGATGGTCGATTAGTCGGTGATCAGCGTTTTCAACCCAACTCCTAGAAGCTTTAAAAGGAGCTCGTGGAGGAGGAAAATGCCAAGGTTCTTTAAGGTGTTTAGGGATTTAATCTCCAATTCGATCTAAGTGCTACTCGATCAACCTAGCAAGCAAGCATTCAAAAGCTTTAATTTTTTTACTTGCATTTTAGTGTAGTTGATTGTATTCTTATTGTATCTAAGCATAATGAGGTGTTAATAGGCGATCATTGAGGGACCATTGAGACGTTTTCCAAGACAGTAGAAGCTTTAAAAGCATGGGATCAAGGAAAATGCCAAGGTTCTTTGAGGTACTAATGATGATCCTGTAATTTAAAGGTCCATCAGTGCTACTCAACCCCTATGATAAGCAAGCATTCAAAATTATTTGTACATTTTCTTGTTTGCATTTTAGTGTAGTTGCTTGTATTAATTATTAATTAATTAATCAACATCTAACTCCATGAGTAGTTTCTCCACCTCTTCATGCCAGAAGGAGTTATTTGTGATTAGGAGTTTACATGATGCATCACTGAGCTCTTTAGAGCATCGATCCTAATATATAGGAACCATTTCTATAATCAGCTATATGCTTGTAATGTGATCATCTCCCAACTTCAGTCTATCGATTTAATCTATAAATCTCGCCCATTGGTTTGTAAATCAAAGAGATGAGTACCAAGTATAGCGTTATTCTAGCGTTCCAAGGATCCCCTACATACAAGAGCAGTCGACTGTTAGGCAAAATCTAGCCTGAATGCAGGTTATAAAAGCAACTCGTGGAGAGGGATTTGGTAATGGTTTCTTAGGGCGATTTAGGGCGATTTGATGGTGTAATTCAGGGTCTCTAAGTGCAGCTCAAGCAACTAAACAAGCAAGCATCCAAAAGTGCATTTGTAAAGTTTTCTTTACGTGTTTTTGTGTATTTCATTTATATTTGTTTATTGTATTTTGTTTATTATTATAAACACTTGTACAAAATTTCTCCACCATGTTATCGAAGGAGTAACGTATTAGACAATATGCATAAGAGCTTGTTGAGCAAACAATGAGATGTGATTCTTATTTCAAAATAAAGATGTTATATTTGCGTAGACTTTGTGATACATCCATTATATTATTTCACTATTAACAACTATCTTTGTGTTTGCCATACATCGATTAAAATCCACATGCCTATCAAAGCTCGCTATTCCCCCTCTAGTGACGTCAATTCCCAACATACTACACATCTTGGACTTACAACTTCTACTACACGATTGGACTTACTCCGCTCTAAGATTACATACTTAGCCTTACATGGGCTCGCCGCCAAGACTACAGTTGGACTTACATAACTAAGACCATACCATTGGATTTTCCATTACCAAGAATCACATCCAAGTCCATCGAAGTTCTGCCAAGACTTCACCCTTGGACTTTTCCTCTCACATCCATACTTGGATTTCTCCATCACAAGACTCTAATCTTGGACTCCTCCATGACAAGTCCACCTCCCAAAGTAAACACAAACTCGAGGTAGACTCTATTATCTCAAGTTGGTTAATCTGTAACCGAGAGTAATTGCTCCAACAATCTTCTCATATAATCTCCTAGTCCTTAGATATCCCAATCATCCACTATGCGTATGATCAACTCAATGTCCCTATATTGTTAAACCATATTGACAAACATGCCTCTCAGTCTGCGGATATCAATGTCTGGTGATTGCATCGCATACATGAGACTAGCTATGAAGCATAAGGATTACTTTACAATGTTTATTTTGTTCCTACTTTAGCACACATCTAGCTTGATAAAGGAACAATTGATGAAGGGTGAAAACCCTTTTTGTTGGATAATACGATCCAAAATCATGTCTATGTATGAAGCTTGACTATGGACAATCTACTATTAATATGCAAATGACAAAAAATAAAAATAAAATGTTTCCACTTAAAACCTCTAACATGGGAAACTAGGTTCTTATTACTAGTGAAGATAATGAATCTAAGACAACACTTGGGATATAAGCATCTCAATATCAAAGACATACAACTTTTAAGCGAGAAAGTATGATCTTTGGATTATCTCAAATTAGTTCTCTTAGTTTATGTGAATGGTGCATTTATGGAAAATAAATCAGGAAGCCCTTTTCGAGTGGGCAATCACGGAGAGCTTCAGAATGTCTTAAATTAATTCATACTTACTTAAGTAGATCTATGAGAATCACATCACTTGGTGGGTGTAAATATTTTCTACTATTTATTGATAATTTTAGTCGAATGAGTTGAGTTTATTTTTTAATAGACAAGATAGAAACTTTTGAGAATTTCAAAAAATTCAAGGTGCTTATGGAAAATTAAAAGGGTACCTTAATAAAAACTCTCCTCATAGATTGAGGAGATACTTTTTTATCGAAAAAATTTAATCATTTTTGTGAAAAACATGGTATCCACAGGGAATTGACAACACTTTTACACCAGAGCAAAATGGTATAGATTAACAAAAAAATTGAATAATGGCTAGAAACTTGCTAAATATCAGAGGACTTTCAAATATTTTTTGGGTCGAAGCAGTGATAATATATATTTACCTGTTGAATATTTCTCTAATAAGAGTAGTCTTGAATCAAACATCATATGAAGCATGACAAGGTAGAAAATCATCGATAAACCACTTGAGAATCTTTGGTTGTATTACTTATGCTTTGATAAATTCACAATGTCATCATAAAATTGAAGAGAAATATGAAAAATGAATTTTTATTGGATATTGCAATCAATTCAAAACATATCAACTGTATAATCCTCTTAGTGACAAATTCATTATAAGGAGAGATGTTATTTTTTTTTTAATGAAGATTCAAGTTGGAATTGGAATAAATAGGATGAAGAGACTCAAGTTTATATTTCAATGGAGACTAGATCTCCAACAATTGAAGGGTTGAATTATCTCCTTTATGCTCATTATCTTCCTCGCAATCAAATTTAAGAAGTATCAATTCATCCTCTTTACAAAAATTCATCAAATGAAACACCTCTAACAAAGGTTAGATCATTGAGAGAAATTTATGAATTAGATCAATTTTCTCTCTTTGTTACGGATCCTACAATCTTTGAAGAAGTGGTGATAAAGGAAGAATGATGGAATGCAATGTAGGACCGTTGGCATCGCTAGAAGGGGGATGAATAGCGATACTCGACGTTGTGCTCATTTCTTTGTTGTTAGTATGCAGCGAAAACAATAATACAAGTACAAATACGAATACAAACACAACACAAAGAATTTACGTGGTTTGGAACCCAAGTTCCTACTCCACGATTGAGCCCTAGTCGGCTCTAGTGATGCACACCACCACTATAATACTTTTCCTTCTCGGTGATACACCGGAGGTGGAGAAACCCCTTAATACAGATTTTCAGATGTTTATACACAACTTACAGTAGTAGGAAAAGAAGAAGAACAGATTACAAACTTGTAGTGAGAGCTAGGACCTTCTTCTTTTTCAGAAACGTTGATTGCCTTTAAGGATGCTAAAAAAGTTGGAGAATCAAGGAAATTTTGCTCAAGCAATCACTTCCCAGGTTGTAGTAAGCAGTCCCCACTTTCTTAATGAAAAACAATCGTGTAAACCTTTTAAATCGAGTCTGATTAGGGCTTTTCTGACCCGTGCAGTCGAGTCGCCTCGACTGGCGCATTAACTCGCATTTAATGATGGTTCCAACGGTAAGTTTTTCACCATAATTAGACTGATTTATCCGTTGAAACATTGGTCCAGTCGAGGTACTGGTTCATCACCTCGACTGGTAGGCTTCTGTTTCAACCGAACAGAGCAACAGTCGAGCTTGCAGTCGACAGGCCCTTGAGTCTGTTCAATTGAACCAAAGCTCCAGTCGAGGCGCCACCTCGACTGCTATAGGTTTTTCCTTCAAACACACAGTCCCCAGTCGAGACGCTAATCGACTGTGGCTTGCTTCTGTTCATGAGAAACAACCCCAGTCGAGGTGCCGCCTCGACTGCTACGGTCTTCTCAACGCTTTGCAGGCCAGTCGAGGTGACACCTCGACTGATATGGTAATCAGTTGAGGTTCTGCCTCAACCACTGCCTTGACTCCAGACCATTTCAACTTGTCTAGTGTTGAAACCGCACATAAGAAAGGTTCTATCATGTACCCTTTACCTGATGCCTGTGAACCACTGTTCATAGGTCTTTCGTGCCAAGAATTGCTTCCGGGACTTCGTGCCAAGACTCCTTATTTGGGTCTTCATGCCAGGACTCCTCGTCCGGGTCTTCACTTTCCAGGACTCCTCGTCCGGGCCTTCATGCCTCTCGTCCGAGACTCCTCATGCCGTCTTCACTTGCAGGACTCCTCGCCGGCCTTCATGCTAGGACTCTCGTCGGTCTTCACTTGCGGGACTCCTCGTCCGGGTCTTCGTGACTCGAGGACTCCTCAGACTCCCTACAAGAAACTTCCTAAAAATATATCTCAACCAAAACGCATGAGATAACACATAGCTATCACCTTGACTTAACCCCTTGTCAAACATCAAAACATCATTTGGGTCTGATTGCACCAACAATATCTCCCTTTTTGATGTTTGACAACATGGTTTAAGTTTAGGTGATGCAATTATAGCAAAATATAATATTCTTAGATTTGTACAGAATTTTCAGTATTTAAGAACTTCATCAAATCAAGATGTGTAATAAGACTTTCATTTCAAACATAGATTTGCAATGAATTTCAAAACTTCCATATAAGCAAGGTTAAAGATTAACGATCCCTATTTCAGCTTAAACCCACTCATTTCTCCCCCTTTGGCAAACACACAAAAAGAGCAATCAATAGGATCACTCCCCCTGAATCCAATGCACCAACAATGTATATTTTAACAAAGTAGATAACGATCGTGCATATATATTGAAAGGTATAGACAATCGGAAAATTTTGAGAATTTCCCTTAAAAATGGTTGTGATAAACCTGTTCATAACATTTAAACACACATCTAAATACACAAGAACAATCATATTTAATAACAACATATATGCAGTCAACAGTTTATACATATAACTCAAGTGTTAACCAAACATTCTGACATATATGCTTGGATAACATTCAAGGGCTAAGTTCGATTCTCGACACTCTAGAAATGCTCTAAGGATATCAGGAGTGAATGATATGTCCGTTATGGCCACTCTACTCTTATAGATGTGCCTATCCCCTGTAGCCTGTAGGTTATTGTAGAATTCACTAACTAAGTCTATATTGATGTCGTGATCACAATAGGCAAGTTTATTGAGCCCATAGTAGTCAACTATCTCTACGACATTTTGGGCATACCTATCAAAGAAATCCTTATCCAAAGACCTAGTATGCATCAACAAGTATCGCGATGGTGCACGAAGGGAAATCTGGGATCCGAAGACAGATTCTCCCGGGTTGTTTCCCTCCTACTGGTCTCGCCTATCTTACATTTTTGTCTAATGAATGCAAGAATCATGATTAAAATGCAAGATGAATGCAATATGATGTATGATGCGTGTCACAGAAGAACACCCGATTAGTTAACCCAGGTATTTTCTAAATCGTGAAACCAAAGAGAGGGGTTTAGAAATTTACTTAGGTGCCATTTTTGTTGATCAAGAAGGACAATGGAACCTTCTGCGAGATGACCTTCTCCGATGAGAGAAAAATCGGTGAACTCTAGAAAATTCGACGAACCTTAGGTTTGGAGAAACTGGCGATTAGGGTTAGGGATTTTACTTAGGTTTGAAGAAATGAGAAGCTGGAGGACTTACTCAAGGTCGATTAGGGCTCAAAGGAGATTGTCTAAGCCTTGGTCGCCGTCGATCTGGCTGGAAGCGAGAGAGGCGACAGCGAGGGCAATGGGATCGAAAGTTTCGGTGAGAATAGTTGAGGCGAAAACCAGATCTGAGAGAAGCGAAAAATGGGTTTCCTTATAAATTTTTGAGTTGAGTAGTCGAGTCAATTAGTTTAACGCCTCGACTGTATAATTCAGTTGAGGCGCCATTCAAGTGCGCCTCGCTACTATGCTTTCATCCGAATGGACAGTCGAGGCGTGGGTCGAGTTTATCTCGATTCTGTGCCTGACTTCTTAAACCAGCCTGACTTCTAAACTGTAGGATATTTAACGCCGCTAGAGGGGGGGTGAATAGCATTTGACCGTTTGTAGATGGAATTCGTTCGCGTGTTCGTCTCTACAATTTCGTTAGTGCGCAGCGAAAATAGATATAATACAATAACGAAATACGCCAACACAACAAGAACACGAGTATGTAACGTGGTTCGGAACCGCACGATTCCTACTCCACGGATCGAGCTCTACGAGCTCTAGTGATGCACACGCAACCACTAATAAACACTCCTTCTCAGAACAATCCGGAGGTGGAGAAACCTCGTACAAGATGATTACAACAATAATCAAAAGCTACAAGCAAATACAATGAAATACAAAGCAAGACTAGTAAAGAAAAACACTTTACAAATGCTCTTGAATGCTTGATCGCTAGGTTGATCGAGTAGCACTTGGAGACCCTGAATTGAAGCAGCAATTCGCCCCAAATCGCCTCAAAGAACCATGCCAAATTCCTCCATCACGAGCTCCTTATAAAGCTTCACATGTCTTTGGAAAAAGTATATTAGTCGATCGATGCCATCGTGCCCGTGAGACAACGGCTAGATCCACGCTGGATAAGTCCAGCGGATCTACCATCGATCGATCAAACCCATCGATCGGTGATGGTGTCCTCATTCGATTCTTGGTCCCGGTCGTCGAGTGAGACTACACTCGTGGCGAATTCGAGCACCGGTCGACCGATAATCTGCAATCGATCGGAGCGCTCGGCATCGATCGCATTGCCCACCTATGGCGATCGCTAGGCTACTTCCCGCAATAAACCCTAGTTGATTGGTCCACCGACCGCCACATGACACTGGGCCGACCGCACACCTCAAACATGAGGTTTTAGCCCAAATATGGTGCCCCATACTTGCTAGACCACCCTTAGCCTAGACCTAAGCCTTCTAGCCACCTCCATCACCCACGCCTGATCTCCAAGTCATCCATGACTTGTTCATCCATCGTGCTAGCCTTCAGTGCTTCCATCGGCTATGTCATGCTAATCTGTCTACACCGCCAAGGCACATTGACTTACGCCGCCAAGACTTCGCTGGACTTTACGCAGCCAATATCAAACCCCTTGGACTTCTCAAATGCCAAGACCATGCTTGGACTTTCCCTTGCCAACCAATGTTGGACTTTTACATTGCCAAGACCCATGCTTGGACTTTTCATGTGCCAAGTGTCCTACTTGGACTTTCCATGCCAAGTACTCAAGACTTGGACTTTCCCATGACAATTACATTGTCATATATTTTTGTCGAACATCAAAACATCATTCGAGTCAAACTCGAGTCCTGGTCAATCGTGACCTGGGCCGATTGCATCAACAATCTCTCCCTTTTTGATGTTTGACAGAAAACCAAACAGATCATCGAGTTAGAACACTAACTCAAATCCCTTACTAATTATCCCAAATTGGTAATCTTAAACATTCTCCAAATGTTCTCCCCCAAACATTCTCCCCCTTTTTGACTAACATCAAAAAGATTATCTCCAAGGAGGTCAAAGTCTCATGTCCCAATGAGATCTTACAATCTCCCCCTTGGTCTAAAAATATCTAGGATGTCTACCATCTTCCTAGTGATAAGTCTCATATCACTCAAGAGAGACAATCCTATTCACTCTCCCAATTTCCAAATTGGGTATCAAAAACCCATCAATTTTCCCAAATTGATGATACTCTTCCAATAACTTCTCCTCTTCAAGTAGAAGAACACATCCATCATCCCAAGATAGATACCTCCCCCTAAAGGCTTGCTCCCCCTTGACCATTGCACCAACAATGTCCTTGGAAAGTTCCTAAGCCAATAGAAACTCTAAGCCATCAAAATTAAGGTTAGAAATTCAACATTGAACTTTCCAACACCTTAACATTGATACAAACCCTAAACAACTCTCCTAATCCATATCCAATGGATTTTCACCCTTTATAATGTTTCCCAAAGCATATCCTAGGTTTAGGAGTGGTTAGGGACCTTAACCGCAGCTGAAATCGAGTTAAACAACCTTGGTTACCCTGAAATCAGGCTATCAGTCGAGTGATTCAGAAATCGGGCCGATCGACACATCATCTGTCATCGCCACCCAGGCGGTCGATCGATAACTAAAAAATCCGATTTTCAATTATCAGAAATGAGTTTTGGAAAATCATAACTAATTATACGTATATCGAAAAATCACGAAATTTGATACGTATAATACTTATGACCAATACAATGGGTGAAAAATGTTTGAAAAATATTTTACCCATAAAATAGCGAAATTGATACAAAATCCAAAAGTGACGAAAACTTCTAAGTTTTTGGCTCGCTTTGTATCAATCTCATCAATGGTGATTGCTATCAAAAGATAGACTTCACCAAGGTTTTTCAAAATGATTTTAAAATGTTTTCAAAACCTTATTTTGGATCATATTCCTTGGGCTCTATGTATATGACTTGTACACAAGCTTTCCCAATGATCCATATGTTGAGCTAAAATGAGTTTGGGTTCAACTAGATGCAAAAACTATGCACCTTGAATTTAACTCATATCCTAGAATCTCACATATATCTAGGGTGTATAAATACACATACATGTTAATTGGATGTGAGATGTGGGTTTTGGTTCATTTAATCTAGGGTTTCATGTATTTCCTAGGCAACCCTACTTGATTCCCTTATAAATGGGACTTCAAGTCATGCCATAGTCCTTATATCAATTTTAATCAATTAAATGCATGAAATGATCATGACATAATAATAGCAATAATTAAGCATTGCCAATGATCATGATGTCATGACATAATATGAAATCTAAAAATACATGACATTTATCCTTAATCCCTAAGCATACTCATGACATATAAATGATAGAACATAAACATGATGTCATGTCATGGCATATGGCAAACAAATCATAGCAAGTAAAAAGTATAGGTATAAGTATACCTAAATTTTAATATTAATTGTCATTTGATATAATTAATTATATTTTGCCATATTATCACTAATCTTCCTAGTGTGCCAAAAACCCAAAATGGCAAACTAATCTCTAAAACTAAATTGTGTCAATTTAATCATTTTATTAAACTTCTCAAATAATATTGGCACATCCTAAAATCTTTTAGGATTAAAGCTCAAATGTATTTTCAAGGTAACCATAACCTTGAAAATATCCTAAAGTGCCACCTTTACCATGGTTGAGTTAACTACTCATCCAATCAAGGTTGGCACACCCTAAACCCACCTAGCGTGAATCAATTACGCTCTTAGGAACCCAAAACCGATTTTAGCTCCTAGGGTTGACTAGGTATTCCTTAGGGATGACCTCCCTAGATACCTTCCTAATGACCCTCCTAGGCTTGTTAGCCTTGGTCATTGTGGTCTTACCTAGGTTGACTCTAGGGGTAACTCCCCTTGCAACCTTCTTAGTGGCCACCCTAGGTTTCCTAGAAACCCTAGCCACTAGGCACAAACCTTGGTTACTCTTAGGAATAACTTCCCTAGTAACCTTGGTCTTCCTAGACCTAGATTGTGTTCCATAATCAAATGGAACACTATGGTAAGCCACCTTAGGCTTAGGTTTGTGACCCAAACCTTGCTTGCCCTTGGTTGACTTTTGACTCTTAGGTCCTAGGTGTTGACTTTGAGATTTGGACCTATACTTTTGATCATTTGACCCTTTAAATTGAGTTTGTATATTCCTAAGGGTCTTTTCTAGTTTCTCAAGCCTTGACCTCAAGGCTTGGTTCTCCAATTCTAATTGCCCAATTTTTGAGTTTTGATTTAAACCATGGGCATTGTCCTTTCTAGGCATATGCCTAGTCCATTTAGGGTTAAAGCCTAAGTGTTCTTGTATTTTCCTAATAGATTCCTTAGGTAAGGTTTTTCTAGGGACATTAGTCCCAAATTTCTCCTTATTTCCTAAGTGGACCCTTTTAGCACCTAAACAAATATGTCTATTACTTCTAGCATGCTTTTCATGTACAACAGCAAGAGAATTAAATCTTCTAGCATGCTTTTGCCTATTAACTAAGGAAGGTGCATTATTGAAATATACCTTAGGGTTAGCTTTGGAAACTCCCCCTACATGTGTACCTTTCTCTTGGATCTTCTTCTTCCCCTTAGGACATTGATTCCTATAATTTCCTTTTAAATTGCACTTGAAGCATATAATATGCTCCTTGCTCGTTTGACTTGGGGAACCGGCATCCTTTGACTTTTGTTGACTTTTGAGCTTTCTTAACCTTCTTTGGGCACTTGCTCTTATAGTGCCCGATTTCCCTACACTCAAAGCATATTATATGCATTTTATTATTAACACATATGCTTGAGTTACCTAGGGTGATGGTAGGTGCCGAAGTTGAATTTTGAGCTTCCTCATCTTGACCGGATGTTGAAGGCTCCTCTTGAGGTTGCTCCGGTGTAGATGGTCTCTCCTCCTCAATCCTAGAAGTGGATACTTCTTCCACCTCTTCTTCTTCTTGTTGGACCGATGATGAGTTTTCATGGAGCTTTGCCACTTGGCTCCATAACTCCTTAGCATCCATAAAATCCCCTACCATACACACAATATCATTAGGGACCAAATCAAAAATAAAATTTACTACCTTTACGTTTTTCTCGAAGGCTTGAATTTGATCTTCACTCCATCTCTTCCTTTTGAGGAATCCACCTTTTGGTCCTCTTGGAAACTCAAATCCTTCCATTAATAGGGACCACCCCTCAAAATCTTTCATCATCAAAAAATCTTCAATCCTTTTCTTCCAGGAATTGAAGCCTTCTAGTCCATAGAATGAATAAGGAACCGGTGTGTTGATGTCCCATCCTAATTGTTCTTGGACTTCCATCTTTCCCTCTAGCGTCTTGACTCCAGGTTGTTAATCCGTAGAAGAGCTCCGGGCTATGATACCAATTGTAGGATATTTGACGCCGCTAGAGGGGGGGTGAATAGCATTTGACCGTTCGTAGATGGAATTTGATCGCGTGTTCGTCTCTACAATTTCGTTAGTGCGCAGCGGAAATAGATATAATACAATAACGAAATACGCCAACACGTATGTAACGTGGTTGAACAGTATGTAGCGTGGTTCCGAACCGAGTTCCTACTCACGGATCGAGCTCTAGTGATGCACACGCAACCACTAATAAACACTCCTTCTCAGAACAATCCGGAGGTGGAGAAACCTCGTACAAGATGATTACAACAATAATCAAAAGCTACAAGCAAATACAATGAAATACAAAGCAAGACTAGTAAAGAAAAACACTTTACAAATGCTCTTGAATGCTTGATCGCTAGGTTGATCGAGTAGCACTTAGAGACCCTGAATTGCAGCAGCAACTCGCCCCAAATCGCCTCAAAGAACCATGCCAAATTCCTCCATCACGAGCTCCTTATAAAGCTTCAACCTGTACTGGAAAAAGTCTATCAGTCGACTGATCGGGACCATCAGTCGACTGATGCCACTGTTGTCGTGAGACAACGGCTAGATCCATGCTGGATAAGTCCAACGGATCTACCATCAGTCGACTGATCAAACCCATTAGTAGACTGATGGTGTCCTCACTGACCGTCCGGGTCGAGTGAGACTACACTCGGCCGAATTCGAGCACCGACCGATGATAATCGCAATCGATCGCTGAGGCATCACGATCGCCCACCTATGGCGCAATGATCGCAGGTCACTTCCCGCAGTCAAATCCTAGTTGACTTGGTCCAGTTGACTGTCACATGACACTAGTCGACTGACACACCTCAAACATGAGGTTTTAGCCCAAATATGGTGCCCCCATACTTGCTAGACCACCCTTAGCCTAGACCTAAGCCTTCTAGCCACCTCCATCAGCCTCACGCCTCTCAGATCCCTCCAAGTCATCCATGACTTGTTCATCCATTGCGTTAGCCTTCAGGTGCTTCCATCGGCTATGTCATGCTAACGGTGTCTACACCGCCAAGGCACATTGGACTTATGCTGCCAAGACTCCCGCTTGGACTTTACGCAGTCAATATCAAACCCCTTGGACTTCTCAAATGCCAAGACCATGCTTGGACTGTCCCTTGCCAACCAATGTTGGACTTTTACATTGCCAAGACCCATGCTTGGACTTTTCATGTGTCAAGTGTCCCACTTGGACTTTCCATGCCAAGTACTCAAGACTTGGACTTTCCCATGACAATTACATTGTCATATATTTTTGTCGAACATCAAAATATCATTCGAGTCAAACTCAAGTCCTGGTCAATCGTGACCTGGGCCGATTGCACCAACATAAACCACCCTGAAATTTAAACCACCCTGAATTTAAAATCGTCCTGAAATCTACCCGCTCTGAAATCTAAACCGACCCGTACACTAAACCATCCTGAAATCAAACCACTCTGAAATCTAAACCAATCTGAAATTTTAAATCAACCTAGATTTAAACCAATCTAGAATTAAACTGACCTAACATTAAACCACTCTGAGATTAAACTGACCTGGCATTAAATCACCCTGGGATTAAATTGACCTGGCATTAAACCACCCTAGGATTAAACTGACCTGACATTAAATCGCCCTGGGATTAACGAAAACTAGTTTGGATTTCCAAAAATCTGGTCTGGAATAGCAAAAACTGGTCTGGAATTGTGAAAACTTATCTGGAATTGTGAAAACTTGTCTGGAATTGTGAAAAACTTGTTTGGAATTGCACAAAATCGGTTTGGATTTCCTAAAGTCGCTCAGTTTCGAATATTTGGAAATTTCTATAGGCCTATCAAAATGTCCAGTCGAGATGCTGGTCGAGCGCGTCTCAATTATGTTCACTTGTGGCTGCAACCGGGGGTGCCAATCAAGGCGCTGGTCGAGTGCGCCTCGCTTCTGTTTGCTCGCAACAGCTAGCAGTCGAGGCAAATACTGAAATGCCTCGACTGTTAATCTGAAATTTCATTTTCTTAGGTATTTTAAGTCCTAAATCCATTGTATTTAAGTCCCTAAACCATTTTACAAGTAACAATACACTTAATAGACAATTTCTAACATATTTTTGATGTTTTAGTTGACTTTTATCATTGCTTAGGATGTCCAACCAATTTGACTTGGCTGGAATGTCCAATTATGATATTAGAACCACATACACATGAATTATGTATTGGTCTTCCCCATAATTGGTCAACTTAATGATTTATGTAATTTTCAACCTCATTACTCAAGTCATGCATCATAACAAGCATTTTTAGTAAATTGATTGCTCCTAACATCTCACCCCTATCTAGCAATACACAAGCATAGTTAATCCTATGGTTTGTGTGAGATGTTTCCCTAAGGTATCCCACAAATTATTTTCCCATTTTTTTTGTACTTAAGAATTAGTCCTTATGATCAAAGAGAGTTTTTCACTCAGCAACACACATTCCTAACTCTTTTCTTAAATAGCTAAATTCATTTTCTGGAAGAGGTTTTGTATCGAAGATTGCCTTAGACTCAACATAATTGAGTATAATATCTCCTCTTGCTACATGATCCCTAATGAAGTGATGTCTCACTTCAATGTGTTTTGTTCTGGAATGATGGACTGGGTTTTTCGTTAAGTTTATAGTACTAATATTGTCACAAAGCAATTGCACGTTCTTATAAGAAAAACCATAATCTTCCAATGTGTGAGTCATCCATAACAATTGTGACACTCTCTCCCATCGCTATGTATTCAGCCTCAGTGGTGGAGAGAGCAACACAATGTTGCTTTCGACTTGACCAACTAAATAATGCTGAACCTAAGAATTGACAACCCCGCTAGTACTTTTCCTATCTAGTTTGCATCCTGCATAATCTGAATCTGTATAGCCTACTAAATCAAAAGACTCAATTTGGGGATACCACAATCCAACTGATATGGTTGCTTTGAGATATCTCATGATTCTTTTAATAACAACCCAATGAGACTCTTTTGCACACGATTGATATCATGTACACATACCTACAGCAAACACTATATCAGGTCTACTTGATGTAAGGTATAAAAGACTACCGATGGAACTCTTATAAAGCTTCAAATCAATAGGTTTTCCATTTGTATCACTATCTAAATGAGTGTTTTGTGTCATTGGAGTGAAAACCTCCTTAACATTTTCCATGTTGAATCTTTTCAGCAACTCCATGGAATATTTTGATTGATAGACATGAATTCCTTCTTTCGTTTGTTTGATTTTCAGTCCAAGAAAAAATATCAATTCTCCTACTAGACTCATCTCAAACTCACTCTCCATGTGTTCTATGAATTCATTGAGGTAATCCCTATTGTTTGAACCATAAATTATGTCATCAACATAAATCTGAGCTACAAATATATCTTCACCATTTCTTTTTAGAAATAGTGTGGGATCGATTTTACCTCTTCTAAAACTCCTCTCAACTAGAAAAGTTGACAACCTTTCGTACCAAGTACGAGGTGCTTGTTTCAGCCCATAAAGAGTCTTCTTAAGCTTATACACGTGATTTGGAAATGTAGAATTTTCAAATCCTGGTGGTTGTTCAACATAGACTTCCTCCTTTATAAAACCGTTCAAAAATGTTGACTTCACATCCATTTGATATAATTTGAATCCTTTATATGCTGTAAATGCTAGCATAATTCTAATAGGTTCTAATCTGGCCACGGGTGCATAAGTCTTACTATAATCAAGTCCCTCAACTTGATTGTACCCTTTGGCAACTAACCTAGCTTTATTCCTAACTATTTCTCCCTTATCATTCATTTTATTTTTGAATACCCATTTGGTTCCTATTATGGTAGCTTGATCAGGTCTTGGGACTAAGTCCCAAACTTGACTTCTCTTAAATTGTCCCAATTCATCTTGCATTGCTATAATCCAGTCTGGATCAAGCAAAGCTTCATCAATTACTTTTGGTTCAATTTCAGAGATTAATGCTACTTGATTCACTTCATTCCTAAAGTATGATCTTGTCCTCACCCCATGATGAATGTCTCCAACAACTTGGTCTAGGGGATGACTAGTGACCATTCTGGTGGGTCTTGGTACTTTAGATGTTTCTTGAGCCTCACAATCTGGCACAAACTCAAGTGATGATCCTTCAAACCTAGATTTTTCATTATCAGCATCAGATTTTACTCCCCCCGCATTAGTGTTCTCATTCAAACTCAATCTTTTGAGTTCGATCTCAACTTCATCGCTCTTATCCTTAGAGTCACTTTGCTCTTTACATTCTTCAAAAACTACATTTGACGATTCCTCAACCAAATTCGTTCTTTTGTTATAAACTCGATAAGCCTTACTAGTGAGGGAATATCCTAAAAGAACACCTTCATTTGCTTTTGCAGTGAATTTTCCTAGATGATCCTTAGTGTTTAAAATAAAAACCTTGCAACCAAACACCCTAAGATGTTTGATTGTTGGTGGTTTTCCAAACCATAGTTCATGAGACATTTTTCCTAAGAATCTATGTATCAAAACTCTATTTTGAACATAGCATGCAATATTAATCGCCTCGACCAACAAGTAACTAGGAAGAGCATACTCATTTAGCATACTTCTTGCAACTTCTTGTAAAACTCTATTCTTCCTCTCTACCACACCATTCTGTTGTGGTGTCCTAGGAGTGGAAAACTCGTGTTTATACCCTTTCTCTAAACAAAAATCCTTAAACCTCATATTTTCAAATTCACCTCCATGATCACTTCTAATTGTTTTAATTGTTGCATTTTTCTCATTCTCAATTCTTCTATAAAAAGAAATAAAAATCTCTAGCGTTTGATCCTTATGTTTGAGAAAGAAAGTCCATGCATATCTCGTATAGTCATCTACTACTACCAAGCAATATCTACTACCATTCAAAGATTTAGTTGAGATACTATCAAACAAATCCATATGCAATAAATCTAAAGCACTTGACGTACTTACAGTGGTTTTGCTTTTGTGTGAAGCTCTTATTTGTTTACCTTTTTGACACGCATCACATAATTTGTCCTTTTCATATTTGAGCAATGGTAGTCCTCGCACGAGCTCTTCCTTGGCCAACCTCTTAATACTCTTCATGTTGACATGTGCGAGTCTTCGATGTCATAGCCATGAGTTATCTTCTTTGGACAACAAACACTTCACACGCATGTTAGTAGCACTACTAAACTGAACTTGATAGATATTTTCCTTCCTAGTCCCTACTAGCATGATAGTATTGGATTCATTTTGTTTAATTAAGCATTGAGTCAAATAAAACTCTACTCTATATCCTTCATCACATAATTGACTAACACTCAATAAATTGAAAGTCATTCCTTTAACTAGCAGGACATTCTTAATCCTAAATTGTTCAGAAATAACAATATCTCCTACTCCTATGACTTTCAATTTTCCACTATTACCAAACGAAACAGTACCTTTACTCCTGTTTTTAATTGTTGCAAACTTTGAAGAATCCCCGGTCATATGCTTGGAGCATCCGCTATCCACAACCCATATCATCGGACACTCCCCCTCGACCAGTACCAAATCAAACACGAAATACAAGATCCTTTGGAACCCAGATTTTGGGTCCATTAGCATTCACAACATATTGTTTAGGAACCCATGCTTTAGTTACTTTAGCTTTAACACAATAAGTTCTATTAACTAAGGACATGAAACTGAATTCCTTTTGTTTCAGTTTATACCCTATTCCAGCTTTGTTATAGACTGCCCTTTGGGCATCTAGTATCATGTTAAGGGTTTGAGAGCTTGTTGTGAATTTCTCAAGTGTGCACTTGAGATCATCAACTTGTGCTCTCAAGGAATTGTTCTCTTCTCTAAGTTGTTCAATTTGAGAGGTATTAGTCCTATTTTCTGCAGAAATTGAAGTATGATTTCTAAGTCCTTTCACCTCAGATTTCAGCACTTTAATCTTATTTTTAGATCTACTCAAGGCATTAGTTAAGCATGCTATTGTTTCATATAACTTATCTAATTCAGGAGATGTTACCTCATCATCATCAGATGATGATGTGACTTCCGGTAAGGTTTCTGTCTGACTTTCATCTCCCTCTGAATCTGAGTTGTCAAAGGCCATTAGTGCAGCGTACTTGGTCCCTTTTTCCTTGACTTCGTCCTCTGATAAGCTGGAAGAAGACTCATCCCATGTCGCCCTCAATGCCTTCTTTTTCCTAGGCTTGTCCTCTTTCTTTGTGAGGTCAGGACATTCACTTTTAATGTGCCCCTTCCTGTTACATTCAAAACACACGACATCAGATTTTCCTCTGTATTTATGTGATGTCTTACCCTTCTTTTTGTTTGTGAAAATTTTCTTCACATCCTTCTTGTTGTATTTTCTACTTCTACTCATCATTCTCCTCACAAAATTTGCTATCTCGCTGGATGAGGACTCATCATCACTATCACTGCTTGTCTCGGATAAGGATGAAGATGACTCCCTCTTCTTCTCCTTTTTCTTGTTCTCCTTGCCCTTGTCCTCCTTGTATTGCTCACCTACAACAAAAGCAATACCTTTCTCTTTTGGACCCTTATTAGCTTGCTTATGCAGTTCCATTTCAAAAAATAGTTCATCTAATTTTACTGTAGATAAATCCCTTGATACTTTATAGGCATCTACCATAGATGACCACAAAGAATTTCGGGGAAACAATTTAAGAACATACCTGATCGTGTCTCGATTTTCTAACTCCTCTCCAACCGAATGCAGGCCATTTAACAGCTCCTTGAACCTTCCGTGCAGTTCACCAACAGTCTTGTCATCCCTCATAACAAGTTCTGCATCTGATTCATATAGAGATCTCGTTTTGCTATTCTGGAGTCCCTTGTACCTTCATTTAGTTCAATCAGTTTATTCCAGAGCTCTTGTGCACTGCAGAACGAACCAATCTTGTTGAGTTGGTCTTTTGCCAAACCACATTGCAGTGTTACAGTGGCCTTGGCATTTGCTTGCGCCATGCATTTTTGCTTTGCAGTCCACTTTGTAGATTCAAGTGTCCTACCTTCTGCGTCCACCGGTGGTGTGAAGCCTTCGGTCACGAAGAACCACATATCTATCTCAGTCATGAGATAGTACTCCATTCGGCTTCGCCAGTATTGGAAATTGGTTCCATCAAAAAAGGGGGGTCTGTTCATGTTGTAGCCTTCTTGCATCACCATTAGAACTTGCTCTTACGATTGTGAATCCGGGGAAGAGCACCTTGCTTTGATACACTTGTAGGACCGTTGGCATCGCTAGAAGGGGGGGATGAATAGCGATACTCGACTCTTCGATTCGTTGTGCTCGTCTACTGTTGTTAGTACGCAGTGGAAACAAGAATACAAGTACAAATACGAATACAAACACAACACAAAGAATTTACGTGGTTCAGAACCCAAGTTCCTACTCCACTGTTGAGCCCTAGTCGGCTCTAGTGATGCACACCACCACTATAATACTTCTCCTTCTCGGTGATACATCAGAGGTGGAGAAACCCCTTAATACAGATTTTCAGATGTTTATACACAACTTACAGTAGTAGGAAAAGAAGAAGAACATATTACAAACTTGCAGTGAGAGCTAGAGACCTTCTTCTTTTTCAAAAACGTTGATTGCCTTTAAGGATGATCAAAAAGTTGGAGAATCAAGGAACTTTCGCTCAAGCAATCGCTTCTCAGGTTGTAGTAAGTAGTCACCACTTTCTTAACGAAAAACAACCGTGTAAACCTTTTAAATCGAGTCTGATTAGGGATTTTTCGGCCTGTGCAGTCGAGTCGCCTCGACTGGCGCCTCGACTCGCATTTAATGATGGTTCCAACGGTAAGTTTTTCACCATAATTAGGCTGATTTATCCATTGAAACATTGGTCCAGTCGAGGTGCTAGTCCATCGCCTCAACTGGTAGGCTTTTGTTTCAATCGAACAGAGCAATAGTCGAGCTTGCAGTCGACATACCCTTGCGTCTGTTTAATTAAACTAAAGCTCCAGTCGAGGCGCCGCCGATCAGAGATTTTTCCTTCGAACACACAGTCCTCAGTCAAGATGCTAATCGACTGTGGCTTGCTTTTGTTCGTGAGAAACAACCCCAATCGAGGTGCCGCCTCGACTGCTACGATCTTCTCAGCGCTTTGCAGGCCAGTCAAGGTGACGCCTCGACTGATATGGTAATCAGTCGAGGTGCTTCCTCGACCACTGACTTGACTCTAGACCGTTTCAACTTGTCTAGTGTTGAAACCACACATAAGAAAGGTTCTATCATGTACCCTTTACCTGATGCCTGTGAACCACTATTCATAGGTCTTCCGTGCCAAGAATTGCTTCCGGGACTTCGTGCCAAGACTCCTTGTCTCTTGCGTCTTTGTCCATGCCAGACTCCTCGTCCGCCTTCATTTGCCAGACTCCTCGTCCGGGTCTCATGCCAGACTCTCGTCCCGGTTCACTTGCCAGACTCCTCGTCCGGTCTCACTTACCAGACTCCTCGTCCGGATCTTCACTTGCCAGACTCTCGTCCGGATCTTCACTAGCCAGGACTCCTCGTCCTTCAAGAAACTTCCTGAAAATACATCTCAACTAAAACGCATGAGATAACACATAGTTATCACCTTGACTTAATCCCTTGTCAAACATCAAAACATCATTTGGGTCTGATTGCACCAACATGCAATCCTTTGCAAAAGGTGATATAGCTTACCCCAAGCACCCCTCAAAATCGACCCCCACTACTATATAAAGGAAGGTAAACCACAGTTGCCCTATGATCGTACTAACATTTGTCACAGTGAAGGACAAGCACCCCCCCTTTGGCGAGGATTGATCCATGCTCATTTTTTGCATATTTGCACTAGCTGGCCTCCAATTTTGCTCATGGGAGCAAGAATAATTGAAGGCAATGATATATGTCACATGGGAGATGATAGATCTATCTAAAGACAAAAATGTACTTAGGCTCAAATGGGTATTTAAAACAAAATATCATGCTAATGGAACAACTCAAAAATACAAGGTTGACTCATAGCAAAAGGGTATTCACAATAGTAAGATATTGATTTTGAATAAACTTTTTTTCTAGTCATTCAATTTTAAACTATGAGAATTATCTTAGCATTATTTGTACAACTACATTGGCATGTTTATCAATTTGATGTCAAATCTATATTTCTAAATGAAAACTTGCAAGAAGAAGTTTATATAGCTCACCTCCAAGGTTTTATAATTAAAGGCAAAAGAGGTGAAGGTGTATAAGTTGGGAAAGACACTCTATGGGTTAAAACATGTACCACAAGCATGATATATACCAAGGTTGATGGCTGCTTTCGATAAAATTATTTCTCAAAAAATGAAAATGAACTTACTCTTTATGTAAAGACGAAAGGTAAATATGATTTTGTTATTGTCTGCGTTTATATTGATGACATGATATATATGAGCTCCTCTGACTCTCTTATAGTTGATTTAAGTCTAATATGATGAAGAAATTTAAGATGTCAAATATGAGATTGTTACATTATTTGTTGGGTCTTGAAGTGAAGCAAAGAGTTGACGGAATTTTTATCTTAAAAAGAAAATATGCAACATATCTTCTTAAAAAGTTTAGCTTATTTAATTACAATCTAGCTATTATGTCCATGAATATAAATGAGAAGTTGCAATTGGAAGATAGTTTAAAGAAGGTTATTGTAAATTTTTTTTAAAAGTTTGATTGGAGGTTTGATTTATTTAACTCATACTAAATTAGATATGTCTTTCTCTGTTGGTGTAGTTTTCAAATTCATGCAAAATATTATAAAACATCATATTGGAGCATCAAAAAGAATTTTACGTTATATAAAGAACACCTCAACTAGCACTTTCAATCTTGTGTCAGGAACAATTTTATGAAGTTAAAAGAAAACAACTACGACAACATTATTTTTTTTAGAAGCAAAATATATAGTAGCTACTTCAACGACATGTCATGCAATTTGGATTTTAAGAATATTTATGGATCTTTACCAATAATAAATAGATGCAATTAATATTTTTTGAATTACAAGACAATTATTGCAATGATAGTTCAATTTTTTATGGAAGGTCTAGACATATCGAAATTTGCTTACACTTTATTCGAGACTTAATTGCAAATAAAAAAAAATAAATTAAAGTACTATAACCCATATGAATAAGTGGTAGATTTTTTTGACAAAGTCATTTCTAAAAGATAAATTTATTTATTTTAGATCACGCCTTTCTATTTATCATTTTGAATCGAGGGAGAGTGTTGATAATGTTTTAAAATTAATGAGTTGATAAGTTGACAATCCGTAGTAATAATGGATATAAAAAATTATCTAAATTCAATGTATTTAAGACAACAGAATTAGTTATTAATAGTTGTGAAATTAGGGAGATGAAATTATAAAATTAATGATTATATACATATACTACTTGATTATTAAGGAAATATTGAAAAAATAAATAAATCCTTCTTACCTCTTCTTCACCTTCTATTGTTCTTATTAACAAAATTTATGCTAATAATATCTTTTGTTCTGAAACTAGCGATCAACAATGAAATACTCATATAATTTTTCAAATATTTTCGATTTAATCCTCAACTATAATATATTTTACAGAATTTTTTTTTCCTCAAATGGATGACAGATATGTTTATCAATTTTATTTTATTTTATTTTTATCAGCTTTAAATTATAAAATTAACTGTGCCCCAGTTAATTATTCCCAAATTAATTTTATAATAAATTATTTGGTTGTCCTGTCTAGACTTTTAATTTATTTTATCAGAAAATTAATTTGGCAATAATTAAGTGTGCATCCCCTGGCTATAGAAGTCAGGCTACAGCAGCAAGAGCCAACCAGCCAACGGGACAGGCCTCTGCTGCGGCTGCGCTCTGAATGCAGCGTTAAATCACGTGCCTCGTCTCCGTTCCATGTGCGCGCATCCCGGGATTAGGGTTTGGTGGCAGAGTCAATCATACTCGGACTCTTCTGGAGTGAGTTCAGCCGCTCACTCTCTCCCTTCCCTTGCGCTGCTCTCGATTAATGGCTTCATCCGGCGCGGCCGCTGGCCCTTCTTCTCCTCCTCCTTCCGGATCGAGCGGTGGCGGAGATGGCGGCAGGAAGGAAAGGAAGGAAGCGCTGGGTTGGATCGAGTGGGGCAGAGGATGGTTTGCCATTCTCTGGGAATTCCTCTTCCAGAGGATTGCCGCCAGCCACGTCGAGAACCCGTTGCCCCTTCCGCCGCTTGAAGACGTTACCTGCATCGTCACCGGCGCCACCAGCGGCATCGGCCTGGAGATCGCTAGGTCCTTCCTGTCGTTTAATAAGTGATGCTCGGAACTGCTATTTTTCTTGCATCCTAGTCATGGACTCGATCGGAGTTAGGCTTTTCGCTTAAGCAAAATCCAATCATTTATGGTGTTATTGAATGGAAGCTTGAACACTGACAAGTGACAACCGGTCTGAAGATGTGCATCGAGGAACAGCGATTTTTTTTTCTTTCAGCTGATGTTTACATTCAAATAGATGCTTGTCTTATTTTGGATCATAACAAGTGTCCTTGGCTGCTTATTAGGAATGCATTTCGTGGTGGCAATTGGTTTTATTTACGGTGCATGACATTGCTTTGTTATAAATTGCACAACGAGGAAGCTGACCAATTTGGACACGATGTTTCATCTGGATTCAAATTTGCTACGATTTCTTTTTCTCTGCATTCATGAATGATACTGGAGAAAAAAATTGACACCACAGCCATTTCTTGATGTCTTACGCCGTAATTGTGGCAATTTCAACTGGTCATCAAGCAATTGGATGCACATGTTATTTGAATGTTTCCATAGAAAGTCCAAATTATGGATAGGAATATTGCTTTATAACATTTCTGTTATTGTTCTCCTATTTTTTCATATCATATGCTATTTGGTTTTGTTATATTATTTGCTAATATCCGGTTTTTATGGAAGTGCAAATTGCAAACTATATCAGATCGGAGATTGATATAGTTTACCATTGCATATGTTTTTATCATTGCTTGTCCTTTCGTTAATTGAGATTAATTGGTTGGCTTAAACAGGCAACTCGCAGAGTCAGGAGCACATGTTGTAATGGCTGTAAGGAGACCGAATTTGGCTCATGAACTTATCCAGAAATGGCAGAATGACAAGTCAGAGAGTGGCCTACTACTTAATGTTGAGGTATATGCAACTGAGAAGCAAGACAAACAGATCCCTGTCCTCACTGCCTCATAAATTATACAACTTGGGGTACCTAACTATTGTTGATCTGGTTGTTGGCGTAGTCAACATGTTGTTTTCTTTTTGATTTCATCTTGCAAGTTCAATGAGGTGGGTGTTGCCATCTCATAATGAAAGAAGCATTCTTATCTATCAAGTGAAAATCTTTTGCTACAATTTGACTGTCTTGAGTGTGCTCAAATGCTTAAAATCCCAGGTGATGGAACTTGATCTGCTCTCTCTTGACTCTATTGTAAGATTTGCTGAAGCTTGGAATGCTCGGAATTCACCATTGCATGTGTTGATCAACAATGCTGGCATTTTCTCTATTGGAGGTTTGAATCATTTCTACCAATTGATAAATTTCTGTAATTTCCATGTAAAATTGTACTGATTCCTTAAGTTAATTCTCTAACAGTGTGAAGTTAAAAACACTAAATTCAACAGATGAAATGTGTCATTTTTAGTCAGTGCAACAACAATAACCCGTAAATCAAAAGTGTTTTTCTTTGGGATGATATAGCTATAAATGGAATTTTCTAATAAAGAATTATTACATCACCAATAAATATAATTTTGATATACGTTATAGTGTCAACTTTCAACCAATAGTCGGTCATTTAGAATGCATCAAATGACTCTTCCATAAATGCTCAATATTTGATACCTAGTCTTTTATATCTACTTTGATTTATTTTACTTTCTGAGACAATTATCATTAGTTTTTCAGATACAAAAATGCTTGCAAGCTGCAAGAACAGGATTTACTTATGTTGGCTCACCCTCTTTGGGCACTGAACCTTTTTGAACAAATAAGCTGCTGATTGTGTCAGTGCCTGTTGGACAATTTCTCTAAGGGAATCTTGGATTCATGTTCAGCTCTAAGTATCTAAATCTATGAAATAGGGACTCGGTTGACATGTTCACAAAGAATTTTTTTTACTCATTGGTTCCCTTTCAATTTTTTTTTCTTCTTTTGATTATTTGGTGTTGGATTATAGAAATAGCCTTTTTCATGCTTGTCCATGTTTCATGGTCACAGGGTATATAATACTGACTGTATCCTGGAGATGAATCATAACTAGTTTGTACTTCTGTTGAGATATCAATTTTTTGTTCACAACATATACTAACTTCTATAGCGTGGATAAATTTTCAATGCATGCTGGAATGCTAGAATCTGCACGTTGGCTTTGTAATACGTCTAGTTATTGGCATATTATAAATTATGCTTGTCCTGTCTATGGTTTGTTGACCAGGATTTGACTACCATGCTTTTCCTTTCAAGTACGTAGGCCTTGTAGTCTCCAAATCCACCTTATATCATCAACTGATCCCAGTTTCAAATGTCAGTCACTGAAAGTACTATATTGTCAGAGAAGGCATGATGAATGTGCACTGATTGTGTCTCCTAAATATGTCATAGGGTAACTTCGTTGCTCCATGACCTTTTGCCTGATGCCTAGTTCTGTTCGTATATTGCTATGTTTCAAATTATTAACATTGGTTTTTCTTAGTGATTCCAACTTGTTGAATCTTGATAAAAGTTTTTTTTGCACGAAGGCAACTTAAATTGACTATTCTTAGGCTTCGATTCATGGTGGCATCTCTGCTGCACATGGTGACCATCTCCCTGCTTAAACAAAGAATGACTATCACATTTCTTCTTGAACAATCTCCAGTTCTCCATGTTATTATATTCTGGACCATTTAAGCGCTGCTAATTTGTCATATCTATGTGTAGATCTATTCTTGTATGGATTCCATATGTATTTCATAGGCCCACTTAGGTAAAAGAAGTCTGTTTTTCCAATCTTTAGAAGATTACTAGTTTGACATATCCTTTCATAAACTGTAGTTGTTTGACTGCATATTGGTGGAAGCTTCTGCATGCTCAGTCTGTTTATAGTTTCTGCTGATGGCTTTAACTCAGCTAATTTTTCTTAGAACCTCAGCGTTTTTCGAAGGATGGGTATGAGGAACATTTGCAAGTAAATCATCTTGCCCCAGCATTACTATCATTGTTGCTTTTTCCATCACTTCTCCGGGGATCTCCAAGCAGAATTGTCAATGTCAATTCTATTGTAAGTTTTATGTGAATATTGAGAACACAAGTATGAGTAACTTTCTTATCATTTGCATCATGTATTTTTTTATCTGGTTTTATACTACAACAATCAATTTAACAGTGAGGTTTTTTTTTGTTAAAAAAAAATCTGATACTTGTATCTTGTTCTTTATTTTTGTTCCTTTTGGTGCAACATGGTCTTATGGTTTAACTTGGCTCTTCCTTGCATATCTAGAGTACGGTTGTTCTTCTTATTTCCATGGAATTGAATTTAACATGATTACTGAAAGTGTATTATGTCTTTTTTTATCCTCTCTCTTTCATAAAAGTTGGTATATGTCTAAATTTGTCTTACGTTTTGCTTAGGCTTTATTTATTTAGATTGTCTTTATACAATTTGTGGAGGCAGGGAATATAAAAAACTTGAGGAAGATTTCTGAGGACATTTACTACCTCTTAAGCGCTTCCTTATTTCTTTAAATTGATCAGGTTCCCTTCTAGATAACCTGGCTTCTGTCTATTCTTTAGATGCATTTTGTGGGTTTCATAGACACAGAGGATATGAACATGACAAGCAGAAGGCGTAAATTTACAAGTTTATATGCTTACTCAAACAGCAAACTTGCACAGGTAACTGTATTGAACGTCTGATTCTTTTTTCAACTCCTTTTGTAATTTGTTCACTCTAATTTCTGCTGAAGGTGTGTTTGTGATACTATAATTTCTATGCTTTTTTTTTGAAGTTTCTAACTAAGTCTTTTTTTTATTAAAAAAAAATTTCAATGCCATTTGAATCAAAATGCAACTCTTGTTCGTTAAATTCCTGACTATATTTGAGTTAACTAACGTTGCAACTTATGGTTTAGGTGAAATTTAGTAGCATCCTTCACAAGAGGATACCTGCAGAAGCTGGCATAAGCATTGTGTGTGTTTCTCCTGGCGTTGTTCATACCAATGTTGTGAGTCTGTAGAAATTTCTTCACTCAGTTTTAGCATCACATGACTTTTAAGTTTGTGTTTCCTTTTTATTTTTGGCCTAGTAATCCCATGACATTATTCCATGCTGGTCCTGTCAAATAACTTATGTTGCCCCAGAAAATTGACACAAAGTGAGCTTAGTTTTTTCTTAATTGGCATTTTGATTGAGGAAGGCACCCATCTTGCTAGGCACTCTATTTGATTTACATAAGCTGCTAAATAAATTTAAATTAGAAACTTCATTGCATATGAGCTAAAGTTTAATTACCTCTATGTTTCCCTATTTAATTCTTCTAACCTTGATTCCATAAGATGCAACTTGGGATGCCCTTAACCATAAGTGAGAGACATTCCAATTTTTTAGTCGCGGCTGACGAGATTATTGTTTCACTGTTAATTTGTGGCATCTAGCGATGTTCACAACATACATATTTTCAATCTGCAGGCAAGGGATCTACCGAAAATCATCGTAACAGGGTACCACCTAATTCCATATTTCATATTCAGTGCTTTAGAAGGTAGGAACTTTTTCAGTTGGCCAAGCTCATTTTTCTGATGACCCCTATCGATTAAGAAAAACCCACTTCGCGTTGTAGGTTCAAGAAGCAGTCTGTTTGCAGCCACAGACCCACAGGTCCCAGAATACTGTGCATTGCTGAAGTCTGATGAATGGCCTGTATGTGCCTACATCTCATTTGACTGTCGCCCGACGAATCCGTCTGAGGAAGCCCACAACTTGAAAACTTCTCAACTGGTTTGGGATAAGACATTGGAACTGATTGGCCTGCCATCTGACGCCCTGGACAAGCTCATCGAAGGGGAGCCAGTTCAGTGCCGATATGCTTCCAAGGCCGAATGAAACGATATGATTTCCACAGATTGTTTTGTTCCTTCACTGCTCAATAAAATTCACGATTAGGGGAGCTGGAATATCTGTCACTTTAGTGTGTTTTATCCATCCAGGTCTTCATTATAATGCTCGTAATGTCTTCTAGTGTACTTAATGGTTAATAATGATCTTTTCTGCGATTACCGGAGTCCAGGGTCAGCAGATGCAATCGTTTTTACAAATACGTTTTTTTCCTTCTTAGTTATCGACTTAACCCCCCCCCCCCTTGATATTTAATTATGATGAATTTGTAATTTTTTTTAATGAAAGATAAATTAAAGAAATTAAGATTGCTAAGGTTGTTCGAGTATTTATTTATTTATTTTAAAATAGGAAACAGTTGTAAAGGGATTGTTAATATGATAATTTTATATTTTTTGCAAAAAAAATTTCAAGACGTAAAAGCCAATTTACTTGTCCCGACTCAAAACTGCATCGACATAAACCTCTACATCTTTCATGGCATTTTATTTTTTTTAATATTTAAAACAATATATTTTTATTTTAAATATAAAATTAAAATTATTTTACTGTTAAAATAGTAATATTCAAAAATTTAAATTTATATTAGAATAAAATAAAAATAAAAAAGTCATGTTAGATGAGTTAATTAATTCTCGAGTAGAGGTGCAATTTTTAGAGTTTGCCAAAATATATTTTGGATGACATCTCGGAAAATCAAATTGACATGCGGAAATCGGCGAGCTTTTTCTAATTGAATGGATTGTTTTTGTTTTTTTAAAAAATACCAAATATCATATAAAATTTTTATCGACATAGGCGATTCTTTATGTAAATGTAAGGGACCAACCAATATTGGTCTTGCGGTGTGGAAAGCTTAGAAGATGAAATATTTAGCATGGAGAACAAAATCTGATACATGAACAAATTTGACGGGTCATAAATAGATCAAAAGATATGTCTAAAAATCTAGACAATCAAATATTTATATATCTATTAACGGATCATACGTCGTCTACATTTCAACCGAACACGCTTATTTGAAGGATATAACTAATGAATAGGTTTATAATCCAAAACTCATTTATCTTAAACCAAACTTGTAAAATTGCTAATCAAGTTGTGTAAACAGGTCATGCGAACTTTTGCCGCCCCAGTTCAGATTCGTTGAAGGGAGAAACTCTCTAAAGAGGCAGTCAGTAAGCATCACTTTTTAATTTTGATGTATGAATTATAATTAAATGTTAAGATTTATTTGTATTTTTATATTAGTGTTAAGTGTGCAGGTTTAATAGGAAATCCTAGTAAATCGTATTGATTGGATACTAGGCACGTATCTTGACAGATCAGAAGGACTGTACACCAGATATGAAGTCCAAATGTGTTGCGTGGACTGGACATTTGACATGAAGACTAGAGCTGTCAAATGGGTCGGTCCATGACGGGGCAGGTCAATCCGTCATTAACCCAACATTTAGCGGAGAGGGGCGGACCGATCCGCCATCTTGGTGGATTGAAAAATCTCCAATCCAACCCAACCCAAAGCGGGTTGCGGGTTAGACGGGCCAACCCACGGGCCACAAAAATTAAAAAATAATATTTAAAATTACTAAGGTGTTGAGAGTTTATGGCGATGATCGGTAAGATAAATGGAGTACCATGTTTAAAAAAAAATAAACATTTGAAGTAACTAAAATCTTATAATTGAGATTTAATTATCGACCGACAAAGTTGAGTATCGATGTTTTTTATTCTTCCAATGATCCAAATATCCAAATCTTGTTAATATATAAATTTAAATTTTTTACTCCTCTAAATAGAGATCCAATTGAGATTTTTTAGCTCTTATAATTATTTGACTTTAATATGTCATCATTTCCTACCTCGATTGGAATAATAATGATAAGATAATATAAAACAATTAAAGTATACAAAAAAAAAGTATTAGAGTACATCAAATATTATTTTATTCTTTTCTCTTCGTTTCTCTTACACTTTGTTGAGGTGTATATGTGATAGAAGAAGATTGTGATGGTGAAAAACTTCTCTTATTAATTAATATTAGAATATTGATAAAAAAACTTATATAATTTTATTTTCACATGTTCCATCTTTTGTCATTTCCGTCTGAGACCAGAACGTGGGTCGAATTTCCGCCATGAAATGGCGGGTTAATAAAATTTCAACTCAACCCGCCTAAATTATTTGGCGGGGCGGGCCAACCCGACGGGCCTAACCCAACTTGACAGCTCTAATGAAGACCGATTGGGTCAGGAGACCAGACAATCGACAAAAAGTCCAATTGGGTCAGACAGACCGGATAGCTGGTGGAAGCCTTGGTGGGTCAGATTGAATGTCAAGAGTGGTAAGTCCAGCAGGTAGCCGGCAGGTAAGCCTCGAGTGAAGAGGTGAGACCGAGTCATCTGTAGGGGGACAAAATTAGGCGTCGATCCGACGAAAAGTCTGCATGGAATTTAATAGTCGAGATCAAGCAATATTACTACTGTTCTTGCATTTTTATTATCTATTTGTGTTAATCCTGTTTTGTAGGGATCAGTCGATTGGATGGATTCAAGTCGACTGAAGTTCAGTCGATTGGAAATGAATCAGTCGACTGAATACCTATTTGACAGGATCAACTGGTGATCGATCGAAGATCGTGTGATGCAGAAGGAAAGGATTTCAGTCGACTGAAGGGATTGAGTCGACTGAAGAGGTAAATTTCTCGATGCGGAGTCGGATGATGTGAAGTCGATTGGAGAGGTTTCAGTCGACTGGAAGACCATGAATTCCATATCGACGGGCTGATGTGGAGTCGACTGGAAAAAGTTTATAAAATATGTGCTCGACCAGATCCGAGCAGAACATTTAATGTATGTCGAAGTACAGCCGAAATACTTGCTCGTTCACAAAACTCTCGTTCCATAACAAGGCAATCTTCCGATACTATGCGACTACCTCTACAATTCTTAAGTGTCAGTATAAAGTCTTGTATTTCTTTTTAACATACTATTTCGCTTGTGTACTTAACTTTAAGAGTGGGTAGTCTGTTACTCAACTCTATTATTTGTAAAAAGTAAAATCTTCCGAAGCCGAGAGTTCTCGAGTCGGAGGGTAATTAGTGATTGCCCATCGAGGTAGCTCAAGGAAGAGCTACGGATCTTGGAGTAGAAACCCAGTTAGGATTGTGAACCAAGTAAAATAAACTGTCTCATTTTCTTTTCCGCTGCATACTCAAAATATTCTAAATTGTTTTA
The DNA here is from genome assembly GCA_025175895.1 of Wurfbainia villosa. Lineage (NCBI taxonomy): Eukaryota > Viridiplantae > Streptophyta > Magnoliopsida > Zingiberales > Zingiberaceae > Wurfbainia > Wurfbainia villosa. Next base: position 109,001,475 of record CM045995.1, on the reverse strand, counting down.
AAATTAAAATAATTTTTTTAAACCTCCGAGATTCACTCCTCTCTCTCAGAAAAATACGATCTTACAATTGGTATCAGAGCGGGGGCGCTCCGAATTGGTGCAACCACCATCGTGAGCTTTAAAGTATTTTTCTAGCTTTAAATTAATTTAGAATAATTTTTCTTGCTTTAGATTAATTTAGAATAATTTTTCTAGCTTTAAATTATTTTAGAATAATTTTTCTTGCTTAAGAATAATTTAGATAATTTAATTAATTTTTTTTGGATAATTTAATTAATTTTCTGCATTTTAGATTAATTAAAAATAATTTTTTACATTTTAGATTAATTAAAAACAATTTTCTACCTATTAAATAATTTAATTAATTTTCTGAATATTAGTTAATTTAATTCATTTTCTATACTTTAGATTAATTTAATTCATTTTCTGCATTTTAGATTAATTTAATTAATTTTCGGTATTTCAAATTAATTTAATTCATTTTCTATATATTAGATAATTTAATTAATTTCCTACATATTAGATAATTTAATTAATTTTTTGTATTTAGAAAAGCATTTAATTATTTTTTTTTTGTATTTAAGAAAGTATTTAATTAATTTTCCGTATTTAGAAAAATATTTAATTAATTTTCTAAATTTAGGAAAGCATTATTAATTTTCTATATTTTAGAAATTTTTATTAAATTTTTGCATCTAAGAAAATCTTTATTAATTCTTGCATTGAGAATAATTTTTTTAAAAACAACTATAGGAATAATTCTAAATTTTAATTAATTTAAAATAAATTTAATAATGTCGCATTTAGAGGGTCTAAGCACCGTTCGCCCTCCTCTCTTTAACGGAGAGAATTTTTCCTCGCGGAAGAGGCGAATAGAGTGTTTTCTGAAAACCGACCTAGATGTTTGGTTTTCGATTAGGAAAGGGTTCGTAGCTCCAGTAGACGACTCGGGTGAGTTGTTAGATCCGGAGAAATGGACCGTAAATTTTAGGAAAAAGGCTCAAGTCGATTACAAAGCTTTAAACACCTTGCAATGCGGACTTATGAATAAGGAGCTAAGTTGAGTCAGGTCCGTTCAAAATTCAAGAGTTATGGGATAAATTAATTAAGTTACATGAACAAGCTAACTTGAGTCAACCTGAGGATGGTTTAGCTTTGATGGTAGAAACGAACACAAAAGGAAAGAATTCCAAATCAAGAAAGAGGAAAAGGAAGAAAACATCTAAGGCGAAATTGGACAAGTCATCATCGGAGGAGTCGACCACGGAAATATCAACAAATTGCTTCGTAGCACTTGTGGCAGCCGACGAGTCCGAAGACGAGACAAACTCCGAGTTCGAGTCCGAGTCCGAGAGAAGCCACGAATTTGCATCCATTTCTGAAGTTTCAAACGAGGTAACCTCTCCCCAAGAAGATAAGTTGTACAATATAATTGCATGTCTAAGTAGGAAACTAGCCAAGTTCGAGAATCGAGTCAACTCGCTTCTTGAGAAAGTTCAAGTACTTAAGGAGCAAGTCAACTCGAAGACTTCAACTTGTCAAATTAAGGATAGAGACTCAACTCGAGTTGCAAAGCTTGAGGAAGAGAACTCTGTCCTAAAAAGACAAGTAGAAGATCTCACCGGATTGTTAGAAAAGTTTACATCGGGATCCAAGTATCTCAACATGATGCTTGGGTCTCAACGAATCATGTACAACAAGTCCAGACTCAGATACAAGGCTAAAGATTCAAATAGATCATATATGTCATTGTTTAATAGAAACGCTAAGGGTCGAATCCAAGCTTGGGTTCCTAAGCCTAGCTTAGTCAACCAAGTTGGACCAAATCAATTTTGGGTTCCTAAGAGTTAAGTTCACTTAGTGAACAAAACTCAATCTAACTACCATTTAGAAGGAGCTAACACTTTGTTTGTTTCCTTGTTTAATTAAACTCTTGCATGCTTTAGTTTACTTTACTTGCTTAGTTTAGAATGGACTAGATAGGAAACAAAGTAGTTTAAACTTGAACAACCTAATATTAAGACAAGTGAACTGATAGTAAGTTAGGGAAGCTCTTCAAAGTGCATGTCTAGGAAGTGGTCGTTGCTCCGATACTCAAGAAGGTCATGTGCCTCGCCACAACCTAGTGCACTAAGTCGAGTGAAACTGACCGAAGCTAACTCACTAAATCTTTAACTAGTTAGACCAAGGCTTAGTCTAAAGTGAATCAAGTACTTGATTCCTTCATTGACTTTATCTAGGAAGTAGTCGTTGCTTCGATAGCCAAGAAGGTTATGTGCCTCGCCACGACCTGGAAGTCAATGTTGGAAGAACCTACTTGACTAGTTCAAACCAAGCTTGAATCTAACACAAGTTTAAATACTTTGAAATTGCTCATTAAACTGAATTAAGATAAAAGAAATCTTCATCTCACAAAATCATAGGAATAAATGTATTGAAAACCTAGCTTGGGTGAGATGATTTAGAACTTAATTGAGATTAATTAGTTTAACTCAACCTAATAGACTTAAATCAAATGTAACAATAACTTAATTAAACTTAACAACTAAATTTAACAACTTAACTAAACAACTAAAATTAACAACTTAGTTAAACTTAAACAACTTAACTAAACAACTTAACTAAACTTAACTTAACCTAACTAAACTTAACTAAACAACCTAACCTAACCAATTTAATCAGTTCAACTCTAATCAACTCAATCGATTCAACCTCAATCAACATATTCAACTCAATTCTAATCCATTCAAATTTAATTCTAAGAGAATCAACACAATTAAGGGGGAATTAAGATATATTATAATTTTAGGGGGAGTTAAACACTTAAAATTTTATTTTGAAAATAAATTAAGTATGAATATAACAATGTTACTTTAAGGGGGAGATTAAGAGTCAAGGGGGAACCTAAAATATTTTGCTAAATTATAATATGTTTAATATCTTCTCTAAAATTATGTTGGAATTAGATAAGAAATATTCTTAAGGGGGAAACAGAAAAATTTAAAGCTAGCTAAGAATCTATGAGAAAGTATTTTTTTAAAAAACTAAAAGCTTTAATTAAGGAAAAGTTTCAAAATTTTAATGAAAACTTAAATTAAAGGGGAAAAAACTTAAGCTTAAATAGTTTCAAATTTAATTACGTAAAAATTCTACTTAGGTTTTGATGTAAGGAAAGAAAACAATTAAATATTATAAAACTTTAATTGAAGGGGAGTCTCAGAGTGTTCTAATATTATGAAAAAGTTTTTAGTTTTGAAATTTTTTTGAAAAATGTTGAGCTAGAATTTTTGAAAATTTTTAAAAATTTTGAAAATTAAAAAGAATATGTTATTCAAGGGAGAAAATTTTAAATATTTTGGAATTTGATTATATGATATTATTCAGGGAGTTAGAAAATTTTGAATTTTTTTTATAAAGGTGGAGTTAGAAAAATTTAAAATTTCGAGAATAAGTTTTTATTTAGGGGGAGTTTTGAAAAGTTTGAAAATTATTAAACGTTTAAAAATTTTGAAAATAAGTTTTTATTCAGGGGGAGTTTGAAAAGTTTTGAAAAAGTTGAAATTTTTTGAAAAGTTAGAAAAATATTTGAAAACTTTGAAAACTTTAAAATATTAAGGGGGAGTTAGACAAATTGTTGAAAAACTTAAATTTAGTTTTTGAAATCAAATTCGCAGGTGAAATATTGAGCTTGAAAATTTTTCATTTCAACTCTCCACTATATCATTTTGACATTTTTAAATTTGAGCATTATTTTGATGTATGTCAAAGGGGGAGAAAGAGATATAAAGTTAGAGATTTATTAAAAGAAAAAAATTATTTATTGAAAGAAAGACGCAAAAATTTGATAAGGATTTATGCATCTCATACATGGTTTATTTTATATATCTATTATACATATCAAACTTTGTTAGTTCATCTCTTATACATGTCAATATTTGAATATTGGTATTTGATTCTCCTAACTTTAACTGATGTATTGTCATACATCAAAAAGGGGAAGATTGTTGATACAGTAAACATCACTCCTTAATTTTGATGTATGAACCATAGTTAAATGTTAGGATTCACTTGTATTCTTATATTAGTGTTAAGTATGCAGGGTTAACAAGAAGTCCTAGTAGGTTGTGTTGACCGGATACTAGGCACGTATCTTGACAAATCAAGAGGACCGGACACCAAGCATGAAGTCCAGATGGGTCGTGTGGATCGGACATTGGGCATGAAGACCGATTGGGTCAGAAGACCAGACAATCAACAAAAAGTCTAGTTGGGTCAGGCAGACCGAATAGCTGATGGAAGCTCTGGTGAGTCAGATCGATGTCAAGAGTGGTAAGTCCGACAGGTAGCCGGTAGGTAAGCCTCGAGTGAAGAGGTGAGGCTGAGTCCTCTATAGGGGGACAAAGCTAGACGTCGATCCGACGAAAAGTCCGTGTGAGACTTAATAGTCAAGATTGAACAATATTACTACTGTTGTTGCATTTTATATTATCTATTTGTACTAATCCTGTTTTGCAAGGATCAGTCGACTGGATGGATGGATTAGTCGACTGGATACCTATTTGGCAAGATCAGCTGGTGATCGATCGGAGATCATTCGACGCAGAAGGAAAGGATTTCAGTCGACTGAAGGGATTGAGTTGACTGAAGAGGTAAATTTCGATGCGAGCCGGTGACGTCGATCGAGAGGTTTGATCGGAAGACCACGAATTCCATATCGACGAGCTGATGTGGAGTCGACTGGAAGACATTCCAGTCGACTGGAAAAGGTTTATAAAATATGTGCTCGACCAGATCCGAGCAGAACATTTAATCTACGTCGAAGTGCTGCCGAAATACTTGCTCGTTAACAAAACTCTCGTTCCACAACAAAACAATCTTCCGACACTCTGCGACTACCTCTATAATTTTTAAGTGTCAGTATAAAGTCTTGAATTTATTTTTAACATACTATTTCGCTTGTGTACTTAACTTTAAGAGTGGGTAGTCTGTTACCCAACTCTATTATTTGTAAAAAGCGAAACCCTCTGAAGTCGAGAGTTTTCGAGTCGGAGGGTAATTAGTGATTGCCCATTGAGGTAGCTCAAAGAAGAGCTACGAGCCTTGGAGTAGCAACCCAGTTAGGGTTGTGAACCAAGTAAAATAAACTATCTAATTTTCATTTCTGCTGCATACTCAAAATATTCTAAATTGTTTTAAAATTAAAATAAATTTTTTAAACCTCCGAGATTCACCCTCCTCTTTCGAAAAAACACAATCCTACAAGACATGCCTCTGGGGAAGTGGTGGAAGGAGAAAGATCCTCGCAAGGCATCGAGAGTCGATGTTTTCGTCCATAGAGGACCAACAAAGGCTCGCGGAAGATCTTCTATCCAAAAACAACTAGTGAAAAGAGGGTAGTCAGATATGCCTATGGGGAAGTGGTGGAAGGAGAAAGATCCTTGCAAGGTCGGTTGTGAAAGTGATGGAAAATTTCAACCCTAAATCTTAATCTCTAATCCACTCTTAAGAAATAATAAAAATATGATAATAATCAAAGTTGCAGAAGCGTACCGGAATCCATAATCAATTTGGAAGATGATCTTCAATTTGCAGACTTCTTTAGGGTTTTTAGAGAGTTTTGTCGATGGAAAACAAAACGAAGAAAAATATTGTTCTACAAACTGGGACCATAATCTCTTATTTATATAATCCAAAGGTTGTCTATTTCTAATTTGGCCCCTCAACAAATCAGAATTAGCATATAATATCCATATTATTTTATTCATAACAATTAAGCTCTTTAAGTCAAATTCCTTAATTCCAAAATTAAGATCACAATAATTTTTGACTTATTTAATTGATGACATTCAACATTTATAATTACAATTTTGACTCCAAAATTCTAACAATCTCCCACTGAGCCATATGCGTAAACTTATAAATGTGTTAACCTTAGTGAGCTCAAAACTTTTGTCATCATAACCATAGGACTTCCTCAACAATCTCGTCCATTAATTATATATACATAGGATCAATGCAGTCTTTGTTGTATTTTTCACAACTAAATTATCAATGGTCACGTATATCAATACAATCAAATGACATGGATCAATTATGAATTTGTGGCATGAAAATTACATGCAAGGCAATCTATTCATGTCAATTTTCAACTGGTCCTCCTTAACCAAAGTGAGATCAAAACTTTAACTTAAGTTATACAAAGTGTAATAAAGTAAACATTAAACTTTATATCTGATTAGAAAATCTCTAAATACATAAGTTTCAGAGACGTAACCAAACATATATAGAAAATAAATATAGTAACTCCCACTAGTAAATTTCACCAAACTGAATAACACCCATATGAGTGGTATGTTCATAAAAGACATTGGGCGGTAGACCTTTCGTCAAAAGATCTGTTATCATGGAGTTTGTACCTATGTGTTCTATCAAAATCTATCCACTTTGTACTCTTTCTTTCACAACAAGGAACTTGATATCGATGTGCTTCGATTTTGTCGAGCTCCTATTGTTGTTGGAATACAATACAACTGATCTATTGTCACAAAATAACTTCAGTGGTTTCTCAACCCTTCCCAAAATGTGCAGCCCAGAGACAAAATTTTCCAGCCATATTCCATGATTAGATGCCTCATAACATACTATAAACTCTGCTGCCATAGTGGAAGAAGTTGTCGGTGTCTGTTTGACACTTCTCCAAGAGATAGCTCCGCTAGCCAATAGAAAAATATAGCCGAAGTGGATCTCATGCTATCTTGGCATCCAGCAAAATTAGAGTCAGAATATCCCACAATCTCAAGAGTATTTGACCTCTTATATGTGAGCATGTAATCACTAGTTCTCTTTAAATATCTCATTACCCTCTTTGTTGCTTTCCAATGATCCATTCCTGGGTTGCTTAAATATCTGCCCAACACTCTAACAATGTACGCAATATCCAGACGCGTACAAACTTGAGCATATATAAGACTTCCTACTGTTGAAGCATAGGAAATCTTTTGCATTTCTTGAATCTCGAGGCTTCCTTTAGGGCACTGTTTAAGACTAAACTTATCTCCTTTTGCGACTGGGGTGTTTCTTAGTTTGTAATCTTGCATGCCAAATCTTTTAAGCACCTTATTGATATAGTTCTTTTGTGATAATCCAAGAATACCTTGAGAATGATCTCGGTGTATTTGGATTCCTAATACAAAAGATGCATTACCAAGATATTTCATTTCAAAATATCTAGATAGAAATCTCTTGGTATCTTTTAACATACCTATATCATTTGTGGCAAGCAAAATATCATCAACATATAAAACCAAGAAAATGTGCTTGCTCCCACTGAACTTATGATACACACAATCATCTACCACATTCACCTCAAAACCAAATGAGATGATTATTTGATGAAATTTATGGTACCATTGATGAGAAGCTTGCTTTAATCCATAGATGGACTTCTTAAGTTTGCAAACCATACTCTTTGGATCTCCCGATACAAAATATTATGGTTGCACCATATAGATTGTTTCCTCAATATCTCCATTAAGAAAAACTATCTTGACATCCATATGATGGAGTTTCATATCAAAGTGTGCGACAAGTGCCATGATTGTCCTAAAAGAGTCCTTCGTTGAAACTGGAGAAAAAGTTTCTTTATAGTCAATCCTATATTTTTGAGTATAGCCTTTAGCAACAAGACATGCTTTATATCTTTCCACATTACCATTTGAATCCCTTTTGGTTTTAAAAATCCATTTACAACCAATAGGTCTCACACCTTCTGGTAATAGGACAAGTTTCCAAACATTATTGTCTTGCATTGACTTATACTCTTCATTCATTGCTTCAATCCACTTTTGAGAATGTGAATCTTGCATGGCTTGACGAAAGTTAATTGGATCATCCTCTGTCATGTCATCATTTTCCTCATGTTCTTGGAGTAGTACTATGTAATCATCCGAAATAGCACTCCTCCTTTCTCTAGTGGATCTACGTAAAGACACTTGTTCTTCATGCATTAGTTCTTGAGGCTGTTGAGTTTGTTCTTCTGGGAGTTGATTGGCAATGTCCTGTTGTTCTTGTATTGCATCCTGATCACTAATAGGAATAAAATCTTGATCATTATCAGAAGCAATCATAGGAATATAAACTATTTCCTCTTCAAGAGTAGTAGGAATACATTCCTCCTCAAAGACAATGTCTGTTACTTTATTCTTCCCCCCAAACTCAATATCCTCAAAGAACACTGCAGTTTCCGTCTCAAAGATATTCTTTACTTTGGGATCATAAAACTTATAGCCCTTTGATCGCTTAGAATATCTAATAAAGTAGCTACTTATTGTTCTAGAGTCTAATTTCTTTTCATGTGGCCTGTATGGTCTAGCCTCAGCTGGACATCCCCAAATATGAAAATGTTTTAGACTTGGCTTTCGCTTTGTCCAAAGCTCAAAAGGTATTTTAGTAGTTGTTTTAGTGGGTACTCGATTTAGAATGTAAGCTACTATCTTTAATGCTTCTCCCCAGAGTGATGTTGGCAAAGTTGAATGGCTACCCATACTCCTTACCATATCTTTAAGAGTCTGATTTCGTCGTTCAACTACACCATTCATGCTTGACGAGCTTGGCATGGTGTACTGTGGGACGATTCCACACTCCTTTAGGTATTGAGCAAAAGGTCTTGGATGTTGCTCACCTGAACCGTCATATCTACCGTAGTATTCACCACCACGATCAGATCTGACTTTCTTAATTCTTTTGTCGAGTTGGTTTTCGACTTCAACCTTAAATGATTTGAAAACATCCAATGTTTGAGCATTTTCATGAATAAGAAATACATATGCATATCTAGAATAATCATCAATGAATGATATTGTCACGCCCCGAGGGAGTCCCCGCCAGGCGAAAATCCGACAGCATCTCCCCTGTACGGGTGACAATACCAATTTTTTTATACAAGGCCTACACGACCACTATACATCCCTTCACAGTCGGCAAAACCTCACAACCATCTCAAACGACCCAAACCTCCAATTCACAGCCAACTCCACAAATCACACACCTCACCACTGTTCACTACCACACGACCAACCAAAACCCCAAATAGCTACATACCTAAACCATTCACTGCTCACTTAACCTACCAATTACGATTGTGCAACCAACATTAAACCCAAACACAACCACCCCATAACCCTTCACAGTCCTCGCCTACACCCTCCATTCAACACAACCGACAATTCCTAAATAGGAACCCTCAAATCACACTATCTTGACACATATCCATAATCTAGCAATTATAAGAAAGCAAACTTTCCCCAAATCTATCCTGCTCAGGAAAACCATTACCACGCCCAAATCTAATACACTCATCAACCATAGAAAAATTACGCAGGGTTAAACAAAACACAAGGTTGATTTTACCTGACCACCCACCACCAATCGTATGGAGGAGGAAGCTACGGTGATGTGGCGAAGGTACAAGCCGAGGTGGAGATACCCGACGAGCGATGGCTAAGATCGAAATCGAAACCGATCGAACTCGAAGTCACGTGTGCACACTCGGCGACTGCGCGTGCGGAAGGCGGCGACGACGCTCTCAGAGGAGGCCGAGGCGACGGATCCTATGGCAGGAGGAGACCGACGCTTGTCATCTAGGGCGAGGGTTGGCGCTCGTCGTCGACTACGGCATCGATCATCGGCGGCAAAGGCGAAACCATACCTAGACACGGAATGGCGATCGATGGTCGGCGCTATGAGGGACGACCGATCATAGTACTCGGCGTCAGCAATCGCAAGTAAGCGGCGGCGGCGCAACCTCGAGGGTGGACGACAAAGGGAAGATTTGGCGTGGGCGGTGTCGGGCTGCCGGCCGCGACGATGAAAAAGGGGCAACGAGGGCAACAAGCACGCACGGGAAAGAAAAGGAGAAAAAAAATATGTTTTCTATTTTAGGTTACCATCGCATATTAATCCCCTTAAATAGACCCCACCTAAAACCCATTTATTTTATCCCCGTAATAATCTCGTACGGACTCCGTTTAAATCTAGAAAAATTCCGGATTTTTTTTTAAAATTCCCTAAAAATTCTGAAAAGTTTCCAAGATTATTTTTCTAAATTTTTGGCCATTAAATTTATATTTTAAAATTTTCAGTATTTAACATTCTCCCCCACTAATAAAAATGTGATTCCTAAATTTCCTACTCAGATGCATAACGAGTAAGAAATATCATAAGTACTGAAAATATATCTCACATACCTTAAGTAAATAAGTGGGGGTATTGAGCTCGGATCTTTTCTTCAAGCTCCCAAGTAGCCTCCTCGTCGGTGTGGTGACTCCACTCGACCTTGACAAGTTGCAAAAACTTGTTTCGCAACTGTCGTTCATTGTGATCCAGAATCCGTACCGGAACCTCTGCATAAGTAGCATCGAATGGAACCTGACATATCTGATAGAATGTGTAGAATCTGACACATACTTTCTCAGCATGAACACATGAAACACATTCTGGATACCAGCCAAAAACGGTTGTAGCCCTAGACGGTAAGCGACTGCTTCGATCCTCTCCAAAATCTCGAAAGGCCCAATGTACCTTGGAGCTAACTTACCACGGAGGTCAAATCTCTTCACCCCTTTTGTGGGTGAGACTCGCAGGAATACCTGGTCACCAATAGAGAACTCCCGAGGTCTCCGTCTCCGATCTGCATAACTCTTCTGAAGATCCTGCGCCTCTGCCATCCTACGTCGATGGCGACCAGACCCCTCGCTCACCGAGCTCTATGGGTCCTAGCAACTGGTCCTCCCAGTTGCCCTCGAAATCCATTACACAGGACATTAGCAAGTCCTCTAGTGTCTAAATGGCCCGCTCAGACTGTCCATCCGTCTGCGGATGGAAAGCAGTACTAAAACGAAGTTGTGTGCCTAAGGCCTGTTGCATACTACTGCGTAAAGAGGCGTGAACCGGGGATCTTTATCGATATAATGCTCAAAGGAACACCATGCAATCTGATGATATCCTGACAATATAACTCTGTCAAACAAATCCAAAGAGTCGGTCTTTAGAATCGCTAAGAAGTGCACGAATTTAGTTAATCGATCAACGACTACCCAAATCGCGTCATGACCTTGATGTATTCTAGGCAAACCCACCACAAAATCCATAATAATACGCTTCCACTTCCATTCCGGAATCGGAATTTCCTGAAGCATCTGTTCCTTAAACTAATGCAACTCCGAAAACCATTATCCTCGGAGTCAGAGACGAGGAATTATCTTTTCATAAGTGAAGTCCATCTACTGTCCTAAATCCACTCCACCACACACTCTATAAGTGCATGGGAGGCTATCGCGACCAAACTTCCTTATACTGCCGTTTGTGTTCGGCTACTCTATAGTAGTTATCCGAGCTAGCCAAAACTCCATGAGCATTCTGCTCCTCACCTATTCAAAACAACATAATTATCGCAAGTCCACGCCATATATGACTTATCTCGCAGTTCTGTAACTATCGTAAGTTTAGGATACGTCTTATTCTATAGCATCGGAATCGCTCCGATCCCTGAAATGTTGCATCCATATACACTACCCTTCCATCCACACCAGAATGATTAATTAACACTGGCATAAAAATCAATCATCGTCTGAGCCCTGAAACTAGTTTCGCAAGCTTCAGACCAAGTAAATTCCATCACCTTCCTGATCTAACCAGTCAGCGATGTAGTACCGCTAGAGAATCCTATCCATATCTATGGTAATAACCAAATCAATACCAAGAAACCACCATCTACGGTGGCTGAGTGCGCAACTCCAACGACCACAACTGATCCAATCGTGTCCAGAATACACGACTTCCCAAATCCCTGGACGACTAAGTCGTCAATAAGTCTAATAAAATAACCATAAGCTCCTACAATTCATACCAAGTATGAAATTGTCGTCGCTATACAACTGCATTATCTTTACTCTAGGCTGATGATAGAACCATCATCACTACGACAATGACAATGGTATGACACCATGTCACTACAATATTAACCCACCAGTCATAAATCAATCCTAGAGTATACATAGGTGTTCTATAACTGGTCTAAATATATCCTCTATCCACAGTGAAGGATATTCATTTCCTTCTACAACTACCGTATTCTATCATCGATAATCGATGCATAAATCTAAAAGGTCTATCTCTCTTTTAACAAAGAGTTCCGGATCTTCTCTGGAAGAAATACTAGGACAGATAAATATCTCATCCAACACCTCCTATAATAAGGTAAAACGATCTTTCATCGTCTTGACCAGTGTAAGTATACACGCCTAATCCATAACCAAATCACTATTAGTAGGGACTGATATTCTCCGAGGGTTTACTCCTTGTCCTCCTAATGGGTGGCTAGCGGGTCTAACCCTAGCCTCCTAATTCGACATCAGTCGACACCTCTAAAGAATCCGTACCTCTGAAATCATCATTAGATTCCTCAAGATCAATACATCGTCGAACTTGTCCACGACCATGAGTAGGGGCAATTTCCCTAAGTCAATACTTTTCCTAACCACTAAAGTACAGTAACCACTAAAGACTATACTTTTCCTATAGAGATATCCTTGACTTACTGATCCCAAAACACGAGAACTCCCAAAAATCCAAGGGAAAAAAAATCCTCGAAACACAAACCCACAAACCAAAATCGCAAACCAATAAAATTGTCACGTCCTGGGAGCATATCCGTCATCCAAATGACAGAGGAGCCCCTTAGTGATAATATTCCGAAATACATGGATCAGATCTGGTAAAAACCTCAAACTAATTATAGAAATACAAGTATTTCAATAACTGCATGCATGCACGACTAAACATATATCACTTAAAGTAAAATAGTTTTGTGGCACCAAATCAAATTGCGACCAAAAATCCAAAGTGCATAAATAAAATGCAATACTGATAAAGTAAATAAAGTGGCATCCCGACGATGCAGGGAGACAAACACGGCAAGGAACTCTCTGAGCGACACAAAGGTAGGTCAACCGGACACGTCCTTCATCAGTTAACCTAGAGGATAAGTGAGTAGGGGGTGAGTACAACCACTCTGTGGATGTATAGACAATAGTGCATAATCATAATGCACATAATGGAAGTCACAGGGAACAAGCTAGAGTAACCTAACCCTCAGAGTACCAATATTAGTCTACTACCATCCTAGTCAGCGGTATAACAAATATACCCACAACATACACAACCACTGCAACAAGCAGTGCACATCCGGATACCACGACAAAGCCTCGTGGCTACCGCGAACGGTACTCATGGGTCGACAATCAATAGCACGGTCTACGCGCAACTATATGCTACCACGAATGAGAATCGTGGATAGACAGGCAGTATATAAATATCTAATTATTGACTGCACGCACTAGCGTACTACCACCAATAGGTCGCGTGAGCAGTCGATTATCCTAGGTTGTTAAGCCTAGGGTTATCCAATACATCTTGCATAGAACGTCTATCAAAATCGATAAGGATCATCGATCTACAATTAAACCCATTGAGGCGGTCAAGCGAGGGTTTCAACACCTCTAAAATGAAATGTTTACCAAAGCCGGTAAAGATCATCGACTTATTAATAAATAAGTCGAGATGGTTAAGTCTAGGGTTCCAACCCTTCTAACATGAACGGTTATCATGGTCGATAAAAATCATAAGTCCAGTCCACTCAAACACGTCGAGACGATTGATCCTAGGGTTTCGTCCCAGCTAACAGGAAACGTCTATCAAGGCCAATAAGGACCACAAATCTACTATCAAGCCCTTCAAGAGGGTTAAGCCTAAATTATATCATTCTACCAGTTCAATCATGCATGCTATAACATACTACCACGAATAGATCTCGTAGGTACTTAAGATGTAAAGTAGCTATCTAGCTACAGGCGTCATACGAATCCGATTATCATCAACTCTGAACGAATAACGCAAGGATATAACCTTACAGTAGATCATCTCAACCATGATTGAGAGGCATGATTGACCACAAATATACAAAGCACCTACCTATAGAGAGACTCTACTACAGACTCTCTCTCAACTAAGAATGGGAAATATAGTAAGGATTAATTGCATCCTAACCATACAAACTCTACTAGTCCGATCACCATATCACTGAAACAGTAAATGGATCAATATATATCATTAAGCACATCCGGATTTTTACGCCTAGGGTTCCAACACCTAGGGTTCCCCTAATGTTGTTTCATTCCTGAGATCCGCTCCTACAGAATAACCTCATCTAAGTTATTCTATCCCTACTAGTCTCAATCATAGTATCCACCGCAAAAAAACAAATAACCATATAAACACATAACACACTGTCTAATAAACGACAACATAGTCCTACTAATGGGAATCAATGGATGAAATTAATTAGGGTATAACTAAAGGGTCATGCCAGAACAAAGTCAAGACAATACTCAATAAAGCATCAGATGCTTATATATACTCTAAACTACATAAGCTGTAATCATGTCATCATGCCTTCTACGAATTTATCCATCTTAGTCATATCATTCAACTAGTCTAAAAAGTAAGAGGAAAACATCTACCAATAATATCTAATCATTTTTATCACAATGATCACAAGCTACGTATAGCAGTAATAGCAATTTATAACCAAATGCTATCTATAAACCAGCAACCTAAAAATCTAACCGTCCAACAGATATCAGGTTAAAATAATACTAGATAAAACATGATATCACCGCATAACCAAATATAACCAATACAATTATGTACCAAATCTAGAAAATTTTCTAGAATTTATTTACCTGTTAGCCGTCTGGAGATGTCCCGTCGCCGCCAAATCCCCAAATTGACCTCGTCAATAATACCTCGAATTTCCAAAACATAAAAATCGTCGGAAATTCGTACCAATCCGAAAATACCCTAGTTAACCTGCTAAACATGGCGAACTCCGAAAACCCAAAGACCCTAAGAAACTCGGAAACCTACGCTCTGATACCAAATAAATTGTCACGCCCCGAGGGAGTCCCCGCCAGGCGAAAATCCAGCAGCATCTCCCCTGGACGGGTGACAATACCAATTTTTTTATACAAGGCCTACACGACCACTATACATCCCGTCACAGTCGGCAAAACCTCACAGCCGTCTCAAACGACCCAAACCTCCAATTCACAGCCAACTCCACAGATCACACACCTCACCCCTGTTCACCACCACACGACCAACCAAAACCCCAAATAGCTACATACCTAAACCATTCACTGCTCACTTAACCTACCAATTACGATCGTGCAACCAACATTAAACCCAAACACAGCCACCCCATAACCCTTCACAGTCCTCGCCTACACCTTCCATTCAACACAGTCGACAATTCCTAAATAGGAACCCTCAAATCATACTATCTTGACACACATCCATAATCTAACAATTATAGATAAAGAAAGCGATAAATCCACTTACGGTCCTAGAAAGCTCCACGTGACCAACTTTCCCCAAATCTATCACGTTGCGTCGAAAAAACCATTACCACTGCCCAAATCTAATACACTGTCAACCACAGAAAAATTACCGCAGGGGTTAAACAAAAACACAAGGTTGACCCCTTTACCTTGCTCCGGCGACCACCGGCGCTGACCAATCGTGCGGAGGAGGAAGCTACGGTGACAGGGGCGAAGGTACAAGCCCGAGGTGGAGATACCCGACGAAGCGATGGGTAAGATCGAAATAAAAATCGCCAACTCGAAGTCACGTGCGGCGACGAATCTGCGCGACTGCGCAGGAAGGCGGCGACGACGCTCTTTGGCAGAGGAGGCCGAGGCAACGGTCCTATGGAAGAGGAGACCGACGCTCGTCATCTAGGGCAGAGGGGCCGACGCTCGTAGAGGGTCGCCGAGCAGCGGCTGATCGTCGGTGGTCAGGCGCAGAAACCACAACCTAGACACGGAACGATCGATCACGGCGCGCGATGGCGCGACATCGTATCGCAAGGACTCAAGATCGGCCGCCGGGCGGCGCAACCTCGAGGGCGGACGACAAAGGGAAGATCTGGCATGGGCGGTGTCGGGCTGTCGGCCACGACGATGAAAAAGGGGCAACGAGGGCAACAGGCGCGCACGGGGGAAAAAGAAAGGATGGCTTCGACGTGTGAAGAAGGAGTCGGGCGCAACGGGAAAGAAAAGGAGAAAAAAATTAGGTTTTCTGTTTTAGGTTACCATCGCGTATTAATCCCCTTAAATAGACCCCACCTAAAACCCATTTATTTTATCCCCGTAATAATCTCGTACGGACTCCGTTTAAATCTAGAAAAATTCCCTAAAAATTTCGAAAAGTTTCCAAGATTATTTCTCTAAATTTTTGGCCATTAAATTTATATTTTAAAATTTCCAGTATTTAACAGATATAAAATATTGTTGACTATTCCAAGAAGGTGTTAGAAATGGTCCACAAACATCTGTATGTATCAATTCCAATACTTATATAGCTCTATATGCACCTTCTCTCTTTCTTTTAGTTTGTTTGCCCTTAATGCATTCAACACAAATGTCTAAATCTATAAAATTAATGGAATGTAAAATTCCATCTGATACAAGTCGTTCAACTCTATTTCTAGAGATATGCCCTAAACGTTTACGCCATAATGGACCTGAGTTTTCAATATTAAATTTTCGCTTAGTACCATGCGATTCCACATTTAGGGTTTCAATATAAGAAGCATTTATATCAAGCATATAGAGATTGTCATAAATGATAAGTGAACCAGTTCCAACAATAGTAGAATTAATAGATAAACTAAACTGATTGTTTCCAAATGAACAACAATAACCGAATTTATCCAAATAAAAAAGAGAAATCAAATTCCATCTAAAGGACGATACAACAAAAGTATCTATTAAGTCTAAATAATAATCATTGCTTAACAACAATCTAAAATGCCCTATGGCTTCCACTTCGACCGACTTGCTATCACCCACATAGATGCATATTTCAGCATCACTTGGCTTTCGGTAGCTCAGGCAACCCTGCATTGAAACATTGATGTTAGTAGTAGCATCAGAGTTTAACCTGTAGGAGATTTGAGGCCGCTAGAGGGGGGGGGTGAATAGCGTTGTGCTCGTACGTAGATGGAAATCTTTCGTGTTCGTCTCTACAAAACTCGTTATGCGCAGCGGAATGATAATAATAAAAGCAATAACGAAGTAAGACAAACATGAACACACCAATACACAAATATTTAATGTGGTTCGGAACCGCACGGTTCCTACTTCACGGATTGGGTTCGTACGAACCCTAGCGATGCCACAAACACCACTAAGCAATAAACTCCTTCTCGACAACACGTCGAAGGTGGAGAAACCTCTTACAATAGATTACAAAAGTAATACACAAAAATACAAGCAAAATACAAAGAAATGTAAAGAACACTTTACAAAACTAGGGTTTGAGCACTTTGCTTGTTGGTTGCTTGGATGAGGTTGAAGGGCCTTGAAATGCACCTGCAAATCGCCTTCAAATTGCCTCAAGTAAGCTCCCAAAGAACCAATGTCGAAATCCTCCATGAGCTCTTCTTTTTAACTTGGATCGGGCTGGATTTCCGCCTGGCAGTCGACTGTCATAAGTCCCCAGTCGACTGCCAACACTATAGCTGTGAGACAACGGCTCAATCCACATTGAACAAGTTCGCCCGATCGACTGCTGAGCGATTCTATGCTCGCAGACTCAGCGATGCGGTCAATGCCATCCATGGCACCGATCGCCAATCATCGCTCCAACGAGCAACATCGCCAAGGCAATTCGACCCTAAATGGCAGTCGAGCTCTAGTCGACTCACGGCAGTCCAACCATCCATAATGTCAGTCGACTGCCAACCTCAAACATGAGGTTTAAACTCAAGTATGGTGCCCCCATACTTGCTAGACCACCCTTAGCCTAGACCTAAGCCTTCTAGCCACCTCCATCAGCCTCACGCCTCTCGGATCTCTCCAAGTCATCCATGACTTATTCATCCATCGCGCTAGTCTTCAGGTACTTCCATCGGCTATGTCATGCTAACGGTGTCTACACCGCCAAGGCACATTGGACTTTACGCCGCCAAGACTCCGCTTGGACTTTACGCCGCCAACCATTGGACTTATGCTGCCAAGACTTCACCCTTGGACTTTACGCCGCCAATATCACTCCCCTTGGACTTCTCAAATGTCAAGACTCAAGCTTGGACTTTTCCTTGCCAACCCATGTTGGACTTTACATGCCAAGACCCATGCTTGGACTTCCCTTGTGCCAAGTACTCAAGACTTGGACTTTCCCAAATGCCAAGTGTCCCACTTGGACTTTCCATGCCAAGTATCCATGACTTGGACTTTACCTTGCCAAGACCCATGCTTGGACTTTCCCATAATCACATGGTCAATCCTAGTCAACCATCAAAGCCTCCCTCGAGTCAAACTCGAGTCTGGTCAATTATAATCTGGGTCGATTGTATAAACAATCTCCCCAAAATATTAACCGATATCAATGTCAAACATCAATGTCAACTCACTTTATCAAACATCAAAATATCATTCGAGTCAAACTCGAGTCTGGTCAATCGTGACCTGGGCCGATTGCACCAACAATCTCCCCCTTTTTGATGTTTGACAAAACAAATCTTGAGTTAGGCCACTAACTCAAATTCCCTTACCAATTTTCCAAATTGGTAATTTAACCTTCTCCCCCTTTTTGACATACATCAAAAAGGTTATCTCTCCAAGGAGGTCAATGTCTCATGTCCCAATGAGATCTTACAATCTCCCCCTTGATCCAAAAATACCTAGGATGTCTACCATCTTTCTAGTGATAAGTCTCATATCACTCAAGAGAGGCAATCCTATACTCTCTCCTAATTTCCAAATTGGGTTTCTCAAAATCCCATTAATTTTCCCAATTGATGATACTCTCCCAATAACTTCTCTCCCTTCAAGAAGAGAAACACATCCATCATCCCAAGATGGATAACTCCTTCTAAAGGCTTGCTCCCCCTTGACCATTGCACCAACAATGTCCTTGGGAAGTCCCTAAGCCAATAGAAACTCTAAACCATCAAAATTAAGGTTCTAAGTTCAAACATGAACTCTTCCACCCTTAAATTTGATACTTTGACCCAACACCTCTCCAAATCCATATCCAATGGATTTTCACCCTTTCAAATGCTTCCCAAAGCATATCTTAGGGTTAGGAGTGATTATGAACCTTTACCATAGCTGAACACGGGCTAAACAATCTTGTTTTCCCGAAATCAGACCTGGCAATGACTCGACAAGAATCGGCCGATCACATCACATCACCGATCCACAAGTATCGATCGATAATGAAATTTCAATTTGCTTATCGAGTTGAATTTCAAAAAATCATAAGTAATTCTACGTATATCGAAAAATCACGAAATTTGATACGTATATTAATTATAGTCAATACAATGGGTGAAAAATATTTGAAAATTATTTTACCCATAAAATAGTGAAATTGATACAAAATTCAAAAGTGGATAAAAACTTCAATGTTTTAGCTCACTTTGTATCAACTTCATCAATGGTGATTGTTATAAAAAAATAGACTTCACCAAGGTTTTCTAAATTGATTTTAAAACGATTTCAAAACCTTATTTTGGATCATATCCCTTGGGCTTTATGTACATGACTTGTACACAAGCTTTCCCAAAGATCCATTTGTTGGTTAAAGATGAGTTTTAGTTCATCTAGATGCAAAAACTATGCACCTTGAACTTAACTCATATCCTAGCATCTCACATATATCTAGGGTGTATAAATACACATACATGTCAATTGGATGTAAGACGTGAGTTTTTGTTCATTTAATCTAGGGTTTCATGCATTCTCTAAGGCAACTCTACTTGATTCCCTTATAAATGAGACTCCAAGTCATGTCATAGTCCTTAAATCAATTTCCAATCAAGTTAATGCATGAAATGATCATGGCATAATGATCGCAAAATAAAAACATGGTCAATGATCATGATGTCATGACATATGATATAAAACTAAACATACATGACATTAACCTAAAACCTAAGCACAATCATGACATATGAATGATAAAAATAGGCATGATGTCATGACATGACATATGACAAACAAAGCATGACATATAAAATATATATAGGTATAGTAATACCTAAATTTTAATATTAGTTGCCATTTGTTATAATTAATTATTTTTTTCCATAAAACCTAAATTCTCCCAAATGTGCCAAAAACCCAAAATGACACACTATGACTCTAAACCTTAAGTTGTGCCAATTTGATTAATTTATCAAACTTCATAATTAATATTGACACATCCTAAAAACCTTTAGGATTCAAATCAAACCACATTCCCAAGGTAACCATAACCTTGAAAATGATCCTAAAATGTCACCTTTGCTATGGTTAGGTTAACTACCCATACATTTAAGGTTGGCACACCCTAACCCATCTAGCGTGAATCAATCACGCTCTTAGGAACCCAAAATCTATTTGAGCTCCTAGGGTTAATTAGATATTCCTTAAGGATAACCTCCCTAGATACCCTCCTAATGACCCTCCTAGGCTTGTTAGCCTTGATCATTGTAGTCTTACCACGGTTAACCTTAGGGATTGCCTCCCTAGTAACCTTCTTAGTGGCCACCCTAGGTTTCCTAAAAACCTTAGCCACTAGGCACAAACCTTGGTCAACTCTAGGGATGACTTCCCTATTGACCTTGGTCTTCCTAGTTTGTGTTCCATAATCAAATGGAACACTATGGTAAGCCACCTTAGGCCTAGGTTTGTGACCCAAATCTCTCTTGCCTTTGGTTGACTTTTGTCTTTTGGGTCCTAGATGTTGACTTTGAGATCTTGACCCTTGACTTTGACCATTAGACCCTTGAATTTGATTTTGCATAACCTTAAGGGTCTTTTTAAGTTTTTCAAGCCTTGACCTCAAGGCTTAATTTTCAACCTCTAATTGCCCAATTGTTTTTTGATTAAATTCTTTGGCATGAGATTTTTTAGGTATATGCCTAGTCCATTTAGGATTAAGACCTAGGTGATCTTGTACCTTCCTAATTGTCTCCCTAGGTAAAATTGGTCTTGAGTTATTTGACCTAGGTTTGTCCTTAGATAAATTATTTTTAGAGAAATTAGTCCTAAATTTCTCCTTATTATCTAAGTGGATATTTTTAGCTCCTAGGCAAAAATATTTATTGCTCCTAGCATGCTTTTCATGATAAATAGCAAGTGAATTAAAATTCCTAGCATGCTTTTTAACATTTAAATTAGAAGGAGCATTATTTAGATATACCTTAGGGTTTGCCTTAGAGGCTCCCTCTACTTGTGATGCTCCATTTTGCCTCTTCCTTTCCCCCTTCGGGCATTGATTCCGGTAATGTCCCGGTTGTTGGCACTTGAAGCAAATGACATGCTCTTTGCTTCTTCTAGTGGGGGCACCGACATCTTTTGATCTTTCTTGAGGTTTTGGTGTCGAAGGAGTCTTCTTAACTTTCTTTGGGCATTTACTCTTATAATTCCCAAATTCCCTACACTGAAAACACATAATATTATTTTTATTTTGAATTACCGTGTTTGAGTTACCTAGGGTGGAGGTGAGGTTCTCTTGAGCTTGCTCTTCCTCTCTACCGGATGTAGATGGTTCTTCCTGTTGCTCCGGTATTGAGGATGCTCTAGTCTCCTCCCCCTTAATCCTTGAAGTGGAGGTCTCCTCCAATTCTTCCTCTTCCTCTTCCTCCTTAGATGTTGATGGTCTCTCAACCTCTAAGTCATCACTTTCTTGTGAGGATGATGTGTTTGCCTCTTCGGTCCCTTCCTCTTGGATCGGTGATGGACTTTCATGGAGTTTTGCCACTTGGCTCCATAGCTCCTTGGCATCTACATAATTTCCTAACATGCACAAGATATTATTAGGTATTAAATCGATTAAAAACTTCAATACCTTATCATTTTTCTCGAAGGCTTGGACTTGCTCGTTATGATGAAATTTAAAATAAATGGTAAATCCCATCTAAAGATATCTAGTGCAACAACAATATTAAGTCTTTGGACAGTAATATTATTTGCAAGGGGTACTCTTGTTGTAATAATCAAATACTAACAATAATGTATGACAAATAATAAATCTTTGGTTCGATTCATTAAATTCATAAAAATAACAATTGTAACTTTATAATTGTTACGTGTTCATTATCACAAGTAAATGTATAATTTTATTAACTATAAATCTTCCTTTGGGTCGATTAATACTCACATAAATATATACATTTACACCTTACCTAATACTTGAATAATATCTCAATATAATATTTCAAATAAAATTAAATTCAAATATTAGAGGTCACTTTGGTGACATATAATTTAAATTAAACTTAATTTGAAATAGTAGATATTAATGAAATTCATATAATCCATTTAATATTTAAATCTGTATTATAAAATAAAATAAAATAAAATAAATTATTTTATTCAAATAATTTAATTAATTTAATGGATTATGATTAAAAGGGAATAAAATATGGATAATTATATCAAAATTCATAACTGTTGCGTCAGTTTGTTTTTTTTTTACCAAAAAATAAAAAAATATATTTGTGCACCACGTTTCTATGGAAACTGATCGCAAGCACCACGTTTCAATTTTTTTTTTTTTTGGCAACTCTGAGCGATTAAAAAAAATTGAATGTCTCTTAAGAAAAAAAATTGTATCAATGAAAACGACAATTGACAATTCGAATGCAGAATTCTTTAGGCTAAAGAAAATTCGAATGCAGAATCCCTAAATCCTATCCTGTTCGTTTTTTTTAATAACCCAAAATTATAATTCGAAAGAGTAAAAAGAATATTTCAATCCCTTCTCGATCAACGATCTTAATAAAAAATAAAATAAAATCTATAATTATCTCTTAAGAATTGAAAATAAAAGGCTCTGATATCAATTAAAAGTGATGGAAAATTTCAATCCTAAATCTTAATCTATAATCTACTCTTAAAAATTAATAAAAATATGATAATAATCAAAGTTGTAGAAGCGTATCGGAATCCATAATCAATTTAAAAGATGATTTTCAATTTACAGACTTCCTTTGGATTTTCAGAGAATTTTATCAATGGAAAACAAAATGAAGAAAAGCACAAAATGAAGAAAAGCATCATTTTGCAAACTGGGAGCATAATTTCTTATTTATATAATCTAAAGATTGTCTATTTCTAATTTGGTCCCTCAATAAATCAAAATTAACACGTGGTATCCATATTATTTTATTCATAACAATTAAACTTTTTAAGTCAAATTTCTTAATTCTAAAATTAAAATTATAATAATTTTTGACTTATTTAATTGATGACATTCAACATTTATAATTACAATTATAACTCTAAAATTCGAATAGGTTGCTCAATTCCTTACGACTCAAAGGGAGTCGATATTTTTCGTTCCTAGAGGACCAACAAAGTTGTTTGCTCCGGATGGGAGAGGAAAGAGATCTTCCATTGAAAAACAACCAGTGAAAAGAGGGTAGAGCAAAGGTGGAGTGTCAACGAGAGATAAGGAGGGCGGCTGAGGGAAGGTGGTCTTTGTCTTTCTATGGGAAGGAAATGTGTCCGTCGAAGGCGGGTCTTTAGCCAAAGCTGTCTCAAGTTTCAAGTAGACCCTTGGCGAAAAACAAAAAAAAAAAAAGAAGACTTTTCATATTGTTTAAAAAAACTTTCTTCATCCTTTTTCAGTTGGACTTGGAACAAATTTTGATGGGTTTATTTTTTAAAACAAATTATTTAAGCATTAAAAAATAATTAATCAATAAGTATCGAATTTTATTATAAAAATAATTTGATATTTAAAAAAAACTAGCATTCTACTCTATATCGTATGTATAAGAAACCTCTAATTCATATTCTTATCAAGAGAATGACATTACTGATGAGGGATGAGAAATCTACGGAATCACTAATAAGGAAGGAATAGTTGAGAGGGTGGGAGAAAACTATAGTTTTTAAGAGATATTAAAAAGAAAAAATTGATTATATCTTATAAAAATAGAACACATAATTAAAAATAAATTAAAATGTTAAAAAGAGAGTCTCTTTTATGACTCCGTTTGGAAGATTTTAATTGAAATGCCAACCTTTTGATTAGGAAATAAGAAAATGATATTATTAGAACACTTTAATCATGTGAGTTAATAAATTTCTTTGACTTGGACTCAAGATAAATTTGACTTCAATTTTTATATACTCAAAAGATATCTATCATTGTTTCATAAGGTCATACTTTTAAGTCATTAGTCAAAAAGGATAAATGAATATTATGTGATGAAACCGTTGAAAGAGGGATGACAGACAAAAAAAAAAATAATAACAAATTTTGAATCCAATTAAAGAACAATCTAAATAATGAAGTGTTTGTTCTTTTCCTCTCTTTTTTTTTTTTTTAAAAAATATAAAATATTAAAATTAATGAGCCTCAATTTTTATTGGAGCTCTAGGCATAGGCCTTAGCCTATGCCTACCTACGAGTAGAGAGGGGTTTCATGCAAAGAAAGAACAAAGTACACCCATGACAAAATTTATTAATCCATACCTAATAACACAAATTCGATAATTAAAATCATAATAATTAAATCATTTTAATCGGATTTGAAATCAATATGATATAATCAGATATTATGATAATCATATATAAATCCATCATTTTCTCTCCTCTTTAAAATATATATATATATAAAATATTAAAATTAATGAACCTCAATCTTTATTGGAGCTCGTCGAGGGGTTTCATGCAAAGAAAGAACAAAGTACACCCATGACCAAAACCAAGTTCCACACTTATAACAACCAATGCATCGCCAACATGAACACTTTCAATCACAGAGGGAATTCCACTCCTAAAAAACACTCGAGTCAAACCTGTCACATTCTCTAAATAAGTTATTCCCCAAAATAATAATTAAAATTACCCAATTTGCTAGTTCAAACTTAAAACTTGCAAAGTTAAGATTTTCTAACTTAATCTGCACCAATGACAACCATATCATTGTTCAGATTCAGAGACAATGTTTACCTTTTACCATATTTCAATGAATCAGAGAATTGATGAAACAGGATTCAATTCAAAATGCAGTAAAAATTACTGAGACTGTTTCACATACCATAGATTCCTTCATTGTAGCGATAACTCCAACTCAGAACACAGCTTGGCAAATCCTATGCAAATTGATGCTCCACAAACTACTGGTATCTCAGAAACTTGTATGGAATTTCCAGAAAATGATGAATTGGGATCTCAAACGAATTGCAGCTTAAAGATCCTTTCATTTAAGGAAGTGAGGACAAGCAACAAAAAGATCAGGTTTAGTTGTGTCACACCTCTGTATTCTCCATGGATGATGATTAAAATCATGAGAGGAAAAGTGACCTTCAAAATGCCCTGTGCAAGATCCACATATGCAGGATGAAGCATAACCTATGCCATTTGGAATTAGCACAACCATTCTTTGATTGCTTTACCACTAGCAATAAACCTTCCGGGATTCTTTCTATCAATTCTCATCGGACTACTTGTGTGAAACATTATCTCTCTGACCAAAATTTTAATTGGAGATTGTCCCCTTCTTTGACTATGATTCCCTGTTCCGCAGATTATTGAGATCTCCAATGGCACTACATTCTCCTTGGAGAACCGCAGTCTCAGCTCCTGCATCCAATTTAATAGGATTATGTATGCTGAAGTGACATGAAATCCATGCAAATCCAATTTCGACCCAGAAGAAGACCACTCCAAGTTATCATCCAAAACCGACGAACCAATTAGATTCTTAACCAGCAAGGATTCGGTGCTTGACGACGATGAAGGCGAGTCAGTCTCCAACTTCTTCAATAGAGCATCAACCGAAAGAGGAAGAGATCCTGAAGTGGACGCGGAAAAGGATTGAATTGTTCCTTTTGAGCAAATTGAAAGAAGCGTGGGGCAGGAGTTCAGCACACAATTGAAGGTTCGAACGGAGAAACCAATACCCAAAGCTCTCATTTTTTCCATCCAGGAAACCATTTCTGACAGTTTGCCATGGTGGCCATAGCAAGAAAGAGCAATGTTGCAGCACACGGTGTCGATTTCTACTCCCGCGTCTTCCATCGATCGGAGAATCGTTCTCATCTCCGAGAACATACCCAGTTGGCCATAGCTCTGGATGATCATCTTGAATTCCGGCGGCGATGGCTCGAATCCGGAGGATGCCATCTCGTTCAGTTTCTCCTCGGCGTCGGCGGGCTTTCCCATCGAGCACAGGGCTTTGATCGACGACCCGTGGAACCGCCTCTCGGACAAGGGAATCTCTTGCAGATGTTCATAAGCCTCGTGAAGAGATTGCATCAGCCCTTGCTCCGAAAAGGAATCAATGAGGTCGCAGTAAAAGAGGGCGAGGTCTCGGGATGCGCTTACCCTCGCAACAGCGTCCAAGGCTAGGGTTTGGGCCTCGTCGTATCGGCCTTGCTTCTCGAGCACCGCAATTACGCTGGCGGCCAGCTTTGGCTTCCATTTGAACCAGCTGGCGTCGCTGATCTGCTCGTAGATCTGCACAAAGGAATCAGTTTGCATACTTTCCAAGACGGAAAGAAGCAGCTCGAAGGGGAATTAGAAGGGACAAGAGGAAGAGTCTCACGGCGAGAGTGTGAGGGGAGGAGAGGTAGAGGAAGCGGGAGAGGGCGAAGAGGGCAGCTGATTTGGAGGACTTGGCGAGGAACTTGCGAATGAGGCGGTGGGCTGCGGCGGAGTCGTGGGGAGCGGCAGTGTGGAGGGCGGAGAGGAGGCGATCGGCATGCTTGCCGCTGCCGGGATGGCCGGCGCAGCGCAGGGTAGCGGAGGCGGAAAGAGAGGAGCTCGCAGCCGTCCAGATCAGCGCCATCACGTGTTGGCTGAGCTCGCACCGTGGTCACTTGAAACGGAGAACGATAGGGTTCAAATTATTATTATTATTATTATTATTTCGAATTTTTCATTTAGTTTCCCATATTTTAAGTATTTTACAATCCATATGCATATGCTGTTTAAATTTTGGCGACAATATCTGGAAATGTATCAAATTAATTCATATATTCCGAATAACATGCTTCGATTTAATCGCATATAAAATTATTGTACAATGTTGCTGAATAGGATGCCGTCAATCCTAAATATTGCAGCAGGTCATTCAATTTGATTTTTATATATTTATGATTTAATCTTTAACCATAATATATTTATATATTTTTTTCAAATAAAATAATAAATCAAGAATATTATAATTATTAAGAATGTCCATGCGAATATTTCTTGATTTATCTTATCGGCGGAGTATATTTCGTCTAAAAATTATTTAGTACTTCATTACTTTAGCATGAGAAGAGATAAATTGGGTTTATGAGTTAGTCTAACTTAAAAGTATTGTCAAATGCTAAAAAGAGAGAGATTGTTGGTGCATCAATCTCATATCAATGTTGACCAGACTCGAGTGAGACTCGAGTAAGATTTTGATATTTGACAATAGACTTTGACAATGATTTTGACAATACGTGTGGATATACGTATTGAGAGAAATTGTTATGAGGGAGATTGTTGGACAAATCAATCTTAGATCAATGTTGACTAAGCTCGAGTGAGACTCGAGTGGAAGTCCAAGATTGGATTCTTGGCAATGGAGAAGTCCAAGTATGAATATTTTGCAAGAGAAGTCCAAGATTGAATTCTTAACAATAGAGAAATCCAAATATGGATACTTGGCAAGCAAAAGTCCAAGGATAGAGTATTGACAAGGGAAAGTACAAATATGAATATTTGGTAAAGGAAAATAGTCCAAGTGTATAGTTTTGATCATATAAGTCCAAGTGTATAGTCTTGATGACAAAAGTTCAAGTTTGAAGACTTGGTAATGGAAGCCCCGGAGGCATGATCTCTTGGCAAAGGTGAGGAGTTGAAGACTAGCGTCAAGGGTGAGGAGTTGTGGTCTCGAACCAAGGGTGTGAGGCTTATGGAAGTGACTTGAAGGCTTAGGTCTAGGCTAAGGGTACCCGATAGCATGACGAAGCTGATAGAAGTACTTGAAGGCTAGTGTGAAGGGTGAAAGAGTCGTGGAGGATTCAGATGGACCATGAGGGCGTGAGACTGATGGAAGTGACTTGAAGGTTTAGGTCTAGACCAAGTGTGATTGTCAAATATGAGGGGATCATACTTGAATTAACCTCAATTTTGAGGTGTACCAATTGACTAATAGCATCGGCTAGTTGACTGGTCGAGTGTTGGGCACTCAGAGGGCTTAGTTGACTGACCTAGTCGACTGAGGCTCGATTGTTGCCCTGTGGCTCTGGTAGTCGATTGGTGGCTTGCACTACCATCGAATTGACCGGGCAATGATCGCTAGGGCTGAGCAATGATCGACCTGGCGGACAGTAATACGTAATGTCTCATAATCGACTATTGACTTATGATAGTCGACTGATGACTATGGAAGTCGACTATTGAGCTAGGACAATCAACTTATCGGGCATTTTCTGACATGGATTAGTTCGTTGTGAGATAACGGTCAAGCGGACAGTTGACTGGTGGATAAGAGCAATCGACTGCTAGACAAAAAATCAGTTCGAGCAAAGCCTTAAAAGGAGGTTACGATGGAGATTCGAGCGGTCAATTTCTAAGGGTTTGAAGTGAGTTGTTGTTGTGATTCCAGACCTTCAAGGCATCCCAAAACAACCAAATCAACAAGCAATTAAAAGTTTTCTTTGTTAAGTGTTCTTTACATTTGTATTTCTTTGTTCTTGTATTTGCTTGTTTTTGTTGTTGTTCTTTGTTGTAACTTCATTGTAAGAGGTTTCTCCACTTCCAGAGTATTTTCGAGAAAGAGAAGTTTAGTGGTGGTGTGCATCACTAGAGCTCAATTAGAGCTCGATCGTGGAGTAGGAACTAGAGTTTCAAACTACATAAAATCTTATCTTGTGTTTGTGATTGTTTTTGTTTGTGTTTATATTTTGTATTTTATATTCTTTCGCATATAATGTTTTGTAGACAAGCAATCATGAACGATCGAACCAAGAAATCGAGAATCGCTATTCACCCCTCCCCTTCTCTAGTGCCACCAAACGTTCTTAACAATATATGTTCGAGCGGATGCAACCCGAAAGTGGTTGGAGGAGGTGCAACAAGCTGGGCTTGTCCAAGGTGTCATGGAAGGGGATTATAAGGAGATTCGACAAGTGGCAGCCCGCCTGAATGAAGCTGAGCGGAGTTTTTGTATGCAGAGAGCAAAGGCTAGTTATTTCAAGCAAGTAGACTGTAACACTTCCATTTTTCATGCAATGGTGATGAGGAACAATTGAAGACATGAGATCACAATAGTGGAGCATCCAGATGACAATGCGTACCGAAGTCATTTAGTGAGGTGGTGTTAGTGTTAGCCCTTAGTGTCAATCATGAGATTATTGAGTAGGACTCAAGTTATACCCAATGAATCTGACTCGAGTTAGACTCAAGTCAAATTCAGATTGAGTAGGACTCAAAGTATACCTAATGAATTTAACTCGAGTTAAACTCAAGTCCAGTTCGGATTGAGTGAGACTCACCATTAAGAGGGGTTGCATGATCATTAAGATGAAATTAATGGATTATTAATTCCAAGCAAACCAAGAGTCAAAAACCTTTGATATTCAATGGTTGAATATAAAAGAGGATTTAATGAGGTTTTGGTTTTCGTGGGTATTGATTTTGCTTGAGTGATCATCTTCTTCCTCCTCTTCTACCTTCTTGGCCGAACCTATCTTGTGGATAGCACCACGGTGTGGTTCTTCTCCACTTCACGGTTCATGTGGATACCGTAGAGGCGCGGACGTATTGACCGTGCTGAGATCCGTACACAAGTGTTGCTGACGGAATTGCGAAGGGCACACAACGAAGGTAATCATGATTCTCATAGGTTAGAATCGATCAAAAACGAGTTTAGTTTTCACATGGATCTCTAGAGGGATCTCCTATTTTTCGCTGCATAGTACTTGTAAAATTGTTTTCGAGCGTGCTCAGATCCCCACAGTGGTATCAGAGCCACTTGTGAAAACAATATTTGTTTTTTGTTATTATATGTGATATAAGTTAGAAAGTGTTTCATTATGATCTTCATGTTGTTATATGTGATATAAGTTAGAACATGTTTTATTATGATCTTCATGTTGTTATATGTAATATAAGTTAGAACATGTTTTATTATGATCTGCATGTTGTTATATATGAGCTTGCACTGTGCCACTCTGATAGTCTTGTGAGAGGCTTTTCCCGAAGCAGACTGTGGAGTGAGTTGAGTCGATCGGACTGTGCCAGTTGGAAAGTGCCAAGCAGACCTGATCGACCAAATAGTCTCGGGTTCATAGTGATGAACTGAATGGGCAACGACTCATTCAATGAGTCTATAAAATAACTGATCGGACTGTGCCGGTCGGATGGTGTCGAGTGGACCTTGTCGACTAGATGGTCTCGGGTTCATAGTGATGAACAAAATGGGCAGCGACTCATTCAATGAGTCTATAAAATAATTTTTCACCGGGACCACTATGGCATTGCGACTGATATTTCGTGCTTAGGATCATAATAAATTTTGTCATTACTGTTTTGAACGTTATATGACATGGTGCATGGTTATGGCCCTCTAACCCAATGTGATTGGATATGTTTGTTTGTTGTAATTCATAATACGGCCTGTGTGTCGTGCCTTTCACCTTAATTATTCCGGTTGTAAAATTAGATTGCCCTCGAATGTAACTCAAGGTTTCTTTTAATTGTAATGTACAATGTAGAATAGTTCTAGACTACTGGAGGATGGTGCAAAGGAAGGAAGCCAACAACACATGATGACTATGGAAGACTTAGAGAAGATGTTATTCCCTAAGTTGACCATTCACTCTTCTCATTGGCTTGAGAAGATCGTAGAAAAGGGTCATAACCATGTCACATTTCTTTATGCTTATATGTGCTACATGTGATGCTTGTATATATGATGCATGTGATGCTTGTATATTTGATGCATGCATAGTTAGTTGTCATCAAATTATGTCACTTATTATATGCCTACCAAAGCTTAATACTTACTATTACCTTGTTCAAACGTAGCGTGTTTGCCAAAGCAAAGTGACTCGATTTACCTCGGTAAAGTATGACAGGACAATTGTGATGTCCGCCTATTAAACTTTGGGTTTGACTTAACTAAGCTCTTGCTGTTAGATTGATGAACTTAGAGGCATAGTTCATACGGGACATCTATCTACATTATACAAGTCTTGAGTGATTAGCCAAAGCTAACTCAAAATGAGTGGTAATTTAGAAAGATATCTTATGCGATGGGCACAATGAACAAATAATGTTGTTCATATAGATATATAAGAGTTACATTAGATGTAATTGATACATGTTACCTGCCTAACTTATATGAGTCTTGGGCGATTAGCCAAAGCTAACTCAAGATGTGGTATGATATAGATCTTGTCCCACTTTGTGACCAGTGGGAGAATCATTTAGTTAAAAGGCCTAATTAAATGATTGAAATATAATACATTTCTACATTTCTATATTGTAGATCACCATGTCATCAAATACGTCGAACACACTCTCTCTACGATCCATCCTTGATAAGGACAAGCTCACTGGAGCTAATTTCCTAGACTGGTACAGGAACTTGAGGATAGTCCTCAAGCAAGAACACAAAATGTATGTCCTAGAGCAGTCTATTCCTGAACCACCTACCCCTACGACCACTTGTGTTGACAAGGATGCTTATAAGAAGCATCAAGATGATGCGCTGGATGTGTCATGCCTTATGCTTGCCACCATGAACTCTGAGCTTCAGAAGCAACATGAGAACATGAATGCCCATGATATGGTTGAGCATTTGAAACAACTATACCAGGGACAAGCAAGGCACGAGAGATACGAAGTGTTAAAGGCCTTGTTTCAATGCAAGATGCAAAGAGGAACTCTCGTAGGCACTCATGTATTCAAGATGATTGGGTACGTTGAGAACCTAGTGAGATTGAGATTTCTATTAGGCCAAGAGCTGATCACTGACCTTGTTTTATAGTCACTTCCAAAAGGCTACAGTCAATTTATCAAGAACTACAATATGAATGAAATTGATAATTCTTTACCTGAGATATTGAGCATGTTGCGAACTGCTAAACTCAACCTTAAGAAGGCAAAGCCTAGTACCGTTTTGATGGTGAACAAAGGTAAAGGCAAAGGCAAGCAAAAGCCTAAAGGTAAGGGTAAGACCCAAGCCAAAGACAAAGGCAAGGCAAATGCATTGAAACCTAAATGAGGGGTGTCTAAGGAAGGAGAATACTTCCACTGCAGTGAGACCGGACATTGGAAGAGAAACTGCAAGCTATACTTGGAAGAGGTGAAAAGGAAGAGAAGTGAGACTTCTGCCTCAGGTATATATGTTATCGAATTCAATTTATCTATCTCGTATTCTTGGGTATTAGATATTGACTGTGCTTCTCACATTTGTACCAATGTGCAGGGCCTTCGAAAGACTAGATCATTGACGAAGGACGAAGTGGACCTATGGGTAGGCAATGGAGCAAAAGTTGCTGCCATCGCTGTAGGGGCATATTCCTTATCTTAGAACTAGAAGACTGTTGTTATGTGTCTGCCTTGACTAAAAATATTATTTCTGTTTCTTGTTTAGACAAGAAAGACTTTTCATTTGTAATAAAGGACAAGTGTTGTTCCGTTTATTTAAATGATATGTTTTTTTTAGTGCGCACCTTGTGAATGGTCTCTATCTTCTAGATCTTGAAACCCCAGTCTATAACATAAATACTAAACGGTTCAAATCTAATGATCTAAACCAAACATATATCTAGCATTGTCGCTTGGGTCACATAAATGAGAGTCGCATATCCCAGCTCCATAAGGATGGATTACTGGACTCATTTAATTTTGAATCATATGAGACATGCGAATCTTGTCTTCTAGGCAAGATGACCAAGGCTCCATTTAGTGGACATGGCGAACGAGCTGCTGATTTATTAGAACTCATACATATTAATGTATATGGGCCTTTCAATGTAGCAGCTAAAGGAGGCTATCAATACTTCATTACTTTTACTAATGATTTCAGTAGATATGAATATGCGTATCTTATGAGACACAAATCTGAATCTTTTAAAAAGTTCAAAGAATTCAAGAATGAAGTACAAAACCAACTTGATAAGAGTATAAAAGTACTTCAATCAGATCGAGGTGGAGAATACCTTAGCCAAGATTTTCGTGACTATCTCGTTGAGTTTGGGATTAGATCTCAACTCACTCCACCTAGAACACCACAATGGAATGGTATATCAGAAAGGAGAAATCATACATTATTAGATATGATACGATCCATGATGAGTCACACAAATCTTTCTTCTTTCTTCTGGGGATATACTTTAGAGACGACTGCTTTCACACTTAACCATGTCCCATCTAAGGTAGTCATAAAGACACCATATGTGATATTGACTGGGAAGAGTCCCAAGATATCTTTTATGAAGATTTGGGATTGTGAGGCTTATGTTCGACATCAAGTCTCCAACAAACTAGGCCTCAAATCAGACAAGTGATACTTTGTAGGATATCCTAAGGAAACGAAGGATATTACTTCTATAATCCCACACAAGGAAAAGTTTTTGTCGCTAGAAATGGAGTATTTCTAGAAAGAGAATTCATTTCTAGAAGAACTAGTGAGAGTAAAATACATCTTGAAGAAATTTAAGATAAAGATAGCACTGAGATGAAAGTTGAGCATGCACCACAAAGTGTTGTGGATGATGAGATTGTTGCACAAGAAGTTGTGGAGTAACAACCTGTTCAAGTAGAGCAACCCCTTCGCAGGTATGATAGGATACGTCGTCAGCCTGAGAGATATTCATTTCTCTTGTCTGACAATGATGACGTTATGCTTGTTGAGTTGAACGAGCCTACATCATATCAGGAAGCTGTGATGAGCCCAGATTCTGAGAAATAGCTAGAGGCCATGAGATTCGAAATGGAATCCATGTACACTAACCAAGTATGGACTTTGGTTGATCCACCTGAAGGGGTCAAACCCATTGGGTGTAAGTGAGTATTTAAGAGAAAGACTGGCATGTATGGTCTTATGCATACCTATAAAGGGCGATTGATAGCTAAAGGTTTCAAGTAGATTCATGGTATTGACTATGATGAAACTTTTCACTAGTTGCGATGCTTAAGTCTATTCAAATCATGCTTGCTATTGCAGTTTACCACAATTATGAGATCTGGCAAATGGATGTCAAAATTGCATTTCTGAATGGAAACCTCCTCGAGGATGTGTACATGACACACCCTGAGGGATTTATAGATACAAAGCATGCTGGCAAGGTATGCAAGTTGCAAAGATCCATTTATGTT